>CM059815.1:25004537-26204537 GCA_030435695.1 Brachymystax lenok tsinlingensis
AAGATATAGACTGACTCAGTTCCTCTGTCTTGCAGTCTTCTCACCTCGTAATCAGGGCCTCTGAAGTGAGACTTCTTCTTGAGCTCAGAGAGAGCAGACTTGTAGCCCTCCTCTATCCTCCTCCTCTTCTCCGTCTCCTGGTCCAGTCTCTTCTGCCAGCTGTCCTCCCTCCTCACCATCAGGTCCATGCAGTGGGACAGGGTGGCCAGGATCCCAGCTGTAGTGGCCTTGAACGTGATGGCTTCGCCCTTAAAATCTATCCCATTGATGTCCTTAGGGCTCAGAGACTGGAATACTGAGCAGGAGAGGAATATTTGATTAAATAGAAGTTTGAAACATTGATTTAAGACAGAATGAGCCTGTTTAAATGTTTCTCCAGTCCCAAAGCCTTATCTGTCCATTACATAAGAGCACAAGAACTACTTGCTTTTTAAGACATAATGCAAAATTTTTAAATATCCTCAAAGTTTGAACTAAGTGTAAACGTTGTCACTTTTCTTTAGAGGGTATTCTGCTTTACTTACGCTTCTCCTTGCTGCCGTTGTTGTTGTGGATTAACTCTTCATCTGACCGAGTGCTGGGGAAATCATCCTCATCATCTTCCACAACTTGAGAGAGGAGGAGGAACAGCAAGAGTGACAAGTCAGCAACGGCCACACAGTACACTAGTTCCTACACAGTCCCTGCAGAGCCACACAGTACACTAGTTCCTACACAGTCCCTGCAGAGCCACACAGTACACTAGTTCCTACACAGTCCCTGCAGAGCCACACAGTACACTAGTTCCTACACAGTCCCTGCAGAGCCACACAGTACACTAGTTCCTACACAGTCCCTGCAGAGCCACACAGTACACTAGTTCCTACACAGTCCCTGCAGAGCCACACAGCACACTAGTTCCTACACAGTCCCTGCAGAGCCACACAGCCACAGTACACTAGTTCCTACACAGTCCCTGCAGAGCCACACAGTACACTAGTTCCTACACAGTCCCTGCAGAGCCACACAGTACACTAGTTCCTACACAGTCCCTGCAGAGCCACACAGTACACTAGTTCCTACACAGTCCCTGCAGAGCCACACAGTACACTAGTTCCTACACAGTCCCTGCAGAGCCACCAATAGAGCCAGAGTAGGGTAGTGCCAAGAGTTATGCATGCACCCAGACACAGAGCAAGGCAGACTAACAGACGGACAGAACTCTACTGTACTCAATGCCACAACAATGCCCTGGCCTCTTCTGCAGGAGCGAGAGCGATGAGAGGGGGGATAGAGGGAGGGACTTGATGGGTGACAAAGGAACTGTTTGATTGTCTGTGGTCATTGTCAGCTGTCGTTTGGCACGGTGACAACGCACAAAACTCTACCATGAGCAAATGTTCAGGCAGTCCAAAGAAAGCGAGATGGATGGAAAGAGGGAGGGAGAGAAACAGAGCGAGAGAAGGAGAGAGCGGGAGGGAGAGAAACAGAGCGAGAGAAGGAGAGAGCGGGAGGGAGAGAAACAGAGCGAGAGAAGGAGAGAGCGGGAGGGAGAGAAACAGAGCGAGAGAAGGAGAGAGCGGGAGGGAGAGAAACAGAGTGAGAGAAGGAGAGAGCGGGAGGGAGAGAAACCGAGCGAGAGAGGAAAAGAGACTGAAAAACCTGCATCTCAATAAGAGGGCTGACGGAACACATTCCTCTAGATTCTGCAAATGTTACCCCAAAGCTAAAGATTTTCCTGATCCACACGTTTTGTATTACTTATTTTTGTGGTATTTTCCCATTGTTCTTTGAGTTAGTTCATATTTTCTGTTCAACCGTTTGCAGCAATAAGTAGGAACCCATTGGTTTTGGTCTCACAGATTAACTGCATGTGATTTTTCTTCCCACTAGACCTCATAATACTAGGCCTGGGTGGCTGTCTAGTTAGGACTGAAGACTTGATTGACAACTGCATCTGATTGATTGATCCATTGATGGTCTTACTTTTGTCTCTCTGCAGCTCGTCCTTGGAGACGGCGTCGGCGCAGCCGTCAAAGTATTTCTGCAACGTGTCCACCTGTCTGCACAGGATGTCTCTGAACGTCTCCATCTCCGCCAGCTTCTCCCTCAGGCTGTGGCCCTTCAGAAGCAAACAGGAACGTATGGTCAGCAAACACCCTGGGCTCTATTTTAACTGGCTATAGGTTTGGGGCTGTGGCAGAAATCTTTTTGAATTATGAGCGCAATAGCTGGCTGTAGCATGAAAGGGCCAGGTTTTGATGAATAGTTGTGACAAGGGCTTGGCCACTCACTGACCAATCGACACGTTTCATGGCTTAATACACGCTTCGTCTTAAGTTCTGTAGGTTATTGACGGTCTTTGCCTTGTCATCAACTCCAATTCGGATGGGGGCACAGAATATTCTCTTCCTAGTCCATTGTGGGTTGATACAGTTTATTAAATAGCGTCAAAGTCAAAAGTCAAAGTCACCATTATTAGTCAGTTGTACAACCGAATGCCTTCAACTGAAATGTGTCTTCCGCATTTAACCCAACCCCTCTGAATCAGAGAGGTGCGGGTGGCTGCCTTAATCGACATCCTCGTCTTCGGCGCCCGGGGAACAGTGGGTTAACTGCCTTGTTCAGGGGCAGAACGACAGATTTTTACCTTGTCAGCTCGGGGATTCGAACTTGCAACCCTCCGGTTACAAGTCCAACGCTCTAACCACTAGGCTACCTAGCGTAGGCTAGTAACGAGTAATAGCAATAAACAGTAAAAAAAGAATCCAGTGTTTTCTCAATATGTTGTGTTGACACTAGACAGCGTTGTAATTGGCTTCAATGAGTATAGGGCTTTACGCATCGCACTCCTCAGATACAATACAATTTACAGGAGCGTTGTATTTTTATGAGGCACGTCCTAAACAAGCAAGATATAGCCTACGCCTACCATGGATATGACGTTATAGGACGGAATTATTGGAATATGTTTGGAGGAGCACGTCTTTGGTAACTGAACAAGAGGCGCTCTTTGGAAAGGGGGATAGATCCAGGCCGAATGGAGTAGCCTCTGCACTGCAGGTAGGCCTGTGTGAAATAATGCAAGCCTCAGGAGTAGACCACTTACAAACTTTTCATGGATAGGCTCCTTGGCTAATGCATGGCCAGGATAAGACACCAGACTCATTGCTGTTGAACCAGATTTCGTTTTAGTAGGGTAAGGGTAGCCTGTAAAGGCTTGATTTTTAATCACACAAAACAGAAAACAAGCAATAACTAAACATTTTCTAAATACAAGTGTCACCGAATCACATCATCTCTTGTCCCCTGATGGGCATATAGCCTACATGGAGGGGTTTTACACAAATCCAAAATAATAACTGGAGCTGGCTAAAATAAAGTATAATAATAGCCTACATAAATAAAAAGGGGATACTCCCAAACTTGATCTTTTAATAAAGCTTTGGTGATTAAGATTTATTTTAAAGCGGTCTTACGAGCCAAACTCTTCATGATAGTCTTGATTACTTGGCGAATGCATTGGGCAGGACAAAAAAAGAAATAACTGGCCTTCATTGAGAGGAGGGGAGGCTATGCTTAGTTTTTAATCAAATGAACGGAATGGGAAAACATTTTTTTCAGGTAAATTACCAATCCTGGCACAACAGAAAAGCACCAGCTTTAACAGGTCAAAAAACGAGCGGGAGTTTGACAATTGCACTGGCTTAATGACAGCTGAAAGTAGAGCCTTCTGTGTGTGAAGTCAAGACTCACCTTGAAGGAGGAGGTGGATGTGGTGGAGTAGCCGCTGGTAGCAGACGTGAGAGACACCATAGAAGCGTGTCTTCTCAGACTGGACTCTGAACCATACCCAGACTCAGCCTAGACACATGGCGGGAGAGAAAGACATGAACAGATATGAAAGTATATATCGAAAACAGATATCATTAACTTTACACAACATCAACACATCAGCAAAATATCAAGTCTATTAAGGGGGTGACATACAATCCCCACATCACGTCAATATATCTACCACCAAATGTACCAGATCTCAACTTGCTATCACACAGTCAGTATATTCAGTTACTAAACCTCAACTAGGAAACCTACTGCTCAACAAGCACCTTCACCAGAGTATGAGGCTCATGCAAATACTCTCCATCCCTACTTATTTCCTCTCTGTCACAGAGAGTTATTTCTATGACACTGAAAGTGCAGTAACCACATAAATAGAATGAATAGGAAGAGCGTCTCCATTCAAGTCAATGATGGCATACAGTGAGGGAAAAAAGTATTTGATCCCCTGCTGATTTTGTACATTTGTCCACTGACAAAAAAATTATCAGTCTATAATTTTAATGGTAGGTTTATTTGAACAGTGAGAGACAGAATAACAAAAAAAAAAATCCTGAAAAACGCATGTGAAAAATGTTATAAATTGATTTGCATTTTAACGAGGGAAAAAAGTATTTGACCCCCTCTCAATCAGAAAGATTTCTGGCTCCCAGGTGTCTTTTATACAGGTAACGAGCTGAGATTAGGAGCACACTCTTAAAGGGAGTGCTCCTAATCTCAGTTTGTTACCTGTATAAAAGACACCTGTCCACAGAAGCAATCAATCAATCAGATTCCAAACTCTCCACCATGGCCAAGACCAAAGAGCTCTCCAAGGATGTCAGGGACAAGATTGTAGACCTACACAAGGCTGGAATGGACTACAATACCATCGCCAAGCAGCTTGGTGAGAAGGTGACAACAGTTGGTGCGATTATTCGCAAATGAAAGAAACACAAAAGAACTGTCAATCTCCCACGGCCTGGGGCTCCATGCAAGATCTCACCTCATCTCAAGGCAGCTGGGACCATAGTCACCAAGAAAACAAATGGTAACACACTACGCCGTGAAGGACTGAAATCCTGCAGCGCCCGCAAGGTCCCCCTGCTCAAGAAAGCACATATACATGCCCGTCTGAAGTTTGCCAATGAACATCTGAATGATTCAGAGGACAACTGGGTTAAAGTGTTGTGGTCAGATGAGACCAAAATGGAGCTCTTTGGCATCAACTCAACTCGCCGTGTTTGGAGGAGGAGGAATGCTGCCTATTACCCCAAGAACAACATCCCCACCGTCAAACATGGAGGTGGAAACATTATGCTTTGGGGGTGTTTTTCTGCTAAGGGGACAGGACAACTTCACCGCATCAAAGGGACGATGGACGGGGCCATGTACCGTCAAATCTTGGGTGAGAACCTCCTTCCCTCAGCCAGGGCATTGAAAATGGTTCGTGGATGGGTATTCCAGCATGACAATGACCCAAAACACACAGCCAAGGCAACAAAGGAGTGGCTCAAGAAGAAGCACATTAAGGTCCTGGAGTGGCCTAGCCAGTCTCCAGACCTTAATCCCATAGAAAATCTGTGGAGGGAGCTGAAGGTTCGAGTTGCCAAACGTCAGCCTCGAAACCTTAATGACTTGGAGAAGATCTGCAAAGAGGAGTGGGACAAAATCCCTCCTGAGATGTGTGCTAACCTGGTGGCCAACTACAAGGAATGTCTGACCTCTGTAATTGCCAACAAGGGTTTTGCCACCAAGTACTAAGTCATGTTTTGCTGAGGGGTCAAATACTTATTTCCCTCATTAAAATGCAAATCAATTTATAACATTTTTCACATGTGTTTTTCTGGATTTTTTCACTGTTCAAATAAACCTACCATTAAAATTATAGACTGATCATTTCTTTGTCAGTGGGCAAACGTACAAAATCAGCAGGGGATCAAATACCTTTTTCCCCTCACTAACTCCACTCACTACTTGTAGCTGTATAGTCTGTGTGTAACTCCACTCACTACTTGTAGCTGTATAGTGTGTGTGTGTGTGTAACGCCACTCACTACTTGTAGCTGTATAGTGTGTGTGTAACTCCACTCACTACTTGTAGCTGTATAGTCTGTGTGTAACTCCACTCACTACTTGTAGCTGTATAGTGTGTGTGTGTGTGTGTGTGTGTAGCGCCACTCACTACTTGTAGCTGTATAGTGTGTGTGTGTGTAACGCCACTCACTACTTGTAGCTGTATAGTCTGTGTGCGTGTAACGCCACTCACTACTTGTAGCTGTATAGTGTGTGTGTGTGTAACGCCACTCACTACTTGTAGCTGTATAGTCTGTGTGTAACGCCACTCACTACTTGTAGCTGTATAGTGTGTGTGTGTAACGCCACTCACTACTTGTAGCTGTATAGTCTGTGTGTAACGCCACTCACTACTTGTAGCTGTATAGTCTGTAACTCTACTCACTACTTGTAGCTGTATAGTGTGTGTGTGTGTGTAACTCTACTCACTACTTGTAGCTGTATAGTCTGTAACTCTACTCACTACTTGTAGCTGTATAGTGTGTGTGTGTGTGTAACTCCACTCACTACTTGTAGCTGTATAGTCTGTGTGTAACGCCACTCACTACTTGTAGCTGTATAGTGTGTGTGTGTGTGTGTGTGTAACTCTACTCACTACTTGTAGCTGTATAGTGTGTGTTATTGGTCTTGGCTAGCTTAATGATCCGGTCGGCTGCTAGCAGTCAGGAAGTGGCATGATATATGTTTTTTCTAAGTAGTGAGAACACTAGGGAGCAGGCAATGTTGAAAAGTCATCTTTAGACAGTTTTTTTCTTAAAATGTAGATTTGTAATTGACTAAAACAAGCAGACAAGAAAATTGTTTTTGAAAAGGGTCACATTCTTGCTGTGAGCCAAATGTGGTAACCTAGTAACAATGTCAGAATGCGGTCAAGGTGCTGTGGTCCCCCTCTCTTTACAATTGAACACATTTTCTTGGGAGCTATGCATCCCAACCTCAGCAACATGGGGTCAGGCTGAGCTTTGTTGGGGAAGGAGAGTATGTGGCTGAAATTCTACTGCTCCAACCTCAGTGGATCACTGCTGCAGACATCTATTCCTACATAGCCCTCCCAAATCAGCAAGAATATGAAATATGCTTTTTCTCACCCAACCCCCTACGCCAGTTTCTTGAATGCCACAACTTAAATGCACATGAGCAAATATGGAGTGACTGGGAGTCCCCATTCAATGTGTATGAACAGACTATAATGGTCAGGTTCAGGAAAGGAAGAGTTTCTGACCAAGACAGAGCTGCATCTATAACGCTGCCGCACTCTCCTACAGCCTGCCATGAAACAACAAAAAAGCAATAAGATATGATGCAAAACAACTTGTCTGTATCTCATAAACATAAAGTAATTTATTTTAAGCCGGGGACTATAGTTGGCAGCTATTGCGAGTGTACCCATGAGTTTACCAGTCAAATTCCAGGGTTAGCGCTTCCAAGCACCTTCTATTCTTTCCATTTCTATGGCAGCAACGTAGTGTGACCATGGCAACAGGGATCATGACAACCACAGAACGCTGTCACAGGATGACTTCCTGTAAAGGAGTGAGGATAGATGGAAGCCCTCTGGCCTCTACAGCTCTCTGACTTACATTACCCATTAAAATAGAGGGGAGGGAGGAAGAGAGAAAATGAGGGAGGAAAAGGGAGAGAGATTGGGAGGGAGAGACTGGTGGGAAAAGAGGGAAGCTCTCTCTGGAGATTACATGATTTGACATGGTGATTCACCCTGTGTGAAATAGCACTCAGAAAATATGACATATACTCTGTGGGGCCTAGTATTACAGGGGTTAAGGGTTAAATGGAAGAGAGCATGTAGCCTAGTTAGGTATTTTCAACTAAGATGAAAACATGTGCTTCCATTCCTCACAACCAGAGAGCAGCCTATTCACATGGCTGCTGCCTGGCCCTGCATCCACCACCTAGAGGTTACTATCTTTCAATGGCCGGGAGTAACCCTTTACCTGCCTCCACCGGGGCCTTCATCACTACTGTCGCCCTTAGCCAATCTGCTGCTCTCATTCTGACAATGATCGTTCAATACAGCCACTATCCACCAATCACAGAGCTGCTATTGAATATGAAGCAGTTTCTTATCTGGTTGGTTGATAAAAGACAAGATCAAAGCAGTCTACACAAACACAGACAAACAGGGAGAGGGGTAGAAATGGAGGATAGAATGGAGCTGGATTAGATAGCGGACATACTAAGGATTCATGATAAATTTTGCAATTTTGTGTTTTATTGTGCTGATCTTAAAGATGCACTATGCAGAAATCGCTCCATTTCATGGTTGCTAAAATTTGTTTGTTTGTCTAATTTCAGTTTGTGTGACAAAACAAGCAAGTATAGTGTAGAGAATCATTGTACCATCTAAACCGCTGTGAAATATATTTTACATAACCAAAAATATTGTATTTTCAGCTGGTGTTCAAAAACCGAAAGTAGAAGACGCAAAAACTACAATTAAGAACAGGAAGCATCTAAATATCACACATAGAACAGATTTACCACTTCTTAGACTTGCTTTCAATGAGAATGACAAATCTATAATGCAAATTTCTATGTGATTTTGGTCAGGTCACCAAAATGATATTGCAGATGTAACTTTTTTTGTCCATAATGTTTCCACCATCGTTTCCTATGACCAAAAAAAGCTTCTGGACATCATCAGAACAGCGATCACCAACCTGGATTTGGAAGAAGATTTCTACTTCAATGAGTCAGCGGCGCAGGACATACTGCTCACCCCGGCCCCGGCCCTAAACCCTGCCACTCAGAAGAGAAAGAGACGGCGGGAAGAGAGGTTGACGTGCAGGCACCCTGACGAAACTACGTCGGCAAGTACATAAACCACCTCTACCCTCCGTTCTATTGGCGAACGTACAATCACTGGAGAACAAACTGGAAGAGCGCCATTCGAGTCTATCCTATCAACAGGACCTGAAGAACTAATATCTTATGTTTCTCGGAGTCGTGGCTGAACAAGGACATGGATAACATACATCTAGCTGGCTTTTCTATGCACCGGTGGCAGGACAGAATGGCAGCGTAGGGTAAGCTCAAAGTGGAAGGTGTCCCCCCCATCTGGATCTATAATATTAAGGAAGTCTAGAGCTTCTGCTCGCCTGAGTTACAATAACTCATGATAAGCTGTAGACCATATTATTTACCAAAAGAGTTTATCTATATGTTTCATACATTAGCTGTGCATTTACCACTACAAAACCGATGATGGCACTAAAACTGCACTCAACAAGCTGTATTGGGCCATAAACTAACAAGAGAATTCTCATTACAGATGCGGCACTCCGAGTGGCCGGTGATTTTAATGCAGGGAAACTGAATTCTGTCTTACCTCATATCTACAGCATGTGACCTGTGCAACTAGAGGTGAAAAAAACCTCTAGATCACCTCTACTTCACACACATAAATACATATAAAGCTCTCCCTCCATTTGGCAAATCTGACCATAACTCTATCCTCCTGATTCTTGTTTACAAGCAAAAACTCAAAACAAGAAGTACTAATGACATGCTCAATATGGAATTGGTCCGATGAAGCAGACACTAAGCTACAGGACTGTAGTTTACCACATCAGTCAGCGGCTTCATTAATAACTGCATTGACAATGTTGTCCCCACAGTGACCGTACGTACATATCCCAACCAGAAGCAATGAATTACAGGCAACATCCGCACTGAGCTAAAGCTGCGGCTTTCAAGGAGCGAAACACTAATCCGGACGCTTATAAGAAATCTTGCTATGCCCTCCAACGAACCATCAAACAGGCAAATCATCAACACAGGACTAAGCTCGAATCCTACTACACCGGCTTTGACACTCATCCAATGTGGCAGGGCTTGCAAACTATCATGGATTACAAAAAGGGAAAGCCAGACGCGAGCTGCCCAGTGACACGAGCCTACCAGACCAAGCTAAATGCCTTCTATGCATCGCTTCAAGGCAAGCAAAACTGAACCACGCTCTCCGTAGCCGATTTGAGTAAGACCTTTACACAAGTTAACACTCAAAAAGGCCACAGGGCCAGACGGATTACCGGGCCACACAATCAGAGCATGCGCTGACCAGCTGGCAAGTGTCTTTACTGACATTTTCAACCTCTCCCTGACCCAGTCTGTAATACCTACATGTTTTAAGCAGACCACCATAGTCCCTGTGCACAAGAACACCATGATAACCTGTCTAAATGACTATTGCCCTGTAGCACTCACATCTGTAGCCATGAAATGCTTTGAAAGGCAGGTCATGGCTCACAACACCATAATCCCAGACACCAATTCTCATACCGCCCCAACAGATCAAAATGATGCAATCTCTACTGCACTCCACAATGCCCTTTCCCACCTGGACTAGAACCTGTGTGAGAATGCTTTTCATTGACTACAGCTCAGCATTCAACATCATAGTGATGAGCTTGGAAGGCACTAAGCTAAGGAACCTATGACTGAACACCTCCCTCTGCAACTGGATCCTGGACTTCATGACAGGCTGCCCCCAGGTGGTGAGGGTAGGCAACAACACATCCGCCACACTGAACCTCAACACGGGGGGCCCCTCAGGGTTGCGTGTTTCGTCACCTCCTGTACTCCCTGTTCACCCATAACTGTGTGGCTGCGCATGACTCCAACACCATCATTAAGTTTGCCGACGACACAACAGTGATAGGCCTGATCACCGACGACAGTGAGACAGCCTATAGGGATGAGGTCAGAGAACTGTCAGTGTGGTGCCAGGACAACAACCTCTCCCTCAACATCAGCACCACAAAAGGAGCTGATTGTGGATTACAGGAACCGGAGGGCTGAGCATGGCCCCATTCACATCAACGGAGCTGTAATGGAACGGGTCGAGAGCTTCAATTTTCTCGGTGTCCACATCACTAAGGATTTATCATGGTCCACACACACACACCAACAGTCGTGAAGATGGCACGACAACGCCTCTACCCCTCAGGAGGCTGAAAAGATTTTGCATGTGCCCTCAGATCCTCAAAACTTTCTACAGCTGCACCATTGAGAGTATCTTGACTGGCTGCATCACCGCTTGGTATGGCAACTGCTTGGCATTCGACCGCAAGGCGCTAAAGAGGGTAGTGCGTACGGCCTAGGAAATCGCTGGGGCCGAGCTCCCTGATATCCAGGATCTCTATACCAGGCGGCGTCAGAGGAAGGCTCTAAATATTGTAAAAGACTCCAGCCACCCAAGCCATACTGTTCTCTCTGCTACTGCAGTGAGCGATACCAATGCACCAAGTCTGGAACCAACAGGTCCCTGAACAGCTGACCCAAAGTCATAAGACTGCTAAAATACCCTTAAATCTTTTTTCCTACTCTCGCTCTCCTTGTTAGATATCATGCACATGTATGGCTTGTTAGCAAATGTCATTGCCATTGAGCTAGTTATCATAGTAGCAGTAAACAGCAGCACGTGATATGAACCGATGGAGAGAGATGTGAAAAGATGAGAAAGGGAGCAGATTTACAGCCTTGCTCTATCCAATCGTAGCAGTAGGAATATAGCTGAACTAGCCAATTTAGTTGTTTCAAATTTCATCCTAGAAGCAGAGTTGTTTAGAGATGAGTCCTGACAGCTGAAAAACGAACAGCAGTGCCTATATGATGTCCTTCCATACGGGTGTGACACGCTGGAGTGATGCTTCTATGCAAACGTCGTTGATCAGAAGGCTTTTATAAGTCCCAAATGGAAGGCCAGCAGATTTTCATCTGTAGCACCATAGACTCCACTGATCAGCCAAAACAATAACTCAATGCATGCACACTCCTATTGAATTTGCATTCACCTGTCTTGTGAGTAGGCCTATGCCATCTAAATGTATCCAGTTTATCAAGAGATTTACCATTCAAATAAAATCCTTACCATTATGTTGTTATTTAGTCAAATGTATTGTTTGATTTAAAAATGTATGCATACATGGCTGTCTCTGGGAAATGTTGTAATCAAAATATTCAAATTTAATGATATTGAATATCGGCTAAAATATCGTCCATTGGCCTCCTTGATCCCCAAAAATCGGTATCGGCCCCCACCCAAATATCATATCGTTCTCTAGTGGCTACTCTGCCTTCAAGGACACATTCAATACCATGTGCTGCAGTGTTGGTGTCTGGCTCTTTAGCCTCAAAGACACACCACATACAAACACAATATTTACTATTTAAAAATGTTAATTACATGCTCATAGGTCCACTATTTATTCTGCTGTGTTCGGAGTGCCTTTTTTCACCTTCACACCACCTGCAACCTCACACACCATGACCATTGCATAAGAAAATCCCTCCCTAGGAGATGGGCTCAGAAAGTCACTGAGGAATCCCTACTCTGTCTGGAATTATGTCCTCCCACCTCATATCTTATCTCTCCTCCTCCCACTGCTCCACTCTATCCTGCTCTCTATTCTCTATGCTCATCCATCCACAAGTCTCTCCCTCCCACACTCTCCCTCCTCCTCTCTCCTGCCCTTCTCTCTCCCGCGCTTTCAAATCTGTGACCTACTTGATAAGGGCTTTTCTTACTTTCATTTGATCTATTCATTCTCTCTCCTTCTCTCTGATGAGTAATAGGGCATAATTCCAGAAGGATCAAGGCGTCTGTGGAAAAGATTATAAGCTGGATCAGCGATGCAGAGCCCTGTACAACACATTACTCTCTGTGTGTGTGTGTGTGTGTGTGTGTGTGTGTGTGTGTGTGTGTGTGTGTGTGTGTGTGTGTGTCAGTGAGTGTTAACTCAAAATGACAACAACAAGGTCCCAGTTTAACAACGTTTACTAAACTGTATTAGCACACTACATGGTTGCCATTGCACTCAGGCCAGGTCCATCAACAACGAGACCCCTGCGCAGGCGCACTAATAACAGAGTGATCCAGAGGGAGGAGGTCAGAGACCTGGCCGTGTGGTGCCAGAACAACAACCTCTTCCTCAACGTAACCAAGACTAAGGAGATGATTGTGGACAACAGGAAAAGGAGGACTGAGCCCGCCTCCATTCTCATCGACGGGGCTGTAGTGGAGCAGGTTGAGAGCTTCAAGTTCTTTGGTGTCCACATCACCAACAAACTAGAATGGTCCAAACACACCAAGACAGTCGTGAAGAGGGCACGACAAAGCCTATTCCCCCTCAGGAAACAAAAAGATTTGGCATGGGTCCTGAGATCCTCAAAAAGGTTCTACTGCTGCAACATCTAGAGCATCCTGACTGGTTGCATCACTGCCTGGTATGGCAACTGCTCGGCCTCCGACCGCAAGGCACTACCGAGGGTAGTGCGTACGGCCCAGTACATCACTGCGGCTAAGCTGCCTGCCATCCAGGACCTCTACACCAGTCAGAGGAAGGCCCAAAAAATTGTCAAGACCCCAACCACCCCAGTCATAGTCTGTTCTCTCTACTACCACATGGTAAGTGGTACCGGAGTGCCAAGTCTAAGACAAAAAGGCTTCTCAACAGTTTTTACCCCCAAGCCATAAGACTCCTGAACAGGTATTCAAATGGCTACCTGGACTATTTGCATTCTGTGCCCTTCCCAACCCCTCTTTTACACTGCTGCTACTCTGTTTATCACATACGCATAGTCACTTTAACTATACATTCACGTACATACTACCTCAATTGTCCCGACCAACCAGTGCCCCCGCACATTGGCTAACCGGGCTATCTGCATTGTGTCCCGCAACCCACCAACCCCTCTTTTACACTACTGCTACTCTCTGTTCATCATTTATGCATAGTCACTTTAACCATATCTACATGTACATACTACCTCAGATCAGCCTGACTAACCGGTGCCTGTATGTAGCCTCGCTACTGTTATAGCCTCGCTACTGTATATAGCCTCGCTACTGTTATTTTCACTGTCATTTTTATTTCTTTACTTACCTATTGTTCACCTAATACCTTTTTTGCACTGTTGGTTAGAGCCTGTAAGTAAGCATTTCACTGTAAGGTCTACACCCGTTGTATTCTGCTCATTTGATAGACCCGTAATAACAGAAAACAGCGATACATAAACATGGACATAACAGTGAAAACCCCTCCCTGGAAGCTTTGTCCTTCATACTGAGCGTAAACAATAGGTGCCACTCACTCCCCCCCTTATCTAACCTGTTTTTCAATGGTGAGAACAGCAAATGACTACTCTGGATAAAAGGACACACACACTATATTAAGGGTACTGTGCTGTAGGGAAATAGATCAAACAGTAGCTTTGGGTTTAGTATAGATAGACTTGCCATTAAACACACCGCTGATGGAGGGACTAGTGAGGTCCTCTGGATGACTCCACTGTCTATCCTCCCGTCTCTAAGGCTCTAGTAGAAAAGAGACATCACACATGGTTAATACACACAGATAAAACTGTAACAGGGAATGCTATGCGAAATGACTGAAACAACTCTTAACCATATATGTACCACATCCCTGATCTGATCGGACTCTGTGCTAGCGCTGTGATGGTCATGGAATTTTGGACTACAGTTATTTGCCACGGTTATAACCGTTCGAATAGCAAAGAAAATGTATAAAATTGTTTTTTAAAGACATTTTATACTCTCCTCCGCTCCTGACTGTATGTGCTGCTGGCAGGGGGGGGGGGGTGTTGCCTAGGCAACTGAAGACTCATTTGCTACAACACCCTGCTTGTTTCAGCAAGAAGCAACAAAGTTTCATCACGTCGTAGAGTCCATTTTAAAGCAGAAACGGACTCAATCGCACGAATGCCCAGCCGTCCTGTCTTCAGTCAGCTGTTTGAGTAAAGTCATACCGTATAAAAAATATAATGACAGCTGTGATGGAAACAGGAAGTTTCAATACAATTTTATAAATGCAGAAAGATCCTTTGTTCAACATGGTGGGATCTTTTTGTGGCAGTAAAACGTATTATGTGAGACAATGGCGGTGGGAACACCTTTATGCGCAAATATTGATATAATAACCATAATTTCAAAGTAAACTTGGAGTCACGCGATGTTATGGTGTGTGGTCCTCCCACTACGACTCGCAAAACCATGCAGCTTATTAGGCAGACAAAATAAATTATGACGAACTTTACAAAGTGGTAAAAGTGGGCATCCCGAGTGGCGCAGCGATCTATATTTGCATGAAAATCTGTCGCCGATTGGATGGAAACCTAAATATACTGAACAAAAATGTAAAGTGTGGTCCCATGTTTCATGAGTCAAAATAAAAGACCCCAAAAATGTTCCATACGCACAAAAAGCATATTTCTCTCAAATGTTATGAATATATTTGTTTACATCCCTGTTAGTGAGCATTTCTCCTTCTCCAAGATAATCCATCCACCTGATAGGTGTTGCATATAAATAAGATGAATAAACAGCATGGTCATTACACAGGTGCACCTTGTCCCGAGGACAATAAAAGGCCACTCTAAAATGTGCAGTTTTGTCACACAACACAATGCCACAGATGTCTCAAGTTTTGAGGGAGCATGCAATTGGCATGCCGACTGCAGGAATGTCTACCACAGCTGTTGCCAGAGAATTGAATGTTAATTTCTCTACCATCAGCCATCTCCAACGCCATTTTAGAGAATTTGGCAGTACGTCCAACTGGCCTCACAACCACGTGTAACCACGCCAGCCCAGGACCTCCACATCCGGCTTCTTCACCTGCGGGATCGTCTGAGACCAGCCACCCGGACAGCTGATGAAACTGAGGAGTATTTGTCTGTAATAAAGCCCTTTTCTGGGGAAACACTTATGATTGGCTGGGCCTGGCTCCCCAGTTGGTGGACCTATGCCCTCCCAGGCCCACTCATGGCTGAACCCCTGGCCAGTCAAGCGAAATCCATAGATTAGGGTCCAATTAATTTATTTCCTTATATGAACTGTAATTCAGTAAAATAGTCTAAATTGCATGTTGCGTTTATAAGTTGTGGCAATAAAACATGTAATTTAAAGAAGAATACAGCAGAGGAAAGAACCAAGTTAGATCCTCTCCATTTCAAAATGACAGAATTCAAATACAATACAATATTTATTTTGCTCCTTTGCACCCCAGTATCTCTACTTGCACATTCATCTTCTGCACATCTATCACTCCAGTGTTTAATTACTAAATTGTAATTATTTTGCCACTATGGCCTATTTATTGCCTTACCTCCCTAATCTTACTTCCTTTACACACACTGTATATAGACTTTTCTATTGTGTTATTGACTGTACGTTTGTTTATTCCATGTGTAACTCTGCTGTTTGTGTCGCACTGCTGTGCTTTATCTTGGCCAGGTCGCAGTTGTAAATGAGAACTTGTTCTCAACTGTCCTACCTGGTTAAATAAAGGTGAAATAAAATAAATTTAAAAAATAAATCAGAAAGACATATTGCAAACTCTGGTGATGTGCGTGTCTTACCCTGTGTAGTTCGATGGAGTTGATCCACTGGTGTCTGTGTTCTGAGTCTATGGCTCTTAGGTACCACACACTGTCGTTAACACTGATGTCAAGCCTGCACTCATCAAACTCAAGGGGCTGAGGGTAGAGAGAGAAAAGGTAGAGAGAGAAAAATGATTAGTATATATAAATCATATCAACAAAACATTTAACATAGCGGGCCTGTCAAAAAGAAAGGGGTGGGGGGTATGAAGGGTTAACTAAGTGCTGTTACTGTGAAGTGGAAACGTCTCAGAGCAACAACAGCTCAGCCGTGAAACGGTAGGCCACACAAGCTCAGAACGGGACCGCAGAGTGCTGAAGCGAGTAGCACGTAAAAATAGTCCGTCCTCAGTTGCAACACTCTCTACCAAGTTCCAAACTGCCTCTGGAAGCAGAGTCAGCACAAGAACGGTTTGTCGGGAGCTTCGTGAAATGGGTTTCCATGGCCGAGCAGCTGCACACAAGCCTAAGATCACCATGCGCAACGCCAAGCGCCAGCTGGAGTGGTGTAAAGCTCACCACCATTGAACTCTGGAGCAGTGGAAACGCATTCTCAGGAGTGATGAATCACGCTTCACCATCTGGCAGTCCGACGGATGAATCGGAGTTTTGTGGATGCCAGGAAAACTCTACCTGCCCTAATGCATAGTGCCAGCTGTATAGTTTGGTGGAGGAGAAATAATGGTCTGGGGATGTTTTTCCATGGTTCGGGCTAGGCCCCTTAGTTCCAGTGAAGGGAAATCTTCACGCTATAGAACACAACATTCTAGACGATTCTGTTCTTTCAACTTTGTGCCAACAGTTTGGGAAAGGCCCTTTCCTGTTTCAGCATGACAATGCCCTAGTGCATAAAGCGAGGTCCATAAAGAAATGGTTTGTCGAGATCGGTGTGGAAGAACTTGACTGGCCTGCACATAGCTCTGACCTCAACCCCATCGGGATGAATTGGAACGCCGACTGCGAGCTAGGTCTAATCGCCCAACATCCGTGCCTGACCTCACTAGCTGAATGGAAGCAAGTCCCCGCAGCAATGTTCCAACATCTAGTGGAAAGCCTACCCAGATGAGTGGAGGCTGTTATAGCAGCAAAGGGGGGACCAACAAGTGTGTGGTTAAAATTGGCAAAAAACACACACATTTCTTCCCACAGGGCCAGGGGGTGAGACAGGGGTGCAGCTTAAGTCCCACCCTCTTTAACATATATATCAACGAATTGGCAAGGGCACTAGAACAGTCTGCAGCACCCGGCCTCACCCTACTAGAATATGAAGTAAAATGTCTACTGTTTGCTGATGATCTGGTGCTTCTGTCCACAACAAAGGAAGGCCTACAGCAGCACCTAGATCTTCTGCACAGGTTCTGTCAGACCTGGGCCCTGACAGTAAATCTTAGTTAAAAAAAAATAAATAAAATAAAAAGTCCAGTTCCCAGGACCACGAATACAAATTCTATCTAGATACCGTTTCTCTAGAGCACACAAAAAAAACTATACATACCTCGGCCTAAAACATCAGTGCCACAGGTAACTTCCACAAAGCTGTTAACAAATCTGAGAGACAAGGCAAGAAAGTCCTTCTATGCCATCAAAAGGAACATAAAATTCAACATATCAATTAGGATCTGGCTAAAAATACTTGAATCCGTTATAGAACCCATTGCCCTTAATGGTTGTGAGGTTTGGGGTCTGCTCACCAACCAATAAAAAAAAAAAAAAAAAAATGGGACAAACACATTTAGCATGGAGAATTCTGGAAAAATATCCTGTGTACATAAGACACCAAATAATGCATGCAGAGCAGAATTAGGCCGATACCACTAATTATCAAAATCCAGAAAAGGGCCTTTAAATTCTACAACCACCTAAAAGGAAGCAATTCCCAAACGTTCCATAACAAAACCATCTCCAGGTTTATTTCATTGTAGGTGAAGAGCCCCCTAAGCCCCCTGTTCACAGAGACACTGCAAGCTAGGTTTAACACAATTAAACCCAACCAAATCATTTGAAAACAAAAATATAATTACTTGACACATTGGAAAGAATTTACAAAAAAAACTGAACAAACTAGAATGCTATTCGGCACTAAACAGAGTACACAGTGGCAGAATACCTGACCACTAACTGACCCAAAATTAAGGAAATCTAACTAGGTACAGACTTCAACTAGGTACAGACTCAGTGAGCATAGCCTTGCTATTAAGAAAGGCCGCCGAAAGCAGACCTGGTCCTCAAGAGAAGACAGGCTGTGCACACTGCCCACCAAATGAGGTGGAAACTGAGCTGCACTTCTTAACATCCTGCCAAATATACAGCCATATTAGAGACATATTTCCCTCAGGAGTACACAGACCCACAAATAATTAGAAAACAAATCCACATTTTGAGAAACTTTCATATCTATTGGGTGAAATAGCTCAGTGTGCAATCACAGCAGCAAGATTTGTGACCTGTTGCCACAAGAAAAGGGCAACCAGTGAATAACAAACACCATTGTAAATACAACCTATATTTGTGTTTATTCATTTTCCCTTTTGTACTTTAACTATTTGCACATCATTACAACACTGTCTTTATTATTTTGGAACTTTTGTAAGTGTAATGTTTACTGTTAATTTTGTATTGTTTATTTCACTTTTGTTTATTATCTATTTCACTTGCTTTGGCAATGTAAACATATGTTTCCCATGCCAATAAAGCCCCATAAATTGAAATTCAATTGAGAGTGAGAGAAGGAGAGGGAGAGAAGGAGGGATAGATTTAAACTGTAGAGCAAGTGAGTGATGACGTTCTGACCCCACAAGGAAAAGGGCTATTTTAGCTCTGACTGGCCTACTCAAGGACATTCAGATACTTGTCCCGAAGCCAATCCTGCGTCATCTTGGCTGTGTGCTTATGGTCGCTGTCTTGTTGGAAGGTGAACCTTCACCCCAGTCAGAGGTCCTGAGTGCTCCAGCGCAGGTTTTCATCAAGTATCTCTCTGTAATTTGCTCCGTTCATCTTTCCCTCAATCTTGACTAGTCTTCCAGTCCCTGAAAAACATCCCCACAACATGATGCTGGCACCACCATGCTTCACCGCAGGGATGGTGCTCGGTTTCCTCCAGACGTGATGCTTGGCAATCAGGCCAAAGAGTTTAATCTTGGTTTCAGACCAGATAATCTTGTTTCTCATGATCTGAGAGTCTTTAGGTGCCTGTTGGCAAACTCCAAGTGGGCTGTCATGTGCCTTTCACTGAGGAGTGGCTTCAGTCTGACCACTCTACCATAAAGGCCTGATTGGTGGAGTTTTGCAGAGATGGTTGTCCTTCTGGAAGGTTCTCCCATCTCCACAGAGGAACTCTGGAGCTTTGTCAGTGACCATCGGGTTCTTGGTCACCTCCCTGACCAAGGCCCTTCTCCCCTGATTGCTCAGTTTGGCCAAGCAGCCAGCTCTAGGAAGATTTTTGGTGGTTACAATTTGTGCCTCGACACAATCCTGTCTCGGAACTCTACGGACAATTCCTTCGACCTCATGGCTTGGTTTTTGCTCTGACATGCACTCTCAACAGTGGGACCTTATATAGACAGGTGTGAGCCTTTCCAAATCATGTCCAATCAATTGAATTTACCATAAGTGGATCCAATCAAGTGGTAGAAACATCAAGGATGATCAATGGAAACAGGATGCACCTGAGCATAGAGTCTCACAGCAAAGGGTCTGAATACTTATGTAAATAAGGTATTTGTTTTTAACAAACATTTCAAAAAAAATAAAATAATCTTGTGTGTAGATGGATGATAATTATGATTTTTTTAAATCAATTTTAAAACAAGACTAACGTAACAAAAAGTTAAGGGGTCTGAATACTTTCCGAATGCACTGTATTTTAGTCGTAAGTAGCAAACTTGTGTATAACAATTCCTGGAAGTGAAAGTGAAAGTGTCCCTGTTCTTACATGTCACCCATTGAACATGTTTGGGATGCTCTGGATCGACGTGTGCAACAGCGTTTCAGTTCCCGCCAATATACAGCAACTTCCACACCCCTATTTTTATTTTATTTTTTCAGGGATCTGTGAGCAACAGATACATATCTGTATTCCCAGTCATGTTATTATTTAAAATGTACTGATTTCCTTATATGAACTGTAAAAATCAGTAAAATCTTTGAAATTGTTGCATGTTATATATTTTAGTTCAGAATACACGTAATGAAAATTATACAGTCGTGGCCAAAAGTTTTGAGAAAGACAAATATTAATTTTCACAAAGTCTGCTGCCTCAGTTTGTATGATGGCAATTTGCATATACTCCAGAATGTCATGAAGAGTGATCAGATGAATTGCAAAGTCCCTCTTTGCCATGAAATTAACTGAATACCCCAAAAACATTTCCACTGCATTTTAGCCCTGACACAAAAAGACCAGCTGACATCATGTCAGTGATTCTCTCGTTAACACAGGTTTGAGTGTTGACAAGGACAAGGCTGGAGATCACTCTGTCATGCTGATTGAGTTCAAATAACAGACTGGACGCTTCAAAATGAGGGTGGCTGCTTGGAATCATTGTTCTTCCTCTGTCAGCCATGGTTTCCTGCAAGGAAACACGTGCTGTCATCATTGCTTTACACAAAAAGGGCTTCACAGGCAAGTATATTGCTGCCAGTAAGATTGCACCTAAATCAACCTTTTTATCGTTCAGTAGCCTATACCTTGTGATTTTCATGCAGAAGGGTCAAGTATCACACTTATACAATTAATACACAACATCTTGATAACCAATGTAGCTAATACAAATCAGCACTTTTATAGATACCAAATGAAATGCAGTAGTTGTTGATAAAAATGTTTATCAAATTGAATGTCTATGATTAGAGTAGCCTACATCATATTCTGTTTTACTTTGGTGGACATTTACCACCACTTGTCTTGTTCACATTAGGGTCTTTTACATCTAAATTATGGGAGCTTGGTTTGTTTTTACTGCACTTTAGATATGTTAGCATGACAGTTATCTATAATAATAAAGTTATAACCATGTACCTTGCATTACTAAAAAATCATTTTCATTACAATCTTAAAATGAGAATTATACACAGTGTATCACATTTTTACATTTTCTGAAGACATAAAATGGAATCGATTCATCTTTTCAATCTTGACCGTAGCTGTTATTGCATCCACTTGCAGTGTCGAATTTCCAGCAGCCTAAACTGCGTTCAGGGAGGATGCTGATGTACCATATGATTCCCTGCGGACTATCTATGAAAGCAGAGGTTTCTTGGAAATTGTGTTCAAATCTAGGTCTCCAAAAACACCTGTACACATATAGTTACACCGAGCAGCTTTAAGATGGTACACCCCATTCCTATACCACACCTCACACTGGCAGATTGAGCATAAAGTAATGAGACAAAATGTGTGGGTCACAGCAGAATAAGACTGGTTTAGTGAGTTGGCAGAGTCATTTAACCCATCTGGCCAGCGCCATCTCTCTGGAATGGGACTCAGTGGAGGAGTGTAATTTAGCTGAAACCTGGTAGGGAGAGGGGACACGACCAGATGCTCAGTTTGGCTGAGAAATCATGTAATAGGCAATGGCACACACACAGCCAATGTGCAGCTGCTGTCCATGACACAAGTTAGTTTCTGCAGAACCTCCATCTCCAGTCTTGCTTGCGTTGCTCAAAACTATGTATTAGGCAGAGTGAAGACAAGACTACAGAGTCTAGCAACACAGAACTACGCTCTGCCACAGTATCAGGCTGCTTCTTCTGTTCTAGGTTTGTATGTGCATTGTGTATATTAGTGACTGTCCATTCATCAGGGTGTATATTGGTTTCACACACAGGTCTTTGACATTCTAACTACTCATGGAAAAAGGGTTCTGGGGAGCGGGGGGGTCTCTACACAAATGATTGAATACTTAGTTAGTTACTCTCCTCTAATGTTTTCTCTTTAAGAGCTCTGTCTGAAGCATGGGGCTCCCGAGTGGCACAGCGGTCTAAGGCACAGCATCTCAGTGCAAGAGGCGTCCCAACAGTCTCTGGTTCAAATCCAGGCTGTTTCACGTCTGGCCGTGATTGGGAGTCCCATAAAGCGGCGCACAATTGGCCCAGCGTCGTCCGGGTTTGGCCGGGGTAAGCGGTCATTGTAAATAAGAATTTGTTCTTAACTGACTCGCCTAGTTAAATAAAGGTTCAATAAATACAAATCAATGTAGGAAGGAAGGAGTCTAGAAACATAAAAATGACAGGTTTAAGGCTGAGACCCTCTTCACTCCTCTCTTTCCCAAGACAAACTTCCCATCCTGCTTTTGAAGAGGTGCCCCCCGCCCACACATACACTCACCCCTCCTATGTTCTCACCAACCCCTGCCCTCACTCCAGCTTGTGTACGTGTACTCCACCGCTGAGGAAAGAGCAGCTCTTCTCAAAGCAGCCTATAAAGCCGCTCTGAGATTTATAACCAATGTGGAGGGAGACCAAACCACTCAGGTCCTGGAAAACCAATCTAAACATTCAGCCCACCACATATCTACATAGACAAACATGACTTCCCTGAAAGGGTAGATGGGTGGGGTCACGGGTGGGAAGGAGGAGACTAGAATGGGAGATGGTGACCTAGCTGAATGGGAGAGAGAAGGATTGGACAAGAGAGAATAGGAGAGAGAAAGACAGGATGGAGAGGGTCATGACATCAGTCACCACAGAACAAAAAACATATCTTCTCCTGTGATATCAGCCCACAGGAAGTTACAAGGGCCAGACCAGAAGAGACCCACTTCCTATTTCAACTAACACCTCCCCCCATAGCCTGTCTTGTCTCTCTTTTCCTTCCATCCTACCCACTGATCCACTCACATTTTGTAAACCCCTTAAAATCAACTCTGATTGCCCCTGCTCTTCCTCTCCCTTACCCTACAATATTACTGAATAACCCAGATTCAGCCATTCCTTGGACATGTTAAACCAATCAAAGAGCTTCCCTCTGCAATAACACCATAAATGGGCTGGAGGGTTTGAGGTGGGCAAAGAGAAGAATGCTGAATTTACTGACATTGACATCTGCAAATGCTTCTTGAACTCTGATTTGCCAGCTTTGCTCAGATAGTATCACTGCCAATGGCCTTGGCTGAGAGAGAGCATAAATCAACAGAGGCTCCCTCCTGTTTCGTCTGTCTCCTAGGCCCTAAGGGGAGGAGAGCTGGAGCTAAATCTGGAGCTAATGATGGATACTAGTGTCATTCTGAGTGGCGAGGCCAAAGGCCTATATTATTCTGTTACACAATCAGGCAGGGTTCTTGCTGATCTCCAGCCTTTTGAACTGAGGAATTGATCCCTAAATCCCTAAAGAGTGTGCTTTGCTGTAATCATAAGCAGGGTCACTCACACTTTTATTAATGTGCTGGGAATAAATGGACCGTATTAATTCTCAGACCACCCAATGAAAAACAGGCCCAATTTCAAAAAGATCCAGGCATACAGAAGGCCTATGAACAATGCTGCATATTACGGTATTATTATGTAAATGTTAGTTGCTTAGCTGTAATATTTACATGACTACCATTTTCATGTTTGCTTTTCTTGTAGGGTTGGGCAGAACCCAGATTTTCATACCGTTTCTGTACCACACCGGGTATACAGTATTATCGAATGGGCAACAAATCAATTTAGGCAACAAGGATCTGGATCCAGGAGGGAATTGAATGTCTCTGCAGTAACCAAGAAGCTTGATATCTAGCCAATTCACTAGCAAGTTACCAAACCAAATGCATAGTTGGAGCCCTGAGCTGGATTTAATTTATTTGGCACATCTTCGATTTCTTATAGTTCAATTTAGATTTAAGCAATGGCATCGCACCCACCAACCCCCACAAAGAAAATATTATTTTGAAATACGGTATATCTCCCAAGCCTATTTTCTAGTACTGCTATGAAAAGCCAAAGTGACAATAAAACATGCACCTTCTTTAAACATCAGTCCCACTGGCTGGTGGACGACCGGTCTGTGTGTAGCCAGGACAGCAGGCTTTACGCTCTTTCACAAATTGGTTGACCTACACACACGTCCCCCTTCTGTTCAGTTGTGTTATGCTTTGAACAGTCACATTTTAATAGCATTCAGCTGACAGTCTAAATCCACACACAGAGAGACACAGAGAGAGAATGAATTAGAGAGGAAATGCCCATGCTGCAGCTCGACAAGGATCTGTGCTATTTGACCACTCAACCAATACACTGGCTCGAGCTTCGATTTTACCACAGACCCCACCACCACCACAGGGAGGGAATAAAAGCTAGACCTATACGGTTCATTTTCCCACCAAATCAGCTGAATGGGTGCAGAGCAGCAGCAGAGACTGCAGAGAGACTGACAGAGCAGGGGTTTAAAGCATTGTCAGCCCCATCTGGCTCAGAAGAGCTCTCTTTTCCTTTTCATGGGTTGTTTCTTTCTCGGATTTCTCTGCTTCCCTCAGGGAACGGACGGGGACACACACACACACTGCTCGAGGTGCTATGAGCTTAAGCGTAATCCTGTGACCTCACACACACACACACCTCTGTGTCTTGCTGTGACATGATAACATGTCTGTTAACACTGACAAGTCAAATCAAATTTTATTTGTCACATACACATGGTTAGCAGATGTTAATGCAAGTGTAGCGAAATGCTTGTGCTTCTAGTTCTGACCATGCAGTAGCATCTAACAAGTAATCTAACAATTTCACAACAACTACCTTATACACACACAAGTGTAAAGGATTGAATACGAGTATGTACATATAAATATATGAGTGAGCGATGGCTGACCGGCATAGGCAAGATGCAGTAGATGGTATATAGTACAGTATATATATATGTGAGATGAGTAGTGTAGGACATGTAAACATTATATAAATGGCATCATTTAAAGTGTCTAGAGATTTGAGTCGATGGCCGAACGGCATAGGCAAGATTCAGTAGATGGTGTAGAGTAGTGTATACATTAGATATGAGTAATGTCGGATATGTAAACATTATATACAAAATTGTTTAAAGTGGCTAGTGATACATTTGTTACATCCAATTTTCTATTATTTAAAGTGGCTATAGATTTAAGTCATGTTGGCAGCAGCCACTCAATGTTAGTGGTGGCTGTTTAACAGTCTGATGGCCTTGAGATGATACTGAAAAACAGCATCTCGGTCCCAGCTTTGATGCACCTGTACTGACCTCGCCTTCTGGATGATAGCGGGGTAAACAGGCAGTGGCTCGGGTGGTTGTTGTCCTTGATGATCTTTTTGGCCTTCCTGTGACATTGGGTGGTGTAGGTGTCCTGGAGGGCAGGTAGTTTGCCCCCGATGATGCGTTGTGCAGTCCTCACTACCCTCTGGAGAGCCTTACGGTTGTGGGCGGAGCAGTTGCCGTACCAGGCGGTGATACAGCCCGACAGGATGCTCTCGATTGTGCATCTGTAGAAGTTTGTGAGTGTTTTTGGTGACAAGCCGAATTTCTTCAGCCTCCTGAGGTTGAAGAGCCGCTGTTGCGCCTTCTGCACCACACGGTCTGTGTGGGTGGACCATTTTGGTTTGTCCGTGATGTGTACGCTGAGGAACTTACAACTTTCCACCTTCTCCACTACTACTTTCCCGTCGATGTGGATAGGTGGGTGCTCCCTCTCCTGAAGTCCACGATCATCTCCTTAGTTTTGTTGACGTTGAGTGAGAGGTTATTTTCCTGACACCACACTCCGAGGGCCCTCACCTCCTCCCTGTAGGCCGTCTCGTCGTTGTTGGTAATCAAGCCGACCACTGTAGTGTTGTCAGCAAACTTGATGATTGAGTTGGAGGCGTGCTTGGCCACGCAGTCATGGGTGAACAGGGAGTACAGGAGAGGGCTGAGAACGCACCCTTGTGGGGTCCCAGTGTTGAGAATCAGCGGGGTGGAGATGCTGTTTCCTACCCTCACCACCTGGGGCCGTCCCGTCAGGAAGTCCAGGACCAAGTTGTACAGGGCTGGGTCGAGACCTAGGGTCTCGAGCTTAATGACGAGTTTGGAGGCTACTATGGTGTTAAATGCTGAGCTGTAGTCTATGAACAGCATTCTTACATAGGTATTCCTCTTGTCCAGATGGGTTAGGGCAGTGTGCAGTGTGATTGCGATTGCGTCGTCTGTGGACATATTGGGACGGTAAGCAAATTGGAGTAGGTCCAGGGTGTCTGGTAGGATGGAGGTGATATGATCCATGACTAGTCTCTCAAAGCACTTCATGATGACGGAAGTGAGTGCTACGGGGCGATAGTCATTTAGCTCAATCACCTTAGCTTTCTTGGGAACAGGAACAATGGTGGCCCTCTTGAAGCATGTGGGAACAGCAGACTGGGATAGGGAGAGATTGAATATGTCCGTAAACACACCAGCCAGCTGGTCTGCGCATGCTCTGAGGACACAGCCAGGGATGCCATCTGGGCCGGCAGCCTCGCGAGGGTTAACACGCTTAAATGTTTTACTCACGCTGGCTGCGGTGAAGGTGAGCGCGCAAGTTTTGGTAGCGGGCCGTGTCGGTGGCACTGTATTGTCCTCAAAGCGAGCAAAGATCTTGTTTAGTTTGTCTGGGAGCAGGACATCGTGGTCCGCGACGGGGCCTTTTGGAGACCGTAATTGACTGTAGACCCTGCCATATTCCTTGTGTCTGAGCCGTTGAATTGTGACTCTAATTTGTCTCTATATTGACGCTTAGCTTGATTGATTGCCTTGTGGAGGGAATAGCTACACTGTTTGTATTCAGTCATGTTTCCGGTTGCCTTACCCTGATTAAAAGCAGTGGTTCGCGCTTTCAGTTTTGTGCGAACGCTGCCATCAATCCACGGTTTCTGGTTGGGGAAGGTTTTAATAGTTGCTATGGGTACAACATCACCGATTCACTTGCTAATAAACTCGCTCACCGAATCAGCGTATACGTCAATGTTGTTGTCTGATGCTATCCGGAACATATCCCAGTCCATGTGCTCGAAGCAATCTTGCAGCATGGAATCAGATTGGTCGGACCAGCGTTGAACACACCTGTGCACGGGCGTTTCCTGTTTTAGTTTCTGTCTGTAGGCTGGGAGCAAAATGGAGTCATGGTCAGACTTGCCGAAAGGTGGGCGGAGAATGGCCTTGTATGCATCACGGAAGTTAGAATAACAATGATCCAGGGTTTTTTCCAGCTCTGGTCGCACATTCAATATGCTGATAAAATTTAGGGAGCCTTGTTTTCAGATTAGCCTTGTTAAAATCCCCAGCCAGAATAAATGCAGCCTCAGGATATGTGGTTTCCAGTTTACATAGAGTCCAATGAACTTCTTTCATTGCCGTCATTGTGTCAGCTTGAGGGGTGATATACACAGATGTGATTATAAATCGAGGAGAATTCTCTTGGTAGATAATGCGGTCGGCATTTGATTGTAAGGAATTCTATGTCAGGTGAACAAAAGGACTTGAGTTCCTGTATGTTGTTATGATCACACCACGACTCGTTAATCATAAGACATACCCCCACCCTTCTTACCAGATAGATATTTGTTTCTGTTGGCGCGATGCGTGGAGAAACCATGTGGCTGTACCGACTCTGATAACATGTCCTGAGTGAGCCATGTTTCCGTGAAGCAAAGAACGTTGCAGTCGCTGATGTCTCTCTGGAAGGCAATCCTTGCTCGGATTTCGTCGACCTTGTTGTCCAGAGACTGGACATTGGCAAGTAGTATACTCGGGAGCGGTGCACGATGTGCCCGTCTACGGAGCCTGACCAGAACACCGCCCCGTCTGCCCCTACTCGTCCGCCGCCGTTGTTTTGGGTCGCCGGCTGGGATCCAGTCTATTGTCCTAGTTGGTGGACCAAACAGAGGATCCGCTTCGGGAAAGTCGTATTCCTGGTCGTAATGTTGGTAAGTTGACGTTGCTCTTATATCCAATAATTCCTCCCGGCTGTATGTAATAAAATGTACGATTTCCCGGGGTAACAATGTAAGAAGTAATCCATAAAAAAAAAACTAAATACTGCATAGCTTCCTGAGAACGTGAAGCGAGGCTGCCATCTCTGTCGGCACCGGAAGTACTGTGAGTAAAGCCACCTGCATGTTCTAACCTGACTGGTGATCACTTACCACTGGAGAATGACAATGTGTGTGTATATTTTGCCTGCCGAAACAGCCTCAGGCAAGCAGCAGACACCTCTTCCACTTCAGTGACAGAGACACACTTTGTGTAACGGAGAAGTGTAATCCCTTTTTGGGAGTTTAAGACAAGAGGAGTTGTAGAGTATGTCAGAGCCACATGCACACTCACATGCAAAGGCTGATATTAATATACACTTATACAGAGACATACAGAAAGGGACAGACATACAGCGAGAGGGAGGGAGACGGAGTGAAAAAATAGAATAAGTAAGAGAAAGTGTGTGGTGGGGTAGTATTCAATCCAGTCACAAGAACTTGGAACCCAATTGTCCTTCCTCATGACTCCTGACTGCAAACCATTATCCACCGCCTGGCTGGTGTGTGCGTGTGTCTCATTTGACATTCTAATCAGATTGTGTCTGAGCCAGGGGGCATTTAATAATCCTATGGTTGTTTTTGTTGATTGTTTATGATCAATGCCATGGAAGCTTCAGTTATGGAAAGTACACTCCCCAGGTCTGGAACATGGCCAACATTACAGTGGAAGTTAATATTTACAGTGGTAGAGAATGGAAGAAGCTGAATAAATAGACTGAATAGGTTGACAATTCTGACCAGCCTGGGAACAGGTCACTCATTCATCCCGCTGTGTCTGTGTGTGTCGGCGGGCAACCACAGAGTGCATGTGACGAGTCTAGTGCAGTAGTGCCTAGGTAGAGGTAAGTTGCATGCTTGCTTACCAGTTGCTTGCATACTCTCGCTTACAGCTCGCTGCGGCCAGCTAGCCCTTGTGGTGAATTGAGGAGCAGCTTCAAGCACAAGTCTCAAAGCCAAGACAACGCAGGAGTGGCTTCAGGGCAAGTATCTGAATGTCCTTGAGTGGCCCAGCCAGAGCCCGGACTTGAACCTGATCGAATATCTCTGGAGAGACCTGAAAATAGCTGTGCAGCAACACTCCCCATCCAACCTGACAGAGCTTGAGAGGATCTGCAGAGAAGAATGGGAGAAACTCCCCAAATACAGGTGTGCCAAACTTGTAGCGTCATACCCATGAAGACTCGAGGCTGTAGTCGCTGCCAAAGGTGCTTCAACAAAGTACTGAGTAAAGGGTCTGAATACTTATGCAAATGTAATCGTTTTTTAAAAATATATTTTAATTAGCAAACATTTAGAAAAAGTCAAGGGGTCTGAATGTTTTTCAAAGGCACTGTATATATCAGTTAATCAGTTACCATGAGAACCTGATGTTTGAACCCAACCTTTGTCATTCATGTCATTATGCTCATTGTCAGTAAATTACATAACTGAATTGGTAAAATCTATGATAGCTTTCACCTAGCCTTGATCTTATACTGTTAGATCAGTGGTTACTTCAAGGAAGGCAGGATCAGCCCCTCCAGGATTAAATAGGGATTTCTTGTGATATTTGTGGGCAAAAGTTGATTTTGCTGCAGCAATTCTTGACATTGTGCATGGCAGTATGTGATGATTTTGCCCAATTTGTCACAAAAATGCACTGACAATGGAAAATGTTTGTTGACGTGTCGCTTTATTGAACCCTATTATTTGTGCGGTGATGCGTTGAAATTGCAATCCCTCTTTTTGTACTGCGGCAACAGTTCAGTTTTATGCGATAACATTTCAACGATTTGACAGTTTTATGCCTAAAATAGTACAGTGAATGGTCAAATTTGCAAGCCCTCACATAACATGCAGGGAATTGTTGATTTTGCAAACAAATTTGCCATCGCAGAATCCTGGAGACTGATGGATAGATGCATTGTGAAAGGATCTGAGTAGGGCTGAGTAGAGCCTAAGCTGATCCCCAGCTAAGAGTGTTGTGTTAAAACCAGCAGTCACCTGAGGAGCTACTTAGCCTCCAGCAATAAGTCTAAATCAGGAGTTGTGTTGACGTTTTTAAATGAAAACAGTATTATACACTCAACTCTCATTTCTCAGTTGCTTATAAAGGAGGGCACATTTTAGATCCAATGCACCGCTCAGTGTTAATATTAAATGGATACCCCATGTCAATAGTTTATCCCTCTTTAGCTTGTTACACTGTCCATAAAATACCACTTCCAAATCTTTCACATATCCATTCATTCAACTGGTTCTCAACTGGAGTCAGAAATCAATAAGAGCTCAGAAGTATGTGATGGATCTTGAATATTGGCAGGGCACCAAGACAAGACAAGACACTGTGTCGTAGGTTTGAAGTTGGGTGTATACTCACAGAGAGGACAGCCTTTCTAACACACAGGAACCCTCTCTCATCGTTACGTTTTGGACACAGACTTAAAAGGATCAATCAGCAATTGCTACATACATTTTTGGACTTTATTAATGATTTATACCCATTGATTCTTGAAGAATCATCAGAACCCAAAATATAAGCTTATTTTACTCCAATGTTTGTAAACAAAGTAAATGTAAACTAACACTGTAAAGCCTCAAAACACGGTTCAAACGATAATGGTGATATCATGGATGGTCAGTCCCTGCATCCATAGCTCTGTCTATGAACTTTAGAGTGGTTACATTTCTCCAGCCCCATCACTCAGCTTTTTGCCGAAACAGTGGCAGGGAGGATGCTTTGTTATTATTTAAACTGCTGGTTATCCCTATAAGCATCTATAAAGTATTACAGTAACATAGTATAGTAGTCTACTCGATAGTATTGTGCAGTCTACTCACAGTGATGACAGCCTTGCTTAGACACAGGGACCCTCTGCAGCCAAACTCTCTCTCGTCCTGAGACTTGTAGTAGCTTAGAGTGTTGTTTTTCAGAACCACCCAGCGATCCTGCCAGCCGTGGATGTAGTTGGTCCACTGAAGGAGAGGAAAGGGAAAGCAAATAAAAAATGTACTTAGCTATGAGGAAGGGAGGAATTCACAACGTGGTCATGCTATAACGAGGATGCTCACTATAGTCGAATACAATATACCTTTTCTGCCCTATGTAACGACACATTGTTGGCACAAGTTGGCCACAGCAGTCTGAAAAAGCTAAATGAGACACAGATTGGATGACAACAACCATTTCCCCTCACCTTTATTTAACCTAGTTGAGAACAAGTTCTCATTTGCAACTGCAACCTGGCCAAGATAAAGCAAAGCAGTTCGACACATAAAACAACACAGAGTTATACATGGAATAAACAACAGCTGGTGCTTAAAGCTAGAGAGGAAGATATGAGTCTCCAGCTTCAGTGATTTTTGCAGTTCGTTCCAGTCATTGGCAGCAGAGAACTGGAAGGAAAGGAGGCCAAAGGAAGAATTGGCTTTGGGGGTGACCAGTGAGATATACCTGCTGGAGCGCGTGCTACGGGTGGGTGCTGCTATGGTGACCAGTGAGCTGAGATAAGGCGGGGCTTTACCTAGCAGTGGCTTGTAGATGACCTGGAGCCAGTGGGATTGGCGACAAGTATGAAGCGAGGGCCAGCCAACGAGAGCGTACAGGTCGCAGTGGTGGGTAGTATATGAGGCTTTGGTGACAAAACGGATGGCACTGTGATAGACTGTATCCAATTTGTTGAGTAGAGTGTTGGAGGCTATTTTGTAAATGACATCGCCAAAGGATCGGTAGGATGGTCAGTTTAACCAGGGTATGTTTGGCAACATGAGTGAAGGATGCTTTGTTGCGAAATAGGAAGCTGATTCTATATTTAATTTTGGATTGCAGATGCTTAATGTGAGTCAATCACACAATGGGTAGTTGATGAAACACTAGGAAGGTAGAATCATATGATTAACTTAACTTCTACATTCATATCCATTTGTTGACTACTGTTTTGATGCAATATTCTACTGTGGCATTAACCTGATGTAACAATCTGTGACAAGCAAGGTTCCACAAGGCTGTATGAAACAACAGTTAACTATGTAAAGAGAAAGCCCATTCATCCATCTAAAACTAATGTATCACATGTACAGGGCTTACTATGATAAGGCAGGTGAGTTTAGCATGATTATGATGTGCAATATTCTCAACCTGCTTGGGTTGGCCATTCAGGCCACATAAATAGAATGATCATTGTATTTCTATGGTCAGACTGACTTTAGAATGCCAACCCACACAGCTTTCAATTAGATGCTTACCTAGATAATATTCTACTTGCTAATGCCTAACGTTAGCGAACTACCGTTTTGTTAAAGGCTTTCAGAAACCCCCAAACAGAAGCCACGGTCAAGTTCAGATGGGCGAGTTAGTTTTAAATGTAGAAAATGTAAAAACAAACCAAAACAAGAGCTCGCGCGCTTTGGTTCTTGTACACAACAACAGTAGGACTGACACTTTGTCAACCAACACTATCGTTTAATTAGTCCATATCACTACAGTAGGCTTATAGGCTATGTATTTTATTGGCTAATAATATACATATCGTAATTGCGGTGTATAGCCAGATTTTTACTTGGAGCACATACATTGGGAAAATGTAGGCGCACACAAAACATTTAGGAGCACAAAGGTAATAAAGTTACAACAATAATTACGGGTCGCACAGTAAAATATGTAGGCGCATATGCGAGTAAAATGGTCGCACTGTAGAGCCCTGCATATGGCTAGCTAGCGCTGTCTAGCTACCCATCTCAACCACCCAGAGCTGACTAGCTAATTAACTAAAGTCAGGTTGGACGTCAGGTCAGTTACCTTGCTGAGGATTCCACTGTACTCGGCGATTCCAACTACAGGCTGTCCGAATCCCGATTCCGCGGTCTCCAAATCTTCATCGGAACCCGAAGAATTCCAGCTCTGGTTATCCGACATTGTTGGTGTTGTCTAGCTAACTAGCTAGCTAGAAAGCGAACGTTAGCTGACAGTCGAGCTAAATTAATACAAACAACTAACGTTAGCTACAGAATGTTAAAAAAATGACAGAGCGCAATAATAGCATCCACGTTAAGAAATAACTGTTACACATCTAACGTTACTAGCTAGATCTAACGACGTTAACTATATGAAATGTTTTAGCTATGTCCTAAAATGATTAGCTAGTGTTTGTCCAAATTGACTCTTCGCCTGGAGGGCTGTTTGTCACTAGCATGTAACGTCAGATGAGCTATAACGATAGCGGACTGGCTAGTCAGGTAGGAACTGGCAAGGAATGACTCGCACCCGCCCCTTTATGTTTTCTTCTAGCGGAAAACCTTCCATCCAGCTTGAAATACTCAAAACACTGGCAGCTAGTTGAAACAAAGAATATCACACTACTAACTGACTTGGTAAATGTAATAAAATCCCGTATTTACTACGACGAAAACATCTTTATATCAGTAAATATGTCTTTCTAGCGCGTCTGACAGGTCTAACCTACGCCATATTCACGCCTGTCGGATTCACGCGTGGAAGGGGCGCTGGCTGCTCGGGTGACGTCACTAAATCCATTCCCCAAAACAAGTAAACCCCTCCTTCGTGTACTACATATGCATTAAGTAGCATGGCATGTCATATCAATGATTACATTCTTTCTCATTGACATGAGATCACTGATGACATGGTCTGTAAGGAACAATACACCAATATTTACTGATTCCAGTGTATTAGTGTGTTTGTGTTTCAGTAACAACCCATTAGAACAGTACCACTGAGGAAAACTACACCTAAATGTATAATACCTGTGTTTTCATATAAACAGACACTGTGCCAGGAGTGGGAAATCAGTGATTTATGTTAGATTTTTTATATTATGTTAGTGACTGTACAACTTGTTCTCAACTGGCCTACCTGGTTAAATAAAGGTGAAATAAAATAAAATAAAGCATGTGGGCCCAGGAGTGCCGTACACACACACACACACACACACACACACACACACACACACACACACACACACACACACACACACACACACACACACACACACAGCCTACCCACCAACAACATCCCTGACTCAATTCTTAAAGCCCTCCCTCTAACCGTCAATGACATAACCAAAGCCCACTAAAATCCCAAGTTCTTTTATCTTTTTAGTGCACCCCCTCTGTCCCTCCCTCGCTCTACCATTCATATTGGTAAGGTCACATGCTCTGACTCACAGGAAAGCCAGAGCTTTAAGTATAAGTCACAGTCATGTGATATTCCATGCTCAGTTGAGCGGCTCTTCCTGTCACACACGCCTGTGTGAAATTCCTCATCCCCCCCTCTCCTCCAGTCCTAATCCATTTGGTGGCCTACACGAATCAAATCAAATTATATTTGTCCATTGCTTCATAAACAACAGGTGTAGACTAACAGTGAAAAACTTACTGACGGGCCCATCCCAACAATGCAGAGAAAGAAAATAGATAAATAATAGAAAAGTCAACCACGTAATAATAAAAGTAATAATAGATACATAATATATACACAGGGTACCAGTACCGAGTCGATGAGAAGGGGAACGAGGCAATTGAGGTAGATACAGTATGTACCCTGAACAAAAATATAAATGCAAAATATAACAATTTCAAAGATTTACAGTTCATATAAAGAAATCTGTAAATTTAAATAAATTCATTAGGCCCTAATTTATGGATTTCACATGACTGGGAATACAGATATGCATCTGTTGGTCAGATACCTTTAAAAAAAAGGCAGTGGATCAGAAAACCAGTCAGTATCTAGTGTGCAGCGTGACACATCTCTTTCGCATACAGCTGATCTGGGTGTTGATTGTGGCCTGTGGAATATTGTCCCACACCTCTTCAATGACTGTGCGAAGTTGCTGGATATTGCCGGGAACTGGAACACGCTGTTGTCCACGTCAATCCAGAGCATCCCAAACTTGCTCAATGGGTGACATGTCTGGTGAGTATGCAGGCCATGGAAGAACTGGGACATTTTAAGTTTCCAGGAATTGTGTACAGATCCTTGCGACATGGGGCCATGCATTATCCTGTTGGAAGGTGAACCTTCGCCCCAGTCTGATGTCCCGAGCACTCTGGAGCACGTTTTCATCAAGGATCTCTCTGTACTTTGCTCCGTTCATCTTTCCCTCAATCCTGACTAGTCTCCCAGTCCCGTCAGCTGAAAAACCTCTCCACAGCATGATGCTGCCACCACCATGCGTAACCGTAGGGATGGTGCCAGGTTTCCTCCAGACGTGATGCTTGGCATTCAGGCCAAAGAGTTCAATCTTGGTTTCATCAGACCAGGTAATCTTGTTTCTCATGGTTTGAGAGTCCTTTAGGTGCCTTTTGGCAAATAAAAGCGGCCTGTCATGTGCCTTTTACTGAAGAGATACTTCCGTCTGGCCACTCTAGTATAAAGGCCTGATTGCTGGAGTGCTGCAGCGATGGTTGTCCTTCTGTAAAGTTCTCCCATCTCCACAGTGGTACTTTGGAGCTCTGTCAGAGATTCCATCAGGTTCTTGGTCACCTCCCTGACCAAGGCCCTTCTTCCCCGATTGCTTAGTTTGGCCAGGCGGTCAGCTCTAGGAAGAGTCTTGGTGGTTCCAAACTTCTTCCATTTAAGAATGATGGAGGCCACTGTGTTCTTGTGGACCTTCAATGCTGCAGAAAAGTTGTTGGTAACCTTCCCTAGGTCTGTGCCTCAACACAATCCTGTATTGGAGCTCTTACGGACAATTCCTTCGACCTCATGGCTTGTTTTTTTCTCTGACATGCACTGTCAACTGTGGGACCTTATTTAGACAGGTGTGTGTGTGCCTTTCCAAATCATGTCCAATCAATTGAATTTACCACAGGTAGATTCCAATCAAGTTGTAGAAACATCTCAAGGATGACCAATGGAAACAGGATGTACCTGAGTTCAATTTCGAGTCTCATAGCAAAGGGTCTGAATACTTATGTAAATAAGGTATTTGTTTATTTTTTAAACGTTTGCAAAAATTTCTAAAAACCTGTTTTCCGCTTTGTCAATTACGGAGTATTGTGTGTAGATTGATGAAGGAAAAAAATTATTTAATACATTTTAGTATAAAGCTGTAACGTAACAAAATGTGGAAAAGGTCAAGGGGTCTGAATACTTTCCGAATGCACTGTACTTACTGTATCTGTGTCACAGTGGTAGGCAGCCAAGCTTCAGTGTGTGTGTACGTGTTTGTATTTAAATTACCTGTAAACACTTATCTATGTCAGATTTGTGGATTTAAAATGGGTATTTAGCAAGGGTAAACTTATCCTAGATCTGAGCCTAAGGGAAAACCTCTCCTCTACTAGCGGGTCACCATGTAGCTGTGTCATGGGTTCTATGGCTCTGACTTGGAGCTGAGTGTGGTCATGAGACACATGATGGTAAACCACAAGACCTCCATCCATTAGCTGAACACACACACACACACACACACACACACACACACACACACACACACACACACACACACACACACACACACACACACACACACACACACATACACACCTCTGTTAACCGAACAACAATACCAGCCCTCTTCCCTCCAAGCAGCAGATTACCTTCAGCTCTGTGGATTCCAGGCATAACTTAGCATTATTTAGCAATGTTAGAGTTTGCGCAAGGTCCAGAGCTAAGGGTGACTGTGACCAACCAGTTATTAACTCACTGAGCCAAAACCTTTGCCTTTATGTGGGAACACTAGTATTTAGGTCTCACTCAGTGAGATTACTGAACCAATGTTATCAATGTTAGGCAGTGTCAATGCCAGCAAGTAAAACAAACTTTGTATGGGGATGAGAATGAAATGAATGTGTCTGGATTTGGGACTGCCCGTGTACACCTGTATACTGTAGCTGTAGGCTTACATTGTGTTGCTGGGTCACTCCTAACTTCCTCTTTAGATTACCCAGTCAAATAAAGGTTTCCTCTCAGAGGTGTATGAAAACATTACTGTATATAGAGACAGTATATGAGCACATTATCTAAGGGCATTGTGTGATGATTCAAAATGCTTGTGCAGTTGGCAAACCCCTGCACCCTGGCAAAAACAAGCTAGATAATACACAAATATACCTATATTTCAGCATGTACAGTTGTAGGCCTATATAATTAGCTAAATTCCTTCCTGTTAGTCAGCCTTTAGAGACTCAGCCTGTCTGTCTGCTTACTGGGAGCATATGTCACTACTGAGGCTCTCAGGGGGCCAGGATTTGCTCTAGTTTTTAAAGAGAGGGGGAGAAGGCGAGAGACAGGGGGCGACAGAGAGGCAGTGGTGGAAAAAGTACCCAATTGTCATACTTGAGTAAAAGTAAAGATACCTTAATAGAAAATGACTCAAGTAAAAGTCACCCAGTAAAATACTACTTGAGTAAAAGTCTAAAAGTCTTTGGTTTTAAATATACTTAAGTATCAAAAGTAAATGTAATTGCTAAAATATCCTTAAAGTAAAAGTATTAATCATTTAAAATTCTTTATATTAATCAAACCAGATGGCACCATTTTCTTTTTTTTCTTTAGGAATTGCCAGGGGCACACTCCAACACTCAGACATAATTTACAAACAAAGCATGCATGTTTAGTGAGTCCATCAGATCAGAGGCAGTAGGGAAGACAAAGGATGTTTTCTTGATAAGTGCATTAATTTGACCATTTTCCTGTACTTTAGGGTGTCAGGGAAAATGTACGAAGTAAAAAGGTACATTATTTTCTTTAAGAATATAGCGAAGTAAAAGTAAAAGTTGTCCAAAATGTAAATATTAAAGTACAGATACCACAAAAGCTACTTAAGTAGGAATTTAAAGTATTTTTACTTAAGTACTTTACACCACTGCCGAGAGGGAGGGGGAGACAGAGAGAAAGAGTGCAGGCTAGGGTGTATGTTTGCAATCCAAAAACTATTTTCAGTCCACAGTTAAAGAGTTGAAGAGTAACACATCATCTCATCTCAAATTCTGAGGTCAGCTCTAGTTGTTGTGCCGCTACAAATCCTCCCAAAAATATTTCCACATCTCATAATACTGATAGCGTAGCCAAAGGGACTGCTTGCAAATGGCCTGTTGTTTAATATGAGAGTGGATGAGATTAAGAATCTGATTCAATCACCATGAGATGAAAAACAGCCTGGACTCCCTGGAATTGTTTTCAGTTATGGGATGTGACTCAACGGCTGGGAGTCAAGAGACATCAGGTTGATTCAATCACATCCTGCTCATATTGCATATTATTAATTTGCTGGCTGTTGGGCCCAGTGTATGTGTGTGTGTATTATTGGAGCTCAGTAAGGTACAACAGCTGTGGCAGCTGTATAGGCACACTGACAAGATGATGTCACTGAGCTGACTGACCTGGCAAGACAGAGGGACGCATTAAAATCTTGCTGCACTATGTGTGTTTGTACGAAACAGTTGGGATAACCTTTCTTTTTTATTTAACCTTTATTTAACTTGGCAAGTCAGATAAGAACACATTCTTATTTACAATGACGGCCTACCCCGGCCAAACCCTAACAGACCACAGTGAATAAGAGCACTTCAAATGTTCTTCTCATTTTCATCTATAGCTTTATTTAGCTACAGTACTGGTACAGATGATCTACCATATCATATTTGATCATGCAACTGGATTTGCTACATAATCCATTTTTTGCCATGATCTGCCTAATTTCTATTAAGTGGAAATTCCCTTTCCTTAAATTCTCAATTGATAATTTACATTTATTAGACCCAAAGGTAAAATACAGCAACCTACAATAACCCCATCTTTAGCAACCTACCCCCTTCCCCCTCTTGCTCTTGCAGTTTTCAGGCCCTGTGTTTACCTCCCCCCTCTGTCTCTCTCTCTCTGTCTCTCTCTCTCTCTCTGTGTTTGCTGATGATGGCAGGCTCTGTCTGTCGGCCTCATTCATCCTCATCACAGGCACACACACACACACTTTATTCAACTTCTGCCAGCGTTGGCAATGAACAGGTGACAAGACAAACGAAGTGGACGGTTGGTCAGACAGCGGACAAGTACAGAATTTCCCTGGGGAGCGAGGTGAGCAGAGAGGGACAGGTGTGTGTTTTTTTTGCTGACATGCTAGTTGATCTGGACAGTTATTAATAGCTCTCTAAGGTATGTAATGACTAACATGACAATAGGAACTGATAATGCACTACTCAATTTCAAAATTGCCTTGTGCATTCTACTATTCCAACTTTCAAGAGTACATTTAAAGCCGGACTGAGTTCCTTGGGGGCCAGAGAGAGCAAGAGAAAGAGAGAAATGGTTGTATTTTTTCAGTGGTAAAGGGTCTCTTCTCTTCGACACCCTGCTGACTGGTGGAATCAATCCCTTTTTGTCCTCCAGTCTGCTCTGAGTGTTACTGGACAAAGCAACTCTAGATTGACTCCCAATATTCTCCTCCAAACCGCAGCTCTTTTCTACTGATTCAGCTCTGTCCCACATGTGTTTACAGTGTTGTTCTGTAGAAATAGCTGCATGACCACATTTGTTTTTATGATACGATTAAATGATATCATTCACCAGAAGTAAAAGTCGGAATGCATAGATGATGGTATTGCTTCTGTTTAATGTGAGGACTCAGGTCTATTTCAGTAAGGTTGGAAACTCTGTGAAATTAACCCAATTGTTATCAACAATGATATCACCTTCTCCTCACATTATTCTCAGAGGAGGCAAATGAATGCTATTTCATGTCACTACTGCCTGGTCCTTCATAACAGTTTTATGGGCAGTTCAACACTATTCAGGTTATACTATACAATGAGTGTACAAAACATTAAGAACTCCTTCCTAATATTGAGTCGCACCAACTTTTGCCCGCAGAACAGCCTAAATTCGTTGGGGCATGGACTCTGCAAGGTGTCGAAATGTTCCACAGGGATGCTGGCCTATGTTGACGTCAACATTCTGACGGCACGGGGGAAAGGAGATCAAAATCCACAGCCAGTCCATTCAATTCGTCCAGGACCTGTCTGCTAGGCTGAGAGAAAAAAGCAAGCGTTACATTCCAATCAGACAAGTGAGGAAAAAGGGAAAAGGAATCAAATTTCAACTCTGCTTCCTGGTAATGCTGTGGGTATGGAAGGGAGAGCAAAGGATGGAATTCACAAGCGCCGATGAAGCCCTAATCAAGCTACAAGAAACCTTCCCAGTTGGAGGAGAGCCTCCTGCTTTGAGAAGAGGTCGAAGTAGTAAATATCGATGAGCGCACTAGGCTCAGTGATGCCTGAGACCAGCTTATCATAAGTTGAGACAATATCCTTTCCCCCCTCCTCCCAATACAATCTATACTCAACTTTACTCAAATAACTGTTCTTCTCTATGAAATAACGATAGAAGTAGCCGATGCCAATGGACAGTGAAAAGACAAAGGGCGATGTCCAAGGAAGGTTTTCGAAGATGGTGGAAATGGATGTATTGTTTGAAGCTGCTGGCGAGTAGGGTGAAGATGAGAACCCGAAGAGTGATGATGAGTGGGCTACAGTGGCGAAAATAAAGGAAACAAGAGAAATAAAGTTGTGGTGTAAAATAGCAAACTCAAACTCTTTTTTAGTCGGAGTGGGGGTTTTGGACCAATGTAACCTAGGAGAATCTTTTGAAGTCTCGATAATTGGCATGGATGTGTTGGGTGAAGTGCCATCAGTGAGGGTCACAAGAAGTGGGCTTATTTAGATTTTTTTTTTGTTTATCTGCGGAGCAGAACCGTGCATTGGGCCTCAAGAAGATATATGAGTGAAATGTTTTGTGCATGGATCTTCAAATCAGAGTGCCTATCAGTATTTGTCAGTGACAACATGTTTGTGGTGTCTGTCTTCCATTTACACACAGGTAGACGCAGATAACTAATTAGCACAGGTAGTCCACTCTGTCTTCCGTAAACAAGGACTGTAACATGGAAATATGGCTGTTTGGGAACCCTAACCCAATCAAGGTGTGTATCAGTTTAACCTTTTTTTTTTTTTTAAACAATTTCTCACTGACATGAAAGATAAGGTCCTTATGCTTCCAAAACCAATCCGCAAGCGAGGACGCCTTCGTCCAATGACTCTTATGTGTAATGTAATGGAACTGAATCATGATCAAGGGTGGCGCATAAAATATGTGCAGATGTAATACCTGAGGAAGTAGGTGGAGTGGGCAATGCACGTCGACTGACCCGTAAGGTAGATGGAGTGAAGAAATGAACTTCATACATACTTTTGTTCTTTTATGAAGTCTCTCCCTTCTCCTGTAAAGTTGGGCTAAATGAGAAGTAAGAGCCTTTGTGCAAACCCCTTCAGTGTCATAAATGCAAAAGATTTGGACACGTGTCAAGTGTATGCAGACGTGAAGAGTATTGAACTGGAGGTTAGATGATGCAACTGTGGTGATGAACACGCACCGAATTTTCAGATTGCCCTGCTAGGATGAAGGAGACAGAGGTGACAAGAGTAAGGGCTGTCAGCGTGTTTTCTACCTGGAGGCCGTGAGAAGAGTCGAAGGAGCGAGTAGAGCTGAAGAAGCAATGGTAGTAGTGCCTTCACCAGTGACTGTTCCCCGGCAGCAGAGGGATCCTGATATATCACATGTTAAAAAGATGGACTTTGTAGCATTTATTGCAATGGCCATAAACGGCACAGTACAAACAGAGAAGAAATCTGAGAAAATTGGATTCATAGTGAGTGAAGCAGAACACATTTTGGGACTCAGTGAGTTTACAGCCAAGGTATTGCAAGAAATCCTGTCAAAGGATGTTCTGCCCTCAGGTCCCTGAGCCTGTGTAGAGATGTGACTTGAATTGGACTGTGACTGAAGGAGTGGGATGGGTTTTTTAATGTGTCTATTTGTTTTTGTATTTTGGATGATGACGCCCCCCCCCATTCCTAAAATTGATATTTTTTATGTATATATAGTTTCCCACCCGTACAGTAGGTGGTGGCATGCACCTCTAATGATTGTTTGCAGACCGCCATAGTACCATAGAAGAAAAAGAAGAAGCAGCTATCCCTTTTCCTTTCTTTCTGAGTCCCCATATTGGTAAACTTACCAGGTTGTTAGCTAGCTAGCCAATGAGGTAACATGACTGAACAAAGTGTAAACAAATGCTTAACAGCCCACAGCATGGTTTAATAATGTAAAATGTGGTCCCGGCAATTCGCTATAGGAAGAGGAAAATGTTGAGGCGGTAATCTGGGTCAGGGTCCGGTTTCCCGATGGAAATTATTTATTGAATACAAAAATGTACTTCTAGATATACACTACAAATACACTCCTGATAACAGAGAGTTATCAAAATGCCAAGCCGTTGTTGTGTTGTTATAGCAGTGTGTGAGGTGCATAGTGTAGGCTACATAACCTGTGTACAGAGGTATACACAGGCTATGTGCATGCATGTGTGTGCGTTTACTTCACTGCTTTGATGGTGTGTATTTGTGGGGAAGAAGTGTGTGTCCTGTTGTTGTGGGAGGGGTTCCGAATTGGCTGTGCTGATTGGCCAAACCTGCTGAACCCCGCTTGACTGACAGCCAGCTGATTCAGAGCGAGAGAGACACACAAAGAAGAATAGAGAAAGAGTGAGTGAGATTAGATAGAATGCAGTCAAAGGAAAAGTGTATAGCGGTGATGTCACTGTGCTGTGATGTCACAGTGTACCTGAGAGAGGGGGCGGTAGCATTCCATCAGGACGGGGCTACAGAAGGGCGGGTTCGTCCCTATCACCCTCAGGTTGCTGTGGAGACGACTGACCTTGACTCTCCCAGAGTCACAAGGACCCGTGGTGCAAGCAGAGACTGTCCCCGGAACGCTCTGTCACCAACGGACACCAAACAACAAGCCAGGAGAGAACATTTTCACTACAACTCTTTTACTAAGTCGATTCAACTTTAATGACAGATACACACCAGTTTACGCATCCCTCATTTGCTGTCTGTAAGCATTGTAGCAGTACAGCCAAAATATACAATGCATTATGATACAGTAACGTAAGACTTGTCATGAGAACCTATGGTACCCTTGTAATGTCTTACAATAATCTCATAATAATCCTAAATTAGCATAATCTACTTTAAAGTGCACTGTAAGGGGAATAATAGGCTGTAATTTGTGAGGAATCCAAATGGATTCCCGCTGGCTCTGAGGTGGATGTGGTGCCACCTAGTGGGTAAGAGCCGGTAAAGCCAGTGTGTTAGGAGAAGGTAGGTACACCTGCTGAATATTCCTGCTTCTCCTTTTCCTCTCTTCCCTTTCATTACCCTCCACCTCAGAGCCAGCGGGAATCACTATCTGAGAGATACAGGGCAAGAAAGCTAAATTAACAGTGATTAATAACACACCAATAATCACCAATAGCAATCATCAAGTTTTGTCCTCAGTCTCATAATAGAGTGGCCGCATCAGGGTATATCTTCCATTCTAACTCTCATCCTATGTCTAGCAAACAGAAACTATCATCAGTGTCTTGCCAGGCCTCTCTCAAAAAAGAAGAAGTTCTCAACCCCAGGATATTCTTCTGGTATATACAGTGGGGAAAAAAGTATTTAGTCAGCCACCAATTGTGCAAGTTCTCTCACTTAAAAAGAAGAAATCAACTGTGGGAGCAATTATTAGGAAATGGAAGACATACAAGACCACTGATAATCTTCCTTGATCTGGGGCTCCACGCAAGATCTCACCCCGTGGGGTCAAAATGATCACAAGAACGGTGAGCAAAATTCCCAGAACCACACGGGGGGACCTAGTGAATGACCTGCAGAGAGCTGGGACCAAAGTAACAAAGCCTACCATCAGTAACACACTACGCCGCCAGGGACTCAAATCCTGCAGTGCCAGACGTGTCCCCCTGCTTAAGTCAGTACATGTTTAGGCAAGTCTAAAGTTTGCTAGAGAGCATTTGGATGATCCAGATGAGGATTGGGAGAATGTCAGATGAAACCAAAATAGAACTTTTTGGTAAAAACTCAACTCGTCGTGTTTGGAGGACAAAGAATGCTGAGTTGCATCCAAAGAACACCATACCTACTGTGAAGCATGGGGTGGAAACATCATGCTTTGGGGCTGTTTTTCTGCAAAGGGACCAGGACGACTGATCCGTGTAAAGGAAAGAATGAATGGGGCCATGTATCGTGAGATTTTGAGTGAAAACCTCCTTCCATCAGCAAGGGCATTGAAGATGAAACGTGGCTGGGTCTTTCAGCATGACAATGATCCCAAACACACCGCCCGGGCAACGAAGGAGTGGCTTCGTAAGAAGCATTTCAAGGTCCTGGAGTGGCCTAGCCAGTCTCCAGATCTCAACCCCATAGAAAATCTTTGGAGGGAGTTGAAAGTCCGTGTTGCCCAGCGACAGCCCCAAAACATCACTGCTCTAGAGGAGATCTGCATGGAGGAATGGGCCAGCAACAGTGTGTGAAATACCAGCAACAGTGTGTGAAAACCTTGTGAAGACTTACAGAAAACGTTTGACCTCTGTCATGCCAACAAAGGGTATATAACAAAGTATTGAGATAAACTTTTGTTATTGACCAAATACTTATTTTCCACCATAATTTGCAAATAAATTCATAAAAAATCCTACAATGTGATTTTCTGGATTTTTTTTCCTCATTTTGTCTGTCATAGTTGAAGTGTACCTATGATGAAAATTACAGGCCTCTCTCATCTTTTTAAGTGAGAGAACTTGCACAATTGGTGGCTGACTAAATACTTTTTTCTCCCCCACTGTATATAAAGGTTGAATCAGTAGAATAATCAGTAGAGGCCTGAACAAAGTGGTGTCTGTGTTGAGTGTCTGAAGGAGTCAGAGGAAAGCACTAGGTTGAGCTCAGAGGAGGCCAGCAGGGGGACCAAACTACTGCCACCAGCCTCAAACTACTGCCACCAGGGATACTATCTGCAGAGAGGAGTTATTTTTAAATATCATGATATTCATAATTCTCTTGGAATGTTACAAATACTTTAGCTCTAACAATTATTTGTGCATGAATGAACAAGAAAAAAAAGTGTCTTCTGGAAACAAAGTTGCAAACTTTGGAAATGAATTGGACCAGCACGAAAACAGAGACGAAACAACATGAGAAATTGTCCTTACCTGAAGATGAGGAAAAAGGGGACCTTTCCAGCTACGTGGTCAAACTGATATCAGAGGAACTTCACATGGATACAGCCCCAAAGGGCCTGGAACGATGCCATAGGATCGGCGTGAAACAGGAGAACGCTAAATACCTTGCATGGTAATCTTCAAGCTGTGGAACTACACTACCGTTCAAAAGGTTGAGGTCACTTAGAAATATCCTTGTTTTTTAAAGAAAAGCAAAAAAATGTGTCCATTAAAATAACATCAAATGTATCAGAAATACAGTGTAGACATTGTTAATGTTGTAAATGACTATTGTATCTGGAAACAGCTGATTTTGTTAATGGAATATCTACATAGGTGTACAGAGGCCCATTATCAGCAATCATCACTCCTGTGTTCTAATGGCACGTTGTGTTAGCTTATCCAACTTGATCATTTTAAAAGGTTAATTGATAATTAGAAAACCTTTTTGCAATCATGTTAGCACAGCTGAAAACTGTTGTTCTGATTAAAGAAGCAATAAAACGGGCCTTCTTTAGACTAGTTGAGTATCTGGAGCACCAGCATTTGTGGGTTCGATTACAGGCTCAAAATGGCCAGAAACAAAGACTTTCTTCTGTAACTCTCCAGTCTTTTCTTGTTCTGAGAAATGAAGGCAATTCCATGCAAGAAATTGCCAAGAAACTGAAGATCTCGTACAACGCTATGTACTACTCCTTCACAGAACAGCGCAAACTGGAATAGAAAGAGGAGTGGGAGGCCCCGGTGGACAACTGAGCAAGAGGACAAGTACATTAGTGTCTAGTTTGATAAACAGACGCCTCACAAGTCCTCAACTGGCAGCTTCATTAAATAGTACCCGCAAAACACCAGTCTCAACGTCAACGGTGAAGAGGCGACTCCGGGATGCTGGCCTTCTAAATCAAATAAAATTTTATTTGTCACATACACATGGTTAGCAGATGTTAATGCGAGTGTAACGAAATGCTTGTGCTTCTAGTTCCGACCATGCAGTAGTATCTAACAAATACTGCAAAGCTTCTTGAGAACATGAAGCGAGGCTGCCATCTCTGTCGGCGCCGGAAGTAGGTTACTAGTCCAACGCTCTAACCACTAGGCAGAGTTGCAAAGGAAAAAGCCGTATCTCAGACATCTGACCAACATTCTGAAGGCACGGCCAGTCCATTCGATTTGTCCAGAACCTGTCTGCTAAGGCTGAGAAAAAAACGCAAGCGCTACATTCCAATCAGACAATCACTGGAGGAAAAATGAATCAAATCTCAACTCTGCTTCCTGGCAATGCTGTGGGTTTGGAAGGGAACGAAAAGGATGGAATACACAAGTGCCGATGAAGCCATAATCAAGCTACAAGAAACCTCCCCAAAAACCTTCCCAGTTGGAGGAGAGCCTCCTGCTTTGAGAAGAGGTCGAAGTAGTAAATATTGATGAGCGCACTAGGCTCAGTGATGCCTGAGACCAGCTTATCATAAGTTGAGACAATATCCTTTCCCCCCTCCTCCCAATACAATCTATACTCAACTTTACTCAAATAACTGTTCTTCTCTATGAAATAACGATAGAAGTAGCCGATGCCAATGGACAGTGAAAAGACAAAGGCCTAAACATAGCATGTATGTCAATAACTGTTCTATGGATGTGCATGTGTGCGTGTAGGTGTGTATGTGTATATGAATGGCAGGGTGAAGGAAGAGTGAGGGATGATGAATATGTGTGGGACGGTGGGAGAGAATGAGTATATGGATGCATAGGGTATATATTGGGCGGGAATTAATGAGAATGGATGGGTGTACAGTAAATATGTCTTAGAGATAGGGGACAAGCTTGGCTTGGGAGGGTTTGGGTGGCTTGGGCGGGTAAAGGTGAGTAAGGATGGCAGGTAGGGACAAGCTTGGCTTGGGTGGATAAGGACGGGTGGTTGGGACAAGCTTGGCTTGGGATATCTGTATTCCCAGTCATGTAAAATCCATAGATTAGGCAGTGGTGGAAAAAGTACCCAATTGTCATACCTGAGTAAAAGTAAAGATACCTTAATAGAAAATGACTCACGTAAAAGTCACCTAGTAAAATATTACTTGAGTAAAAGTCTAAAAGTATTTGGTGTTAAATTTACTTAAGTATCAAAAGTAAAAGTATTAATCATTTACAATTCTTTATATTAAGCAAACCAGACACCACCACTTTATTTTATTTAGGGATAGCCAGGGGGCACACTCCAACACTTAGACATAATTTAAAAACAAAGCATGTGTGTTTAGTGAGTCCGTCAGATCAGAGGCAGTAGGGATGACCAGGGATGTTGTCTTGATCTGTGCATGAATTTGAACATTTTCCTTTCCTGCTAAGCATTCAAAATGTAACGAATACTTTTGGGTGTCAGGGAAAACGTACATAAAAAAAGTACATTATTTTCTTTAAGAATGTAGTGAAGTAAAAGTATAAATAGTAAAGTAAAGTACAGATACCACAAAAGTAGTACTACTATTTTTACTTTAATACTGTACACCACTGAGATTAGGGCCCAATGAATTTATTTCAATTGATTGATTTCCTTATATGAACTGTAACTCAGTAAAATCTTTTAAATTGTTGCGTGTTGTGTTTCTATTTTTGTTAAGCATATTATGTTAGCAGGAGAACTATTTGATCATTTTGATAGACATAGCAATAAAAAAGGCAAATTCAAGGAACCTCCAAAGAGGCTCTCATCTCTACAAATAATTTACAGGACACCTGGAGATGTACTATTCCCAACTACAAAAGACTACTCCTTTTTTTCTCTCAAAGTAAGAAAAGCTATTCAAGAAAGAAGATCTAATTAAATGGAGTAATATTCACATACATCCTACAGGTAGAATAAACCTCTTCAGAATGGTATGGCTCCCAACGTTTTTAGGTTTACTCTTGGTAATACCAATTACCCTACCCTACTGAAGACATTCTTTAAAAATGCTTACTCAGTCATAAGACTTTCTATGGGCAACTACAACTCATAATAAAATTGTAAAAACATTTTTTTTAAGAAATAAGTTATCAATTTATCCGTAAGAGTTAGGCCATATAAAGGGTTAAGTTTTCCCAGGAAGTGCAGCAAAAACGGCATAACAGTATCATTTGGGAGGAGGAGCATGTTAAAGTCATGCTGAAGTGAAACTTAACTGGAGAGAAGGAGTGTTTACTGTACATGTTCGGACAGTCTCGCATACACTTCAGATTTTATTTTTTAAACAACTACATGCAATCTCTAGGCCTTGTTTGATACAGTACTACAAACAGAAACAGCAGAGAAAGCAACCACAGTTATACACAGGTGAGTAGGTCGATTGACCTAGCCCTTGATCAGGACTCTCAGTTCCATTAAATTAAAATTTTATGTGTGGATTAATTGGCGGAGTAGAGGACCTTTTGCATTTCAGGTAAAATAACTCAATTTTTATTTCCCAGGAAAATTAGCTAGCAACAGCAAGCTAGCTAAATATGACAAATTAGCTACCAAGTGCAAGCTAGAGTTTGTTTTGATATTTTAACCTGATGGTCGTGATCGCGTTTGGTGTGGAGGGACAAAATACATTTATGCACAATGGCGCACGCGCGCAGTCGGTTTGGGTTCCGTGTGAATGTATTTTGTCCCCCTACACCAAACGCGATCACGACCATCAGGTTAAAATGGCAAAGCAAACTCTGAACCACTTACATTAATTTGGGGACAGGTCGAAAATCATTAAACATTTATGGCAATTTAACTAGCTAGCTTGCACTTGCTAGCTAATTTGTCCTGTTTAGCTAGCTTGCTGTTGCCAGCTAATTTGTCCTGGGAAATAAACATTGAGTTGTTATTTTACCTGAAATGCACAAGGTCCTCTACTCCGCCAATTAATCCACACATAAAACGGTCAATCGAATTGTTTCTAGTCATCTCTCCTCCTTCCAGGCTTTTTCTTCTCTGGACTTTATTTTGCGATTGGCAACTTTCAGAAATGCCACCGACCTCGTTCGTCTTTCAGGGTACCTGCTTCTATAAACCAATGAGGAGATGGGAGAGGCAGGACTTGCAGCGTGATCTGTGTCACAAATAGAACTGACTTCTATTTTAGCCCTTGGCAACGCAGATGCTCATTGGCGCGCGCGAGCAGTGTGGGTGCAATAATTGAATAATATAGATTTCTAAATGTATTTTGTAACGCTCGCGCATGATTATACACTGGACAAAAGTACAGTACCAGTCAAAAGTTGACACAGCTACTCATTCCAGTGTTTATTTTTACTATTTTCTACATTGTAGAATAATAGTGAAGACAAACTATGAAATCATCTGGTAACCAAAAAAAGAAAAACTTTATTTGTTTAACAAATACGCACACAAAGCTTATTTCGCCACCAAAAACATTTGCACAGATTTGTTTACATCCCTGTTAGTGAGCATTTCTCCTTTGCCAAGATAATTCATCCACCTGACAGGTGTGGTGTATCAAGAAGCTGATTAAACAGCATGATCATTGCACAGGTGCACCTTGTGCTAGGGACAATAAAAGGCCACTAATGTGCAGTCTCAACGTCAACAGCGAAGAGGTGACTCCGGGATGCTGGCCTTCTAGGCAGAGTTGCAAAGAAAAGCCATATCTCAAACTGGCCAATAAAAAGAAAAGATTAAGATGGGGAAAAAAACTGCGGAACTCTGCCGAGAATGCACTCTAATGTACTTGTCCTCTTGCTCAGTTGTGCACCGGGGCCTCCCACTCCTCTTTCGATTCTGGTTAGAGCCAGTTTGCGCTGTTCTGTGAAGGGAGTAGTACACAGCGATCTACAAGATCTTCAGTTCTTGGCAATTTCTCGCATGGAAAAGCCTTCAATTCTCAGAACAGGAATTGACTGACAAGTTTAAGAAGAAAGGTCTTTGTTTCTGGCCATTTTGAGCCTGTAATCGAACCAACAATTGCTGATGCTCCAGATGTTAAACTAGTCTAAAGGTAGGGCAGTTTTATTGCATCTTTAAATCAGCACAACAGTTTTTAGCTGTGCTAAAAATTGCAAAAGGGCTTTCTAATGATCAATTAACCTTTTAAAATGATAAAGTTGGATTAGCTAACACAACGTGCCATTGGAACACAGGAGTGATGGTTGCTGATAATGGGCCTCTGTACGCCTATTTAGATATTCCATTAACAAAATCAGCTGTTTCCAGCTACAATCGTCATTAACAATGTCTACACTGTATTTCGGTTCAATTTTATGTTATTTTAATGGACTTGTGAATTGTATAATATCACTTGTGAATGATGCCGAGCATAAGGCAAGAAACAATGCCTTTTTGTGACTTTTTTTTGAATCATAGTTGCACACCTCATGTAGCCTAGTCCGTAGGCCTATATGTTTGATAAGGTTTCTATCACAACTAAAGTGGCCAAATAACTTCTTCAAATTAAGCACATTAATCAGTTTTACAAGGGGTGTAGGGCCTAACTGGCATACAAAAGCAGCGCGTGAGTTTCAGGTTTGGGGAAGATTTTTCACCATAAAAATGCACCTTTATAATAAAGCCTGACATGCATAATCGCATTTGCGGTCACCTTTGATAATGGTGTTTTCTTATAGGCAACTGCCATGTGCGCATTGCTGCGCTTATAATGTGAATAAACAGCCTAATAGTTTATCAACATTTAAGCTAAATGTCTTGATCCGTTGCATCAGCCACATCGCATAAAACCTTTTGTTTTTATGCTAGTGGTTGAATTAATTTGGAATCTATCGCATCCCACAACTGTACCAGACTATGTTTTCTCTCACAGAATGGAATATGTCATCTTTTGTATTACGGGGGTATAGTAGATTGACATAGGCTAGTGCTTTTGCTGTTCGTTAGACCTACTCATCTTGTTGGCTGACGAAAAGTAAATGTAGACAGTTCTTCCAATATCTTCAATATGCACCTCGGAATTGGATAAAGACTCACGCAGTTGCGGACCTGATGTGTCTGTCTTCACTTGTAGCCTGTGAGAAAGACCCAATCACGTGATGGAGAGCCGTGTGAGTGAGAGGTGCTTCGGAGCGTGCAGCCGTCAGGGAGAAGGGCACAACTACCACTGTCCGCGAAAGGCATAGATTTTTTTAGATTGCAAAATGGCCACACAAAGGGGATGCTGCTGTGAAATTCGTCATAATTAGAATCATGCAGCTTTACAATGTATTAAAAATCAAAACATATAGTACAACGTTTGTAGAGGAACTAAAGTTGTATTAATCTCTAAAAGAAGCATATAGGAGTACCTATTTCTTTGTTAATCACTCAACACAGAATGGTGCGCACTTCCAAAAAAATATCCTATTTTATTCAGCTTTGTTAAATTGTGTTCTTCATACTATGAAATAATATAAAATAATGCCATGGAATTCTAAGCAAATCTTGTCTGCTAAATGAACTAGTGTAGCCCACAGCCATTTGGCATAGCCAATGCTATTCTGTTGTTCTGAAATAGACTTCATTTTCTTCATATCATGCTTCTTTAGACCTGTGTAAAATAAATTATGGATTTATTGTGAAGGTGTAGGCTATATTACATGGATTTATTAGACTTTTTAAAATGTAGATGTTCCAAAGTTATGCGTCAGTGGCTTGTAGGCTGTGTTGAAGCCAGGAGATGCTAAATTTGTTTGTTAATTAATGGTCTATTACCGTGAGACACACAGTCATTTGCTTGACAATCACCGGCTGATGACATTTCGTGGCCGCTACAGCCCTACATGTTTCGTTTTAGAATTTTGTTCAGTATAGTAGCTACATTGTATCAGTATGTGCCTTTCAGGTCACTCAAATACACTTTACATAAGCTTAAGAAGTATGACCAACAAAGTATCGAGAGCCTGACTCATTCCATTAAATGCTTTATCGTTTCACCTTTCGCTCTGTCTAGATATGGCGTCCTCCAGCAGTTTCCTGTCAGAAGAGCAGTTTCTGTGTTCTATATGTCTGGATGTGTTCACTGAGCCTGTCACCATTCCATGTGGACACAACTTCTGCAAGGCCTGTATCAGAAAGTACTGGGACAGCAATGACCTGTGCCAGTGTCCAATGTGTAAAAAAGTGTTTGATAGAAAACCAGATCTCTTTGTCAATAATTTCATTTCTGAGATGGCTGCTCAGTTCAGAAAGTCAGTTCAAGTGAACACTACCAGCAGCCCAGACCAACGCCCTCCCGAGCCTGGAGAAGTGGCCTGTGACGCCTGCACTGGCACAAAGTTTAAGGCCCTGAAGTCCTGCCTGGAGTGTATGACCTCTTATTGTGAAACTCATCTGCAGCCTCATCAGATAGCCCCAGCGCTGAAGAGACACAAGCTGATTGCCCCTGTGGAGAACCTAGAAGACAGGATGTGTAAGGAGCACAACAAACTCCTGGAGCTGTTCTGTAGGACTGACCAGATGTGTGTTTGTCTCTTGTGCATGAAAACAGAACACAAGACTCACTACACTGTCCCTCTAGAGAAAGAGTATAGACAGAGGAAAGTTCAGCTCTGGAAGATGGAGGCAGAAGTGCAGCAGATGATCCAGGAGCGACTTTAGAAGGTTCAAGATATCAAACACTTAGTAGAGATCAGCAAGGGAGACGCAGAGGGAGAGATAGAAGACAGCGTACGGCTCTTCATTTCTCTTGTGCGCTCCATTGAGAAAAGCCAGGCTGAGTTCATTGAGGTAGTTGAGGAGAAGCAGAAAGCAGCAGACAGGAAGGCTGAAGGGCTCATTAAAGAGCTGCAGCAGGAAATCGCTGAGCTACAGAGGAGAAGCACTGAGCTGGAGCAGCTCTCACACACTGAGGACCACCTCCACCTCCTCCAGAGCTCCCCATCCCTCAGCAGCCTTCCTCCCATCAAGGACTGGTCTGAGATCAGTGTTCACACCAGTCTGGGTGTGGGGAACCTGAGGAGAGCTGTGTCTAAGCTGGAGGAGACACTCTGGAGTGAAGTGAAGAAGTTGATGTGTGATACTGAAATGAAGAGGATTCAGCGGTATGCAGTGGATGTGACTCTGGACCCTGACACAGCACATCCCGCTCTCAGCCTGTCTGAGGATAGGAAACAAGTGAGACATGTAGACAGAAGACAGAATCTCCCTGACAACCCAAAAAGATTTTCCTCATGTACCGGTATCCTTGGAAAGAAGGGCTTCTCCTCAGGGAGATTCTACTATGAGGTGCAGGTCAAGGGGAAGACTGATTGGGATTTAGGAGTGACCAGAGAGTCCAGCAACAGGAAGGGTGATATTACACTGAGCCCTCAGAATGGATACTGGAGTGTGTGGCTGAGGAATATGTATCAGTACCAGGCCAATACCTCTTCTCCTGTCTGCCTCTCCCTGAGAGAGAAGCCTCAGAAGGTGGGGGTATTTGTGGATTATGAGGAGGGTCAAGTCTCCTTTTATGATGTAGAGGCCAGGTCTCAGATATACTCTTTCACAGGTTGCACCTTCACTGAGAAACTCTATCCATACTTCCGCCCATACAAAAATAGAGACGGTAAAAACTCTGGCCCTCTGATCATCTCTGTCAGTCTCAGATTTCTATTGCCAGGCTCAGAGTTTTAAAGCCTCACTTCTGAGTGAGCTATAAACATGTGTGTTTGGAAACGTTTGGATTTGGATGTTGTTATCACAGAATTCAAATAACTTAGTGGCAGTTACATTTGCAGAAACCGTACTGTATAAAAAATGTCAGTACATAGATATTTTGTATAACGTGTGTATTCTTACATGTACATATCTACTGCAAGTGTCTAGGGCTAGGCTGTGTGTACTGTGACCTGCTGTTTAGAATGTATGTGTTTGAATTGATGTTGTATGTATGTATGTATTAGTTACCGTCTAATGTCTATGTGCTGACTGAAGTGTGTATATTACGCTCATGCAGCATACACCCATTGTGAATGGTGGATATTAAAGCCAATAGTCTTCCACTGAACGTCTATTAGTGACAGCATCACAATAAGACTAGTATATGTACACAGAGGTGCAGAGGTGAGTATATGAGCCTAGAAAAAAAAGATTACACCATGAGAACTGGGACAGAGTGGTTGCAGGGACTGTTCTCATTTCTTCTTTTGTATATTATAGAGCAGGGGTACTCAAACACTATTTGAGAAGGTCCAGTCACACATATTTCCTAGGTGGCAAAGGTCCAGATGGATATTGTCATTTATCGGCGTAGTAACAAATATCCACCATGTCAAAGTCAAAGTCACCATTATTAGTCAGTTGTACAACCGAATGCCTTCAACCGAAATGTGTCTTCCGCATTTAACCCAACCTTTCTGAATCAGAGAGGTGCGGGGGGCTGCCTTAATCGACATGCGACCCCAAACTGTTCACACCCCTCTTGAGAAAAATGTGCAGTTTTTAAAGCTAATTTCCCGCAATTCTACACATTATGCCATGGCGGGAAGGGAACATTTTAGTAGTTTTAAAGCAAATTTCTTGTAATTCTACACATTTTCCATTTCTATGTCCAGGGCCGGACTTGCCATCTGGAATTTCGGGAAATGCTAGATGGGTTAGTCCATTTTTAACCTAGTGGGCCTGTCTAACTCGGGTTTTTGGCGTAATGATGATGATCTAGCCAATAACAGGGGTCTCCGGGGAAGAAATGGGCCGGTGTGTTAGAAATGCCAGGTCGGATTTCTTGTTCCAGTCCGTCCCTGCTTATGTGTGTTCATACGATACCAGTAGTCGAATCCCGACATAATTTAGTTGGGACCCGCGGTCCGTATTGAGCCCGTTCTGGATCCGGCCCGCGGTACGCATATTGAGTATGGCTGTTTATAGAGTGACAGGTTTTCCTAGTAACACTAGTGGTGTACATTAATGAACAACCACTAGGCTACACTGCTGCGCTGTCCTCTTTCTGCCCCATCCCCAAATCACTATTTATCTCTCCCTCTTTGCAAAAGCACTGCAGGTACTTGCATGTTCCTCTTTAGTTTTGAACCACTAATTGACAAAAGAAAAAAAGGTGATTTTATATTTACGAGGCTTGCTGATGCACCAGTCTACAACGCATCCTTTTGTCTCTCTCTTCCTCTCTTTTCTCTGGACCTGTCAGCTATCCGGCAAAGACGACACACACGGATTATTGCCATGTTCTGGGGATTCACTCACACGGTTAACACGTTCGTGTCTAACACACTGCATGCACACACACACGATGCAAAAACCTTAGCCAGCTGTAGACATCTGTTTTGCCTTGTCGTGGTTCTCCTTTTCCACCCTCTGTCTCCACCTTGCCCTGCCATCCGGCCCACACACTCCTATCTAGCCTGTAGTGTTGCTCAGCCAGCCTGCCACCCTGGGACTGGGGCAGGAGTATACACACAGAGACACAGCCAAGATTCAGGACCAAAACAGTTATATAGTCAAAGTTCAATAGTCAATTATTCTATATTATAAACTGGGTAGTTTGAGCCCTGAATGCTGATTTGTCTGACAGCCGTAGTATATCAGAGCGTATACCACGGTTATGACAAAACATTTATTTTTACTGGTCTAATTACGTTGGTAACCAGTTTAATAGCAATAAGGCACCTCAGGGTTTGTGGTATACTGCCAAACCACGTCTAAGGGCTGTTTTCAGGCACGTTGCGTCATGTCTAAGAACGGCCCTTAGCCGTGATATATTGGCCATATACTACACCCCTTCTGGCCTTATTGCTTAAAGATATTATATATTTTATAAGATAACATTAAATTGTCTACTTAAAGAAGAAAGTCAGTTGACTTTACAGGGGGAAAGAATAAATTGTATTATTCTGATGAATTCATGGAAAAAACAAATACTGGGCCGGGTAACTGATCACATATCACATCTCTAGCCTGTAAAACGGCTTGTACATAAAGCGTGGCCATTCCTCCTCTAGTAGCTATACTTATCCATATTTAGAGCTGTCTGCAGAGTCGTATGATTAGCATAAACCATAACCCAGTAGATGACTGCTATTAGGCTTAATGGAGGAGCTGACAGGCAGAGAGAGAGCTGCTGTAGTAATGCCTTAGAGGTGCTGCGTTAACGTAAGAGAGAGATTGCGGTGTCATGATATATGAAGTTGGTCCCCCCTTTGCTGCTATAACTGTCGGATCTCTTCTTGGAAGGCTTCCCACTAGATTGCTGCTGGGACTTGCTTCCATTCAGCCACAAGGGCATTAGTGAGGTCGAACACTGATGTTGGGCAATTAGGCCTGGCTCGCAGTCGGGGTTCCAATTCATCCCAAAGGTGTTTGATAGGATTGAGGTCGGGGTTCTCTGCAGGCAAGTCAAGTTCTTCCACACCGATCTCGAAACAAACCATTTCTGTACGAAACTCGCTTTGTGCACAGAGGCATTGTCATGCTGACTTGTTGGAAAGGTGGCATCCTATGACGGTGCCACGTTGAAAGTCGCTGAGCTCTTCAGTAAGGCCATTCTGCCAATGTTTGTCTATGGAGATTGCATTGCTCTGTGCTCGATTTCATATACCTGTCAGCAACGGGTATGTCCTGAAATAGCTGAATCCCCTAATTTGAAGGGGTGTCCTAACGTGACAGACTAACTGATGATATGATAACATTCATTGGGAAGATCTTAGAGGTTAAGAGAGAGAGAGGAGACAGTGTACTGTACTAGAACGTTGAGGATGTAGTGATGGACTGTCAGAGAGGCGAGGTGGATTGAGCAGACTCTGACCTGAGAGATATATGTATATATTTGTGTTAGGTGTGTAAAGCGAGTGAGTGCATGCATGCAAGAGTACCTGACTCCTCTTCTGGCCCTCACACCTCTGTGTGTTTCAGCTGCTTGAGGCTGTGTGTGTAAGTATTGAGCTGGGCTGTGTGTGTGTTCCTCACTCTCCTCAGCTCCAGGCCATGCAGCTCCACAGCCCCCACCTTCCACTTCCTCAGCTCAGACCATACATTGGCCAACAGGAGAAGTTGAAATGCTGTCTTCTGTTAAATATCATTGTGCTAGGTTAGAGATAATGATTGGTCTGTGATTGGTGGATCACCTTCAGACTGGCACCTATTACTGGCTGCCCATCTTCAGGCTCCAGTGGTTTAGGATGTTGTTCTCCATCAGGTCCATGTTGTCTTCAGTGATAAACATGTGTTTCCATGGTGACAGGTGGTTCTGGGCTGTTGTGGGGGAGGAGGAGCTCAGAGGTGGAACTGGAGAGCTCTCTGGGTCAACCACCAACTCACCAGGCATCGCTACACAAAGTCCAAGATACAGTTGCAGTTCAGATGTGTGCATATGTGTGCCTGCTTGAGTGTATGCCTGCCCATTTGTATGCTGCTGACCCCCAAGCCAGGGAGGTTACACAGTGGTTTGTGTGTGCTTTTAACTGTTGTGTTGTTTTGCTGTGTGGGCTGAGCTCCTCTGTTTCTGACCCAATCTTAATTAAATGACCTAGCAGAAGACACAAGCCTGACGACCAAAAAGACAGGAGAAGACAGCTTGAAGACGTCCCACCAGACCGTTACGGACGAGGCAGTAAATCCAGACACTATAGGAGCAGGACAGGCTCAGAGGTTAACTGTCTGTGGTGACCTGGTCTGGGGAAATAACTACTGTATACCACCAGAGGGACCGTAATCAAACTTAGCTAAAGAAAATCACTAGTCACACATTTGTCTAGTAGTTTGGTCATGTTATGGCTACCACTTATCATTGCCCTAGCTATAGACACTAGACCCTTACTAAAACCAAAGATTCTTCTCAAAGTCTAAACAATGCTAAGCTCTAATGTGGGCAGCGTGGAGCCAGCACGGGATATGGCTCGAAAATTTACCTTAATCTTGTAATGAGTGCGCTGAGTCGCGAAGCAAATTCAGGGAGTGAGTGTTTTAATAAAAATTTAAAAAAACACAAACAACTTACTGACATGAACACAGAGTCAATAACACATGAGGAAAGAACCAAGGGGAGTGACAGATATAGGGAAAATAATCAAGGAGGTGATGGAGTCCAGGTGAGTGTCATGAGGCGCAGGTGCGCGAGATGATGGTGACAGGTGTGCGGGATAATCAGCAGCCTGATGACCTAGATGCCGGAGAGGGAGTATACGTGACAAGTCCGGGGATGGAATATGTTGCTGTACTCCTAATTATCCCATTACCCAAACTGACAAATCGAGAAGATTGAAATACTGCTATTTTTTTATTAATTTGTCCTCATGCTAGGCTAGCTAGGCTAAAGCAGCCCATTAGATTCCATGAAAATGTGAAGTGTTGGGGTGAGTAGCTACCGGAAGTGTTGTGCAATCCAAATTACTATTTTAGGCTATTTGTTGTTGTAAAACTAATGTTAATTGCTTCCCCTTGTGAGGTGTCCTTTTGCTTCATGTGTGGTCGGATCCACCGGTTGTTGGTAGGCATATGGGACCATTTCCTGTTTCAGGCTATTTAACCAAAGATTCTCTTCCTCTGTGATTTAACCCATTTGCTCGGATCAATCGGGTTGGTTGATCCATAGTAGGCCTACTACTTACAGTGCCTTGCGAAAGTATTCACCCCCCTTGGCATTTTTCCTATTTTTTTGCCTTACAACCTGGAATGAACATTTTTGGGGGTTTGTACCATTTGATTTACACATGCCTACCACTTTGAAGATGCAAAATATTTTATTGTAAAACAAATAAGACAAACTGAAACTTAAATGTGCATAACTATTCACCCCCCCAAAGTCAATACTTTGTAGAGCCACCTTTTGCAGCTATTACAGCTGCAAGTCTCTTGGGGTATGTCTCTTGGGGTATGTCAAAACTGCTCCAGCTCCTTCAAGTTGGATGGGTTCCTGCTGGTGTACAACAATCTAAGTCATACCACAGATTCTCAACTGGCTTGAGGTCTGGACTTTGACTAGGCCATTCCAAGACATTTAAATGTTTCCCCTTAAACCACTCGAGTGTTGCTTTAGCAGTATGCTTAGGGTCATTGTCCTGCTGGAAGGTGAACCTCCGTCCCAGTCTCAAATCTCTGGAAGACTGAAACAGGTTTCCCTCAAAAATGTCCCTGTATTTAGCGCCATCCATCATTCCTTCAATTCTGACCAGTTTCCCAGTCCCTACCGATGGAAAAACATCCCCACAGCATGATGCTGCCACCACCATGCTTCACGGTGGGGATTGTGTTCTCTTGGTGATGAGAGGTGTTGGGTTTGAGCCAGACAGCATTTTCCTTGATTTTAGTCTTATCTGACCATAGTACCTTCATATGTTTGGGGAGTCTCCCACATGCATTTTGGCAAACACCAAACATGTTTCTGGCCACTTCTGTAAAGCCCAGCTCTCTGAAGTGTACGGCATAAAGTGGTCCTATGGACAGATACTCCAATCTCTGCTGTGGAGCTTTGCAGCTCCTTCAGGGTTATATTTGGTCTCTTTGTTGCCTCTCTGATTAATGCCCTCTTTGCCTGGTCTGTGAGTTTTGGTGGGCGGCCCTCTCTTGGCAGGTTTGTTGTGGTGCCATTTTCTTTCCATTTTTTGAATAATGGATTTAACGGTGCTGCTGCTGGGAGAAGTGACTATAGGTCTATATGGAAGCTGAATCAACCTCTGGTGTCATTGGTTCCACAGCTTGATTTCTAGTATTTTTGACTGTTAAGTTTCATTACAAACTACAAGAAATGTATCCACCCCTTCTATCCCTCTCTGGGTGAGCTGTGTGTGTGTGGAAACAAATTGAGTGAGTAATGCAGAGAGATAATGCTTCGCTAAGCTCTTGAGTAAATTTGTCATGCTAGTGTTTAGCAGTGGTGTTAATATGACCATATTCTCTATTCTCCCCCTGCTAGACCACCCTCGTTCATCATGACAGGAATCTCTTTCAAAAGAGATTAGATAATAGTACTGTATCTAAACACTATAACCTGGATGAATAATAAATAGGGGCATGTAGGCTAATCTTAGAACTAAGACATGGACAAAAGTGTGAATCACTTGACTATTTCAGGTCCAGGCATTCCATCAACTGAATATGTACACAGGTCTTTTTCCTGACATCATAGACCATTTATTTTTGGACTTCACTGTTCATTGGTTTTACGCACCAAACAGAGAGTATTTGAGGTTGTGTGATTGTAGGGGAGAGTGGGGTAAGATGAGAATTAATGTAGACATAACAGTTTTGAAAACAGCTTGTCCCAATAAAGCGGCACAACTTACCCCTGGTATGGGTTGTTCTGAGCATAGCTTAGCTCAGAACAACCCTTGTCGGGAGTTGTCACACAATAATTCCAGGGTTCTCAGGCATTATTGCTTATTTCTGTAAATGAATGCCTACATTCAGATATACGTAGATCTCTCTGTTCAATACTTACCCTTGCATTTCTTGTCCAGTCTAGGACAGGGATGTTGTTTGAATATGCCAATTCATAAGCAAGTTCTCTGCATTTGAGTCTACTGATCCAATAAAACTGGTCCGCGAGATTCATGATATGTTTAGCAAGCTCAGACTCCTTGTCATCAGATAAGACCTGTGTCATTCAGTCAATTATTTCATCTCTTGGTTCTATTTGAATCCTACTGGTTGAATTCTACTACACCGGCTCTGACACTCATCGGATGTGGCAGGGCTTGCAAACTATTACGGACTACAAAGGGAAATCTAGCCGCGAGCTGCCCAGTGACGTGAGCCTACCAGACGAGCTAAATGCCTTTTTTATGCTCGATTCGAGGAAAGCAACACTGAAGCATGTATGAGGGCACCAGCTGTTCCGGACGACGGTGTGATCATGCTCTCTGTAGCCGATGTGAGCAAGCCCTTTAAGCAGGTCACAGGGTCAGACGGATTACCAGGGCGTGTACTCAGAGCATGCCCAGATCAACTGGCAAGTGTCTTCGATGACATTTTCGAAGACCACAATAGTCCCTGTGCCCAAAAAAGTGAAGGTAACCTGCCTAAATGACTACCGCCCCGTAGCACTAACGTTGGTTGCCATGAAGTGCTTTGAAAGGCTGGTCATGGCTCACATCAACACCATCATCCCGGAAACCCTAGACCCACTCCAATTCACATACCGCCCCAACAGATCCACAGATGACGCTATCTCAATCGGCCTCCACACTGCCCTTTCCCACCTGGACAAAAGGAACACCTATGTGAGAATGCTGTTCATTGACTACAGCTCAGCATTCAACACCATAGTGCCAACAAAGTTCATTACTAAGCTAAGGACCCTGGGAGTAAACATCTCCCTCTGCAACTGGATCCTGAACTTGCTGATGGGCCAACCCCCCACGTAGTAAATTTCGGCAACAACACATCTGCCACGCTGATCCTTAACACCGGGGCCCCTCAGGGGGTTCATGCTTAGTCCCCTCCTGTACTCCCTGTTCACCCACGACTGCGTGGCCAAGCACGACTCCAACACCATCATTAAGTTTGGTGATGACACAACAGTGGTAGGCTTGATCACCGACAACGATGAGACAACCTATAGGGAGGAGGTCAGAGACCTGGCAGTGTGGTGCCAGGACAACAACCTCTCCCTCAATGTGAGCAAGACAAAGGAGATGATCGTGGACTACAGGAAAAGGAGGGCCGAACAGAACCCCATTAACATTGACAGGGCTGTAGTGGAGCGGGTCGAGAGTTTCAGTTCCTTGGTGTCCACATCACCAACAAACTATCATGGTCCAAACACACCAAGACAGTCGTGAAGAGGGCACAGCAACAGCTTAGCCCCTCATAGACTGAAAGATTTGGCATGTGTCCCCAGAACATCAAAGTTTTACAGCTGTACCATCGAGAGCATCCTGACCGGTTGCATCACAGCCTGGTATGGAAACTGCTTGCCATCCAACCATAAGGCGCTACAGAGGGTAGTGCATACGGCCCAATACATCACTGGGGCCAAGCTTCCTGCCATCCAGGACCAATATACTAGGTAGTGTCAGAGGAAGGCCCAAAAAAAATTGTCAGACTCCAGTCACCCAAGTCATAGACGGTTCTCTCTGCTACCGCATGGCAAGCGGTACCGGAGAGCCAAGTCTAGATCCAAAAGGCTCCTTAACAGCTTCTACCCCCAAGCCATAAGACTGCTGAACAATTATTCAAATGGACAACCCGGACTATTTACATTGACCCCCCCCTCCTTTTTACACTGCTGCTACTCATTAATTATTTATGCGTAGTCACTTTACCCCTACCTACATGTACAAATTACCTCGACTAACCTGTACCCCCGCACATTGACTCGGTACTAGTACCCGCTGTACTGTATATAGCCTCGTTGTTATTTTATTGTGTAACTTAATACATTTTTTTTTTTTACTTCAGTTAATTTACTAAATATTTTCTTAACCAACAATGCAGTTCAAGAAATAGAGTTAAGGGCTTGTAAGTAAGCATTTCACGGTAATGTCTACACCTGTTGTATTCGGTGCATGTGACATCATCATCATGATGGTCAAGACTATCTGTGGCAGGTTCAGCAACTGAGGGAGCTGAGTAAGCAGCTGATGTGCCAAAAAGCTGCAAAACATTTATCAGGCAGCTGGTGCTCATAGCAAGCCTCACCAGACAGCTTCAGTCCATATCAAATGAACAGGATGGAGTTAAGGGTCTGCAAGGACATCCGATTTCTAAGTTTGCTTTTTACCACACTCATCTGGCTGAATACTCTCTCGACTTCAGCATTCGAGTGTGGCAAGGACAACACAGACACAGCAGCCTTGGCAAGTTCTTGAAACGGGTTGATTTCAGCTGCATCCCTGAACTTCTAAATCTCACTCCAGAAGCCCAGTGTGTGTTTTTTTTGTCTCATTCCATTTACTAAGATGGATGGAACACCATTGCTGGACAATCTTGTCTATCTCTGTAGGGGAGTAGCTAAGGAGCTTGGCTATTTTTTCTATTTCTCCAGGGCTCTTATTGTGCCTCAGAGTTTCTTCCACATTGAAAACTGATATGTACTGCAATGCTTCGATGTTGTCCGGCAGTCTCACCCTCAACTCATTAGTGAGGGAGATGGTGAAGGCTGCACAGCGCTTTCGGACATTGTTTTCATCCTCAGGCGCAAGGTGGAGCTCAGCTGCCTTTGACTCAAAAAGGTAACCAAGGTACGGTTTGGGACTGATGTATCCATCTATTGGCCCTTTGAGTATATCAACATTTGCCAGTGGATTCAGCACCCTGCTGCTCACAGACTTGATCAGGCTAACCAAGCTGTCAAGTAGCTTAAGAGGATCTACTTGCTCTCCCTCAAAAGCCTTGATGGCCAACTGTACTTCACCCAGCACTGACTTCAAAAAAGTCAGATACAATATGTTTTGAGGATCACTGTACATGGAGTATAAAACCTCAGCCATGTATCAGTGTTCACTGGACTTGGTGACTGCGAAATGCAGCCTAAGCTCCTCCCACTGGTCCAAAATGCATGAAACTGCGGGTTCAATGGAGAGCCAAGTGTGGCACACACCTTGGTTATCTGGAAAGGTTTCTCCCCACAGTTGATGGTCTCATATATGGCATTGTAGGCCTCCATGCGCTTTGGAGACACTGAAAACCAGTTATGTCTCTCGTACCAAGTACTCCACACTACTGGGGATGGTGTCATTGGTAGCATGACTTACAGCAAGCTGCAGAGAGTGGCACACACAGTGAATAAGAACCAGATATTTGAGGCCATACTCCTCCTTCAGCACTTTATGGACCCCATTATTAATCCCCGTCATAAGAGGCATTGTCAATCCCTATCCCCAGGAGTTTCTCTTTTTTAAGACAACACTTCTCGAGGAAAGCCACAACAGCACGGGCTATAGATTTGGCATCTCCTCCCTCCAACTCAACAAGCCACAGAAATGTTGATCCAATTGTCTGCTTGGTGTCACTAAAGTACCATATCACCCCCAGGTACTTAGAAACACTTCCATCCGTGGACTCATCGAGGAGGAGGCTGAAACGCTGGTCACCCACATGGTGCTAGAACACCATTAATCATTTATGTGCACTTTGTCCTGTGCATTTTGAAGTGGGTAGCAGCAGTGGAGTCTGAGAAAGCAGCTCTACATGCTTCTCCAATGTGATCACATGCCAGCATGGAACAATGTTCAGCGATAGCTAATGCCATGGTGGCCTCAGCCTTTTTTGCAGAGTCAATTTCTTTTTACCATAAATGGCAGCTTGTTTTGGATGGAACAGTTATAAGGCTTTGCCTTTTGAGTATGTTTTTGAGTTGTCATGTGTTTTTTTACATCACTAAGTTTGGTGTAGAAATTAGCCTTACAATACAGGCAGTATGCCTGTGTATCATCTCCAATTAACAGCTTCAACCAGCCTTTGAATTCAGGATTTGATTCCCACTCCTTTCTGTATTTTTTAGTGTACAGTTTAGACTGAGACATGATGAGCTAGCCAGCTAGATGTTTAGCTTATGTCACAGAGAGGCACACACACAGTGTACAAGGTGAGTAAGTGACTGAGGCTGTGTGAGTCAAATGCAGTGATTTATTTTAGACAAAGAACATTTTACATTTACAGCCAGCCAGCGGCGGCTTCCAGCATGCGCGATTCACTTGCAGTCTGGACGCGGAGGGGTGAACATGTCCTGCTCTGACTGCAGCGCGAGGACTGGGCCGCCTGTGAGTGCTTTGGGACGGGGGTGGGGCCCACGGCAGCACCCGCTGTTCGTTGAGAAGAGTAAGAACTATACGTGCTTTCACGTCAGAGTCGCCAATAACACCAGAAAAAGTTGCTAGATTTGTCGCTATTCGACTTTTTTGAAAATGTGTCGCTAGAGCGGACTGAATACTCGCTAAATATAGCGACAAAGTTGGCTAAGTTGGCAACACTGACCAAGCCGTCATATCGGCTTAGCCCACTAGGGAACCTCCCCTATCATTTCCTTGTAACCATATCTACTGTGTTGTTTGTTTATGCATTTCTGTGATTATTTAGTTAGTAAACAATTGATGTATGGATGATTCATAGTAAAGGCTGGATTCGTGCAGATAAACAACAATTTACGACGTTTGAAATGAGACTAACGTGAGGTAAAGAATAATTAATTAATTAGAAGACTAATTGATCAGATATTTAAATATCTGAAGAGTTATATTAGGAAAATTATAACTTTGTAATCTGAAGATTTTCCTTGGTGCCCCGACTTCCTAGTTAATTACATTTACATGATTCGTTTAATCACGTAATAATAATTACAGAGAATTGATTTGATAAAATAAGTCTTTAATTTAATGATGCCAAAGACACAACAACACATTGTATAAAACGAACAACATATAATTATAATTTGTATGCAAGGCAAACATTTTGACTATATTAGCCCACACAGCAAAAATTATAAACGTTCATGCTCGGTTTAGGACCTCATACTGTAGCTTATAGAGACCCCAACTGATGTATAAAACAATCTAGATGAGATACAAGCATCACACAAATTAATTTTACTTTGTGAAAATCTGTTTTTTGCTTACCACTTTTTCCAATGTGGTTTCTTCCTTCGCAGACTCCATGAAATTATGACATCTTCCTAAATATTTGGTCACATGATTCATTTTGTGTATGGTTTCCTAGAAGCAAGGGGTGGCTCAACTAACCTTTTGCTTGAATTTACCCCACTCTCCCCTACCTGCTTTCTGACTTAGTAGACTAACATGGATATATAATGGTTGGATTACTAAAATAACTGGTTAACTAACAGTGACTCAGACAGAGAGAAGAGAGAGGTCCTGATACACACACACACACACACACACACTTACTTACTTTCCCTCACTCATCCTTAGCTGTCATCCTGACCGATGTAACGACTTTAGATGTTTTGTTTTTCTCCTTAAAGCGATAGTTCACCCAAATAATAAACTGACATATTGGTTACCTTACCCCGTAAGCAGTCTATGGACAAGGAAGGACATGATGCACAAAAAATGCTAATATCGGTCCCATGACTTGAATGGGATTTATGCGAAAAATGCAAAACCTTTAGCATGTGGAAACTTTGCCAGAAAAACGAAACCATAGTTTGGATTGCTATGTGTATGACTGTGATGGACCAGTGGTGATGGTGGCAGGCTATTAGGAGGCCTTGAAACCAGACCTGCTGTAAGAGGTCACTTTCTACTTTGGCCTTCCCCCAGACAGACATGGTAAAATAAGCTCCCTCTACATGCAGGTTTGCATTCCAACCCTGTTTTATTATGTTCACTTGGTCTGCTAATTGACTAATGATCTGTTAGTTAGTAGACTTGTGGTGTGGTAACAGCGTAGAAAGCTTTACTCATACACAGTAGTAGTTAGAACCTGTTACACTATGAATGGCTTTCATTCTTTCAGTAGTATAGACTGGGATACAGAGTATTCATGATTTTATGAATAGCACAGTGAGAAAGATGAATAGGGTCTTGGAGAAGGAGAGCGGGAAAGGGGGTAGGGAATTGACAGAGAGGGATATTCTTTCATTGCACTGTGATAATGAACTGTCACATTCCCTGTGGAAAGAGAATGAGCTTGGTAAGGTGTTAGAGAGGATTCTCTGTGAAAGGGTGTCAGAGCAGGAGAGAATAAGGGAAATAGAGATAGGGAGAGGGAAAATCTCTGTGAGAGGGGACTCCCTCTTTCTCTCCTCCCCCTCTCTCTCTCCGGGCCGTCATTACACAGCGAGGCGGTGATCAGAGCTGATTTGCATATCACTGAGGATTTTCCTCCGAGCAATACGGAGAGAGGATGAGGGGGAGGAGAGGAAATGAGAGGAAGTGGAGGAATAAGAGCACACACGGCAGAAAATGAAACACGCTCTGCAATTTCCAGCTTGTGATTCCCGCAGGGCGGATTCTCCCACCCACTCCACTCACGACGCACAGGGACCATGGTGGGTCACGTCTCACCACAGGAGATATATATACACACACACACACACACACACACAACTTGACCCTACAAAGGGAATTCCATTGGCGTATCGCACTATTTTAATGTGGCTTCCTCTTCTGGTCTCCTCTAGTTCACCTGCTCTGACCTGAAGACTCGCCTCCTGACCTCACATAATATTTATATCTGACATGGCATCTGTCCCTAATGCTCTTTACAAGGCATTATTTCACTGACGATGATGATGATGAAGATGTTGATGATCATAACGACTGCCATTATTCTCATTAGAGTGCCTTGGGAGATGACTCAACCGAAGACACACGGAAGCACACATGCACACACACACAGTCGCCATGACAACATTGAGGTTAAAGTCACCTCGACACTCGTCGGTAGCGATTGATCAATGTCAGGAGCTAAATATGGCAGTAGACTCTTTTTTCCTATCTCTCTCCTCTCTGTCTGTCTGTTTGTTTGTCTCAAGACAATGTCATGCCTTTTTCTTTCTGTCTGTCTGCCTTATGACAATTTGACAATGTTAGGTCAAGGAGGCTGTTATAAAGAGCGGGAGTAGTATTGTGTGTGTCTATGTGGCGATTGGGCTTTGTTAGAAGAGCTGGATTAGCAACGATCGCTGCACCTTTCCAGAGAGCTCTCTGCAGGTTGCACACACATACATGTATGCTCACATGAACACACACTGTCTGCTCTCTGCTCTTCAATCTGATAAGACACACACACTCTGACTCACTTCCTGAGCAGGAAATGGAGCTAATTGATGACAGCAGCTCTCTTCTTCCCTCCTTCTTTCGCCGCTCTCCCGCTCTCGCTCTCTCTCGCCTTCCTTTCTCTCTGAAGATTAATATTGTACATCATTACGGCACTGTTTACTCCCTATCTATCATCACCCCTGCAACTGCTTTGTCTCTTCATCCACCTTCTCCTCAGTCCCCCCACCACCACCACCACCACTCTCCTCCCCCACCCATCTGTCTGTGTGTAAATCAGGTGTGAATCTCAGTGAGGACTGAGGAGTGGTCAATACCTCATACAGCGGCTGACATCCTGCTGCTAGCCATTTACAGTATCAACCCTGGGCTTGCAGTGTTCTTAACCTCTCTCTTTCTCTCTCTGCCTCCCTCTCTCTCTCTGCCTTTCTCTGGCAATGTACTACTGCATGTTCTCTAAATAGGCCTAACACCCAGCTAATGTGTTGCTGTCCATCTGTATACAAAATGTTTGAAATTCCAGCCTACAGTAAATCATATTGTGTTGTTCCTGGGCCTATTTGATGTGAGTATGCTGTTTTCAAGTTTACTACCCTAAAATGTAATATTCTATGGGTCGAGAATTTACACACCTCTATCAACAAGTGGAGCTCCTAAACGTGGGAGTTTAGTAGAATTATTATTTCATAATGTGTCCTTGTAGCAGTTCTTTATGGAGAATAGTCTTAAAAGCCCAGTTAATTTTCCTGTGATTTTCCTGTGTTTTATATACACTATATATATGAGAGCACACATCGATGCAATCTCCGTAGACAAACATTTGCAGTAGAATGGCCTTACTGAAGAGCTCAGTGACATTCAATGTGGCACCATCATAGGATGCCACCTTTCCAACAAGTCAGTTTGTCAAATTTCTTTTGCCCCAGTCAACTGTAAGTGCTGTTATTGTGAAGGGGAAACGTCTAAGAGCAAAAACGGCTCAGCCACGAAGTGGTAGGCCACACAAGCTCACAGAACGGGACAGCAAGCACGTAGCCAGGGCGGGATCAGCCAGCTGCGGCTTCCCCCATGCGCGGTTCACTTGCAGTCTGGACGCGGAGGGGTGAACATCTCCTGCTCTGACTGCAGCTGGAAGGGACTGCTGTGCGAGGACTGGGCCGGCCGGGAGTGCTTTGGGACGGGGGTGGCATGTAGCGTGTAAAAATTCTGTCCTCGGTTAAACACATTCACTACCGAGTTTCAAACTGCCTCTGGAAGCAACGTCAGCACAATAACCTTTCATTGGAAGCTTCATGAAATGGGTTTCCATGGCCGAGCAGCCAAACAAAACCTAAGGTCACCATGCGCATTGGCTGGAGTGGTGTAAAGCTTGCCGCCATGGACTCTGGAGCAGTGGAAACGTGTTCTCTGAGGTGATGAATCATGCTTCACCATCTGGCAGTCTGAAGGACTGATCTGGATTTGGTGGATGCCCGGAGAATGCTACCTGCCCCAATGCATAGTGCCAACGGTAAAGTTTGGTGGAGGATGAATAATGTGGTCTTGGGCTGTTTTTTATGGTTCCAGCTAACCTTAACGCCACAGCATACAATGACATTCTAGACGATTCTGTGCTTCCAACTTGGCAATAGTTTGGGGAAGGCCCTACTCTGTTTCAGCATTACAATGCCCCTGGGCATAAAGCGAGATCCATACAGAAATGGTTTGTCGAGATCGGTGTGGAAGAACTTGACTGGCCTGCACAGAGCACTGACCTCAACCCCATCGAACACCTTTGGGATTAATTGGAACGCTGACTGCGAGCCAGGCCTAATCGCCCAACATCAGTGATGCTCTTGTGGCTGAATGGAAGTCCCTGCAGCAATGTTCCAACATCTAGTGGAAAGCCTTCCTAGAAGAGTGGAGGCTGTTATAGCAGCAAAGAGGAGACAAACTCCATATTAATGCCCATGATTTGGAATGAGATGTTCGATGAGCAGGTGTCCACAGATTTTTGTTCATGTTTGGAATAATACTGTGAAATTGTGAAAATTATGATTGTGTTTTTAGAGTAAGAGCTGTTTGAAAATACCACCTGATATTTCAGGTGGAGTTTTGGCTAGCCTCCCAGACAGTCCTAGCAAATCCCTCCCAGACAGTCCTAGCAAATTCTTGCTTGAGAAATTGCTCTTTGCTAAGAAGTTATTTTTGTGTTTTTTTCACAATTTTAATTTAAAACAATTTCCCAACCCTGGTCCTTGTGTGCCCCCAATAGTACACATTTGCATTGTAGTCCTGGACAAACACACCTCATTCAACTCATTGAGTGCTGGATGATTAGTTGACAAGTTGAGTCAGGTGTTCTTTTCCAGGGTTACAATAAAAATGTGTACTGTTGGGGGTACTGGAGGACCAGGGTTGGGAGACACTGCAGTAAGGTACTTCATTGTTACCCAGAAATGTTTTGATATTGAGAAAACATTTGCATTGGACCTTAAATGAATAAAACCTTTGATTAATGGTCTGTTTCCGTCATACATCCTGTATCTGATAATTCCCAATTCACTCCAGTCTCCCCATGGCTGTCTGGTTTCATTACCCACAGCTCAGTCAGAAAGGCAGGCAGAGCCACTGAAAGATGGGTGCAGCCACCACTGGGTCCATTACGGCTCAAAAAGGCTGCAGTGCATTATTGGATTTGGAGCCATGTCCTATAAATGACAACAGCGGGGAGATTCACTGTGCTCTGTCATGTTGCCAAGCAGTTACATTGACCACCCTTAGAACTGTAACGAAGAGGGGAGCGACTGAGAAATCCAAGTGACAATGGCTGGGTCCATTTCGGCTCAAACGGGTGCAGTGTCACGTTGTGTGCTGTTTAGAGCCGACCTACCCAATAACAGGCCTCCTCATTATATTTGTCAACAGGCCCCAGACAGAGGGGAGGTGCTCTGAAGCCACCACTACTGTACCTCGCCAACTACAGCCAGCCACGCTTTCTCAACCGTGCTAAACTCTCTCCCAAGACAATGATGGAGACTCATACCATTGGCATAGCAACCCGACATCCAGACAGCAGCTACATGTAATGGAACGGATTTTAGATCTGTGCCTAAGGCGCGCGCGCACACACACACACAGACACACATATATACACACACACAGCCATGCAGAGACTTAAAGGGATACCTCAGGATTGTATCTACTTCTCCAGAGTTGGATGAACTCGTGGATACCATTAGTATGTCTCTGCGTGCACTTGGAAGGAAGTTGCTAACTCACATTAGCATAATGAGTCTATGGCCTTTGAGTCATTGCGCTAACGCTAGTTACCATTGGCTCTTTCCTTCATACTTGACCATCTGACTCTGGGGAAAATCCCGAAGTATCCCTTTAATAAAATAATGTGATTAGAGAGATGCAGGAACACATTACATGATTCAACTGGTTACACACGGACACACAGAGGGAGAGGAAGGAAGGGGGGTTAAAGGTCTGTTTAAGGTGTCGCTCTTGCTGCCGGTGAGTCTCTGATCCACCTCTACGCAGACGACACCATTCTGTATACTTCTGGCCCTTCTTTGGACACTGTGTTAACTAACCTCCAGACGAGCTTCAATGCCATACAACTCTCCTTCCATGGCCTCCAACTGCTCTTAAATGCAAGTAAAACTAAATGCATGCTTTTCAACCGATCACTGCCCATGCCTGCCCGCCCGTCCAGCATCACTACTCTGGACGGTTCTGACTTAGAATATGTGGACAACTACAAATACCTAGGTGTCTGGCTAGACTGTAAACTCGCCTTCCAGACTCACATTAAATATCTCCAATCCAAAATTAAATCAAGAATCGGCTTCCTATTTCGCAACAAAGCATCCTTCACTCATGCTGCCAAACATACCCTCGTAAAACGGACCATCCTACCGATCCTCAACTTCAGTGATGTCATTTATAAAATAGCCTCCAACACTCTACTCAACAAATTGGATACAGTCTATCACAGTGCCATCCGTTTTGTCACCAAATCCTCATATACTACCCACCACTGCGACCTGTACGCTTTTGTTGGCTGGCCCTCACTTCATACTCGCCGCCAATCCCACTGGCTCCAGGTCATCTACAAGTCTTTGCTAGGTAAAGCTCTGTCTTATCTCAGCTCACTGGTCACCATAGCAGCACCCACCCGTAGCACGCGCTCCAGCCGTTATATCTCACGGGTCACCCCCAAAGCCAATTCCTCCTTTGGCCGCCTTTCCTTACAGTTCTCTGCTGCCAATGACTGGAACGAACTACAAAGATCACTGAAGCTGGAGACTCATATCTCCCTCGCTAGCTTTAAGCACCAGCTGTCAGTGCAGCTCACAGATCTCTGCACCTGCACATAGCCCATCTGTAAACAGCCCATCCTACTACCTCATCCCCATACTGTATTTATTTATTTATCTTGCTCCTTTGCACCCCAGTAACTTGCACATTTATATTCTATACATCTACCATTCCAGTGTTTAATTGCTATATTGTAATTACCTCGCTGTCACGCCCTGGCCATAGAGAGCCCTCTGTGTTCTCTATGGTGTTTTAGGTCAGGATGTGACTAGGATGGTTTTCTAGTTGTTATATTTCTATGTTGGTGTTGTGTATGGTTCCCAATTAGAGGCAGCTGTTTTTCGTTACCTCTAATTGGGGATCATACTTAGTGTGTTCTGTTCCCACCTGCATTTGTGGGATATTGTTTTGGTTAGTGCCGTTGAGTGCTACGTATTGTACGAGCAGTTGTGTTCGTTGTTTTTTTTCCCGTATGTTCCACCTTTATTAAACATGTGGAACTCTACACACACTGCACCTTGGTCCATTTATTCAAACGACGATCGTGACACTCGCCACCATGGCCTATTTATTGCCCTACCTCCCTTATCTTACCTCCATTTGCACTCACTGTATATAGACTTATTTTTTATTAAAAAAATTAATAAATTCTACTGTATTATTGGCTGTATGTCTGTGTATTTCATGTGTAACTCTTTGTTGTTGTATGTATCAAACTGCTGTGCTTTATCTTGGCCAGGTCGCAGTTGTAAATGAGAACTTGTTCTCAACTAGCCTACCTGGTTAAAAAAAGGTGAAATAATATATATTTTTAAAGGAGGTAGAGAGGTGGAAGGGGAAAGAGGGTGACAGTGTTTCACTCTCCAGCTGCACAGAGAGAGAACCCTGGCTTCTGTTATCTAGCCCCTCTTATTCTCTCTCTCATTCTCTCCATCTCTTATTCTCTCTCCCTCCTCTCTCTCCCTCTCATTTAGCCTCTTTATCTCTCCCATTGTTCTCTCACTATCTCCCCCCACACCACACACACTCGCTCTCTCTCTCTTTCTCCCCCACCTCAGGCTCACAGAAAAGGCTATTATCATCAGTCACTATCCTCATGTAAAATGGCGCCGGAAGAAATGGCAGCAGTTTTACGTTCGCCAAACCAATTGTGCTATTATGTGTTTTTTTTGGTTTTTTTAACTGATTTTGTACATGATCTATTACCAAACACCATAATGGAAGATGACAAATTACGGAGTGCAAGGGACACCACAGCCCTCCACCAAGGTGACCTGTGTCTCCTTCTGGATAACAAAAACTAACACACAAAAAATACACAATTACAAATGGGTACTGTAGTAGTTGAAACAATAGACTTCCCTCATATACAGTAGTTTTGGAAACACAATGGATCAGCCAATGCTATTGTTATACAGAATATGAACCTTCAACTCAACCCAAGGATTCTACCTGGAGCCTTTGTGAAAGCCACCAAGGCTGTAACATCTCCTCTTGTCTCTTCCTTTAGTTTTCCTTTTCTGTGCACATAGCTACTCAGCAGTACTTCTGAAGACATTTCCCTGGGTGTGGACTGTGGAGTTCTGCATGTTTGATCCAACCAACAGATGTTACATGCAGTAAACATGAAGCCTTGGCTATGTGCTCTAAAACTACAAAATATACTACAAAGGACTAGAGGAGGCTAGAGAGGGACCGAGGGAATAGTGATTCAGAACACTACGTCTGTGTGAGTGATGGGTTGGCCACATGACATTGCATGAACAGTACATGTCAACTCAACTCATGGGTTATACAAGTCAACTTTTGAGGTGGAATTGACATGGACACATGTCAAAACACGTAGTTGGAAGAGCGTGCGTGTGATTATGTTGGCTTCAGTATAAGGTTGAGTGACAGGATCTAACCACATCATAGTTGTGTTGTCATAAGTCAAGTTTGATGTGCTTTTAGAAACAAGTAAAACTGTCACATCAACCACCACCTGGTAGTTGCACAAATCATAACCTGAATCTACAGTAGGAATTGTAGAATTGTATGTGTTTGTACAGTCCTCCCATCGACTGTCCCAAATGGCACCCTTTTCCCTATATAGTGCACTACTTTTGACCAATAGTAGTGCACTACATTAGTGCATTACATTTCACGACAACACTCACTATTCTACACCCACACACATTATATTGTGGTGCTGACTGGGAAACCCTGGGGGATTCACACACACGTACAGGCATGGATGGGCAAACACACACACAAACAAAAGCATATACATGTGCACACACACACACACTGCAGCAGTAGTTTTCTACCTGTAGGTCATACATTAAGCTAAGTGATTCCTGTGGTTCTTGGAGTAAGTAAAGGCAGACTGGACAGCCTGAGGTAGATTCCTCTTCTCCTTTCCTCTTTCCATCCCTCCTTCACCCCCCTCTCTCCGTGTCCCCTCTACTCCCTTCCTCTCATCTCGCCTCCTCTCTTTTTATCCCCTCTCCTCCAACCTCCTCTCACTGGTGAAGAGAAAAGATGGAGAAAGGGGTTAGCGGGGTGAAGGGAAGAAGAGAGGATGAGAGGGGAAGACCGTGAAATAGGGGATGAGAGAAGAAGAGAGGGTGATGGGATGATAGGAGAAAAGGGGAGACGAGGGAGAGAGAGATGTTATCTCCTGGGGAGATGTTTGCGCATCATCAGGTTTGTGTCGCAGTGAGAGATGGTCCTTTCACAGCTCACAGTACAATCCCTAATAGTCTTCCATTGGGATCGCATTAGGAAGGACAAGCACGTTATAGGCTACATTAGTTGAGTTACATCATATACTGTAGCTATAGAACAAGAATGACAAGCCAGCACTCAACATGTTCTTAACTTACTGCTGTAATGTAGGTAGTAGTAGTTATATCATATGTATAGAAATACACTATATATACAAAGTATGTGGACACCCCTTCAAATTAGTGGATTCGGCTATTTCAGCCACACCTGTTGCTGACAGGTGTATAAAATCGAGCACACAGCCATGCAATCTCAATAGACAAACATTGGCAGTAGATTTTGGAATGAGATGTTTGACGAGCAGGTGTCCACATACGTTTGTCATCAAGGCAAAGGATGGCTACTTTAAACAAATCAAAATATATTTTAGATTCTTTAACACTTTTGTTATTTCATCATTTTGATGTCTTCACTATTATTGTACAATGTAGAAAATAGTAAAAATAAAAACCCTTTAATGAGTAGGTGTCCAAACGTTTGACTTGTACTGTAGGTGTTCCTTTTGTCCAGGTGGGAAAGGGAAGTGTGGAATCAATTGAGATTTGTCTCATCTGTGGATCTGTTGTGGTGGTATGCGAAGTGGAGTGGGTCTAGGGTTTTCGGGATGATGTTGTTGATGTGAACCATGATCAGCCTTTTAAAGCACTTCATGGCTACCGATGTGAGGGCTACGGGCGGTAGTCGTTTAGGCAGGTTACCTTCGCTTTCTTGGGCACAGGGACTATTGTGGTCTGCTTGAAACATGTAGGTATTACAGGGAGAGGTTGAAAATGTCAATGAAGACACTTGCCAGTTGGTCTGGGCATGCTCTGAGTACTCGTCCTGGTAATCCGTCTGGCCCTGTCGCCTTGTGAATGTTGACCTGTTTAAAGGTCTTGCTCACATCGGCTGTGGAGAGCGTGATCACACCTAATCTAGATCACTCTCATGCATACTTCAGTGTTGGTTGCCTCGAAGCGAGCATTAAAGGCATTTAGCCCGTCCCAGGATATTATTCAGGAGTGTGCAACATCACAATTGTTAGAAATAGATTCACCCATATTATTGTTGATCATGCAGGACACTGTAATTTATGAAGCTCATTCTAAAATGCAGATGGGATTTCTGTCCAAGGGGATTGCACTCTCTGCAAGTCTTCAATTTAGACCACAATTAGTTAATTTTGGTGTTAGTGAAGGGCTGGAACAAAAAACTGGGGCTGTTATAACTCAATTTGCCCTCATGTACAGATCAGGCTTATGAATGTTGGAGGTTAATCTCCTTGATATCCCTCACTTGGGAATTACTTTTTGTACAATGCACAATGCTTTATGGACATGCACAAATACAGGAAAACCAATAACATTTTAACATTTATTCAAAATTACAAGTGTTGATATTTCCACGTGTTTCTGGTTTTGAGATTTGGTATCTGGTGACTGCAGCTCATCTGTCTAATTCCCTGCAAGGAGCTTGAAAGGCATCAATAATATGACAATGCTGAATTCATTTCATTGAATATACAGTGGGGCCCTAAATTATTGACACCCTTGATTTGAGATTATTTTGTTCCCAATAGAAATGAAGGGTAAATAATGTACTGTGTCATTTTGGAGTCACTTTTATTATAAATAAGAATATAATATGCTTCTAAACACTTCTACATTAATGCGGATGCTACCCTGATTACGGATAATCCTGAATGAATCGTGAATACTGATGAGTAAGAAAGTTAGAGGGTGAAAGGTCATACCCTAAGACATGCTAACCTCTCACCAGTACTAATAACAGGGGAGGTTAGCATGTGTTGGGGGTATGACCTTAGACCCTCTGTAGCTTTTTCACCAAATGCATCTAACAAGTTGTAGTCACAAGCTGGAAGTAGTTATTGTGTGCTAGGAGTATGGAATGAAATACTATATATTTTTTACTACTTTATTTATAAGAATATATAGGGGTGTCAATAATTTTGACCACTACCTTTTCTGAGAAAAAATAAAATATTACTTGTTAGAAAAATCTCTTTCTCTGACCAATTGTATAAAATAATCCCTTTTTTTTTTTAGCATACAATATAGCTCAGTAGTTGAATTATTTAGTTTATTGTTGCTCATCTTTATCAATGGTGTCAATAATTTCGGACCACATTGTATATTCCTGTTTGATATGCATCTATATAATGATATTGGACATGTTATCTTTTATCAAATGCCAATGTTTGTTTTGTATCCAATGCATTTAGTTTACATAAGGATGAAGTAGCCTTGGCCTTCTAATCTAGTTATATTGCATCATATCACCTTTCAATTCTCAACTAATATAAAATCATGTTGAACATCAGTGTAATTTAATAATAGTTGTATGAATGAATCACAATTACAAGCCTACTCATTAGGAAAAAACATGAGCAGCTCTAATGCAATATTCGCTTCACAGTGAAACACCAATATTCTGGCTATTAATCATTCTTAAACAGTCAGTAAAATGGCTAAATAAACTATCTCAAAAAATCGTAGCCTGTATGATATCATGCATGTAAGCTTACGTGTCATGTCCTCTACAATGGAGTAGTAGACCAAACAAGATGCGAGAGGACCCTATGCTGTAGGATAATTATTCTGGTCTGCATCAACTTATTCACTGAATTGCTAGCACTAGTTGCTCGCGCTACTACAGTGACTACAATGTGGCTACAAACATCTTGCGCTTGGTGGAATGTGAATGCGTTATCACATGATGCTGCCTTCGAATCACGTCTGATTTGGCAGTAACATCCTGGAAAGGTGCCAGCTACTAAGGTAGGTGCCTTCTGGAAGAAGGTAGGCAGCAGGCAGCTTCCTTAGGATTGGTTAAATAATCACACCAACATTAGTTTCCATTCATTCAAAGAGTTAAAACAATTGCCTGACACTGGGCATGAATTTGTGATGCTGGACCAAAGCGTGCTGCTCAGACCACTGTGCTACAGCAGTTCACAATGCTCCAGCAACCGTGAGAATACTTGATGATACTGGATGGTATGAGGTCGGTTGGTTTGCAGAGCCTTCCCCAAACCATAACCTGCTAGGTACGGTACTGCATTGTATAGCCTACAAACACCGCTTCCAGCTGCCCCTTGGCTGCATCCTAGATATTCAATATTCATTCAAATCCTCCTGCTGCAAGATTATTTTCCTGATTTGAAGATCTGACATCTGTATGTAAATGTGTTTAAGAGAGTATGGTTAGCGACCACCACACATTTTGATGTTTTTGTGTACTGTATATCCTGCTATTTTAGGAAATGGTGGATAATTAATAGAGGAAGATGTTCAGTTCTCTCTTTGGAGAGTAAAATAAACGAAGACAACGAACCTGCCACCTTAACTTACTGCAGCTCACGCACACACACACACACTGTTACTCAGAGCTAAGACACAGAGTGAGATCATGGTTACAAATCTTTTTGTGAATAGTTAATTAAAGATACAGAGCACAAGATGACAACCATTCTGAGAGAGAGGGGAGGGGGAGAGAGAGAGTGTGAGGGGAATAGGGAGAGGGACAGAGAATCAGAAAACCTGACTCACCATAGCCATTTATTTTCTACAAGTTGTTAAGTTTCACTGTATGGATAAAAATACTTGTAATAGGCTTTGTATCAAAAATCCAACTATAAACCAGACATACAGTATATCTACCAGTGGAGGCTCCTCAGAGGAGGAAGGGGAGAACCATAGTCCTCAGTGAAATTTCATAAAAATTAAAATAGTGAAACACTAAATAAGTTGTCCTTTTTAGATAAAATTATACTAAATATATTCATATGTCACCAAATAATTGATTAAATCACAATGTCTTGCAATGTAGCTGTAACGCCCAGTCCTGGGTTTACAGGCTGGAGCGTTTTGGGTTCATTTTGGTTTAGGGGTTTTCACAGTTCTATGGTGTCTAGTTCTATGTTGGGTTAATGGCTCCCAATTAGAGGCAGCTGAGTCTCGTTGTCTCTAATTGGGAACCATTTATATGTTTGGGGATTGCACCTTAGTTTCGTGGGTTATTGTTCATGTCATGTTTATGTTAGGCTTTTCGTGTTCGGTCGGGTTCTTGTCTAGTTAGGTTTCTACAGTCATGTCTAGTTAGGTTTCTCCGTGTTTCACTTAGATTTCGCCATTCATGTTTAGGTTTAGAGTTCTGTGTTCGTGTTTTAGGATTTAGCGTTAGGGCTCACGTCTGTTTCTTCGTTTATTGTTTTGTTTTCGTTCTGTCCCGTGTGTTATAATTAAATCATGTATTCTGGCTACATCGCTGCGTCTTGGTCTGTCCCCTCAGTAGAGAAACGTGACAGAATAACCCACCAAACGAAGACCAAGCAGCGAGAGACTCGGGAGTGCTGGACCAGGGAGGACCTCATCGGATCTCGCCTGGCACGGAGGTCCGTAAGGCTGCCCCAAGAAACTTTTGTGGGGGGGCACACGAGGAGGTTGGCCGGTTCAGGAGGGACTCCTGAGCCAACCCCTCGTGCTTTATGGAGAGAGCGTAGGGGAGAGCGTCGCAGCGAAGGGAGGCCGTGCTATGCAGTGTTGCGCAGTTTCCCCTATAGGGATTCAGAGGCCGGTGCGAGTGATTCCGCTCCACTCATCAGTCGGGTAAACGAAGCGTTCAGCCAGGAAGAGTGGTGCCTGCTCTGCGCGCTAAGTCTCCGGTGCGCCCTGGGACCCGGATATCCTGCTCCAGTTCCGTGTGCGGTGTCTCCGGTACGTGTCCGCAGCCCAGTGCGCAGAGATCCCAGCGCCACTCATTGGCCGGGCCGAGGTTCTGTGTGCTACCTGGGAGAGTGGTGTCAGCTCTGCGAGCCAGGCCTCCAGTGCGCCTTTGGGCCCATGTTATCCTGTGGTCTTACGGGCAGAATCTCCGATGCGCATCCACAGCCCAGTCCGAGATTCCGGCTCACTCACCCGTAAGGCCAGGGTTAGTGAGCTAGCTGGAGGTATGTCGGCTCTCCGTATCAGGTCCCAGGTCCGGGTGGAGGTTTCTACACGCCCAGTCCTCGCTCCACGCCCGAGACTCCCTGTTCCACGCTCCGAGACCCTGTTCCACGCTCGAGACCCCTGTTCCACGCTCCGAGATCCCTGTTCCACGCTCCGAGACCCCTGTTCCACGCTCCGAGACCCCTGTTCCACGCTCCGAGACCCCTGTTCCACGCTCCAAGATCCCGTTCCACGTTCAAGATCCCCGTTCCACGTTCAAGATCCCGCTCCACGTTCAAGATCCCTGTTCCACGTTCCAAGATCCCTGTTCCACGTTCCAAGATCCCTGTTCCACGTTCAAGATTCCAGTTCCCGTTCCAAGATTCCAGTTCCGTGTTCCAAGATCCCAGTCCGTGTAGTGGTTTCAGCACTTCCTGTCGGCCCAGCGCACCCAGCTCCCTGTGCGCTCAGAGAGTCCAGCACGCCCTGTCCCGGCTCAGCGCGCACTCCAGCTCCCGTGCGCTCAGAGAGTCCAGCACGCGTCCTGTCCCGGCTCGCACGCAGCTCCCGTCGCGCTCAGAGAGTCCAGCACGTCCTGTCCCGGCCCGCGCACTCCAGCTCCCCGCGCTCAGAGAGTCCAGCACGCCCTGTCCCGGCTCCGCGCACCCAGCTCCCGTGGCGCTCAGAGAGTCCAGCACGCGTCCTGTCCCGGCTCCGCGCACTCCAGCTCCCGATGCGGCTCAGAGAGTCCAGCACGCCCTGTCCGGCTCCGCGCACCCAGCTCCCGTGCGCTCAGAGAGCCCAGCTCGGCCTGTTCCCGCTCCCGCGCAGAGTGCGCGTCGAGCCCAGTTCGGCCTGTTCCGCTCCTCGCACCAGAGTGCGCGCGTCCGAGCCCAGTTCGGCCTGTTCGCTCACGCACCAGAGTTCCAGTGAGCATCACAAGTCCAGTACTGCCAGTTCCTGCTCCACGCGCAGAGTTCCAGTGAGCATCACAAGTCTAGTACGACCAGTTCCTGCTCCACGCACCAGAGTTCCAGTGAGCATCACAAGTCCAGTACTGCCAGTTCCTGCTCCACACGCACCAGAGTTCCAGTGAGCATCACAAGTCCAGTACTGCCAGTTCCTGCTCCACGCACCAGAGTTCCAGTGAGCATCACGAGTCCGGTACTGCCAGTTCCTGCTCCACGCACCAGAGTTCCAGTGAGCATCACGAGTCCGGCACGACCAGTTCCTGCTCCACGCACCAGAGTTCCAGTGAGCATCACGAGTCCGTACAACCAGTTCCTGCTCACGCACCAGAGTCCCAGTGAGCATCACGAGTCCAGTACTGCCAGTTCCTGCTCCACACACCAGAGTTCCAGTGAGCATCACGAGTCCGGGTAGGGCCAGCTTCTGCTCCACGCACCAGAGTTCCAAGAAAGGGTCCAGGAGCCTCCGGTGCGTGACATCAGACCAGCACGGCCAGCACCGGAGCCCCCACCTGGGACAAAAGGAACCCACCTAGACCCCCCACAGACTTTTGGGGCGGCGTCCGAGTCAGCGCTTTGGGTACTGTAACGCCCAGTCCTGGGTTTACAGGCTGGAGCGCTTTGGGTTCATTTTGGTTTAGGGGTTTTCACAGTTCTATGGTGTCTAGTTCTATGTTGTTAATGGCTCCCACCAGAGGCAGCTGAGTCTCGTTGTCTCTAATTGGGAACCATTTATATGTTTGGGGATTGCACCTTAGTTTTAGTGGGTTATTGTTCATGTCATGTTTATGTTAGGCTTTTAGGTGTTCGATTCGGGTTCTTGTCTAGTTAGGTTTCTACAGTCATGTCTAGTTAGGTTTCTCCGTGTTTCACTTAGATTTCGCCATTCATGTTTAGGTTTAGAGTTCTGTGTTCGTGTTTTAGGATTTAGCGTTAGGCTCACGTCTGTTTCTTCGTTTATTGTTTTGTTTTTCGTTCTGTCCCGTGTGTTATAATTAAATCATGTATTCTGGCTACATCGCTGCGTCTTGGTCTGTCCGTCCGGAAGATAATCATGACAGTAGCTCTATAGTAACTTCAACAGCACTCTCTGGGGTAGCACCATGGTGTAGTAGCCGGAGGACAGCTAGCTTCTGTCTTCCTCTGGGTACATTTACTTCAATACAAAACCTAGGAGGCTCGTAGGCCTCACCCCCTTCCATAGACCTACATGGTAATTATGATCACTTCCAGAGGACGACCTCCAAACAATCAAAGCTTTTTCAGTTTGAACTGACATGTTGTCCATCCAATCATAGGATTAGGATTAGGATCAGAGAATGAACCTAGTGTGTTGTATTGGGGTTGTGCCGCAGAGCATTATGGGGGGGTTCTGTGTTGAGAAGCTTGGCGAGTTGGTGACATTGGATAAATATTGAAAAGTGATAATTTTAGCATTTAAAAAAAATATTATTCCATTAAAATTTGTTTATTGAAATTACAGGAGACTGAGGAGGTAGATTTATACATTGTTTTCTTGGTTTTAGAACCCTATTTTTGTGTCCAGTTAGTGCAATTTATTTAAATTTGCCTTGCTAACTTCAGTAGCTAGCTACCAGCTCGAGTGGAAACTGCTACCAGCAGTTTTTGCCACCAAGGCTACTGCAAATTGTGTAGACTTTTTGTTGAAGAACCCATTTCATTCTTTAGGGTACACGGAAAAGGTGCGAATTAAAACCGAGGGTCGACCTCTGCCTGAGATCAGTTTCATGAAGAATGATGAAAAGGTGAAGGCGTTCAATACCAACTGGTATCAAAAGTACAGCTGGTTAACAGGGAGCCTTTCATCAAGCCGCCTGTATTTTTGAGAAGTTTGAGCCTTGGGGCGAAGAGGGGTACAGTGACCTGAAGAACATCGATCATTCAGCTAAACGGCAAAACAAAAGAAGGGAGCATATAAATGCCACATCAGATTCAAGTTTCTGAGAAAAAGACACATTGATCATGACAAAGGTCTGCATACTCAAACTGAGCAACACAACGAGAAAGTAAGAAGAAACAGGGATGTTCTTATCAACACCACTGTGTTTTTTAGAGGACACGACGAGAGGGGAAGTTCATCTAACAAGTGCAACTACAAGGAGCTTGCAGCGGTAATTGCAAGTTACAATGCTTTACTTGCTGAACATATGGAACTTTCTAATGTCTTTTCTGGGATGTTGAAATCAATTCAGAATGATTTGATAGCTTCCATCGCATCATCCATTAAAAGATTAAAGGGAGAGGTTGATGCAGCGCATTTGTGAATGTGATCAAATTTGGTTTATATTTAAAATTGGGCTGGCTAGGCTGCCTATATGTTTTCAATCCAAAATTATTAACTGGAATTAATCAATCAACATAATAGTGATGACAGATGTGAGTAAATTGTTTTATAAGGCGTACAGTTGCATAGGCCTGCATGATGCAAACATGCATAAAGCAAGCCCAGTCTTGTGAGTTCTATTGTCTATTAGTTGTTGTCTATGTGTCTGGGTAGAGGAAATCCACCTCCTAATCTAGTCTAAATATAATTGATATGAACAAATATAAGGTTGCTGCAGTTTGACAGGTTTGATGCCTCATACCCTCATTCAGTCACTGCTGTGATCCCTTCCCAAAATGGTGTAACTAGCCCTCTCATTCCCATTCCTCATAATATTGGACTATAAATATCTTTATTAAATGCTTTAGGTTATAATAATTACTCTGACGATTTTTGAAACACACTTTGATGTCTCTGTGCGTTTCCGCGCCGATACCGTGGGTCTCCCATCCTCCTCAATTTTTCAAGTCCCCAGGCCCCACTGATATTTACATACAGTATAGTGGCCATAAGATTAGCCAATTATTCTAAGCAACACACACAATTAGGCAGGTTTATCCTTGCATCTGTTCAAGTATATTTGTTTTTATTTCTGGACCAGTAGCTGCTGACGTCAATCGCTCTCTGTCTGGAGGACAACCTCTGGGAGCAGCGTGACATTTTGGCATTTGAAGAGCCAGGAGGCTCTTGGGCAAAAGTATCCTCCCTTGTCCACGTTTAGAAAACGCGGTGATGCTAAAGATCACAGGGTTGGATATGAATCAGAATGAATTATTTGTTGTCATGGAACTTTCCCGAAGGAGCGTGAATAAGTGTTTTTCTTCCAAATTAATATTTTATCCAGCCTCACAGCCATTCAATGACAAGTATATGCGTGGAGACTGTGTATATGAAGCATTGTAATGTTTCTCTGTGTCTGTAAGTTCTTAATTCATAGCATGTCCTCAACATAGGAGGTTGGTGACACCTTAATTGGGGAGAATGGGCTTGTGGTAATGAATGGAGCATAGTTAGTGGAATGGTATTGTGACGACCGGTTCGTGACAGTATCAAATACATGGTTTCCAGGTGTTTGATGCCATTCTATTTACTTTGTTCCGGCTATTATTATGACCAGTTCTCCCCTCAGCAGCCTCCTGTGGTCCTCAAATGTAAAGGGCTAGAGAGAGTTACAAACACACACGCGCACACACTTTGACTATATAAAGAGCAGAGCTACTTTGTGTTGTGTAGTGAGGCTGCCCCTTAAGTCTGTTGTTCAAAAGACCTGTGTTCTCTGTGGGAGAGAGAAAGAGAGAGATTCTCCAGATCTTCCCCCCTCCTCCACAGCCCTCCTTTCTTTCTCCTTCCTCACTCTTCCTCCTCTCGTCACTTCTCACCCATGACCCTCACCCCTCCTTTTCTTCTCTCCCTACTCCCCTCTTCCTCCCACTCCTCTCCCCTCCCCTTGTCCGTGACTCCCTAATGTTGGGTATGAATCACTCCAACCTTCAGAGGCTCCTTTTTGAGGCCCTGGTCTAACAACCCTCACAGAAAATTCCCCTATGTTTCCAAGTAATGTAATAACACAATGTCCCAGTAATGTTTTAGAACATACTGGCGCAACAAAATGTGGGAGCAACAGAAATGGTTCTGAGAGAGAACATGACGAGGAATCTTCTCCTAACGTTCCCACAACATTGGAACCTTTTAAAGAACAGACAAAATGAGTTCTGAACGTTCTTGCAACATCAGCTGGTTGTCTCATCCCAAGAGGCCTGTGTCTGTCAGTTTAGTGCACAAATTACAGTATCACAGAGTCAGAGATGACCTGCTGGAAGCTTCCACTTCACATTAAGTGGAAGGAAAACCTCATTCAAAGATGAACAGAGATCAAACACACTGGCAATATTAACATATGGAGCGCTGATATATGGACCTATTAAAGAATGAAGAGCTTTATATACAGTTGAAGTCTGAAGTTTACATACACTTAGGTTGGAGTCATTAAAACTCGTTTTTCAACCACTCCACAAACTTTTTGTTAACAAACTATAGTTTTGGCAAGTTGGTTAGGACATCTACTTTTGTGCATTTTTGCAACAGTTGTTTACAGACAGATTATTTCACTTATAATTCACTGTTTTACAATTCCAGTGGGTCAGAAGATTACATACACTAAGTTGGCTGTGCCTTTAAACAGCTTGGAAAATTCCAGAAAATGATGTCATGGCTTTAGAAGCTTCTGATAGGATAATTGACATAATTTGAGTCAATTGGAGGTGTACCTGTGGATGTATTTCAAGGCCTACCTTCAAACTCAGTGCCTCTTTGCTTGACATCATGGGGGAAATCAGCCAAGACCTCAGAAAAAAAACTGTAGACCTCCACAAGTCTGGTTCATCCTTGGGAGCAATTTCCAAATGCCTGAAGGTACCACGTTCATCTGTACAAACAATAGTATGCAAGTATAAACACCATGGGACCACGCAGACGTTATACCGCTCAGGAAGGAGACGCGTTCTGTCTCCTAGAGATGAACGTACTTTGGTGCAAAAAAGTGAAAATCAATCCCAGAACAACAGCAAAGGACCTTGTGAAGATGCTGGAGGAAACAGGTACAAAAGTATCTATGTCCACAATAAAACGGGTCCTATATCGACATTACCTGAAAGGCCGCTCAGCAAGGAAGAAGCCACTGCTCCAAAATCGCCATAAAAAAATCCAGACTGGTTTGCAACTGCACATGGGGACAAAGATTGTACTTTTTGGAGAAATGTCCTTTGGTCTGATGAAACAAAAATAGAACTGTTTGGCCATAATGACCATTGTTATGTTTGGAGGAAAAGGGGGAGGCTTGCAAGCCAAAGAACACCATCCCAACTGTGAAGCACGGGGGTGGCAGCATCATGTTGTGGGGGTGCTTTGCTGCAGGAGGGACTGGTGCTCTTCACAAAATAGATGGCATCATGAAGAAGGAAAATTATGTGGATATATTGAAGCAACATCTCAAGACATCAGTCAGGAAGTTAAAGCTTGGTCACAAATGGGTCTTACAAATGGACAATGACCCCAAGCATACTTCCAAAGTTGTGGCAAAATGGCTTAAGGACAACAAAGTCAAGGTATTGGAGTGGCCATCACAAAGCCCTGACCTCAATCCAATAGAAAATGTGTGGGCAGAACTGAAAAGGCGTGTGCGAGCAAAGAGGCCTACAAACCTGACTCTGTTACACCAGATCTGTCAGGAGAAATGGGCCGAAATTCACCCAACTTATTGTGGGAAGCTTGTGGAAGGCTACCCGAAACGTTTGACCCAAGTTAAACAATTTAAAGGCAATGCTACCAAATACTAATTGAGTGTATGTAAACTTCTGACCCACTGGGAATGTGATGAAAGAAATAAAAGCTGAAATAAATCATTCTCTCTACTATTATTCTGACATTTCACATTCTTAAAATAAAGTGGTGATCCTAACTGACCTAAGACAAGGAATTTGTACTAATTTTTACTAATAAAATGTGATTTGATTTTGAATTTTTACTAGGATTAAATGTCAGGAATTGTGAAAAACTGAGTTTAAATGTATTTGGCTAAGGTGTATGTAAAATTCCAACTTCAACTGTACATTAACTGGTTTTCATATAGGATATAGGATTTCTGAAGGCTGCAGTTAGGATGAAGCTGATGGTATTAATGACCTGGAACTCTTTAGTTTGATGGATTGAGAGTTTTGTGAGTTTTCCATTGTTATTTGTTTATTATGCGCAGTGACTATGTGAGTGTGGTGGGTTGGAAGTAAAGAGAGACATTAAGAGTTTTTGGCAAATGAGGACCAGAAATGTGTAATTATTGCCCACTCTTTTTACACCCACAGGTGTTATGTGTGTGTGTGTGTTTGTTTGTGTGTGTGTGTGTGTGTGTGTGTCTGTTTGTGTCAGCATCCGTTTAAAAAACGGCCTCCTACGCAGCATTTCAAGCCTACACACACACGGCCTGATCGGGAGGGGAGGAGAGAGATGATTGGAGTGTGTAATTATAGTGAAGAATAAAGAGATGCATGCTAAAGCGGACCTTGTTAAACAACCTTTTGTTTTCACACTTATTTGCATGGAATGATTTGCCCGCTAAACCATGTAATTTGTCATCAATTAAATTCCATAGCACACATCCACCTCCACTGATGAAGCAGCTTTAAGACTATCACCTACACATGCTGGCCTCAGGGCCTCAAGGAACAACTTTGGAAATGTCAATGTTCTATTGAAGTAATTGAATTCTAACTACTGGAAAATAAACGTGAGTTGTTGGAAAGAAATGTTTTTGTTAATATCATCCACTTCATTAGAAAGTGCTATAAACATTTATTAAGGATATGAATGGTGTGAAAGTAGTTTGTCTGTGGGCGTGGCTGTGTGTGTTTGGGGATGGTGCAGCAGTCATACCTCTGCGTGTCAGGAAGGGCTGTGTAGAAAGTTATTATTGAACGTGGTTAACGCTCCAGTCAATGTGTGCGTACCGGGGTGTGCTAGAATGCTGCCCCACACACACACACAAAGAGAGAGACTATTCAGACGATAATAGAGGATCTGAACTTTTTGGCCTCAGGCCTCATGTCATTCTGGACGCACAAGAAAGGCCTCTCTCTCTCTATGGACTACAACTCTCTATCTGTATCTCTGTATAATCTAGATTTATGGGCTAGAGCTGGCAATATTGCTGCATGGCATGTATTGTACGTGTTCATGGCCATGTGCCATAGGAAGGGGGGTGGTGGTGGATGAGTAGGACAGTGCAGTGGGTGGGTTGATCAAATCAAAAGAGCAGGATGTCTAATAAAGATGCTGTGAAACACACCAGCTGCCCAGAGCCTGACTTCTAACATGGACACGTTACACAGCTCATATTATTTAATGATGCTGGAGCAATTCGTGGCAGGAGAGACATGAGTGTGTGTCTATGTGTGTGTTTGTGCATGGCGTGCGTGTGTGAGAGAGTTTGTGTGTGTATGCGCGTATTTGTGCATAGTGTGTGGATTAATTTCAAACCGTTGATGAAACAGCAGCTGGTGCATATAAATCCAAATGTATTAGCATTTTCATATGAGTTTGAAAAAAAGGGAGGACCTTCCGGGCTTCCTTCCTCTACTTGAGATTTCTCTCTTATGGTTATTTCTGAGAAGAGAAACAGTGAAATAAATATGATGAAAAAGGAGAGCAGAAAAGAGGAGAGGGGGATCCATTCAGCATAGTTGATAATGGCTGTTGTTCAGTCAAGCACTCAATAGGATGGTGCTTTTTGGGGATGATGGAATTTTCTACCCACAAGTCTCTGGGGACCTCTTCAGGCCCTAAAAAAATCAATGCACACACACGCAGTTTGTCTGTTCATTCTCATTTGCCCTATGATGAAGGATTAACCTACTAAGTACGGCAGGGCAGGTAGACTAGTGGTTAGAGTGTTGGGCCAGTAACCGAAAGGTTGCTGGATCGAATCCCCGAGCTGACAAGGTAAAAATCTACCGTTCTGCCCCTGAACAAGGCAGTTAACCCACTGTTCCCTGGTAGATAAATAAGAATTTGTTCTTAACTGACTTGACTAGTTAAATAAAGGTACAAAGAAAAGTGTGTCATTAATGGTACAATATACTTATTTTGTTTCTCTATTTGGAAATTATGACACATGTAAAACCCCTTACCAGGCCTGCCTGGTTGATAAATCGTTGCTGAATTCACTGAATGAGTCATGTCTCTATGTGTTCCTCAGTGTTGTCCCTCAGTATTCCAGGAAACCTTGAGCAGGTTAGTCTATGAACAATAATTCAACAATGTTAGCTAGCCCACTGAACAGCATTTCAAGACTATAGGGTCAGCTCAAACACTTTCACTATACACTCTTTGAAAATAGCTGCTGAACAAAAATATAAACACAACATGCAACAATTTCAAAGATTTGACTGAGTTACAGTTCCTATAAGGAAATGAATGAATTAATGAGGCCTTAATCTATGGATTTCACATGACTGTCGGTTACAGATACCTGCATCTGCGTGCTCGTCGTCCTCACCACGGTCTTGACTTGACTGCAGTTCGGCCTTGTAGCCCACTTCTGTGGGCAAATGCTGACCTTCAATGGCCACTGGCACGCTGGAGAAGTGTGCTCTTCACTGATGAATCCCGGTTTTAACTGTACCGGGCAGATGGCAGACAGCATATATGGAGTCATGTGGGCGAGCGGTTTTCTGATGTCAACGTTGTGAACAGAGTGCCCCATGGTGGCGGTGGGGTTATGGTATGGGTAGGCATAAACTACGAACAATGAACACAATTGCATTTTATCGATGGCAATTTGAACGCACAGAGATATTATGACAAGATTCTGAGGCGCAGCGGTCTAAGGCACTGCATCTCAGTGCTAGAGGCGTCACTGTAGACCCTGGTTCGATTCCAGGCTTTATCACAACCAGCCGTGATTGGGCGGTGCACAATTTGGCCCAGCATCATCCATGTTAGGGTTTGGCCGGGAAGGCCGTTATTGTAAATAAGAAATTTTAACTGACTTGCCTAGTTAAATAAAGGTTAAACAAAACATTGTCGTGCCATTCATCTGCTGCCATCACCTCATGCTTCAGCATGATAATGCACCCCTCCATGTAGCAAGAATCTGGACACAATTCCTGGAAGCTGAAAATGTCCCAGTTCTTCCATGGCCTGCATACTCACCAGACATGTCACCCATTTAACATGTTTGGGATGCTTTGGATCGCTGTGTACAACAGCGTGTTCCAGTTCCAGACAATTTCCAGCAACTTCGCACAGCCATTGAAGAGGAGTTTGCCAATGTTTCACAGGCCACAATTAACAGCCTGATCAGCTCTATGCTAGGGAGATGTGTCCTGCTGCACGAGGCAAATGGTGGTCACACCAGATACTGACTGTTTTTCTGGTCCACGGCCCTTACCTTTATTTTTTAAGGTGTCTGTGACCAACAGATGCATATATGTATTCCCAGTCATATGAAATCCATAGATTAGGGCTTAATGAATTTATTTCAATTGACTGATTTCCTTATATGAACTGTAACTCAGTAAAATCTTTGAAATGGTTGCATGATGCGTTTATATTTTTGTCAGTGTAATAGATGTGTTGGTTGACTGAACAGTATAGCCTTCTGAATGGCGTTTCAGCTCCATGGATAGCTCCTACACGCGGTCTAATTGACTCACTCCTAGAACTGAGATGCAGGGATACTCTCCTGCTTTCATTCTGAAGCGTACTACTATATTATGTAGGCAGCATGGCGACTCCATCTGCATAGTGGTGTCCAAGCTGCTGGACTGACTTCTCTCAAAATATATTTGTATTCATCATAGTTATACATCATTACCGTGTATGACGAATACACTTTAAATACGACTCATTTCCAAGTTGTATGAGTTTCAGCTAATTTGAACAGGTCTTCTTAAACAAATTGTAAAAAGGAGTGCACAACCAGTCTGATAGTTTATGCAGTTGTTATCTTTTGACCTCAAGACTAGCTGTTCGATGTTGCAGCCTATCCTCTTATTTATCTGCCTCGTTTTTATTTATTTATTCTTTTAATATACTCGCAACGTAACAGACAGTGTTCCCTCCAACACTGAACCCTCCCCAGCATCAGATACCATACAGATTGTTCCATTACACGGGATTACCTACTCCACTGGTATACGATTATTGATTTCATTCTCCCTAGTCCCTCATATACAGTACACCCCCACCCCTCTCTCTTTCTCCCTCGCTCTTTCTCGCTCAGCGTCTCTCCTCTTTCTTTGAGTGCTGCAGAGGCACGGCTGCATCGTGCATCGCGGAGAGAAGGAGAGCGGGAGAAAAAAAGTAAAGAGAAAGAACCCTCAGCGCGCGGGCACTACCTACCTACATTCATGTGTCGCGAGGGAAACTAGGGAATCTCTAGTCGGTGAGTATCCCCCACGTCTTTATACTTTAATTTGACTTCATCTCTTTGACGCAAACCCTGTGTATTGTGAGTGGGCTATCTCTGTGATCTTTGCTCGGTTTACAGTAGGATGAATGTAGATTTGAAATGTGTATCGAACCGTCACCAATAACTATAAATATTTGCTATGTATGCTACGACACGAATAGAATACGAGATCATGAATAAACAGGCTTCACGTTTCTGAACTTCAAACGTTGTAGGCATTTGGGCATGTCGTGCCCTCGATATAACTGCTGTCGCTGTTGGAGTGGGACACCTGATCAACACGTTTCATCCCGCTGAGATCACATCACCGCGCATGAATTAATTAGATATTTAGCTGTACTCATGTAGGCTACTCTAGGCTACATGGGATGCTTTAATTTAATTTATTCAGTAGGCTTATAGTTATGCTGATTAGACTAACAGTTCTACACAAATGTTGTTGATCAATTAACGAATGTGCACACCCCTTTCAAATAAATAAACTTTTTGACTGAAAGATAATGAGTCAAAAAACACACAAATATGTTTGTGCCTTATAAAACCCTGAGAGCGTCTCGTGGGACTCATCAATCAATCACCATAGGATATTACACTGAATTTCTATTACACTTATCCGGCTTCGCCTCGGGCTCACTCACACACACACGCGCACATTATGCAGAAAGGGAACAGATCCATCAATTACAGCAAAGCGGGAGAGAGAGAAAGAGGGAGGGAGAGGCAGAGAGAGTTCGATGCTGCTACAAGTAGTGCTGGTTTACTGAGTAATCTGCGGAGAGAGGAGCAGTCAGAGGACAGAGGAGGATGGAGAATTGATTACCGACCACAATGTCAGGACAAGACAGAAAATCACATCACAGGATGCATTTGGCTACAAAAGGCCGGCCGGTGATTGATGTCCTTCCCGACCAGGTTTACTGTGGCCATGCAGTGCAGCCTCCGCACGACTTCACGGAGCCGCGGTAGTAAAGGGTGAATCTGCGGTGCGTGAAGAGAGAGAGGGAGAAAGAGAGAGAGAGGAGAAAGACACCGAAGACAGTCTGCCCAGTACTACTATCTCTGCCTCCATTGTCAGTGACTGAACATACACAACTATCCATCACCCAATGCCTCTCTTTCCTTTTTACTGTAACATTGGCTGTGTGACAGTTTGATGGAGACCAATTCTAAACAGTTTAAACAATTCATTATGGGAGCTTGAGCAGGACTGGACATGGTTTATTGACATTTCCCTGGCTCAGCTATACAGGCAGGGGTTGTGTACCAAATGACACCCTATATAGTGCCCTACTTTTGACCAGAGCCCTATGTGCCCTGGTCAAAAGTAGTACACTACAGTACATAGGGATCAGGGTGCTTTGGGACAGAACCTACCTTAACTCAATGTTGACTTCAGGTTGGAATAATGGGATTGTGTATTTTCACCTGCTTATCTTTGGAGTTCATGCATCGTAAAATGAAATCTTATCCAGCACATTTATTTTATTTCATCAAAGCCTTAATAGCAGTAAAATACCAATAGCCTATTGGTAGCTAGATGTAGCAGCCTACAATTTATTGGTTTGAAAAATGTGTCATTTATCAACTCATGAGTAGATTGTTCCATTGATATAGTCACATTTAATGTAATTACTTTTGCAAACTGATATAAAGACCATATGTCATGGTCTTTATGTCAGTATACTGATTGCATAACAGAACTACAAGCCCCAAAAAAGAAAACTGAATCAAATGTTTCAGGCTTTGGGAGTTCTCCCAAATTCATGTCATCCAACCCACAACATGTCACAACTCCAGGACCTTATGATGTCACAACCTGCCAGCTGACCACTGAACTGGAACCAAGATGTCTCTCCCCTGCTGATAGAGAGGTCATGAACTCTGGGACACATACACTCACACAGTCCTCAGTGCCTCTATGAAACCGGCCTGGGCATCCATGGTGGGTCTCCTCCAGCTGCTGTCCAGTCAACCCACACAGCCATCCATCACTAAATTGCTGCACTTAGCCAGGCAGCTGGGTGGATGTCTGTTTGTTTGGGTGTGTGTGCACTTGCATGCATACAATCAGGACTTACAGGACTTACTGGTGTGCATTTCTGTGTGTGACTGCATGTTTTTGTCAACAGTGGGACTTGTCAGTGTGTGTGTGTGTGTGTATCTGTGCCTGTCTATAGCAGAACGTAAATTATAAACTGCTTTGTGTGTATGTGTGTGTCCGTGCGTGCGTGAGTGGGGTTTGGAGTTGGCGGCTAGAGCGGGAGCAATTAGCACGGGGAAACCATTTCTGACGCTACTGCCGTATCCTGCAGCTACCTAGACTAGAGGATGGTGTCGTTCCTTCCTGAAACATCCTTATAAGGAAACATCTCCACCTTGCACACACACCACATTCACTCCCAGAGGAATACCAGGGTAGTGTTCAGAAAGCACCAAACAGGAGAACATGTTTTTAAATGGAGGAGGTAATCTCCAATCCTGATTTTATTTTTAATTTTTTGTTTTTTTGTTATTTTCTTTTATCATGCTCTGTTTTCCTGTTTACTGATCACAACCCTGGTCGGATCAGGAAATATGTCATGCCTCTGTTGCCTTTCATCTCTTTCAGTGTGTTTGATTGTGGAAGAACCAGTTGTCTTAGTTTAGTAAATGCTGTGTTTGTGGTGTACTACATGTCTCATACCACCTCTCCTGAACTGTTGTCTGTTCTATATCACAGTGCAGAGGCCTTTTTATTTTTATTCAGCTTTACATTTTATGACCCATAAATGGGACAAATCTCCCCTTCTCAGCGATTCACTGTGTGTGTGTGCGTGCGTGTGCTTTTGTGCATGCACGTGTGTGTGATTAATGAAGGTGGCTGTGTGGCATCAGCGGGCCATGGCGGCCCCACTAGGAGGAAATAATTTGTTCCTCTTAGCAGGCTCCTCTGATTCCAGCCAGCAGGAAATGTGCATATTGCGTAAAACACACCATGAGCCTATAGTAACCATAATCACTGTGCTAGGCACAGCAGCTACGCTACGCAGGGACAGAAATGTGGAAAGGCATTTGACTGGATTTGAAATGGGAAGGGTAAAGAGTGTGTGTGTGTGTGTGTGTGTGTGTGTGTGTGTGTGTGAATTCTGCATAAGTGTGATTTTGTGACCACAACTTTGTCAGTGTGTGTTTATGCTGATGTACCATATACATTCACAGTGTTATCTGTGAATCTCAAGGTGCACAGCGGCGACTTATGTCAACATTAAGGACCATTAGCCTATTAACTATGTGTAGGAAGGGATGGATCCACCATCATACAGTACATAATGTCAACTGACCGACAAGGCCTTTTAATTTGCGGATCGCCTTCATGGAGTGCCGATCTGGCCAGCCGTTGAAACTGTGGCAAGAGAAAGAGATGGTTGGAGGGAGGAAGGGAGAGCGATAGAGGGGGAGAGAGAAGTTAGGAGACAGCGATAAAGAGAAGAGTCTTTCAATCAAACTCTACTTAAACACTTCACAGGCATTCCTATTCCATAGTCTATATCCCACCCCTATCTTGGCTGCTTGGTATCCCATCCCCACCAGCATTTATGCCCCCCTTTGTAAAAGTTCAGTCTAAGTTAGTCATGGAGTTGATCAGGTATTCCCTCCTCCTTCCCCCTGGGTGCAGAGCCTCAGTATCCAGTGTGATGATGAGTCTGATGTCCTGCCGAACTCCACTGAGCCGTCAGACACTGTGTTAGAGAAGCTACATCACTGTCATAGAGTTTAGGGGACTTGTCTAATGGGAAGAGAACACTGTCTGAGTCCGAAATGGCACCCCTATTCCCTATATAGTGAACTATTTTTGACCAGGGTCCATAGCAATATGTAGGGAACAGGGTGCCATTTGGTACACAGCCTCTGAGACGGCTCTCTTCTCTCTAGATGGGCCAGATGAACAGTAAGTAGAGATATCAGGGGTTTGTTTGTTGTCTTGGTGGTGGACTATTGTTGTCTATTTGTTTGTTGTTACAGTGTGGTTTACCTTTGGTTTACCTGTTTTTTTATCGGACTGAGTTGATTTGGTGGAATAGGAAGAGAACATACGTATAACATACTTGTGGTGCACACGTCACATACTGTACACATACTGTACACATGAATATGGGCACACACACTCACGGATATATAAAGTTGCGTTTTACATCACACACACAGAACAACGCTGCTTTCTGTTCTAGACCCCAGGGATGGTTGAGTTTGGTCTAGACCCCAGGGCTGGTTGAGGTTGGTCTAGACCCCAGGGCTGGTTGAGGTTGGTCTAGACCCCAGGGCTGGTTGAGGTTGGTCTAGACCCCAGGGCTGGTTGAGTTTGGTCTAGACCCCTGGGCTGGTTGAGGTTGGTCTAGACCCCAGGGCTGGTTGAGTTTGGTCTAGAGCCGAGCTTCAATGCACCTTCTAGCATGACAAGACATCAGATTCATCCTATCTCAGCCCTGGGACCAGAGGTTAGCACAAACACCATACAATAATTAACCTGTCATCTGCCTATAAATACACAGGGGCCTCACCCCACACTCACCTCTCAGCCTCACCCCTCAGCCCAGCCTCACCCCTCAGCCCAGCCTCACCCCTCAGCCCAGCCTCACCTCTCAGTCCAGCCTCACCTCTCACCCCACACCCAGCTTCACCCCTCAGCCCAACCTCATCCCTCAGCCCAGACTCAGTACTCTACACTTTACTCCACCCAAGTCCTGGGACATAAACAGATATCATGCTAAAACAGGTTTTGGAGAATTTATCCAAGATAGATAGTACACAGTATTATCTAAAATAACTCCACTTGAAATCATGTTAAGAATATGTGTCCTGTACGGTATGTAGGCTCTGTTAATATAATATTTGATTTGTTATATGATGTCTGAGATGTGCCCCATGCTTCACAGACTTCAGTGTGAGAGGTTGAGATGCTGTCTGTCAGCAGGCTGTGGTGTTGGGGCAGGATGGTGATGGTGAGGCCTGATGTTTTGACAGGCCCTCTGAGATCCGCAGTCACAGAGGAGGACGCCAGTCCAACACCACATGACATGTACTGGACTGGACTGTACTGTAGCCTGGCCTGGGAGCAGTACATAGATTCCTGGAAGAAAACAGCAGAATACATTGAGCTAGATGGAATGGAGCACAAAGGCACAGACAGAATATACAGACTCTAGAACAGTCTAGACCGAACACAGAATAATAGATAATAGAACTTGACGGATCACACAGACCTAGATGGAAGTCATAGACCCCAAACAGAAAACACAAGTGTCTCAGAGGCCCATTCCAGTCAGAGGGTGCATGGAATCTATCCACTTTTATTTTTCCCCTTCTCTCTCTTTTTTTGGCCTGTTTCCGCCTTTTACATTCATTGCTTTCCATTGACCTCACAGACCGACAGATATATCCCCTGATAATGTTGAGGAAGATTTATAGCGTACACTGAAGGCCTCAAGGGTTCCTCACTAACTACCGGCAGAAATAGTCCACTCTGCAGAAAGCCTGACTGTGGGAACTTTATATTGACAAAGGGAACCTGAACACTGCTCTATCCAAATCATTGTCCAGTCAAAGAGGGTGATATGGGTTCAGTCTAGGGAATGAAGATAAGTCTTAAATGTATTTCTCTCTCTCTCCACAGACAGATGAGCTATGACCAGATCTAAACACAGTCTGCATGGTGATCTCTATTACTGGAACTTGGCTGTCTTCACCGCTCAACCTTGTGACTGCTCCCATCCCACTGCCGTAGAGATCTGTTCTCCCTCACCACAGCAGCAACCACTAGCGATCCTAGCCAACGCTAGCACCATTTGAACCACCTCCAAACTTACTGCGGTTTGCTGCAACTGAAATGCCCTTCAGTAACTTACTGAAGTAAGCAAGTAGGCTAACGTAAGTTAAGTCTCTGACAGTTAAGTTGTCGTCCACCGCAGTTCTTTGGCAGAAATTTTTGCCAATGAGAATTGGTTCCCAACTGACCTAGCTGGTTAGATAAAGGACAAATAAAGACAGACAGATAGATAGATAGATATATAGATAGATAGATAACCAATCAGAGTTAGTGAGATGGATGAGTCGTACAACAACAGGATGTCGCTGGTGAAGGGCGCCAAGGACATCGCCAAAGAGGCCAAACGCCACGCTGCCAAGAAGGTCAGCAAGATCGTGAACCGCGCCGCGGAAGAGTACTCCTCCCAACGCAACTACAGCCAGTTCCAGAACGAGGACAAAGACAATGACGACGCGTGCTACACGCAGCCCGACAGCAACGGCCACTTTCCCTGTAGCCGCACCGCCAACGACGAAGACGGGGAACACTACGCCAGTGACGCCACGGAGGGTCACGATGATGAAGATGAGATCTACGAGGGGGAGTACCAGGGGGTGCCTGCTTACACTGACAGGAAGCCCAGGGATGGGCAGGTTTCTCTGGGTCAACCTGTCTCAGACAGCCTGAGGGACCGTAAGGAGCTGGAGCTGGAGAGGCAGGCGGACGAGGAGGAGCTGGCCCAGCAGTATGAGCTGATCATGCAGGAGTGTGGCCATGGCAGGTTCCAGTGGCAGCTGTTCTTCGTGCTGGGCATGGCGCTGATGTCAGACGGTGTGGAGGTGTTTGTGGTGGGGTTCGTCCTGCCCAGCGCCGAGACTGACATGTGTGTTCCCAACTCTGGAGCTGGGTGGCTAGGTAAGGAAGAGTGTGTGTGTGTGGGTGTGTTTGTGTTGGTAGAAACAGGGGCAGTGAGGACGTTGGATGACATTTACAAATGTACTCTTATTACGTTAGAACAGTTTGGGTTGTCATGGCACCAGGTATTTGGATACCTGTGTGCTCTAAGTGTCTACAGAACCAGAAGTTCCAAGGCCACACAAACCCATATGCAGTTAGCATGTTTTCTTGCTCACTTTTACTGTCTGTCACCATCATCATTCTGAGGTAGTGGTGACGCACCCTAAAGAAACAGAGAAACCGTTTGCAAGCTTTGGAACCCCGAAATAGCCATCTGGTGCAGTGTAGGTCTGATTGTCTTGCCTCATCATGGCTCTGTATGAAGGTCATCCACACTGTTAGTGGAGAAGAGTTCCTAATTGACTGTCTGGTTAAGAAGAGAGAAATGGAGACAGTCAGAGAACGAGAGAGGGAACGATAGAGCGAGTCAGAGAGAGAGAAAGAGAGAAGGAATGATAGAGAGAGAGGGAATGATAAAGAGAGTCAGAGGGAAAGAGAGGGAACGATAGAGAGTCAGATAGAGAAAGGGAACGATAGAGCGAGAAAGAGAGAGGGAACAATAGTCAGAGAGAGAGAGAGGGAACAATAGAGAGATTCAGAGAGAGAGAGAGAGGAAGAGAGAAGGAACGTCAGAGAGCGAGAGAAAGAAAGAAAGAGAAAACTGTCAGGTTTATATAGTTCTGAAATGTCTTGAGACAAAGAGAGGCATAATGACTGACACCAGCAGGAAAACACTTTTCTTTTATCTGCTTTTCTTCATTCTATCTATCCATTCCCATCCCTCTCTCTTTGTTACCTCCCTCTCTCTTCCTCTTCCTCTTTTTATCCCATTACCTCTCTATTACATCCCCCCGCTCTGCTTTTCATTGCTGTGAGGTGATGGTGAGATATGATTGTGAGGTAGTATAGTCTCTGCAGCATTATGCCTCTCTGCAGTTTAACCATGCTAAGCTGTCTCAGGACACCCACAGCAGGGTGTATGTAAAGGGGCTATGGAAAACCACTGGGGCAGTTGACTCTTTTGGGTTTCCATATAAACCGGGAGAAAATGCTTCTCATCTCTTTTGTAGGCTAAGTGAATAATGTGAGGGGGGCCTGCAGGAGTGTCTGCCCTATGAGGGGGTGTGTGTGAGGTTTTCATCCCGTTTTTGACTGACACTGAATTGATTATGACCGGAGGTATCATGTGTAGATTGATGAGGGAAAAAAATCTATTTTAGAATAACGCAAGGGGTCTGAATACTTTCCGAATGCACTGTAATTCCAATGCAAGAAATACAAAAATGTTTGCCCCCTAGCCAGTTTCAACTGCCCCCTTAGTCACTTTATCCTGGCACCGGGTCGGGGAATTTTGGCAATGAAAAGCTGATAATTTAAATTGGCACCGGCCAATTGTCTGGGAGAAGAAAAACAATCCCATTGTGAAATAATGCGTTTTAGCCCATTCATTGATTGAAATACCAGTTGACGTAGCTTGTTTGTTGCTGCTGGCTGGAGTGAAACGAGCTTTTATAAGGACATGTTAAAAACTGTTTTAAAAGACACAATTAAAAAGAGCTACTATTGTTTTTTTCTCTTCTGGTCCCCAGAAGAGAAAGCGCGCTTCCCATTCGCCATTCAAGTGTATAGGGAACTAGGCAGGCTTCAGCGCCTCACACACCACTTTGCAATGAGCTGGAGGCATTAACATTTTCAAAACATATACTTAATTGTTTGAAACCTGAACCTTTTACTACATTATGAGGCACTGAAACCAGTAGCCCATTTCTCTCATTTTCAAATACACTTTATTTCATTGTCCAGTAGCCAAAGGCACAATCCTAGTCATATTAACAACCCATGCTAGTTGTTGCATATGTAGATCTCCACTTTTTCTAAATATCGAACGGATATTTTAATCTCTGTTTCATGAAACTGCTCGCATGTGCAATGTTTTCTGTTTATTGCATTATGGAACGAACATTTGTGTGTAGCCTACTGCCTTGTTAGCATTGCTGTGTTATAATGGGAAGAAATAATAGTTTATCAACATTTTAAGCTAAATGTTTTGATCTGTTGCATGAGCCGCCCCCATTTGAACGTATTTTGATGTAGCCTAGGTTACTGGTTGTATGAGTTTGGAATGTATCGTCCCACAACTGTCCCAGGGTCTGTTTGGAATAGGCTATTTCTTTCTCGCACAGAACGACAAGCTAAATCAAATCAAATCAAATTTTATTTGTCACATACACATGGTTAGCAGATGTTAATGTGAGTGTAGTGAAATGCTTGTGCTTCTAGTTCCGACCATGCAGTAGTATCTAACAAGTAATCAAACAATTTCACAACAACTACCTTATACACACAAGTGTAAAGGAATGAATACGAGTATGTACATGAAAATATATGGATGAGCGATGGCCGAACGGCTTAGGCAAGATGCAGTAGATGGTATAGAGTACAGTATATACATATGAGATGAGTAATGTAGGATATGTAAACATTATATAAAGTGGCTAGTGATACATTTATTACATCCAATATTTTATTATTAAAGTGGCTAGAGTTTGAGTCAGTATGTTGGCAGCAGCCACTCAATGTTAGTGATGGCTGTTTAACAGTCTGATGGCCTTGAGATAGAAGCTGTTTTTCAGTCTCTCGGTCCCAGCTTTGATGCACCTGTACTGACCTTGCCTTCTGGATGATAGCGGGGTGGTTTTGCTGTTTGTTACTCGCCTTGTTGGCTGAGGAAAAGTACACATGGACAGTTAATCTAACATCTTCAAATTGCGCATCGGAATCCGGTAAGAAGGACGCATGCCGTTGTATCCTTCAGTTGCATGTTCTGTTAAGATCAATTACCATCATCTACAGTGAGCTCCGAAAGTATTGGGACAGTGATATATTTTTTGTAATAACGGTTCACCCGATATGGATGAAAATACCCTCAAATTAGAGCAGTCTGTACTTTAACCTCATAGTCATTGTATCATTTAAATTTTAAAGTGCTGGAGTACAGAGCCAAAACAATAAAAAATGTGTCGCTGTCCCAATACTTTTAGAGCTCACTGTAAGTGGTATTTCTGTCATTCTGAGCACTGTGAGTGAACGTCCTCATCAGGTTAAGCACACAATGCATATGGGTCCGGTACATTTTTTAAATGTTCAGTGAATTAAAATGCTGCTGGTCAAATGTCCGGCGCCAAATGTTCCTAAACGGAAACCTTGACCCACAGGATCAAGAAGAGCAGAGGATAGAGAGGAGGAGGAGGAGGAGGAGAGAGAGAGAGAGAGAGAGAGAGAGAGAGAGAGAAGACTACAGTTGAGTCTGCCTCCCTATAAAACACTCCCACACACTACCATCACATCTCCCTTCATCCCTCTATTTTTGTGTTCTGTTTTGACTCGGGGTCAGCCGATAGAAGCAGAGAGCGTGATTGGAGGAGTGTGTGTGTTGTTACAAACACATGGGCAGCTAAGTTTAATCAACACAATGGGCTGATAGATTGGCTGAGCTGGAGCTTGAGGTCAGCTAATTAAAACATCCAGGGACAGAGCACTGTCTGTGTGTGTGTGTGTGTTTTTGGTTTTACTAATAAAAAGAGAACCATGGTGCTCTCTCAGAAGCTTGGCTGGTGCGTAAAACCCGCCAATTCAGACCAACAAAGAGGTGTAATGGGTTTGCACCAAAAGAATATGTGGCATAAAGCATACTTCATTATTCTATGTTACGAATTTGTTTGGTTTTACTATCCTTGTGGGGACCAGAAGTAAAATCAAATCAAATTTCACTTGTCACATGCGCCAAATTCAACTGGTGTAGGTTTTACCGTGAAATACATGCTTAACGAACCCTTCTCTTAAAAAAATAAAAGCAATTCAAATAAAATAGTTAGGAGAGGGTTAGGGGTTAGGGTTAGGTTTTAGGTTAAGGTTAGGGTTTAGGGAAAATACGATTTTGAATGGGAATCAATTGTTTGGTCCCCACAAGGATAGTAAATAAACATTGTGTGTATGTATGTGCCCTTTCCTAGTCTCCAAACACACACTTGTCTTTTCCCAGTCCCCCCTTTTGTCCCACAGTCTGATATCAAGTGTTCTGTCCCCCCTGGCATGCCCTCTACTGTCAGTAGAGTGGTGAAGACTGCAAGCAAGCAGGAGGCAGGATGCTAATACAAGTGTCTGCCTCAACATGATCATTGACTGCTTTGTTCTCTGACAGTCCTCCTGTCTCTGGCCTACAGCTGGAGTGTGTGTGTGTGTTTGTGTGTGTGGTATGTGCTCGCGTGCGTGTGTGAAACTGCCATTTGCTCAAATTAATAGAAATAGTTGTAATTAGTCTTCTAAAATGAGAGGCCTGTATTCCTGCTGTACATCAGTCTGTCTGATAGCTGCTCTCAGACAGACCTGTCAATCAGACATCAACCTCGGGATTCCCTGGAGCTGGGGGAATCCCCAAAGAACATCCGGAATGTTCCCAATGTTCCAGATCCCTAATTAGTCAGCTGTTTCTCTCCTCTGTCTGCCTTCCTTCTCATCTCCTCTCATCCGTTCCTCTCATCCTCTCATTCGTTCCTCTCATCCGTTTCTCTCATCCTCTCATCCATCCTCAGAACAGAGTGTTGAGGAGCGTAGCGTGGAGGGGGAATTATGTTTACATATAAGAGCTAATTATCATCGAGACAAACTCACCACGCCGCTCCCCGCTCGGCGTGCTCGTCTCGTCTGGTGGAGATAACAGCAGCAGCTAGCATTAAGTTAGTTAAGTAGTCCTTCTGGGCTTAAGGCAGAGCTGCTAACTGTACCGTACAGTTGGAGAGGAGAGGAGAGATAGACAGTCTGCAGAAATATCTCTAAAGCGTAGGAATTTCTTTACATTCAATTAGACTAAATGCAGCTTCATTTGAATAATGCTTATTATGCAGTCATTTGTTGTGAAAGTGAACGTCCCTTCCAGCAATTCTCAGAAAAATGTGTGTGAATCCCATTATTTCACAGCAGGTGTTGTGGTAAGAAGTAAAGACTGAATTGCATCCTTTGTAGAACCCAGTCATCAATGACTGGGAATTGAAGAACCCTTTTTGGTTCCAGGTAGAACCCTTTTGGTTTCCATGTAGAACCGTCCTGTAGTCTCTGCTATAGAGTCCATTGTCTGTTGTCACTAATGAATAAGTGTCTCTCATCGTCCCGTCTGTATGTCTCAATAAGGCCCTCTACCTTCAGCCTATTAGTCGCATCACCAACACGCAAAGAAGGGAAAACAGAAGTGAAGAAAACAGGGAGGATCTGGGTTGTGGGCTCTGGCCTTCCCGGCAGTGGTGAAGCACAGTGTCGGTAAACAATTGCCTCTCCCCACAAACACTAATTATAATATGTATTAACATATCTGGACTCTGGAGTGAAGTGGATTATTTACTGCCCCCTTTTCCCCTCCTCCACTTCCCAGTGTCCCTTGGGACTTGAAGAGAGATCACACTCCCTTCCAGCGGGAAAACAAGACTTGACTTTTTCTGTTAGCTCACTCAGACAGTTGTTTTTAGGTCAGTGTTGTGATATGAAGTGATACTCCATGGTGAGGTTGAGTTAGTGTTGTGATATGAAGTGATACTCCATGGTGAGGTTGAGTTAGTGTTGTGATATGAAGTGATACTCCATGGTGAGGTTGAGTTAGTGTTGTGATATGAAGTGATACTCCATGGTGAGGTTGAGTTAGTGTTGTGATATGAAGTGATACTCCATGGTGAGGTTGAGTTAGTGTTGTGGCTTCATGGCTGCCTGTGTGTTCTTTATTACTGTAGGTCTGTCTATCTGCAGGTCCCCAGGCACTGTCCAATCAGATTGACCAGATCTCTGTGACCCCTCAGTGGTTCATCAGTGACTGGGAATTGACAGGCCTGGTTAAATGACGCCACGTGACCTTGTCTGCTCTGGACTGTACTAATAGTCAGACATGCAGCAATTCTGACACAGTTTCTGCGTGTGACACACCTGCTTCTGTGTGTGTGTGTTCTCCCAAGTCAGCAGTTTGTCTTAAAAAATAAACCTGTTTGTTCCAGATCATTCTCAAGTGCTGCAAAATATATAAGGGCCACTTAAAAACGCAACACTGTGTAAATTAATATTTTCTCACTCCCTTTCTTATCCATTCTTCTTTCCCTCCGCCTCTCCCTCCCACCCTCCCACCCTCTATTTTTGTCCTCCCCTCTCTTCTCTCACTTTCTCTCTCTCTCTTTTTCTTTGTCTGTCTCGACCCCCTTCTCTTTCTCTCCCTCCCCCTCCCTCTCTCTGCAGGTAGCATAGTGTACCTGGGGATGATGGTGGGGGCGTTCTTCTGGGGGGGTCTGTCAGACAAGGTGGGCCGTAAACAGTGTCTGCTCGTCGCTATGTCTGTCACCGGCTTCTTCTCCTTCCTCTCCTCCTTTGTCCAGGGGTACGGCATGTTCCTCTTCTGCCGCATGTTTTCCGGCTTCGGGTGAGTGGTGTCCGTTCTGTTCTATTCTATTCTACTTTATTCTACTTTATTCTTCTCTACTCTAATTTACTCTTCTGTACTGTACTATACTGTACTGTACCATACTCTGCACTATTCTGTTATTCTATTCTATTATAGTCCTTTATAATGTATCATGTCTTGTAGAACATTTCCTTCCTCTAAACCACTTCTAGCACACTTCAAAAGTTACATTAAGTTCTCTTCCACTAAAACTCTCCTAGAACACTTCATCAGTTCCTGTCACGCTGGTATTAAGAGATTTAGGAGACAGGCGCAGGAATGCGTAATATATTTTTATTATACCCCAAATTACAGCGTGCCGTGTAAAGGCACGGGGACGAAGACCAAACAAACACGTAACAAAAAACACAGGGTTGAAACCCAAACAAAAGAGCGAGGAGTACCTTCAATAAATAACACACACGCACAATGATTAACACATGGGACAAGACCCGTAATCATCTGCGCAATCCACAAGGGCACGAAAGCTCAAAACACACAGCACAAGTACTCACACGCACCAAATGACATTGTAACAATAATCGACCCCCCAATGCAAACCAAAGGGCACATATATACAAATACTAATCAGTGGGAATAGGGGCCAGGTGTGCGTAATGAAAGTTCCGGAGTGATCCACAAAGTCTTCCATGACGACATTGTGTTCTCCTTGGTTGAGAGGTAGGGGTTTCTTTGACCATGCAGTACTCTTCTAGACAGAGCTCAACTCCCACATCTCTCGCTCTCTCTCTCGCTCTCTCTCTCTCGCTCTCTAGCTATTCTCCACTCCTCCAAGGCTCTCTCTCTCTCTCTCTCTCTATCTCTATCTCTATCTATTCTCCACTCCTCCACGGCTCTCTCTCTCCCATCTTCACTCCTCCACAGCTGTCTCTCAATTCAATTAATTTCAATTCAATTCAAGGGCTTTATTGGCATGAGAAACATATGTTAACATTGCCAAAGCAAGTGAACTAGATAATTAACAAAAGTGAAATAAACTATAAAAATTTACAGTAAACATTACACTCACAGAAGTTCCAAAAGAATAAAGACATTTCAAATGTCATATTATGTCTATATACAGTGTTGTAATGATGTGCAAATAGTTAAAGTTCAACAGGGAAAATAAATAAACATAAATATGGGTTGTATTTACAATGGTGTTTGTTCTTCACTGGTTGCCCTTTTCTTGTGGCAACAGGTCACAAATCTTGCATACTGTGGTATTTCACCCAGTATATATGAGAGTTTATTAAAATTGGGTTTGTTTTCAAATTCTTTGTGGATCTGTGTAATCTGAGGGAAATATGTGTCTCTAATATGGTCATACATTTGGCAGGAGGTTAGGAAGTGCAGCTCAGTTTCCATCTCATTTTGTGGGCAGTGTGCACATAGCCTGTCTTCTCTTGAGAACCAGGTCTGCCTACGGCGGCATTTCTCAATAGCAAGGCTATGCTCACGGAGTCTGTACATAGTCAAAGTTTTCCTCAAGTTTGGGTCAGTCACAGTGGTCAGGTATTCTTCCACCGTGTACTCTCTGTTTAGGGCCAAATAGCATTCTAGTTTGCTCAGTTTTTTTGTTAATTACTTGACACAATGGAAAGAATTATCTTTTTTGTTTTCTCATGATTTGGTTGGGTCTAATTGTGTTGCTGTCCTGGGGCTCTGTGAGGTCGGTTTGTGAACAGAGCCCCAGGACCAGCTTGCTTAGGGGGCTCTTCTCCAGGTTTATTTCATTGTAGGTGATGGTTTTGTTATGGAAGGTTTGGGAATCACTTCCTTTTAGGTGGTTGTCGAATTTAATGGCTCTTTTCTTGATTTTGATAATTAGCGGGTATCGGCCTAATTCTGCTCTGCATGCTTTATTTGGTGTTTTACGTTTTACACAGAGGATCTTTTAGCAGGATTCTGCATGTAGAGTCTCAATTTGGTGTTTGTCCCATTTTGTTAATTCTTGATTGGTGAGAGGACCCCAGATCTCACAACCATAAAAGGCAATGGGTTCTGTAACTGAATGTTATGTTCCTTTTGATGGCATAGAAGGCCTTCTTGCCTTGTCTCTCAGCTCGTTCACAGCTTAGTGGAAGTTACCAGTGGCGCTAATGTTTAGGCCGAGATATGTATGTTTTGTTGTGTGCTCTAGGGTAACGGTGTCTAGATGGAATTTGTATTTGTGGTCCTGGCAACTGGACCTTTTGTGGAACACCATTATTTTTGTCTTACTGAGATGTACTGTCAGGGCCCAGGTCTGACAGAATCTGTGCAGAAGGTCTAGGTGATGCTGTATGCCCTCCTTGGTTGGTGACAGAAGCACCAGATCATCAGCAAACAGTTGACATTTGACTTCAGATTCTAGTAGGGTGAGGCCGGGTGCTGCAGACTGTTCTAGTGCCCTTGCCAATTCATTGATATATATGTTGAAGAGGGTGGGGCTTAAGCTGCATCCCTGTCTCACCCCACGGCCCTGTGGAAATAAATGTGTGTGTTTTTTGCCAATTTTAACCACAGTTTGTGTACATGGATTTTATAATGTCGTATGTTTTCCTCCCAATACCACTTTCCCTCAAAATGCCAAATTGAGTCAAAGACTGTTTTGACATCAAAAAAAGCATGAGAAGACTTTCCCTTTGTTTTGTTTGTTTGTCAATTAGGGTGTGCAGGGTGAACACGTGGTCTGTCGTATGGTAATTTGGTAAAAAGCCAATGTGACAATTGCTCAGTACATTGTTTTCACTGAGGAAATGTAGGAGTCTGCTGTTAATGCAGAGGATTTTCCCAAGGTTGCTGTTTTTCTCCCTCTCCGTCTAGTCTCCACTCCTCCAAAGTCAGAGAACAGTACAGGAGGTTATTCAAGCGGTCTGGCATCAGCCCTTCCCCTGAGTGGGAGAGAGAAAGAACAGAGAGAAACACAAACATTAGCTAAACATTCACAGCAGACTAAATGTCCTTATTTTTCTGTTTAATGACTGATTCAAAGTCTGCTTGTATAATCACAAGATGTCACTGACTTTGACAGTGGAAAGATTATTTTTTTTTTGTCTTGAGTAAAAGACTAAACAATAGGTAGAAACATTGATACAAGCTTTGGCAAAATAGAATAAAACGTTCTGCTAAATGATGAATCAGCAGATGAGACTGACAGAATATACGCCCGCCACTCTTAGATATTACACTCTCTGCACAATTGATTACCTGGTGATTGTTGCACATGATTGTTATTCATAGCCTGACCTGGCTCTCTGGTGCATTTGCATTAACAAGTAAATGTAATTTCATCTGAGACAGCCTGTTTTGGCCCGAGGGGATTCATAAATCACAGGACTGTTTCTAAAGCAAGGTTTCAGTTGGACAGAGCTGTCAAAATCAATCTGCAACAACACAATGGATTTACACTCAGCTGTGGTATTAGTGTGTGTGTGCGTGTGTGACTCGTAGACTACACCTTATTGCAGCTCCACTCTACCAGTCCTACATATTGCCAGCACACTCTATCCAATACAATGCCTGTCTTACTTTTATTTCCATGTCGATTTAAAGACTCTTCTCTCCTCATCTCTTTGATAGCCACCAGCTACAGTGAGGGAAAAAAGTATTTGATCCCCTGCTGATTTTGTACGTTTGCCCACTGACAAAGAAATGATCGGTCTATAATTTTAATGGTAGGTTTATTTGAACAGTGAGAGACAGAATAACAACAAAAGAATCCTGAAAAACGCATGTGAAAAATGTTATAAATTGATTTGCATTTTAATGAGGGAAATAAGTATTTGACCCCTCTTCAAAACATGACTTAGTACTTGGTGGCAAAACCCTTGTTGGCAATCACAGAGGTCAGACGTTTCTTGTAGTTGGCCACACGGTTTGCACACATCTCAGGAGGGATTTTGTCCCACTCCTCTTTCCAGATCTCGAACCTTCAGCTCCCTCCACAGATTTACTATGGGATTAAGGTCTGGAGACTGGCTAGGCCACTCCAGGACCTTAAATGTGCTTCTTCTTGAGCCACTCCTTTGTTGCCTTGGCCGTGTGTTTTGGGTCACTGTCATGCTGGAATACCCATCCACAACCCATTTGCAATGCCCTGGCTGAGGGAAGGAGGTTCTCACCCAAGATGTGACGGTACATGGCCCCGTCCATTGTTCCTTTGATGCGGTGAAGTTGTCCTGTCCCCTTAGCAGAAAAACACCCCCAAAGAATAATGTTTCCACCTCCATGTTTGACGGTGGGGATGGTGTTCTTGGGGTCATGGGCAGCATTCCTCCTCCTCCAAACACGGCGAGTTGAGTTGATGCCAAAGAGCTCTATTTTGGTGTCATCTGACCACAACACTTTCACCCAGTTGTCCTCTGAATCATTCAGATGTTCATTAACAAACTTCAGACGGGCATGTATATGTGCTTTCTTGAGCAGGTGGACCTTGCGGGCGCTGCAGGATTTCAGTTCTTCACGGTGTAGTGTGTTACCAATTGTTTTCTTGGTGACTATGGTCCCAGCTGCCTTGAGATCATTGACAAGATCCTCCCGTGTAGTTCTGGGCTGATTACTCACCGTTCTCATGATCATTGCAACTCCACGAGGTGAGATCTTGCATGGAGCCCCAGGCCGAGGGAGATTGACAGTTCGTTTGTGTTTCTTCCATTTGCGAATAATCGCACCAACTGTTGTCACCTTCTCACCAAGCTGCTTGGCGATGGTCTTGTAGCCCATTCCAGCCTTTTGTAGGTCTACAATCTTGTCCCTGACATCCTTGGAGAGCTCTTTGGTCTTGGCCATGGTGGAGAGTTTGGAATCTGATTGATTGATTGCTTCTGTGGACAGGTGTCTTTTATACAGGTAACAAACTGAGATTAGGAACACTCCCTTTAAGAGTGTGCTCCTAATCTCAGCTCGTTACCTGTATAAAAGACACCTGGGAGCCAGAAATCTTTCTGATTGAGAGGGGGTCAAATACGTATTTCCCTCATTAAAATACAAATCAATTTATAACATTTTTCACATGCGTTTTTCTGGATTTTTTTGTTGTTATTCTGTCTCTCACTGTTCAAATAAACCTACCATTAAAATTATAGACTGATCATTTCTTTGTCAGTGGGCAAACGTACAAAATCAGCAGGGGATCAAATACTTTTTTCCCTCACTGTAGCTGGTGGTTTCCACTGGTTGTCAGACAAATGATATAATTTGCATTGAATTGCATTGCTACACTTAGCATACATCCGCTTCTCAATGAGACAGAAAAAGAAAGAAAAGGCATCGTTCAAGCTTTCTACAGATGTAGGATCTAATTTGATCACTGTTTTGTTGATGATAATTTTTTTGCACAGCAGGAAATTGTAACCCGTAGTGTATTCAAGGCTTCTAAAGTTTGTAATTTCTACTTAAAAATGTTAGACTTGATTTGCCCTAACATAAAATGTATTAGCCCCTACATAAAATCCCATTAATTATAATCCACATAATAATTCACATTTACTGTTGCTGCAGGATTATTTTCCTGTTGTAGCAAACTGTCACTATTTTGTTCCCTTCCCAAACAAACCTATCAGCAGAGATCCTAAGAACAAAAGCAGCAGAAATAGACAGATAATCATCTATTAATAGTTTGATGTCTCTCCTACTGTGTTGCCAGTGGGACCAGATTAAAGGCTTTTAGGCTACTGACTGCTGGAACCTCTGGTGGGCTATTGATTTTTATCATCCACCAGATCATACCAAGATGGACCTCTCTCTCTCTCTGGAAGTATGGGGGCTTAGGGGAGCTGTCTGTACGGCTGGAGAGGAGGGGTTGGATGTACGGTTGTAATGTGGTGCTGGAGGGTGTATTGTATTGTACTGTGTTCTTGTGTACTGTGTAATATGATTGTGTGGAGGTTGCGGTGGCATGCAGTGCGTTTTTATTGGAGTGGGGGCGGGTTCTGGTGGTTTTAAGCTAATTAGGATGTCTCATTAAAGTAAGACAAAAAGTCAAAAGTCTCTCTCTACCTCTCTTTCTGTTTCTCTCTCCAGACTCATTACACCAGATCAGAGCTGCCATGTTGTTTCTCCAGCTGCCCAAAGACCACACAAACACACAAACAGTGATGTTTTGAAAGTGACCTGACAAAAAGGACAAACAGGGCACTCAAGAACTTTACCCTGTTTGTCAGTTAATTTGTCCATATACAGTGGGGCAAAAAAGTATTTAGTCAGCCACCAATTGTGAAAGTTCTCCAACTTAAAAAGATGAGAGAGGCCTGTAATTTTCATCATAGGTACACTTCAACTATGACAGACCGAAATGAGAAAAAGAAATCCAGAAAATCACATTGTAGGATTTTTAATTTATTTATTTGCAAATTATGGTGGAAAATAAGTATTTGGTCAATAACAAAAGTTTATCTCAATACTTTGTTATATACCCTTTGTTGGCAATGACAGAGGTCAAACGTTTTCTGTAAGTCTTCACAAGGTTTTCACACACTGTTGCTGGTATTTTGGCCCATTCCTCCATGCAGATCTCCTCTAGAGCAGTGATGTTTTGGGGCTGTCGCTGGGCAACACGGACATTCAACTCCCTCCAAAGATTTTCTATGGGGTTGAGATCTGGAGACTGGCTAGGCCACTCCAGGACCTTGAAATGCTTCTTACGAAGCCACTCCTTCGTTGCCCGGGCGGTGTGTTTGGGATCATTGTCATGCTGAAAGACCCAGCCACGTTTCATCTTCAATGCCCTTGCTGATGGAGGTTTTCACTCAAAATCTCACGATATATGGCCCCATTCATTCTTTCCTTTACACGGATCAGTCGTCCTGGTCCCTTTGCAGAAAAACAGCCCCAAAGCATGATGTTTCCACCCCCATGCTTCACAGTAGGTATGGTGTTCTTTGGATGCAACTCAGCATTCTTTGTCCTCCAAACACGACGAGTTGAGTTTTTACCAAAAAGTTCTATTTTGGTTTCATCTGACCATATGACATTCTCCCAATCCTCATCTGGATCATCCAAATGCTCTCTAGCAAACTTCAGACGGGCCTGAACATGTACTGGCTTAAGCAGGGGGCACGTCTGGCACTGCAGGATTTGAGTCCCTGGCGGCGTAGTGTGTTACTGATGGTAGGCTTTGTTACTTTGGTCCCAGCTCTCTGCAGGTCATTCACTAGGTCCCCTCGTGTGGTTCTGGGATTTTTGCTCACCGTTCTTGTGATCATTTTGACCCCACGGGTGAGATCTTGCGTGGAGCCCCAGATCGAGGAAGATTATCAGTGGTCTTGTATGTCTTCCATTTCCTAATAATTGCTCCCACAGTTGATTTCTTCAAACCAAGCTGCTTACCTATTGCAGATTCAGTCTTCCCAACCTGGTGCAGGTCTACAATTTTGTTTCTGGTGTCCTTTGACAGCTCTTTGGTCTTGGCCATAGTGGAGTTTGGAGTGTGACTGTTTGAGGTTGTGGACAGGTGTCTTTTATACTGATAACAAGTTCAAACAGGTGCCATTAATACAGGTAATGAGTGGAGGACAGAGGAGCCTCTTAAAGAAGAAGTTACAGGTCTGTGAGAGCCAGAAATCTTGCTTGTTTGTATGTGACCAAATACTTATTTTCCACCATAATTTGCAAATAAATTCATTAAAAATCCTACAATGTGATTTTCTGGATTTCTTTTCCTCATTTTGTCTGTCATAGTTGAGGTGTACCTATGATGAAAATTACAGGCCTCTCTCATCTTTTTAAGTGAGAGAACTTGCACAATTGGTGGCTGACTAAATACTTTTATGCCCCACTGTACATGTATTTATGACATTTCCCATGTCCCCATGCAGGATTGGTGGGGCGGTTCCCATCGTGTTCCCCTACTTTGCGGAGTTCCTGGCGAGGGAGAAGAGAGGAGAGCACCTGAGCTGGCTCTGCATGTTCTGGATGATAGGAGGGATCTATGCCTCGGCCATGGCCTGGCTCATCATACCACACTACGGTGAGTGACTGACAGCCCTGTCCTATCACGCTGCAGGATTATTTGTGCCACACCTAGGTCACCAATCATAGTGATTGATATCAGCAGCCTAGGCCTGAACCCTCAACCCGTGTCCAGGGATTACCCATGTTTACTATCTGTCTGTCTGTCTGCTACTGTCTACAGTCTGTCTGCTACGGTCTACTGTCTGCTACAGTCTACTATCAAAAGTTATGTCTGTCTCCTAGTAGCAGACAGACCGTAGACAGTAGCAGACAGACAGACAGTAAACATGGGTAATCCCTGTCTGTCTGTCTGCTACTGTCTACTGTCTGTATGTCTGCTACTGTCTACTTTCTACTGTCTCCCTGTCTGCTACTGTCTGTCTGTCTGTTACTAACCACTGTCTGTCTGTCTGCTACTGTCTGTCTGTCTGCTACTCTCTACTGTCTGTCTGCTACTGTCTACTGTCTGCTACTGTCTACTATCTTGGCTGTCTGTCTGTCTTTCTGCTACTGTCTACAGTCTGTCTGTTACTGTCTGTCTGTCTGACTGCTACTGTCTACTGTCTGTCTGCTACTGTCTACTGTCTGTCTGCTACTCTCTACTGTTTGTCTGCTACTGTCTACTGTCTGCTACTGTCTACTATCTTGGCTGTCTGTCTGTCTTTCTGCTACTGTCTACTGTCTGTTTGTCTGCTACTGTCTACTGTCTGTTTGTCTGCTACTGTCTGTCTGTCTGCTACTGTCTACTGTCTGTCTGTCTACTCAGGGGCTTGTTGCTATCATCCTGATCATCAGGGATAATCACATTTACCCCTGTAGCCCTGAATGCCCAGTGGACCAATGTCTGGACAGGGACAATATGTGTGTAGTCTGTGCGGGGAGGTGTTTAATTATCAGTAAAGTCATTGATTTTCCATAAAAGACAGTTGAGTGCAGAATATATAAAAACACTCATCATAAAACACAAGGCATATCTTCTCACACACACACACACACTGTGAGAGAACGTGTGTGTGTAACAGGTTCCGCCGCAGTGGGCTCTTCATTGACTGCTGCTGGCCAGAGGCTGAAGGACTCCTCCTCTTCCCGGAGGAGCCTGTGTGTGTGTGTGTGTGTGTGTGTGTGTGTGTGTGTGTGTGTGTGTGTGTGTGTGTGTGTGTGTGTGTTCGAGGAATTAAGTGGAGGGGCAGGTCGTAAATGTTTTGTAAAAAATGTGTAATGTTTTATGTGTGAAGTGCATGTGTATATTGCTGTGTGTGTGTGTCGTTACTGTATATTGTACACTCCTATTTGTGTGTACCCATGCATTAGTGTAAACACCCATGTGTGTTTGTGAGTGTTTTTAAGCCTCTGTGTGTATGTGTGTAGGTGTTAATGTCGTGGGCATTGTGCTGTGACCAAGGACACTGCAGGTGTGTGTGAGTGAAGTGTGACACCGCCTTGTTCTACGTAACCACCATTAATCTAGGTGTGTGTCAGTCAGTCAGTCATACCCTCCAGTCCATTATAGCTGTAATCTCCCTAATGAGATTTGTACTGGTAGAGTCTAACGCAGCCCCATGGGCATCACATACAAACAAACACACACACGCACACCAACAACCCCCAACAGACATGATTTGGTTTACAATACTCTGACAGCACACACACACACACACACACACACACACACACACACACACACACACACACACACACACACACACACACACACACACGATGTCATTACAATTTCACCCGACAGCTCTGTGGCTTTCTCCCTCCGCCCCAGGGGCTATCCTGAATACCACTCACACTGACTCTAAACACACCAACTGTCTGGATGTGTCTTTATTCAGATGCTGCTGTGTATGTAGGCCTATATATATATATATGTATATGTGAGAGCGAGAGCGAGATTTGTGTTTGAGAAAGGCCACCGTAGGCAGACCTAGCTCTCAAGAGAACACAGGCTGTGTGCATACTGCCCACAAAATGAGGTGGAAACTGAGCTGCACTTCCTAACCTCCTGCCATATCTACTGGGTGAAATACCACAGTGTGCCATCACAGCAGCAAGATTTGTGACTTGTTGCCACAAGAAAACAGTGAAGAACAAACACCATTGTAAATACAACCCATATTTATGTTGATTTATTTCCCCTTTTGTTATTAACTATTTGCACGTCGTTACAACACTGCATATAGACATAATATGACATTTATTATTTTGGAACTTCTGTGAGTGTAATGTTTACTGTTTATTTTTATTGTTTATTTCACTTTTGTTTATTATCTAGTTCACTTGCTTTGGCAATGTTAACATATGTTTCCCATGCCAATAAAGCCCTTAAATTGAAATTGAAATTAAATTGAAAGAGGAAGAGCGAGTGAGAGAAAGAGAGAGAGAGATGCACATAATATATTGTTACCTTCCATTGCTATCCTCAGAGACTGCTGTATCAGTTAGTCTCACTAAATGCTTCCAATAAGAATTGAACAACACACTTTCTCTCTCTCTCCCCCTCTCTTTCTCTCTCTCTCCCCCTCTCTTTCTCTCTCTCTCCCCCTCTCTTTCTCTCTCTCCCCCTCTCTTTCTCTCTCTCCCCCTCTCTTTCTCTCTCTCTCTCTCTCTCTCTCTCTCCCCCTCTCTTTCTCTCTCTCTCCCCCTCTCTTTCTCTCTCTCTCCCCCTCTCTTTCTCTCTCTCCCCCTCTCTTTCTCTCTCTCCCCCTCTCTTTCTCTCTCTCTCCCCCTCTCTTTCTCTCTCTCTCCCCTCTCTTTCTCTCTCTCTCTCTCCCCCTCTCTTTCTCTCTCTTACTTTCTCTTCCTTGCTCATTTCCTTCACCATATGGTGTTCTTCAGTCTCTAGATTCTCATTACCATCATCACGCTGCATCTCATGTGGAAAATAGAAGTGTGTTTTTGGATAATTCCTCATAAGAGAGACTATAATGAAATGGGTTGATGATTTAAAGGTACTTGGAGGCACTTTAAGATTTTAGGCCTTCATACTTTTACTTTTATACCAAAAAACGTATGATATTAGACACAGAATATGTATTGTTGTGCTCATTTCTCTTGTATCTGATTGGTGGTTGTGTGTGTGTGCAGGATGGAGTTTCAGTATGGGCTCCGCCTACCAGTTCCACAGTTGGAGGGTGTTTGTGGTGGTGTGTGCTCTACCCTGTGTGTGTGCTGTCGTAGCACTCACCTTCATGCCCGAGAGCCCACGATTCTTCCTAGAGGTAAGGAGTATGTGTGTGTGCATAGCGATCCACAGATGACACAATCTCAATTGCACTTCACACTGCCATCTCCCACCTGGACAAGAGGGGAAATAACTATGTGAGAAAGCTGTTCATGGACTACAGGTCAGCGTTCAACAACATAGTCCCCTGCAAGCTCATCACCAAGCTGGAGACTCTGGGACTGAACCCCTCCCTCTGCAACTGGATCCTGGACTTCCTGATGGGACAGCCCCCATAGACTTAGAAGTGTGGTTCCAGGACAACAACAAGGAGCTGATAATGGACAACAGGAGAAAGAGGGGAGAGCACGCCCCCATCCACATCGACAGGACTTTAGTGGAGCAGGTTGAGAGCTTCACGTTCCTTGGCATCCACATCACTAAAGACTTAACATGGTCCACACACACCCACACAGTCATGAAGAGATCACAAAGCGCTACAGAGGGTTGTGTGGACAGACCAGTACATCACTGGGGCCAAGATCCCTGCCATCCAGGACCTCTATATCAGGTGGTGTCAGGGGAAGGCCCGAAAAATCACCAGTCTCCAGCCACTCCAGCTACCATCCGGCAAATGTAAATAGTTCTGTGGCCATTTGATTCATTGTTCAGCAGTCTTATGGCTTGGGGGTAGAAGCTGTTAAAGAGCCTTTTGATCCTAGACTTGGTGCTCTGGTATCGCTTGCCGTGCGGTAGCAGAGAAAAGAGTCTATGACTTGGGTGACTGGAGTCTCTGACAATTTGTTGGGCCTTCCTCTGACACCGCCTAGTACAGTATGTAGGTCCTGATTGGCAGGAAGCTTGGCCTCAGTGATTTACTGGGCCGTACACACTACCCTCTAGCGCCTTACGGTCAGATGCAGAGCAGTTGCCATTCCAGGCGGGGATGCAACCGGTCAGGATGCTCTCGATGGTGCAGCTGTGAAACTTTTTGAGCATCTGGGGACCCATGCCAAATCTTTTCAGTCTCCTGAGAGGGAAAGGTGTTGTCGTGCCCTCTTCACGACTGTCTTGGTGTGTCGACCCTCTCCACTACAGCCCTGTCAATGTTAATGGGGTTCTGTTCGGCCCGCCTTTTTCTGTAGTTCACGATCAGCTCTTTTGTCTTGCTGTTGATGTGAGCCATGACTTGTCTTTTAAAGCACTTCATGGCTACCGACGTGAGTGCTACGGGGCGGTAATCATTTAGGCAGGTTACCTTCCCTTCCTTTGGCACAGAGACTATGGTGGTCTGCTTGAAACATGTAGGTATTACAATGTTCACTGATACTCACGTTTTAGTAGGGTCTGTCTTCGCTCAATTTGAGGAGTTGAAACATGAAAAGGGTATCCTCTCTTACAGTAAAATAATGTCTCAATGTGTTTCATAAACAGTACACAGACTTTTACACTCATCATATGCTGCTGCTATTCTGTTCTTTGTTTTACTCTTATTTTTATCTATCCTGATGCGTAGTCACTTTACCCTGCCTTCATGTACATACAGTATCTACCTCAAATACCTTGTACCCCTGCACATTGATCTAGTACTGGTACTCCCTGTATATATCTCCACATTGATCTGGTACTGGTACTCCCTGTATATAGCTCCACATTGATATGGTACTGGTACTCCCTGTATTTAGCTCCACATTGATCTGGTACTGGTACTCCCTGTATATAGCTCCACATTGATCTGGTACTGGTACTCCCTGTATATAGCTCCACATTGATCTGGTACTGGTACTCCCTGTATATAGCTCCACATTGATCTGGTACTGGTACTCCCTGTATATAGCTCCACATTGATCTGGTACTGGTACTCCCTGTATATAGATCCACATTGATCTGGTACTGGTACTCCCTGTATATAGCTCCATTCTTTATTCCTCTTGTGTTACTATTTTTAAAATGTTTTATTATTATTTTTAAACTCTGCAGCGTTGGGAAGGGCTCGTTAGCAAGCATTTCACAGTAAAGTCTACACCTGTTGTATTCGGCACATGTGACAAATCAAATGTGATTTGTGTGTGTCACCCTCCTCTCTGTGTTTAGATGGGTAAACATGATGAGGCATGGATGGTGCTGAAACAGATCCATGACACCAACATGAGGGCCCGCGGAGAACCAGAGAAAGTCTTCACCGTGAGTATACAGTACCTCTCTCTTTGTCACTCTCTTTCATCCTCTCTCTTTTCCTATTTTTCTTTCTTTCTCTCTCTCTCTCTCCTTCACACAAACACACACACACAAACACACACATAGTGTATTGACTCTGAGTCTCCCCCTGTAGGTGAACAGAATAAAGCTCCCTAAGCATCTGGATGAGTTGGTAGAGATGCAGTCAGACTCAGCCAACCCTGTTGGCAAAGTCCTCTTCAGGATCAGGACTGAACTCCGAGGGGTAGGACTGTGGGTTTTAGTGATGGGTTGCAACAAAAACGATTATATTAAATCATTATAAATAAGGACTTTTTTTTAGGTATTTATCTCTCTCTCTCTCTCTCTCTCTCTCTCTCTCTCTCTCTCTCTCTCTCTCTCTCTCTCTCTCTCTCTCTCTCTCTCTCTCTCTCTCTCTCTCTCTCTCTCTCTCTCTCTCTCTCTCTCTCTCTCTCTCTCTCTCTCTCTCTCTCTCTCTCTCTCTCTCTCTCTCTCTCTCTCTCTCTCTCTCTCTCTCTCTCTCTCTCTCTCTCTCTCTCTCTCTCTCTCTCTCTCTCTCTCTCTCTCTCTCTCTCTCTCTCTCTCTCTCTCTCTCTAGATCTGGTTAACATTCATGAGCTGTTTCAACTACCCAGTGAAAGACAACACTGTCAAACTGGCCTTCGTGTGGTTCACACTGTCTTTTGGGTAAGCAGTACCTATCCCAGTTATCAGTTTCTCCTGAGTCTGTGTGTTCATAATGAAGTAACTGACTCTAAGGTAGAGCCAGTGTCTCTCAAATAGCGCTATGATGAATGCTAACACACTAACTGGGAAAGTGACCACCCATCTAAATAAAGCACCCTTAGGAACATCAATGCTAAATCCCAAAACGTTTTGAATGTATCCACAACATAACAAATCACACAACACAGCTGGAGTCAGATCCCTGGAATGCTACTTTACAGTATTCAGACACCTTGACTTTTTTTTGTTTTGTTACATTACAACCTTATTCTAAAATGGATTCAATTCATATTTTTCCTCATCAATCTACACACAATACCCCATAATGACAAAGCAAAAACAGGTTTTTAGAAATTGTTGAAAATGTAATAAAAAAACTGCCTTATTTACATAAGTATTCAGACTCTTTGCTATGAGACTCGAAATTGAGATCAGGTGAATCCTGTTTCCATTGATCATCCTTGAGATGCTTCTACAACTTGACTGGAGTCCACCTGTGGTAAATTCAGTTGATTGGACATGATTTGGAAAAGCACACACCTGTCTAGATAAGGTCCCACAGTTAACAGTGCATGTCAGATTCTCTGGTCTGATGAAACCAAGATTTAAACTCTTTGGCCTGAATGCCAAGCGTCACGTCTGGAGGAAACCTGGCACCATCCCTACGGTGAAGCATGGTGGTGGCAGCATCATGCTGTGGGGATGTTTTTCAGCGGCAGGGAGACTAGTCAGGATCGAGGCAAAGATGAACAGAGAAAAGTACAGAGAGATCCTTGATGAAAACCTGCTCCCTTAGGACCTCAGACTTGGGCAAAGGTTCACCTTCCAACAGGACAATGATCCTAAGCACACAGCCAAGACAATGCAGGAGTGGCTTCAGGACAAGTCTCTGAATGTCCTTGAGTGGCCCAGCCAGAGCCCGGACTTGAACCTGATCTAACATCTCTGGAGAGACCTGAAAATAGCTGTGCCACGACACTTCCCATCCATCTTGACAGAGCTTGAGAGGATCTGCAGAGAAGAATGGGAGAAGCTCCCCAAATATAGAAGTGCCTAGCTTGTAGCGTCATACCAAAGAAGACTCAAGGCTGTAATCGCTGCCGAAGGTGCCTCAACAAAGTAATAAGTAAAGGGTCTGAATACTTTTGTAAATGTGATATTTCAGTTTTTTTATTGATAAATTTGTTACAATTTCTGCAAACCTTTTTTTGCTTAGTCATTATGGGGTGTTGTGTGTAGATTGAAGAAAAACGATTTAATACATTTTATAATAAGGCTGTAATGTCACAAAATGTGGAAAAAGTCAAGGGGTCTGAAAACTAGAGAATGTTAAGAATATTATTCCTGTGTGCGGTTACTAGTCTGTCAGTGACGCCATATCCTTTGCAGGTACTATGGCCTATCAGTGTGGTTCCCTGATGTCATTCATCACCTGCAGTCTGATGAGTATGCCTCTAGAGTGAAGACCCACAACAACGAACATACAGAAGACTTCACCTTTAACTTCACCCTGGAGAACCAGATACACACCAACGGAGTATTCGTTAATGACAGGTACTGTGCCAAAACGCGCACACAAACACACCAATGTAGTCTTCATCAATGATGGTTATTGTAACCAACAAACTCACTTAGAGACTTTAATGAGTTAAACATGCTCTATCAAGCCCCCAGTTTCTCCAGTTAAAGTAGCCTATCCCATTCCAGGATAGCAGTGTGATCCGTCATTCCCCAAAACAACACACCGCTATCCGTTCTTCCTTTCCTTTCTACACCCCCGTCCAGGAAATACAAAAATGTATCTCTCGCCCTCTCCTCTCTACCGTTCCTTCTCTGTCTGTCTGCCTCTCTCCTCTCTACCGTTCCTTCTCTCTCTCTCTCTCTCTCTCTCTCTCTCTCTCTCTCTCTCTCTCTTCTCTGTCTCTCTCTCCTTCTGTCTCTCTCTCTCCTTCTCTCTACCGTTCCTTCTCTGTCTCTCTCTCTCTCCCTTTCCCTCACTCTCGCCCTCTCCTTCTCTCTAACGTTCCTTCTCTGTCTCTCTCTCTCTCTCTCTCTCCCTCTCCTCTCCTCTCTCCCCCTCTCCTCACTTTCACCCCCCCCCCTCTCTCTCTTCCTCCTCTCTCATATCAATATGCTGTACTAACATAACAACACGACACAACATACATACCGGTATATTAGATTAGGTCAGAGGCAGGAGCTAATACAGGAGCTGTAATGGTGGATAAGAGACAGGCAAACTGGGACATATCAGACACACAATATCACAGGAACATATTGACGTACTACACCCCTGTCACTAGAAACCCCTGGTTAAAATGTGTGTGTGTGTGTGTGTGTTTGTATACAGCAATACTGGCCTGTGGACTTCCGTTTCGTCTTTGTTTTGTAAAGTGTTTAATCAGTTAAGTCCAGTCCAGTATAACATGTATCCTTATCTCTATTGGATAGAAAGGGCTGAGTCAGCGTACAGGCCAGGCTGTTCTCACAGCTAATGGTCTCACACCGCTGGGTAGACCAAAAATAACTGTTGATGATACAATAGATTTTTCTTTGCTGTATTCATCTTCTTTATTCTTATTTTCCTCCTCCTCTCCTCTCCTCTCCTCTCCTCTCCTCTCCTCTCCTTTCCTCTGCTCTCTAGGTTCATCAGTATGAAGTTGAAGTCTGTCACCTTTATAGACTCTACGTTTCAGAACTGTTACTTTGACGACGTGTCAACAGTGGGCTCATTATTCAAGAACTGCACCTTCGTAGAAGCCTTCTTTTATAACACAGGTGAGTCCACACACACACACACACACACACACACACACACACACACACACACACACACACACACACACATGCATGTATGCGCCAGGGTTTCCATTAGCCGATAAAATTCAAACCGGCCAATTGTCTGGGAGAAGAAGAAAAAATCCCATAGTGAAATAATGCTTTTTAGCCTATTCATTGATGGAAATACCAGTCCATGTAAATACATTTGACTGGTCAAGCTTATCGATCTATAGATTAATTTGCATAATTTAGTGGAGTTAAATTGGCGCGTGTACAGTATTGGTTATGTATCTTTTTTATCACACTCGTACAGAGTACAGATACAGAGCCTTTAAGTGGAACATCTGTCAGACGCCGCTAGAGCTGCTGCTACCGCATCTTGTGGTGCTTTCAAGACATCTGGGAACTCTGAAAAATACAATGTGAAATCATGACATCAGTGATCTTCAGGTCGGAAAGTTGGAGCTTTAGAAAGAGGCCCAAGTTCCTGAGTTTAAATTCCAGTTGTCTTGAACCCACTGTCAGAAGTCTTAGATTTCCGCGCATCACACCACTTTGGCAGTATGCATTTTGAAAACATATACTTCATTTTTTGAAACCTGAATGTTTTAATACATATTATGAGGCACGTGCTTAACTAGCCTAGATCTCCTCTCTTTCTAATCAGATATTTTCATCTCTGTCACATAAAATCGCTCGCATGGGCAGTGCGCTTTTGACGGTATTTTCCCGATAATTGCATTATGGAAAGAACACTTACGTGTAGTCTACTGCCTTGTTCGCATTGCTGCGTTTATAATGTGAATAAATAATATTTTAAACTTAAGCTTCTGATCTGTTGCTTTTTAACATCTTTTTAATGTATCCTAGGTCTACTGGTTGTTTGAATTTGGGATCTATTGTCCCACAACTGTCTGTTTGGAATAGGACATGTCTTTCTCAGAGCTGACCAATAGACTAGGTAGCCTAAACGTTTCTACTATAGTAGATTGACGTAGGCTAGTGATTTTGCTGTTCCTTACTCGTCTTGTTGGCCGAGGAAAAGGAAATGTGGACAGTTATTTTAACATGTTCAAAATGCACATCAGAATTGGGTAAGAAGGACCGCACATCGTTGCATTCTCTACTTGCCTGTTCTTTTAAGATAAATTACCATAATCTAAATGGGATTTCTGACATTCTGAGCGCTGTGGGTGTACGCCCTAATCAGGTTACGCACTCAATGCATATGCATTTCTCAAATGTTCGGTAAATTACAATGTTGCCGGTCAATTGTCTGTCGCCACATTTTCCTAACAGAAACCTTGGTATGCGCGCGTGCTCACACACAAACACACACACATACACACACACTTGGTTGTTTACTTGAAATGTGCTCAGAATGAATAGAATGAGTAACATCTCTTCCTCACAGCAACCATGTTATAGATGAGGTGTCCCCCTGCCTCTCACAAAACCCTTCAGACATAACTCTTCCTCTCCTCTCTCTCCTTTTTCATCTCTCTCTCCCTCTCCCTCTCTCTATCTCTGCTCTCTCTCTCTGTTCTCTCTCTGTCTCTCTCTCTCTCTCTGCACTCTCCCTCTCTCCCCCTCTCTCTCCTGTCCCTCTCCCTCTCTCTCCTCTTCTCCCTCTCTCTCCTGTCCCTCTCCCTCTCTCTGCTCTGCCTCTCTCTCCCCCTCGCTCTCTCTGTCTCCCTCTCTCTGCACTCTCCTGTCCCTCCCCCTCTCTCTCCTGTCCCTCTCCCTCTCTCTCCTGTCCCTCTCCCTCTCTCTCCTGTCCCTCTCCCTCTCTCTCCTGTCCCTCTCCCTCTCTCTCCTGTCCCTCTCTCTCCTCTTCTCCCTCTCTCTCCTGTCCCTCTCCCTCTCTCTCCTGTCCCTCTCTCTCCTGTCCCTCTCCCTCTCTCTCCTCTTCTCCCTCTCTCTCCTGTCCCTCTCTCTCCTGTCCCTCTCCCTCTCTCTCCTGTCCCTCTCTCTCCTGTCCCTCTCCCTCTCTCTCCTCTTCTCCCTCTCTCTCCTGTCCCTCTCTCTCTTGTCCCTCTCCCTCTCTCTCCTGTCCCTCTCTCTCCTGTCCCTCTCCCTCTCTCTCCTGTCCCTCTCCCCCTCTCTCCTCTCTCTCCCTCTATCTCCCCCTAGCTTTCCTTTACACCAGTGAATTACAGCTCAACCTCTCTTCCCCTGCAGAAATGGCCTCTTATGTTCCTTGTTCACTGTGCTTGACAAAGAAACCGAGCCGTGCGTGCGTCCATACGTACCACCTATAATAGCATTGCAATGATCGTTGCACACTCCTGCAGCAGTTCAATTCTATCTGATAGAAGATTATGGATGGAAATACGGTGCTCTAAAGTGAAGGGGAGGGATGGAAAATATCCTTTCTATTTTGGCTTGGCATTACACAGACCATGAGGGACCACAGGTTTAGAAACGCTTCCCCTCAGCATTTAGGAAACAGCTGAACACGAAAACAATCTGGGCATGTGAGCTTGGTGGCAAAGCCTCATGGGAGACGTAGTATCATTGCCTCAAGCAGCGACACAGGGAGGAAGGGGGTGAGGGAGGGTGGAAGGGAGGGATAGAGAGAGGTATGAAAAGGGCATAGTGTTTGCTCTTTCTCTGTGATGTCGTGTATTAATAGCTTTTCCATCAGGGGAGAGTTACGTAGTTATCCCTAAAAGACCTGGGATGTTTTGCAGACGGACCATATTTCTCACCCTCCGGCCCTGTTCTACCTTCCCTTTATCAAGAGAAGAGACACTCACAAGAGGCAGGCTGAGACCATGTCTGAACGATAGGGGACAAACATGAGTAAATAAAGAGAGTTAAAGGCCCATGGAAGCAGCATTAGATAATAAGTATAAACACAGTGCCCATTCAGAAAGTTCACCTGCCAGACAAACAGAACATAAAGGAGTTAAAATAGTACACTTGTCTGATTCTCTATTTCTCTGTTTGTCTTTCTCTCCAGATATTGACGATTCTAAGCTGGTGGGGTCAAGGGTGATCAACAGTTCGTTCCACCACAATAAGACGGGCTGTCAGATGACCTTTGATGATGACTACAGCGCCTACTGGGTCTACTTCGTCAACTTCCTGGGGACGCTCGCCGTGTTGCCCGGCAACATAGTCTCCGCCCTTCTCATGGACAAGATAGGGCGCCTGAGCATGTTGGGTAAGTTTTTGAAATTCTACTTCATAGAGTGTGTATTTGATATTCAGACAAATGTTCAATTGTGTGACTGTCCCCCCTGTGGTATTACATATCGGTACCTATGAAATGAAAAAAAAAATATATCACCAAAAAGAGAATGGATTTGTAATATGTTATCATATCTTGTGTTGTGATCTGATATGATGTGTAATAGCATGTTTTCTCCTCCAGGGGGCTCCATGGTGCTGTCAGGCATCAGTTGTTTCTTCCTGTGGTTTGGGACAAGTGAGTCTATGATGATCTTCATGCTGTGTCTCTATAACGGCCTCAGTATATCAGCCTGGAACTCCCTGGACGTTGTTACTGCTGAGCTCTACCCGACTGACAGGAGGTGGGTACAACACGCAGGCAGGCACGACACACGCACACACACAAACACACACCCTCCATCCTTGACTCTCTCTTCTGCCCCCCCTTTTCTTCTCCAGGGGTACAGGTTTTGGGTTCTGTAATGCCATGTGTAAGCTGGCAGCGGTGTTGGGGAACCTGATCTTCGGCTCTCTGGTTGGCATCACAAAGACCATCCCCATCCTGCTGGCGTCGGCTGTACTGGTGGGAGGAGGCCTGGTGGGACTACGACTGCCTGACACACGCCGCAACGTCTTGATGTAGAACTACACTACCCAGCAGTCTTCACTCATGTACCCATTAGGCTTTAGTTGAACACTGTCATAAGGACTACATATGTAACATTGTTTTAAGACAGTGGTATGTAGGCCTTATGACAGCGTGTTCAAGTAAAGGGCTACATGTTGAAGTGCAAGTGCTAAAGTGCAATTAGTCCAACATTTTGTTAAGTTGCATTTGGAATGAAAGAGCCCTTGGCCATATTTTTTTTTTAAACCTTAGTACTCTGTACCTGCGACCAGAGTTGTGGAGCTAGAATTCGTGGTGGAGTGGGTGGGAAGAGTTGAACGCTGTTTTATTCAGCTTCTGGAAAGCTCTGCCCAGGTAGAGAGATGATTGCTGTTTCTGCCCAAGACCTATTTTTCAACCTTGGCATTCCCAAACCAGCTGTTTGTTCATGTGTGTTTAAGCAGAAAGCAGGAGGGTTTTATCTTGATGAGATATGAAAAAGCCATTCTAAACCTAGCCTAAGTTTAATCAAAGGTACCTATTGCTGCTATCCTCAGTGCTACAGGTCTGACATGAATACAAGTTAGGTGATAAGATACGTTCTTTAGTCAGCCTGGGTACCATAGTTACTATACGTTACAACATAACATTCTCTAAGGGCAGAATCCTAACTAGAGAGCGTCAATTTAGGTTTCAGGCTTAAGCTCTTGTGAGCACATGACTCTGTTGGCATGTTAAGGGATATTTAACCTATTTCACTGAAAGCTAAATGTATTGTTTGGAGTGAACTATGCCTTTAACATATTCATGACTTTGCAGTATCATAATGGCATCATTGCAGGACATGCTTTTGCATTTGACCAGGTACGGATCATTTGTGTAGATGTACAGTATGTGTGTATGTATGATATTGTGTGTGTGTGTATAATATATTGTATATATTCAAACGTTGTTAATTTCCCAACCATGGGTTGGGGTTGATGTTAATGAGTTGACTTTACTCACTGAAGTGTCTGACTGGTTTCAAATCAAATCAAACTTTATTTGTCACATGCGGCGAATACAACAAGTGTAGACCTTACCGTAAAATGCTTACTTACAAGCCCTTAACCAACAGTGCAGTTCAAGAAGAGTTAATGGTTTGTTAATGAGTTTGTGTCTTTCAGCTTGTCTAACTGCATCACTTGCAGCCATCTATCCCTCATCACGTCACTCTCTGTGTGAAACAAACTCTTAACTACACTTCTGTTAAAATAGGAAACTTTGCATGTGTGTTACTAAAGTCTTTATGTTGTGTGTTCTGTCATTGTGTCTCTGCTACAGGGATGTAGTTGTAGAAAAACATGAAGGTGGCTAAACACTGTAGCTGGTTGAGATAACAGAGAGAGTAACATAAACACTACAGGTAACAATGCTATTTTGGTGTAACAGCCAGGTGTGTTAACAACACTATTCACAAAATAAACCAGTGGTGTAGTCTGTGCTTAGGTGTGTTTCCACTCCACTACATCCCTGCTGCTGTTCTGTGGAGGAGCAGCCATGTTAATCTGGGTCAAAGATGACTGTATCATTCTGGTGAGTTCCTTGTTCTGTGGGCAGGTGTCCGTCCGTTCTTCTGGGTAATTTTGACGGGGCATGTAGTGGTGAAATGACTGTACTGTACGGAGTTACAGACATGCTATAGACCAGGACTATTCAACTCCAGACCCTCCAGGTCCCTCCAGATTACTGCTGGTTTCCTCTTCTCCGCTTCTGTCCCTCTTCTCACTGGTCAATATATCAAAAGTATAGTGCTTTTTACAAAAACATTTGTCACAAAGTGCTTAACCTCTTGGGGATAATTAAGGACCAGTGGGGCGCTAGCGCCCCATCCTTGACAACATCTGGAAAAATGTAGAGTGCCAAATTCAAATTACAGAAGTAGAAATGTAAAACTTTCATGAAAATACAAGTGTTGCACACTCTTCAAAAGCTTTGACTCTTGGCAATCTCAGATTTCAAAAAGGCTTTACAGCGAAAGCAGAACATTTGTCTGAGGACTGAGGACAGCCCCATGTACTTCCTTCATTAGCATAATAATAAAACCAGCGCGGGTGTCACAAAACACATAAAAAAAGAGCTAAAATAAATTGCTTACCTTTGAAGATCTTCTGTTGATGGTAATCCGAAGTGTCCAAGCAAGACATTCAATGTTCCTTTTGTTCGAAAAAGTCCCTATTTATATCCATAAAGCTCCGTTTGGTTGGCGCGTTCTGTTCAGAAAATCCACCGTCCACTCGTCCCATTATACAAGACAAAAAATATACCTATAAACTTTGTCCAAACAAACCAAACAGCATTTCTAATCGATCCTTAGGTACACTATTATGTATATTAACTATAATATTTCACACAAATAATATCTTGGTCGATAGAAAAGTAAAAACCGAGGTGCGCGCTCCCGTGTCCCACGCGCCACAGACAGAAATTACTTCCTCACTCCACTTGGAAAAACTTCCTGTATTCCTCTAGTTTTCAAGGTAAACTCTTCAAACCTTGTCTAAAGACTGTTGACATCTAGTGGAAGCCATAGGTACTGCAACCTGCGAGCTGGATTAAGGAATGTCCTATAGCAACCCATTGGAAAAAGAGGCATGTCACAAAATCAGATTTTCTTGGATGTATTTTGCTCGGGTTTTCGCCTGCCATATCAGTTCTGATAATCCACTGACCAGGTCTGAATCAGTCCCTGATTAGAGGGGAAGGATGAAAACCAGCAGTTCTGTAGTTAGTAGATCTTGAGGCCCAGGTTTGAATAGCCCTGCTATAGACAATACATGGAGTTGTGTGTTAAACCATTTGTCAAATACCTGTCCTTGATCTGATTTACTTTGACTAGGGAAGGTTACCAGGTGCAATGTAAAGTATATAGAGGTAGGTTCCACTGGGATCTACACGTAATTTATTCAATAAAAAGTTACATTCTCTAACAACCATGGTACTTTGATTACAGACTTTACCATTGGTGTCATTTATCAAGATGGCCAGAAGATGGAACTGTTCATTCTGTGTGTGGGCGTGCATGCGAGCGAGCGTGTTCAGGTGATGAGCAATCTTGCATGAGACCTGAGGAGTTGCTTTGGCTAAGTGGGCTAATGCGCTCTTCTGTTGCGCAGGAGGCCCTGCTTCGAACCCCCTCGCTCACAATCTAATGACTATAACTGTACTGAGCTTCAATAGGATCATAAATCAAATCAAGTTGTATTGCTCCTGTACATGTATTTTGCAGATGTTTTTGCGGGTGTAGCGAAATGCTTATGTTCCTAGCTCCAACAGTGCAGTAATACCCAACAATACAAGACAATACACACAGATCATCAAAAAATTTGAAATATTATAACTAGCTATGTCAGGGTCTGTAGGTATATGATGGTGTGTGTCTAGACATTATGGACATTATCTGAATAAAAAGCTTTGACTAGATTACATACTGCATGACTCCCTGGTCATGCAGTATGGAGAGTTTCACAGTAGAACAAAGGAACTTCTACTACATCACATAATTTGAGAACGGAAAAATATCCATATTTTGGAGAAGCCAGCTACGACCCGGTCCGTTTTGTTTCATGTTTGTGACCTCATGAAAGACAATACAGCCACATTACCCTAACTCTGTTTATACAGGTTCCTCAGTTATGAGGCTGCATCTAATTCTTGTATAAAATGAAGAAGTAAAGATTAAACTATTTGTGAAATGATGTAATGTGATGTTAAACCTTTAATGTGAGAGAATTATTGCCTTTAAAGCTGGAAATGGTTAAACTCTGAGACTATCGATCCCTACAGAATAAGAGCAAATCTTAGATACTAATTACTGGTCTGCAGCTAGAAATTATGTAAACCTGGGACGAGAATACCGACAACCGCCGAAACATCTATTCTATGAGAACATTTCTGAATGGTATCTGAAGTATCCATTCTAACCACGAAAGACTGATCTTCAGGTAAACAGAAAAAGGGAGAGAGACTCGGATGAACTCTCCAGCAGACGGACTGGATTCCAATAGAGAAGATCACAACAACACATGGGCATAAATATATGTTGATTGCAATTATTCCCGAATGAGTGAGCGTTTATGTCCAAAGGATTAGCATTTCAATTGATATAATTCCCTTTGTCCACCAAGCCGTCATATCGGTTTAGCCCACTAGGGAATCTTCCCAATTGTTTGTTAGTAACCAATATCTACTGTGTGTTTGTTTGTGCATTTCTGTGATTATTTAGTTAGTTAGTAAATAAATGATTAAGCCAATTGGTGTATTGATGATTTATAGTAAAGGCTGGGTTCGTGCAGATAACCAACAATTTACGACGTTCAGATGATACTGACGTGAGGTAAAGAATAAATCATTAATAGAAGACTAGTTGATCAGATATTAAAATATCTGAAGAGTTACATTCGGAAAATTATAACTTCGTAATCTGAAGATTTTCCGTGGTGCCCCGACTTCCTAGTTATTTAAATTTACATGATTAGTTTAATCACGTTATAATAATTACAGAGAATTGATTTGATAAAATAACAGTCTTCACCTTTAATGATGCCAAAGACACGACACTCTACATAGATGCAGGGTTGAGTACCAGGCGATAGCCAGCGTGCAAAGCTGTCATCAAGGCAAAGGGTGGCTACTTTGAAGAATCTACATGATTCAAAATGTGTTATTTCATAGTTTTGATGTCTTCACTATTATTCTACCATTTAGAAAATAGTAAAAATAAAGAAAAAGCCTCGATTTAGTATTTAGGATTTAGGATTTCTATTGACACCCTTCATGTGACGCTTGTGCATTTCTCTACTTGACTTACAGAGAGAGAGGGAGAGAAAGAGAGTGAGAGGCACCTGAGTAAAGATGAAATAGATATGTCTGTATGCATAGTCGCGGGAAGTAGGGGTGCTGAGGGTGCTGCAGCACCCCACTGATTTTTGTAAAAACTAATAAAAAAAAAAACATTTTCTCAAAAGGATTATAATTTTGGATTTGAATGTCATTCTGGTCATGGTGATGTATCCCGAATAGGGAGAAAATATAGAAAATGTAGAATCCTTTGCATATTTGGGTACTATTCTACAAACTGCCGATTATTCTAATGAGCTCCGCCCACAAACAAGACCAAATTTGGCTGGTCCAGCCCGGACCAAATCTTTACCATTATAGACGTCTAGGTTTCACATATTTGGACATCAGAGTACAGCACAGCACAGTAGAGTAGAGTTCAGTACAGTATAGTACAGTACAGTAAATTATACTGTACTCTACTCTAGTGTGCTATACTGTACTGTACTGAACTCTACTGAACTGTAGTCTACTGTACCTAACTATAATCTACTGTTTTCTAAGACCCTTTTTCAATCTGTTTGACCAGAAATCAAAGCCTTGGCTTATTCCAAATTTTAAGGATGGAAAATGTTTGAAAAATGTATATATGACTTAATTAAAAAATATATATAACCTAGACTCTTAGTTTTCATTTTACACCAAATGTAGTGTACTCCTATGCTCCTATGGGGCCTTTTACATGAAAATGCCCTTGTCATAATCCAACCCATTGTAACCATATTGTTCAGGGACATTGCCACTACCAATATACAATAAATCTTAAGCTCTTTTGTGCTGTTACTATAAAGAGCTTCCTTCATTGCCTCCTTCTCACACACATACTTTACAGTGCCTTGCAAAAGTATTCAGACCCTTTGGATTTCTTCACATATTATTGTGTTACAAAGTGGGATTAAAATGCATTTAATTGTCCTTTTTTGGCACCGATCTACTCAAAATACTCTGTAATGTCAAAGTGGATAAAAGCCCAAATCTACCTGGAGCTGCTTATCAAGAAGACAGTGAATGTTCCTGCGTGGCCAAGTTACAGTTTTGACTTAAAACTGTTTGAAAATCTTTGGCATGACTTGAAAACTACTGTCCAGCCATGATCCCCAACATCTTGACATAGCTAGAAGAATTATGAAACAAATTAAGAGCTAATATTACACAATCCAGGTGTGTAAGGCTCTTAGACTTAAGAGCCTTGGGTAAGGTGTTTCTAACATGTAGGTGTTTGTAACATGTATTGACTAATATGTATTGACTCATAGAGCTGAATATTTATGCAACAACTATATTTTAATTGTTTAATTTATATTAATCTTAAAAAATCTTCCACATCTTTTTTTTTACCCACTTTTTCTCACCAATTTCGAGATTACGATCTTGTCTCATCGCTGCAACTCCCCAACGTGCTTGGGAGAGGCGAAGGTCGAGTCATGCGTCCTCTGAAACATGACTCGCCAAACTTAACACCCGCTCGCTTAACCCGGAAGCCAGCTGCACCAATGTGTTGGAGGAAACACTGTTCAACTGATGACTGATGTCAGCCTACAGGCGCCCGGCCCGCCACAAGGAGTCGCTAGAGCGCGATGAGCCAAGTAAAGCCCCCCGGCCAAAGCCTCCCCTAACCCAGACGACGCTGGGCCAATTGTGCGCCGCCAAATGGGACTCCCGGTTATGGCCAGTAATGACACAGCTTGGGATCGAACCCCAGGCTGTAGTGATACCGCAACATTGCGATGCAGTGCCTTAGACTGCTGCACCACTTGGGAGACCATACAGAGCATTTTGTGTAGATTGTTGTCAAAAAATCCATTGTAATCCCACTGTAACACAATAAAATGTGAAGAAATCAAAGGGGTATGAGTACTTTTTTAAGGCACTGTATTTTTTCTGTCACACACCCACACACGCATGGGAAAACACGCAAACACGAGAGGAATGTGGCAGGGTCTACAGTCACGGACTACAAAAAGAAAACCAGCCCCGTCGCGGACCACGACGTCCTGCTCCCAGACAAACTAAACAACTTCTTTGCTCGCTTTGAGGACAATACAGTGCCACCGACACGGCCCGCTACCAAAACCTGCGGGCTCTCCTTCACCGCAGCCAACATGAGGAAAACATTTAAATGTGTTAACCCTCGCAAGGCTGCTGGCACAGATGGCATCCCTGGCCATGTCCTCAGAGCATGCGCAGACCAGCTGGCTGGTGTGTTTACGGACATATTCAATCAATCCTTATCCTTATCCCAGTCTGCTGTTCCCACATGCTTCAAGAGGGACACCATTGTTCCTGTTCCAAAGAAAGCTAAGCTAACTGAGCTAAATGACTATCGCCCCGTAGCACTTACTTCCGTCATCATGAAGTGCTTTGAGAGACTAGTCAAGGATCATATCACCTCCATCCTGCCAGACACCCTGGACCCACTCCAATTTGCTTATCGTCCCAATAGGTCCACAGACGACGCAATCACAATCACACTGCACACTGCCCTAACCCATCTGGACAAGAGGAATATCTATGTAAGAATGCTGTTCATCGACTACAGCTCAGCATTTAACACCATAGTTCCCTCCAAGCTCGTCATTAAGCTCGAGACCCTAGGTCTCGACCCAGCCCTGTGCAACTGGGTCCTGGACTTCCTGACGGGCCGGCCCCAGGTGGTGAGGGTAGGCTCAACATCTCCACCCGCTGATCCTCAACACTGGGGCCCCACAAGTGCGTTCTCAGCCCTCTCCTGTACTCCCTGTTTACCCATGACTGCGTGGCCAAGCACGCATCCAACTCAATCATCAAGTTTGCTGACGACACTACAGTGGTAGGCTTGATTAACAACAACGATGAGACGGCCTACAGGGAGGAGGTGAGGGCCCTCGGAGTGTGGTGTCAGGAAAATAACCTCTCACTCAATGTCAACAAAACAAAGGAGATGATCGTGGACTTCAGGAAACAGGAGAGGAAGCACCCCCCTATCCACATCGACGGGACAGTAGTGGAGAAGGTGGAAAGTTTTAAGTTCCTCGGGGTACACATCACGGACAAACTGAAATGGTCCACCCACACAGACAACGTGGTGAAGAAGGCGCAACAGTGCCTCTTCAACCTCAGGAGGCTGAAGAAATTTGGCTTGTCACCAAAATCACTCACAAACTTCTACAGATGCACAATCGAGAGCATCCTGTCGGGCTGTATCACCGCCTGGTATGGCAACTGCTCCGCCCACAACCGTAAGGCTCTCCAGAGGGTAGTGAGGACTGCACAACGCATCACCGGGGGGGTAAACTACCTGCCCTTCAGGACACCTACACCACCCGATGTCACAGGAAGGCCAAAAATATCATCAAGGACAACAACCACCCGAGCCACTGCCTGTTCACCCCGCGAGGTCAGTACAGGTGCATCAAAGCTGGGACCGAGAGACTGAAAAACAGCTTCTACCTCAAGGCCATCAGACTGTTAAACAGTCATCACTAACATTGAGTGGCTGCTGCCAACATACTGACTTAAATCTCTAGCCACTTTAAAAATAGGAATTGGATGTCACTTTAAACAATTTTGTGTATAATGTTTACATATCCGACATTACTCATATCAAATGTATACACTGTACTCTAAACCATCTACTGAATCTTGCCTATGCCGTTCGGGCCATCGACTCAAATCTCTAGCCACTTTAATAATTATAATCGGATGAAATAAATGTATCACTAGCCACTTTAAACGATGCCATTTATACTGTATAATGTTTACATATCCTACATTACTCATCTCATATGTATATACTGTACTCCATACCATCTACTGCATCTTGCTTATGCCGGTCAGCCATCGCTCATCCATATATTTATATGTACATACTCGTATTCATTCCTTTACTCTTGTGTGTATAAGGTAGTTGTTGTGAATTTGTTAGATTACTTGTTAGATACTACTGCATGGTCGGAACTAGAAGCACAAGCACTTCGCTACACTCGCATTAACATCTGCTAACCATGTGTATGTGACAAATAAAATTTTAATTGATTTGATTTGAAACACACACATTTACTCAAAATGTCATATATTATTATCAAGGCAAAAAAATGCAGATTTTTTTTATTTTGTTCAAAGAAAAGCTATTTCTAAGACTATGTATACTATATTGCTTAATTTCCTCTTACAAAAGGAAGAAGCTACTAGCAGACATTGTGACAACCAACCCCATACTGTGAGACAACAAACCCCATGATGGGACTAGTTGTCACAAGTGGACAGAGTGTGTTTGATGGCTTATTACTCTGTGTTGGAATAATATTTGAGGATAAAAAAGATGCCCATTTCAATTGAAGACTTCTAATATTGAAAAGAGTCTTGGTCAGTGATGCCAACTTAGCAATTTTGTTGTTAGATTTAGCAACTTTTCAGAGTACCCTTTTTCAAACAGCACCTAGCAACAAATGTATCTACTTAAAAAAAATGCATTTTCCCTCTAAATGACACAACAACGATTTTCTCTGTCACACACTCAGTCACAACACGTGCCTGGCTGCAAAAGTGCATTGTGAATGACGTCAGCAGCAGGCGCTCAGCTCGTGCACAGGCAGCAGCAGGCCAGCAGCAATTTCAGCAAATTGCAAATCATTGTTGGCTGACTGCAGCAGCAGTAGTATGCGTTTGACAAGACAAACCCAATGAATATAGTTGGTCACGAATGTTTGATCTTGAACAGAACTTACAACATCAATCAACACGTCTCAATCAAAATTGTACAGCCAGAAGTACAGAAAAGAGTGGGAGTCTGTACCTGAATTTAAAGGGTGGCTGAAGCCAGTAATTGGGGATGATTGTCGGGCATACTGTGCGTACTGCAAATCAGATATGCTTGCAAAAATGTATGACATCATAAAAAAAACTGTGCTACAGCAAAGCTATTTAATACATCAAAACCGTACAACCCCACAACACAGTCTACATTAACACAGTTTGTTTAAGAAAGTGGATAACTGCAAAAGCGCAGAAGCTACTATGGCAATGGCCACTGCGGAGCATTGTTCGCTGCTAGCATGCAACCATTTAGGTATGGCTTGCAAAGCTGCCTTTTCAGATTCTGTGGCAGCAACAAACTTCCAAATGCACCGCACCAAGTGCACAGAAATGATTAGGGAGTACTGGCTCCTTATTTTCTCATAAGGGTAACATCACATGTGGGGGGATGAGAAGTTCAGTCTCCTTTTGGATGAGTCCACTGATGTCAGTGTCTCGAAATACCTGGGTGTGGTGATTCGGTATTTCAGTGCTAAAAAGTACTCAACACTCCATCCCTAGGAGTGTTGAGTACTTAATCAGGGAAACCTACAACTGGTTTTAGATTTCCCCAAAACGGCGCGAGTGGTACAAAGCAGTGTATGCCACCATTGATTTGTGGCCAGAATCCCCCTGCAGATCACCAAAGTGTGTGCCACACGTTGGCTATCGATTGAGCCTGCGGTAACTCGTATATTGAGCCAAAGGGGAGAACTGAAACTCCACTTTGAGTTGACCAAGGCCAGTGAGCATTGCTACATGGCGGATGTGCTCCACGCCATGTACATGGACAAGATCAACTATGTCTACTTGACATTCTTGAAATCAATCCTGTCCGACGTACAAGTTGCAGTGAAGTCATTTGAGGGAGAGCAAACAGATCCTGTCAAGCTTTTGGACAATCTGGTACACCTCTTAACATCAATTTGCATCAGAGTAGTCAACCCTATGGCAAAAATGTATGTCCTAAAGGATGCCATTGATGGACATCTCAGTCCATCACCATACCTTGGGTACCTTTTCGAGAGCCCGGTGTACACACTCAGTCTTGCGCCAGAGGACAAAAAGGTCATTCGGAGACAGTGCATCAACTACATTGTTGCTTTAAGCAAGGAGCTGCAAGCAAGGCTCCCAGACAACCTTGAAGCCTTGCGAAACATGGCCTCGTTCAGTGTTAAGGAAACGCTAAAGCACAATAAAAGCACCACTGAAATTATTAAAGTAGCTGAGCTACTGGGATACCAGCCCCGAACAATTGATAAAATTGTTTCCCAATGGAGAAACATCCATCTGTTTAGGTGGGACTCAACTGAAAATACAGTCAAGTTTTGGAGTGAAGTCAATAACTAAACGGACTCTTCCGGATCAAATCCATTTGAAGAACTGTGCAAAGCTGCACTCGTTGCCCTCTCCTTGCCACACTCAAATCCGGAGGTTGAACGTCTGTTCAGCCAAATGACTGTGGTCAAGTCAAAGTTAAGAAATAGAATGGCACTGCACACTCTGAACTCCATACTCCTGGTGCGGTATGGACTGAAGCTGGCTGGTGATACCTGTTACCAGCATAAACTACCAAGTGAAGTTCTGCAGCAGTTTGGCACCAAAGCAGCATACAGCTTTAAGGCCACTCCATCCTCTTCTGCTGATTCCAGCTCCATGACAATGCAGTTGGACAGCGACGATGAAGAGGATTTCCTTACCAATCTATGATTCATCATATTTACAGTACAAAGACACACAGCTGATGGTGGCAGTGTGTACTGCAGTGTGTGTGAGAACAGTGGCAATATCTGGAGGAAACCATTGAGCAGCTAGCCAGCCAAGCAGCACAACAACCTGGAGAGAGCTGGAGAGAGATGCCTAGCGCACACATCATTATTTGAGTTAAGTTGCTTGTTCAATAAGATAGCATGCATACCTTGTTATTAGCTTGTACCTATAATTGTTGTTAGGTAGCATGTTAACTAACTACCAATACACTGCTTAAAACTACAATTGTTCAGAATGTGTAGGTTTACTAGTTAAAAAGAAAATAAATAAAATGTAATTGTTCAATAATGTGTAATTGTTTAATAATTCAATGTGTTGTGTTTAAAAATAAAAAATATCTGATCATATAAAATGTGTTGTGTTTATATTACTTTTACAAATAAAAATATATGATAATAAACAAACAAATCTAAACTAACAAATGTCAAATCATATTTTTGTGTATTCTACGTAATGACGCAGTTTTACGTTATCACGTAATGACGTCATCACGCAATGACATCACAACGTCATTTAGCAACTTTTAGCAACAAATCAACCTGCCTCTAGCAACTTCCCCTGAAAATGAGTTGGCAACACTGGTCTTGGTCCCCCTAAATATAAATGTTTTTTTTGGTCCAGAGTTCATTGTAAGTTACCATGCTAGAATTCATAATTCACTTTTCTTACACATATCTTTGACAACAATACTAAAACAATTATGTAAAGTGAAACTAGTTTGTAGTCATATTTCTCTGAAAATGTGTCACTAGCTAGGTTCTGTCGTGTAATCAAAAGGAGAGACTTTAACATTTCTTCAAAACAATCAAACTTTATTATTTAATTACTGCAGTAATGGAGCTTGTCAACGACCCTCCCGTAGGTGATTTGTTGAGAGCCCAACGACGAGATTTGAGGCACAGCATTTTATAGCAAAGTCCATCCTCCTGGATGTTCATAACAAACAAGAGATGTATGGAATGGGTCACAAGGTTAGGATTCGTATGAAAGATACTAATAATTCACAGCAGACAGTATCTGCTGTAAAGACAGTTCTCATTGTGTAGAGACCAGTGTTTGGCCCCCAACTCCATACTGTAGCCGTCTCCCCCTGGTACCTCAGTACAGAAACATTAACTCATGCTCTGGAATGCGGTCTTGTTAGGCTTATCACCCAAAGACATCGTAAATCCTCTGTCAGTGTTAAATCTCCCAGAGGCCCACTTTCAGTTTACACAGATACAATATATTTATAAGAACCCTTTATTCTGTTTCATAAAACAACCATTTGATGCAATTACAGTATTATAACATAATCTTGCAATTTTTCTCTCACAGTTTCCACCCAATTGGCGACAGATTTTCATCTGAATATTCAAAAAATCTGCACCAGAGATGTTGCCATCAAATGTACTTGTTGCAAATAAAAGGATGGAGCACATAACCATTTATTTTGTGGTTCAATTCCCATGTACTGAATAAAAAAAAAAAAGTTAAATGGGTTTCCATCTTATTTTCAACTGTACTGATTGTTTTGTCACAAAAAATGTTGCGTCATATAGCAAATGTGACCACTCTGGTATTGGCATGTGTGCTCTTATCACACCCTGATCAGTTTCACCTGTCCTCGTTATTGTCTCCACCCCCTCCAGGTGTCGTTTGTTTTCCCCAGTGTATTTATCCCTGTGTTTCCTGTCTCTCTGTGCCAGTTTGTCTTGTATGTTTCCAAGTCAACCAGCGGTTTTCCCATTCTCCTGCTAAAAAGGATGTGGAGGGTCGCTCCCCGATGATGTCACCTTCCCCTGTCACGTCTCACCTGAGACCAGTGCTGTTGCCATGCCAATCGGTTGGTTTAGGTTTACAGAGTGTATTTACATACAGTTGAAGTCAGAAGTTTACATACACTTAGGTTGGAGTCGTTAAAACTTGTTTTTCAACCACTCCACAAATTTCTTGTTTACAAACTATAGTTTTGGCAAGTCAGTTAGGACATCTACTTTGTGCATGACCCAAGTAATTATTCTAACAATTGTTTACAGACAGATTATTTCACTTATAATTCACTGTATCACAATTCCAGTGGGTCAGAAGTTTACATACACTAAGTTGGCTGTGCCTCTAAACAGCTTGGAAAATTCCAGAAAATGATATCATGGCATTAGAAGCTTCTGATGGGCTAATTGACATCATTTGAGTCAATAGGAGGTGTACCTGTGGATGTATTTCAAGGCATACCTTCAAGCTCAGTGCCTCTTTGCTTACATCATGGGAAAATCAAAAGAAATCAGCCAAGACCTAAGAAAAAAAATTGTACAAGTCTGGTTCATCCTTGGGAGCAATTTCCAAATGCCTGAAAGTACCACGTTCATCTGCACAAACAAAAGTAAGTATAAACACCATGGGACCACGCAGCCGTCATAACGATCAGGAAGGAGACACATTCTGTCTCCTAGAGATGAACGTACTTTGGTACGAAAAGTGCAAATCAATCCCAGAACAACAGCAAAGGACCTTGTGAAGATGCTGGAGGAAACAGGTACAAAAGTATCTATATCCATAGTAAAACGAGTTCTATATCGACATAACCTGAAAGGCCGCTCAGCAAGAAAGAAGCCACTGCTCCAAAACCGCCATAAAAAATCCAGACTATGGTTTGCAACTGCACATGGGGACAAAGATCGTACTTTTTGGAGAAATGTCCTTTGGTCTGATGAAACAAAAATACAACTATTTGGCCATAATTGCCATCGTTATGTTTGGAGGAAAAAGGTGGCTTGCAAGCCGAAGAACACCATCCCAATCGTGATGCACGGGGGTGGCAGAATCATGTTGTGGGGATGCTTTGCTGCAAGAGGGACTGGTGCACTTCACAAAATAGATGGCATCATGAGGAAGGAAATGATGTGTACATAGTGAAGCAACATCTCAAGACATCAGTCAGGAAGTTAAAGCTTGGTCGCAAATGGGTCTTCCAAATGGACAATGACTCCAAGCATACTTCCAAAGATGTGGCAAAATGGCTTAAGGACAACAAAGTCAAGGTATTGGAGTGGCCATCACAAAGCCCTGACCTCAATCCCATAGAAAATGTGTGGGCAGAACTGAAAAAGCGTGTGCGAGCAAGGAGGCCTACAAACCTGACTGAATTACACCAGCTCTGTCAGGAGGAATGTGCCAAAATTCACCCAACTTATTGTGGGAAGCTTGTGGAAGGCTACCCGAAACGTTTGACCCAAGTTAAACAATTTAAAGGCTACCAAATACTAATTGAGTGTATGTAAACTTCTGACCCACTGGGAATGTGGTGAAAGAAATAAAAGCTGAAATAAATCATTCTCTCTTACTATTATTCTGACATTTCACATTCTTAAAATAATGTGGTGATCCAAACTGACTTAAAACAGGGAATATTTATTAGAATTAAATGTCAGGAATTGTGAAAAAACTGAGTTTAAATGTATTTGGCTAAGGTGTATGTAAACTTACGACTTCAACTGTACACAATCCATGTCTCATTTGTCTCAAGACTTAAAAATAATTCTTTAACCTGTCTCCTCCCCTTCATCTATACTTACTGAAGTGGATTTAACAAGTGACATCAATAAGGGATAATAGCTTCACCTGGATTCACCTGGTCAGTCTATGTAATGGAAAGAGCAAGTATAAGAGCAAGTTCTTGTACACTTAGTGTAACTACATGGAACATTTAAAACATTATCTTTAATAACATGCACTGAAAGAGCCAAGCATTGATCAACAAAGCTTGTTTTGTTTGAAAATAATAATACACCTATACAAGCCCATGTATACACTCGCACACACACACACACACACACACACACACACACACACACACACACACACACACACACACACACACACACACACACACACACACACACACACACACACACACACACACACACACACACACACACACACACACACACACACACACACACACACACACACACACACACACACACACACACACACACACACACACACACACACACACACACACACACACACACACACACACACACACACACACACACACACACACACACACACACACACACACACACACACACACACTATAATTCCAGTCCAGTCTACTCGGAATACAGTGTCCAATTATTGATACAGTAGTTGACAACACTATCTGTTTGTTGACCGAAAGGTCCTGTTTCTGCCGTCTGGTTTCCAGATCAAACAGAAAAAAAACAGCAAAGGGTACAAATCCAAACAGATTTCACATATAGATCCTAAACGAGATGTTGTCCCATTTACACTGAGATCCAACCCTGATCCTGTTTGTGGCCTGTTTATGATCCAAATCTTCACTCAGAATAAGTGGATAGGATACTCTGATAGTCAGTCACATACATGTACATTCACAGTTTAGCTACAGATTGAGATCTCTGACCCACATTGAAGCCTATGATCCAGGTTCTAATCCAGATCATGTCAAATTCAGTTGGGGATGCTCAGGGACTTTTTCTGATTATTCTGATCATCTGGGGACACTTTTAATCCAGATTCTAATCCAGATTAAGATTCAGGTGGAGATGTTCAGTGTCTTCCCCTTGAGGGTCATGAAGTAGAGTTTGGATCCGGCTGATTTAGACATGAGGAGGAAGAGGAATGGGTCCAGGCAGGCATGCAGGCAGCACAGACACACCGCTACCTTGAAGTAGCCATAGAAGCTCTCCTCTCCGCCCTCCAACAGGCGTACGTAATGTAGGAAGTGTAGGGTTGTGGCGGGGCCGGAACATGCCACGAAGATCACAAACACCAGTGAGCTGGCCTTGACATACAGTGTCCAGTCGTGGTGTGAGCGGTTGAGTTCTCGGACGATCCGTGTGTAACACACAGCCGTGACCACCAGGGGGACTAATAGACCCAGGATTGTCAGGACCAGATTGTAGTAGAGCAGAGGAGCATGGGAGCTATAGTCCCGGGGGAGTACATCATGGCAGGTGGTGAGGCCTAGCTGGGGTAGTCGGTAGCTCTGACGGACCAGGAGTTTAGGTACGACGGCTGCCCCAAACACCCCCCACACAGCCAGACTGGCCCAGACGGTGCACGCCCTCTTGGGAAGGCTCTTGTAGAGGAAGGGGTGCACCACAGCCAGGTAGCGCTTGATGCTAAGGCAGGCTAGTGTGTGGGCCGAGCAGTAGAGGTTGCCGTAGAAACAGGCAGTGACAACGCGGCAGGCAGTCTCGCCGAACACCCAGTGGTTGCCGTGGAGATGGTAGTGGGCCTTGAAGACGAGGGAGAGGAGGAGGAAGAGGTCGGAGACGGCCAGGCTGCAGTAGAGGATGGTTGACGACACTGTCCTGACTTTAGTGGCCACAGCAGACAAGATGGCAATGTTGGCCGGGATCCCCACGACAACGGCCAGCACGTAAACGCAGGGTATGACCCGTGTGCTCAGCGGGCCGGCAAGATACGCCGCTGTGTCATTGCTTAGCAACCGCAGCGCTGGAGGGTTAAGGGCAGAGGGGCTGAGGAGGGGAGAAGAATGGGGTGCTTGTTGTGTCTGTGTCTGTTGGGTGGCATTAGGGAGAGAGACAGACTTTAACTGGATGATTTCTCCTCTAAATGTTCTGGGATTTACCACTTCAGTGATGTTCCTCTTGGATTTCCTGGCTTTTTTTCCTGGGAGAGGACATGAAGGGAGGGAGACATTAGGGTTTGGTACTATAACTCATACTGAAAGTAAACTGAATGCTATTCAAAACAGCTTTTGTCTTTGTTTTTCATGTGTGTATTCATTCATTCATTTGGTTAGCGATTTTCATTTACATAGGAATATACAGTGAGCACCAAAAGAACTGGGACAGTGAGATATGTGTTGTTGTTTTAGCTCTGTGCTCTAGCACTTTGGATTTGAAATGATAGTGCAGACTGTCAGCTTTAATTTGAGGGTATTTTCATCCATATCAGGTGACCCGTTTTGAAATTAAAGCACTATAAGTACATAGTTCTCCCATTTTAGGGGGCCAAAAGTATTTGGACAAATTCACTTATCAAATCAAATCAATTATTATTTGTCACATGAGCCGAATACAACAGCTGTAGACCTTACTGTGAAATGCTTACTTGCAAGCCCTTAACCAACAATGCAGTTCAAGAAATATAGTTGAGAAAATATTTACAAAATAAACTAAAGTAAAAAATGTAATAAAAAGTAACACAATAAAATAACAATAACTAGGCTATGTACAGGGGGTACTGGTACCGCCAATGTGCAGGGGTACAGGTTAGTCGAGGTAATTTTGTACATGTAGGTAGGGATAAAGTGACTATGAATAGATAAGAAACAGCGAGTAGCAGCAGCGTAAAAACAAAAGGGGGTTGTCAATGTAAATAGTCTGGGTGGCCATTTGATTAATTGTTCAGCAGTCTTATGGCTTGGGGGTAGAATCTGTTAAGGAGCCTTTTGGGCCTAGACTTGGCGCTCCGGTACTGCTTGCCATGCTGTAGCAGAGAGAACCGTCTATGACTTAGGTGACTGGAGTCTTTGACAATTTTTTGGGCCTTCGTCTGACACCGCCTAGTATATAGGTCCTGGATGGCAGGAAGCTTGGCCCCAGTGATGTACTGTGCTGTACGCACTACCTTCTTTAGCGCCTTACGGTCAGATGCCAAGCAGTTGCCATAACAAGCGGTGATGCAACCTGTCAGGATGCTCTCGATGGTGCAGCTGTAGAACATTTTGAGGATCTTGGGTCCCATGCCAAATCGTTTCAGTCTACTGAGGGGGTAAAGGCATTGTCGTGCCCTCTTCACAACTTTCTTGGTTTGTTTGGACCATGATAGTTTGTTGGTGATGTGGAAACCAAGGAACTTGAAACTCTCGACCCGCTCCACTACAGCCCTGTCGATGTGAATGGAGGCGTGTTCGGCCCTCCTTTTCCTTGAGGGAGATGTTGTTGTCCTGGCATTACATTGCAAGGTCTCTGACCTCCTCCCTATAGGCTGTCTCATCATTCTCGGTGATCACAACCACTGTTGTGTCATCAGCAAACTTAATGATGGTGTTGTCGCTCTTGGCCACGCAGCCGTGGGTGAACAGGGAGTACAGGAGTGGTCTAAGCACGCACCCCTGAGGGGACCCCTGTTGAGGTTCAGCTTGACAGATGTGTTGTTACCTACCCTTACCACCTGGGGGCGGCCCGTCAGGAAGTCCAGGATCCAGTTGCAGAGGAAGGTGTTTAGTCCCAGGGTCCTTAGCTTAGTGATGAGCTTTGTGGGAACTATGGTGTTGAACGGTAAACTGTAGTCAATGAACAGCATTCTCACATATGTGCTCCTTTTGTCCAGGTGGGAAACGGTAATGTGGAGTGAGATTGAGATTGGGTCATCTGTGGATCTGTTGGGGCGGTATGCGAAGTGGAGTGGGTCTAGGGTTACCGGGATGATGGTGTTGTGAGCCATGACCAGCCTTTCAAAGCACTTCAGCAGGTCCTTATCTTTCTTGGGCACAGGGACTATGGTGGTCTCTTTGAAACATGTAGGTATTACAGACTCGGTCAGGGAGAGGTTGAAAATGTCAGTGAAGACACTTGCCAGTTGGTCTGCGCATGCTCTTAGTATGCGTCCTGGTAATTTTCTTGTGAATGTTGACCTGTTTAAAGGTCTTGCTCATATCGGCCACGGAGAGCATGATCACACAGTCGTCCAGAACAGCTGGTGCTCTCATGCATGCTTCAATGTTGCTTGCCTCGAAGCGAGCATAGCCTTTAGCAGCTTCTAGCCTTTAGCTCGGTGTGGATGTTGCTTATAATCCATGGCTTCTGGTTAGGACATGTACGTACGGTCACTGTGGGGATGACGTCAATGCATTTATTGATGAAGCCTGTGACTGAGGTGGTATACTCTTCAATGCCATTGGATGAATCCCGGAACATATTCCAGTCTGTGCTAGCAAAAGAGTCCTGTAGTGTTGCATCCACGTCATCTGACCAGTTCCATATAGAGCGAGTCACTGGTACTTCCTGCTTTAGTTTTTGCTTGTAAGCAGGAATCAGGAGGATAGAATGGTGGTCAGATTTGCCAAATGCAGGGCGAGGGAGAGCTTTGTATGTGTCTCTTTGTGTAGAGTAAAGTTTTGCTGGTAGAAATACTTATGTGAATTAAAGTAGTCAAAATTACATCAATCTTGTGACTCTATAAACTTTTTGGATGCATTTGCTGTTTGTTTTGATAATTTTTTGTCCAATAGAAATTAATGGTAAATATTGTATAGTGTAATTTTGGAGACACTTTTATTCTAAATAAGATAGAGTATGTTTCTGTATGAATTGTGAATAATGATGATGAGTGAGACAGATGCAGTTACAGATGTACAAATATCATACCTCCAAGATCTGCCAACCTCTCACCTTTACAATAATAGGGGAGGTTAGCATTTTCGTGGGGGAATGATATTTGTGCATCTGTAACTTTCTCACTAATCATTATTCACGGTTCATTCAGGACTATCCGTAATCATGGTAGCTTCCACATGAGCGTAGAAGTGTTTCGAAACATATTATATTCTAATTTACAATAAAGTGACTCCAAAATGACACTATACATTATTTACCATTAATTTCTATTGGGCACAAAATAATGGAGAACAGAACCAAAACAACCAAAAATGTCCCAATACTTTTGGAGCTCACTGTATAACATGAGAAGTGACAATTAAGAATTGAAAGAGAGAAATATACAGTAAAAATGACAATATGTATTTGGTTTTCTAATATAATAAAGCATACAGTACATTAAGTAAAGTAAAGTATTTTGAGATGGCATGACTTAGTTTCCTATCTATGGTAATGAGTAGAGCTGCTGACAAGGAAAGGACTCAGGTGTTAGTCAAACACATGGTTTTCACTGTAACTTGCTGGAACACAGGACCAGTGACTGAATCAGGAGAGATAGAGCAGTCTATCTGTGCCCTGTAGATTAGTCAAATCATACATAAGGCTTTGGTTCAGTGATTCACATATCTACTGTATAAATATAGGTAAGTTATTGCAAAAAACATATTGACATTTTAATATATATTTTTTTGTGTTAAACATTATTATAGTCCCCCCAAAAAGCTGGATAAATCTCACAGTTGGCAAAATAAAATGGAACAAAAAAATGTATTATTAGAAACCATCACTAAATGGTCATTTTTTAGCATTTCAGTTTAAAAGCATTTCAAGAATTATTTCTTATTGATAAACGGTCATCAATAATAAGGAGTTGTCTTTACCTTTGGATTGAAAGGTCACATCCAGTAAAAGAGAAGAAACAAGTAAAAAAAACACCAGTTTCCCCATTGCCACAGTTTATCTGAATAGTCCTATGAAGTAATAAACTCTAGCTATTAACAATATATCTCTGTAGATGTCCAGCGAGGTCACATCTCTGTCAAAAAGTCTGTCTGTTCTTGTTCTGTCAAGTTTTTCTCAGTGAGTTAAACCAGAGAGGAAGGCGGAGCAATAGGCAGTAAAAGAAAACACACGGCGAGTTTAAACCTTTAAAACAAGAGGTATTTTGAAGACATTGCATCTCTAACATACATTCATTGCAGTAGAACGCTTCAAAGAGATACATTCTTAAAGCTTTCCTATGGGCACTCTTATTTTGAAGGAATGTTTTCAAGTTGGTGTTGCCAGAATAATTCTGTGCTGCTGAAGAACTACTGTCTCAAAACATATGTTTGCATTTTAGTAATTTAGCAGACTGTCTTATACAGAGTGACTTACAGTTAGTGCATTCATCTTAAGATACTGTAGCTGGGTGGGACAACCACATTATCACAGTCATAGTAAGTACATTTTTCCTCAATAAAGTAGCTATCACCAAAGTCAGAGCTAGTAAGGAGGGTGAGCCAAGTTTGTAGCATCATACCCAAGAAGACTCAAGGCTGTAATCGCTGCCAAAGGTGCTCCAACAAAGTACTGAGTAAAGGGTCTGAATACTTATGTAAATGTGATATTTCAAAAAAAAAAATTTAAAACATTTGCGTAAATGTCTAAAAACCAGTTTTTGCTTTGCCATTATGAGGTATTGTGTGTAAATCTTTTTTAATCAACTTTAGAATAAGGCTGTAACGTAACAAAATGTGGAAATTAGTGAAGGGGTCTGAATACTTTGCGACTGTACTGTAGATATTGCTTTGCCTGGAGTTCCGTCAACCTCTCAGATACGTTTTATTGATGGGAATTAACTTTACACTTGCTAAAGGAATAGGACTATGGCACTGAATTGAACCCCCACTCTTTTTGAATAGAGATCAGATTTTTTTTTATGGGTTAAGAGAACTACTCTATTGGTTTACTGTTCAAGTCACTTGGGCTATTTAGTCAAATAGAGGGTACAACTCTAGTGAACTTCCTATTATAGAATCATATACAGTGAGGTGTATCCTCCTGAGACACAGCAATTCATTTTTGTCCTCTCTAGTGGATATCAGTTCTGGGTCTGTATCTCTGAGGCTATACAAGACACTGTATTAAGTCCTGTTACCCCTTTGAGAAGACAGCATGGGCTTTTCAATGATATCACGTGTGGGAGTGTGACCTTGACAACCTTACCTTCCTGGTTCTTAAAATAATGGCTGCCGTCAAAATTAGCACATTAGTAAAAATAAAGAAATCCCCTTGGATGAGTCGGTGTCCAAACTTTTGACTGGGACTGTATTTTCTGAGGAAACTGGCATAAATAATTCTGTTTTTACCGATCGCACAAATAAAAGTCTAGAATGAGTCAGCTGTTCAACAGATTAATCATATTTCTAAATAAAAACGCTGTCTTTCCGTCTATGTATTGTGTGTGTGGGCGATGGTGCAGATGCACTCTCATAAAAACACTAGTCACGTCATCTTTCCTGTAGCTCAAAGACTTGTTTACAAGAAATCTCCCCACTAACGTCTTGCTGTCTGAAAACAAACAGCATCCGCTCAAAAAGACACACTATGCCTGCTGTGTCCCTCATTTACTGGTAAATAATAAATGCTACATGTCCAACAGAACAACAACTATGGCATGTAAGCTGTTTTTTTACCCCCAAGCTTCCCCCTCATGTCCAAACAAAACTGATAACCTCAACTCCCATTTGTTTTATCAATTCTATCTAAAGCATTGTATTTATTTTTGTCTTCAGTATTTTTATCATCTCACTGTGACTTTCCATCAGGCCCCAGCAGCTACCAGGTGTGACCCTGTGGCCTATCTTGTTCTTCCTGTGTCTCTGACGCACGGGGTGCTGAGACACAACAGACAGATGAATCTCATCTAAACATCAATGTGGACCCCTCTCACTAAAAACATTGTATTTGGTTCAAAACATTCTCTAGGACCTAAACCTCAACTGGAGTTGTGTATAAAGGGTGTGACCGTTGAGGAAGCTAGTTGAGGAACTCCTAAGTATAACATTGGATAGTCATGGTCAAGTCCTAGGGGACCTTTAACTGCAAATAGAGTACTACAATCAATAACATGCATGCCAGTCTTTCCTGGTTGAGGGTTAACAAGAGATTAATTGCTTCTCTTGTAGTTTTTTTTAGAACAAATTTAACATACAATGATATACAAACAATACAACTAACAAATAATACAAACAATTCAACAAAATAATTGTGTGTGTGTTAGAGTGTCTCTGTGTGTGTGTGTGTGTCCCCTCACAGTCCTGGCCATTCCATTAGATATATTTTAATCCGTTTTCTGGACATATTAACTGTGAAGAGAAACCTAATTGCATGTCTTGTGTGTCTGAGCTGAATGTTATTTGATTATGCAGAGAATCTGGAATGTTCATTACAGTAATACTTGACTGTCCTTGTCTATCAGTGTATCAGTGTTTTGTTAATTGTCATGTTTTGTGTTTTTGTGTGGACTCCAGGACGAGTATCTGCTAACGGAGATCCAAATAAATAAACCAGACAACCCTCACAGAGAGCCACCCAACCAGAGCGACTTGACTCACGCCGTCCGTAGAGGAGCAGCGGTGCAGTTACTTCCTCTTTTACATAGACTCTAGTATGTCTTTTCTATTTCTTTGCCTTGTCCAGTCAAGTACCGCCCCATAAATAATTATGATAAAACGTGGCCCAAAAACATATGTTTAGTAATTAATTTAACATTGACAAATTTTGAAACAGGACAATCTGAGGGGGCAGGTGCCTTTGTGCCCCCTATGGGCATGAAGCCACTGTCACGAAAATAACAGTCTGTTACAACACATATGTACAAACAGCTGTATCAAAATGTACATGCATTGCATAAACAACAACAGTTGGAGGGAATCGGTCCGTTCAACAACCAAGGTGAGAGTCTGTTACTTTAATTGAAATGAAGTTAGAACAGCTTATTCATTTACATCTTGAATTAAGAATATTTAGCTTTTGTGCCAAAAGGTCAGTGGTGAAAAGTTCATCCTGTAGGCGACACCCCCACAACCGGCAGCAGAAACAACCACAGCCTGAACTTCAACCCCAAAACCGCACTGATCTAATCTAAATGCCTACTCACACACAGAGACAGTGCTACAGCCCATGGGACTGTATGAGAAAGGACAGTAGCCTGTCACATATGTTTGTCTATACAGTGGCACATAAAAAAGACAATGTTCCCCTAGGGAAAATAAAGTTGATACTCTCTATCCTCTCCCAATCTACGGATGTCTGTTTTTAATGTAGTTTTAGGACTGTTAATAGGATGTAATGTAAACATAAGTCCACGTATAACCTGTACTTTCCCATGCTCTGGAGAATGGTACACTGGACCCCAAACAAGTACTTTATTAATGAGTCTGATTGATCTTGTGTATCATGTGGGATGTTGTTTGTGCATTTCTGAGTAGGGACGTAGTTCTCACATGTTTACAGACATTGAGAGTTGGCACCTCAAGAGAGAGAGACACAGCTGCATGCGAGCTCTCACATTTTTCAAAATGTTTTTTACAAAAAGATAGATTTGGAGTTGGATAAACTTGGATTTTTCACCAGGGACATATACAGGATGCTACCCTCCACAGCATAACATTCACTCCAGATTCAAAACTCTAAACCTACAATCAAATTGTTTGACAAAATTACCTGGAAGGATTACTACTACCAATGATTAATTATTCCAAGCTAACAAACAGCAGAGACCTGAGGACACCATCCAACCTGGAACTGAGACAGACGAGATACAACTTCAATTAGCACTGAGGTGTGAAGTGAGATGTGTCGAAGCCTTTGAGCCCAACAAATGTCAGGAGACTCTCACAGCCTTCCACACCTAAAAGCCTTTGAAGCACCCTCCCTCTGTTCAGAGACCATCCACTGGCATTTTGGGTGTGACACCTACTCCCATTGCCTGCTGCACTGCTGCTTGGATTCCACCTGGCGATCTGTTCCCCGTCTTCCCTGGCCTGTCTCCCCCTGTCTGGTATAGGTACCCCCACCACACTCCCCCCTCTCTCACGAGCTTTCGTTCTCCCCCAGGACACATGCACTGTTGGGGCGGTGACTATGAACTTGCAATGGCTAGCCCCAAGTCGTTCTATATTTTTTCTTGTACATTTTCCTATTTTGCTATTTGCCTCATGACTCCTGCACGCTTTGTTGACTATGAGCTTTCTTGTTAACCCAACTGTGGGACAGACTATGTTTGTTCCCATACTCGGGACTCTGACTCTCTATTGGTTACACAGACCTTTGGCCTCCCATCCTATTCTTACCACCTCTCGCCGGCTTTGTATTCATGTTTTTGATGAAATTGCTGAACCATATGATCTTGTTGTCATCTAATGCACATTCAAATATCATAAATCAACACTGCAGAGCTCTCCCTGTCCTCTGCCGTGCCTTGATTGTATTACTGCTAATGATATCTGGAAATGTGCATGTACACCCTGGCCAATCTTATGTTTCTAGCCCCAATTCTGTCTTGTGCTCTGATATATGCTTCACTGATTTCTGCTCTCGTAAATGCCTGGGTTTTCTGCACGTTAACACTAGAAGCTTATTACCTAAAATGGATCAATTGAAAGTGTGGGTTCACAGCTCTAATACAGATGTGTTGGTCATTACTGAGACGTGTTTAAGGAAGAGTGTTTTGAATACTGATGTTAACCTTTCTGGTTATAACCTTTTTAGGCAAGACAGATCTTTCAGTGGTTGGGGAGTGGCAATCTTACCCAAGGATCACATTCAATGCTCGGTTGTCTCCACCAAGTCTGTCTCCAAACAATTTGATTTGCTGGTTTTATGCATTAAACTTTCAAATAGCTCTTTGTAGACTGTTTCTGGGTGTTATCATCCTCCATCAGCACCGGCCTGTACCCTACCTGCCCTAAACTCTGTCCTGGCCCCTTACAATAAGTCTGAATTTGTCCTGCTAGGTGACATAAACGGGGACATGCTTAAACCACCTGAACAAGTCCTAAAGCAATGGGACTCCCTAAATGTTTTTCAGATTATTACTAATTCCACAAGGTATGACTCCAAACACCCAGAAAAGGCTACTCTCCTCAATGTTATCCTCACAAATAATCCTGATAGGTATCAGTCCGGTGTTTTCTGCAATGACCTTGGTGATCACTGTTTTACAGCCTGTGTTCGTAATGGCTGCTCAGCGAAACAATGCTTTCTAAAAAACTTTAATGAGCAACCGTTCCTTCATGACCTGGCCTCTGTAAATTGGTATAGAATCAGCTTGATCCCCTCTGTTGAAGACGCTTGGACCTTCTTTTTTAATATTTTCAATGGTATTGTTAACAAATACGCCCACATAAAGAAAATGAGAATTAAAACAGGTTCAGCCCCTGATCTTGCAGAGTTACTCCACTTCAAGAATTGCATTTGATGAAAGGCTCGGCACACGCATCCTCAGGCTGACTGGCTCTCGTTCAGGCAAATGAGAAATAAGTGCACTCAGGCTATCCGGAAGGCCAACGGTAGTTACTTTAAGGAGCAGTTCTCTCTCTGTGGGTATAATCCCAAGAAGTTCTGGAAAATGGATAAAGACCTGGAGAATAAACCCTCCTCCTTACAGCTGCCATTGTCCCTTAATGTTGATGATGTGGTTGTTACTGACAAGGAGCACATGGCTGAGCTTTTTAATCACCACTTAATTAAGTCAGAAATCCTATTTGACTCAGCCATGCCTCCTTGCCCATCGAACATTTCCTCATCTGCCACCCCTTCTAATGCAACTAGCCCGATGCTCCTCCCTCTTTTTCCCCCCTGCCCCGCTACGAAGTTTCTCCCTGCAGGCAGTCACTGAGTCAGAGGTACTAAAGGAGCTCCTTATTAAACTTGACCCCAAAAACACATCTGAGTCAGATGGTTTAGACTGTTTCATCTTTAAGGTTGCTGCCCCTATCATCTCCAAGCCTATCTCTGACCTTTTTAACCTGTCTCTCCTCTCTGGGGAGGTTCCCATTTCTTGGAAGGCAGCCACAGTGTGCCTTATTTAAAGGGGGAGATCAAGCTGATCCTAACTATTTAAATCTTATAGTTTGATTACATTTTAGGGTATCTGAGGGGTCATTAGAATCATATTTTGACTTGTTTTAACAAAGTTTAGCAGTAGATTTTCAGATTCCATTCTCTGCATGTTGAACGAGTAGGTTACTCAAATCGATGGCGCCAACTAACTTACTTTTTGGGATATAAAGAAGGATTTTATCTAACAAAACGACACTACATGTTATAGCTGGGACCCTTTGGATGACAAATCAGAGGAAGATTTTTAAAAAGTAAGTGAATATTCAATCGCTATTTGTGAATTTATGAAACCTGTGCCGGTGGAAAAACATTTTGATGTGGGGCGCCGTCCTCAAATAATTGCATGGCATACTTTCGCTGTAATGGCTACTGTAAATCGGACAGTGCAGTTAGATTAACAAGAATTTAAGCTTTCAACTGATATAAGACACTTGTATGTACCTAAATGTTTAATATCCATAATTTTAATGATTATTTATTTGAATTGCTCGCCCTCCAGTTTCACCGGAAGATGTCCCGCAAGTGGGACGTCTAGTCCTAAATTAACACTCATTTTAACTTTTTTTTCTTAAATTCTTAAAGCATTGTTGGTTAAGGGCTTGTAAGTAAGCATTTCACTGTAAGGTCTACACCTGTTGTCTTTGACGCATGTGACAAATAAAATTTGATTTGATGATTTGATGTGATAGGCTACTGTCCTTTCTCACACAGTCCCATGGGCTGTAGCACTGTCTCTGTGTGTGAGTAGGCATTTAGATTACATCAGTGCGGTTTTAGGGTTGAGGTTCAGGCTGTGGTTGTTGTTATGGGTGTAAGATGGCACAGTGATGCCATCAGTTGGTAAAAAATTACTGCAACTCCAGTGTTTTTACCGGTGTGCTTGAGATACCCGGATGTATTGCAATGTACTGAACACGACTGGTTACTCGCATCAATGCCTCTGTCTTGTCATTTAACATTCAAACATGGTGTCAGAGTCGGATAACTAACCAGGATTTTCTGCAAAATAGAGTCACCTGTTCTGGTTTACAAAAACAAATATGCTTATTTGAGTAAAATTTCGCCGGAATTAGAGCTAGAGTGAGTTTGCTAGTTAGCTTCAGTGTTGTTAGCACCGGTTAGATATGGCAGCAAACATTCTCCCTCCCGCCGTTATGAAGCTCAGTGGAGATTGGAGCACGAACTGCGATATGTTTAGAGGTGAATGGGAGGACTATGCACTAGCCACGGGACTTCTGGAAAAGGATGATGAGGTAGTGGCTGCCACTTTGAGGACTATAATTGGAACAGGTATTCTTGATCCTCTTGAACATTACTTTAAGCCAGTAAAGAATGCTATCTACGAGCGTTATGTTTTCGGTTGTTGCAAACAGGAGGACGGGGAGTCCATTGACAGCTTTGTCACTAGGCAAGATTAACTGATCAGAGATAGTGCTTGGCATAACTGATGAGGGCACGCGCAGATGTTTGCTGAGAGAACGTGACCTGGCGCTGGTCTTGGCAGTGGAGACATGCCGTGCAGCAGAGCTTACTGATATATGGATAAGGTCCATGGAGCTAGAAAGGCAACATATGGACCATGGCAATGCTACATTCAGGCAGCCAGTAAAGAAATTCCCCTTTGCCACAGCTAATGCTAATACAACAGCCAACTCTGCAGTAGACAACCCCAATACGTAGCCTTTCACTTTTTGTTTCCGACGCCGACAGAGATGGCCGCCTCGCTCCGCGTTCTTAGGAAGCTATGCAGTATTTAGTTTTTTTATGGATTACCTCTTACATTGTTACCCCAGGAAATCTTAAGTTTTATTACATACAGCCGGGAGGAACTATTGGATATAAGAGCAACTTACCAACATTATGACCAGGAATACGACTTTCCAGAAGCGGATCCTCTGTTTGGTCCACCAACCAGGACCGGATCCCAGCTAGCGACCCAAAACAACGGCGCCGCAGGAGAAGGGGCAGGCAGGCGGTCTTCTGGTCAGGCTCCGTGAACAGGCACATCGCGCACCGCTTCCGAGTATACTACTTGCCAATGTCCAGTCTCTTGACAACAAGGTAGACGAAATCCGAGCAAGGGTTGCCTTCCAGAGAGACATCAGAGATTGCAACGTTCTTTGCTTCACGGAAACATGGCTCACTCGGGATAAGTTAGCAGAGTCTGTACAGCCACCTGGTTTCTTCACGCATCGCGCCGACAGAAACAAACATCTATCTGGTAAGAAGGGTGGGTGTGTATGCCTTATGATTAACGAGACGTGGTATGATCATAACAACATACAGGAACTCAAGTCCTTTTGTTCACCTGACCTAGAATTCCTTACAATCAAATGCCGACCGTATTATCTACCAAGAGAATTCTCTTAGATTATAATCACAGTCGCGTATATCACTCCCCAAGTTGACACATCGACGGCCCTGAAAGAACTTCTTTGGACTCTATGTAAACTGGAAACCACATATCCTGAGGCTGCATTTATTGTAGCTGGGGATTTTAACAAGGCTAATCTGAAAACAAGACTCCCTAAATTTTATCAGCATATCGAATGTGTGACCCGGGGTGGCAAAATCCTGGATAATTTTTATTCTAACTTCCGACATACAAAGCCATGCCCAGCCCCCTTTCGGCAAATCTGACCCACGACTCTTGCTCCCAGCCTATAGACAGAAACTAAAACAGGAAACGCCCGTGCTCGACCAATCTGATTCCACGCTTCAAGATTGCTTCAATCACGTGGACTGGGATATGTTCCGCATAGCGTCAGTCAATAACATTGCTGAATACGCTGATTCGGTGAGCGAGTTTACTAGCAAGTGCATCGGTGATGTTGTACCTATTAAAACCTTTCCCAACCAGAAACCGTGGATTGATGGCAGCATTCGCACAAAACTGAAACTGCGAACCACTGCTTTTAATCAGGGTAATGCGACCGGAAACATGACTGAATACAAACAGTGTAGCTATTCCCTCCGCAAGCAATCAATCAAGCTAAGCATCAGTATAGAGACAAAGTAGAGTCGCAATTCAACCACTCAGACACGAGAAAACCAGCCCGTTGCTCCCAGACAAACTAAACAACTTCTTTGCTCACTTTGAGGACATTACAGTGCCACCGACACGGCCCTCTACCAAAATCTACGGGCTCTCCTTCACAGCAGCCAACGTGAGTAAAACATTTAATCGTGTTAACCCTCGCAAGGCTGGCAGCCCAGATGGCATCCCTGGCGGTGTGCAGACCAGCTGGCTGGTATGTTTACGGACATATTCAATCAATCCTAAGGTAACTGAGCTAAATGACTATCGCCCTGTAGCACTCACTTCCGTCATCATGAAGTGCTTTGAGAGACTAGTCAAGGATCATATCACTTCCATCATACCTGACACCCTAGACCCACTCCAATTTGCATACCGTCCCAATAGGTCCACAGGCAGCCTTATCGCAATCACACTGCACATCTGGACAGAGAAATACCTATGTAAGAATGCTGTTCATCAACTACAGCTCAGCATTTAACACCATAGTACCCTCCAAATGTGTCATTAAGCTCGAGACCCTAGGTCTCGACCCCGCCCTGTGCAACTGGGTCCTGGACTTTCTGACAGGCCGCCCCAGGTGGTGAGGGTGGGAAACAACATCTCCACCCGCTGATCCTCAACACTGGGGCCCCACAAGGGTGCGTTCTCAGCCCTCTCCTGTACTCCCTGTTCACCCATGACTGTGTGGCCAAGCACGCCTCCAACTCAATCATCAAGTTTGCAGGCGACACTACAGTGGTAGGCTTGATTACCAACAACAACGAGACGGCCTACGGGGAGGAGGTGAGGGCCCTCGGAGTGTGGTGTCAGGAAAATAACCTCTCACTCAACGTCAACAAAACAAAGGAGATGATCGTGGACTTCAGGAAACAGCAGAGGGAGCACCCCCCAATCCACATCGACGGGACAGTAGTGGAGAAGGTGAAAAGTTTTAAGTTCCTCGGCGTACACATCACGGACAAACTGAAATTATCCACCCACACAGACAGCGTGGTGAAGAAGGCGCAACAGCGCCTCTTCAACCTCAGGAGGCTGAAGAAATTTGGCTCTTCACCAAAACACTCACAAACCTTTACAGATGCACAATCGAGAGCATCCAGTCGGGCTGTATCACCGCCTGGTATGGCAACTGCTCCGCCCACAACCGTAAGGCTCTCCAGAGGGTAGTGAGGTTCGCACAACGCATCATTGGGGGCAAACTACCTGCCCTCCAGGACACCTACACCACCCGATGTCACAGGAAGGCCAAAAAGATCATCAAGGTCAACAACCACTGCCTGTTCACCCCGCTATCATCCAGAAGGCAAGGTCAGTACAGGTGCATCAAAGCTGGGGCCGAGAGACTGAAAAACAGCTTCTATCTCAAGGCCATCAGACTGTTTTACAGCCATCACTAACCTTGAGTGGCTGCTGCCAACATACTGACTCAAATCTCTAGCCACTTCAATAATAAAAATTGGAGGTAATAAATGTATCACTAGCTACTTTAAACAATGCCACTTTATATAATGTTTACATATCCTACATTACTCATCTCATATGTATATACTGTACTCTGTACCATCTACTGAATCTTGCCTATGCCATTCGGGCCATCGACTCAAATCTAGCCACTTTAATAATAAAAAATTGGATGTAATAAATGTATCACTAGCCACTTTAAACAATGCCACTTTATATAATGTTTACATATCCTACATGACTCATCTCATATGTATATACTGTACTCTATACCATCTACTGCATCTTGCCTATGCCGTTCAGGCCATCGCTCGTCCATATATTTATATGTTCATGCTCTTATTCATTCCTTTACACTTGTGTGTATAAGGTAGTTGTTGTGAAATTGTTAGATTACTTGTTAGATACTATTGCATGGTCGGAACTAGAAGCACAAGCACTTCGCTACACTCGCATTAACATCTGCTAACCATGTGTATGTGACAAATAAAATTTGATTTGATTTATGGCATTTCTCATGGACGGGGAAAAGAACACTACCCAGCCTATGGAAAAATATGCAAATCCTGTGGTACAGCTAATCACTTAGCAAGGGTCTGCATGAAAAGCAGGAGAAGGAGGGTAAACTGCACTCCATGGAAACAAACACAGATGAAGGGAACAACAGCACTGAGGATGTATATGCTAGCGAGTGCATAAGGAGGACCAAAGGAAAAAAGTGGTTTGTCACTCTACTACTTAATAATAAACCACAGCCTTAAAGACAAAAGGAGGCAAACTCACACAGAGTAACACCAAGCTGAAACTGTATTCAGGCCAGTTCATGACCTCTTTAGGCCTGTTTGTGACAGAGTGTGTTTTACGTGGCCAGAAACACACCCTTGAGTTTGAAATAGTTGAGGCTAGTCAACAGCCATTGCTGTCAGGTTCTACATGCAGCGCCTTGGGCTTATTAACTTCACCATCCCAGCAGACCTTAACATTATAGACAAAGTCCAGGCTGGGCCCTGAGCAAGGAGACACTCCTAAGCAAATACCATGATGTCTTCAACGCACCGGTCGAGTCCTGCCTGTCCAGTGTGCACCCCACAATGTACAAGTGGCCATGAAAGCAGCTACGAAGGCTCAGCTTGACAAATATGAAGCAGATGGCCACATCATATCCGTCACTGAGCCCACAGACTGGATAAGTAATATGGTTATCGTCAAGAAACCAGACAAGCTACGGATATGCATTGATCCTAAACACCTCAACCGGGCTCTGCGACATTCACATTACATTATGCCCAAATTGGAGGATGTTCTTTACAAGCTCCCGAAGGCCAGAGTCTTCACGCTCGTGGACGCCAGAGATGCCTTCCTGCAGTGCAAGCTCGACCAGCAGCTACATGACCACCTTTTGGACACCTTGGGGCAGGAAGAGGTGGTTGAAGCTCCCGTTTGGGGTCTCTGTGGCTCCAGAGGGGTATCAGCGGAAACAGCACAAGCTGTTGGTGGGACTCAGTGGCGTGGAACCCATCGCAGATTACATCCTCATAGTGGGCTGTGGGGACAGTGATGAGGAGGCAGAATGGGACCATGACGCCAAGCTGCTGGCCCTGATGGACAGATGCAGACAGGTCAAGCTAAGGCTAAGCATAAAAAAGCTTCAGTTTAAAGTGCCAGAGGTCCGCTTTCTTGGGCACATCTTGTCCTCCACCGGATTGAAGGCGGATCCTGAAAAAGTGAAGGCTGTCTTGGAAATGCCCCCCCCCTCCCCATCGGATGTGAAGGCAGTGCAGCGCTTCGTCACCTACCTGGCCAAGTTCCTACCGCGGCTCTCTGAAGTGTGTGAGCCACTAAGGAGACTCATGGACAAGGACACCATCTGGCATTGGCTCCCAAAACACGACGCAGCGGTGAGGGAAATAAAACAACTGGTTACCCAGAAACCTGTACTGCGATACTACGATGTATCAAAACCTGTCACGATTCAGAGTGACTCGAGCCAGTATAGACTTGGCTGTTGCCTCATGCAGGAGGGCCAGCCTGTGGCATTCACCTCTAGGGCACTCACTCCAACAGAGCAGAAATATACCCAGATAAAGAAGGAGTGCCTCAGCATTGTGTTTGCATGCCAACGCTTCCATCACTACCTGTACGGGCGCGACAACATTACCGCAGAGACAGATCACAAGCCCCTTATTGCTATATTCAGCAAGCCTCTCCTGAATGCCCCGAAACGACTGCAGAGCATGCTACTGGCCTTACAAAACTACAACCTCAAGGTGGTGTATAAGCCAGGGCCAGAGATGTATGTGAGTGACACGCTCAGCAGGGCTACTGCGTCAGGCACACACACACACTCCATGCATGAACAACACGCAGTGTGCAGCTTACAAACATAGCAAGTGGATGTTGAACACATCAACCAGGCTGACTACCTCAATGTTACGGACCAGCGCCTTATACAAATCAGACAGGGATGAGCAACTCCAGGCATTGAGGTCTGTGATTCTGATGGGCTGGCCCAAACCGACTGCAAGGAAGAAACTGCTTTAGCCGTCAGAGAATATTGGCCAGTCAAAGAGGAACTCAGTTTTCAAAACTGAGTATTATTCAAGAGAGTCGTTATTCCCCGGTCTCTGCGCCCTGAGATGTTGGCGCTGCGTGCCCTCAAGTCACATAGGAGGTGAGGCCTGTTACAGACAAGCACGTGACACTCTTTAGTCGATCATTACTCAGACTTCTGGGAGATTGACCTCCTCCCCGACCTCTCAGTAGAGACAACGATCAAACGCTGCAAGGCTCAGTTTGCCTGCTATGCCGACGCCGACAGAGATGGCCGCCTCGCTCCGCGTTCTTAGGAAGCTATGCAGTATTTAGTTTTTTTATGGATTACTTCTTACATTGTTACCCCAGGAAATCTTAAGTTTTATTACATACAGCCGGGAGGAACTATTGGATATAAGAGCAACTTACCAACATTATGACCAGGAATACGACTTTCCAGAAGCGGATCCTCTGTTTGGTCCACCAACCAGGACCGGATCCCAGCTAGCGACCCAAAACAACGGCGCCGCAGGAGAAGGGGCAGACGGGGCGGTCTTCTGGTCAGGCTCCGTAGACAGGCACATCGCGCACCGCTTCCGAGTATACTACTTGCCAATGTCCAGTCTCTTGACAACAAGGTAGACGAAATCCGAGCAAGGGTTGCCTTCCAGAGAGACATCAGAGATTGCAACGTTCTTTGCTTCACGGAAACATGGCTCACTCGGGATAAGTTAGCAGAGTCTGTACAGCCACCTGGTTTCTTCACGCATCGCGCCGACAGAAACAAACATCTATCTGGTAAGAAGGGTGGGTGTGTATGCCTTATGATTAACGAGACGTGGTATGATCATAACAACATACAGGAACTCAAGTCCTTTTGTTCACCTGACCTAGAATTCCTTACAATCAAATGCCGACCGTATTATCTACCAAGAGAATTCTCTTAGATTATAATCACAGTCGCGTATATCACTCCCCAAGTTGACACATCGACGGCCCTGAAAGAACTTCTTTGGACTCTATGTAAACTGGAAACCACATATCCTGAGGCTGCATTTATTGTAGCTGGGGATTTTAACAAGGCTAATCTGAAAACAAGACTCCCTAAATTTTATCAGCATATCGAATGTGTGACCCGGGGTGGCAAAATCCTGGATAATTTTTATTCTAACTTCCGCGACGCATACAAAGCCATGCCCAGCCCCCCTTTCGGCAAATCTGACCACGACTCTTGCTCCCAGCCTATAGACAGAAACTAAAACAGGAAACGCCCGTGCTCGACCAATCTGATTCCACGCTTCAAGATTGCTTCAATCACGTGGACTGGGATATGTTCCGCATAGCGTCAGTCAATAACATTGCTGAATACGCTGATTCGGTGAGCGAGTTTACTAGCAAGTGCATCGGTGATGTTGTACCTATTAAAACCTTTCCCAACCAGAAACCGTGGATTGATGGCAGCATTCGCACAAAACTGAAACTGCGAACCACTGCTTTTAATCAGGGTAATGCGACCGGAAACATGACTGAATACAAACAGTGTAGCTATTCCCTCCGCAAGCAATCAATCAAGCTAAGCATCAGTATAGAGACAAAGTAGAGTCGCAATTCAACCACTCAGACACGAGAAAACCAGCCCCGTTGCTCCCAGACAAACTAAACAACTTCTTTGCTCACTTTGAGGACATTACAGTGCCACCGACACGGCCCTCTACCAAAATCTACGGGCTCTCCTTCACAGCAGCCAACGTGAGTAAAACATTTAATCGTGTTAACCCTCGCAAGGCTGGCAGCCCAGATGGCATCCCTGGCCGCGTGTGCAGACCAGCTGGCTGGTATGTTTACGGACATATTCAATCAATCCTAAGGTAACTGAGCTAAATGACTATCGCCCTGTAGCACTCACTTCCGTCATCATGAAGTGCTTTGAGAGACTAGTCAAGGATCATATCACTTCCATCATACCTGACACCCTAGACCCACTCCAATTTGCATACCGTCCCAATAGGTCCACAGACGACGCAATCGCAATCACACTGCACATCTGGACAGAGAAATACCTATGTAAGAATGCTGTTCATCAACTACAGCTCAGCATTTAACACCATAGTACCCTCCAAATGTGTCATTAAGCTCGAGACCCTAGGTCTCGACCCCGCCCTGTGCAACTGGGTCCTGGACTTTCTGACAGGCCGCCCCCAGGTGGTGAGGGTGGGAAACAACATCTCCACCCCGCTGATCCTCAACACTGGGGCCCCACAAGGGTGCGTTCTCAGCCCTCTCCTGTACTCCCTGTTCACCCATGACTGTGTGGCCAAGCACGCCTCCAACTCAATCATCAAGTTTGCAGACGACACTACAGTGGTAGGCTTGATTACCAACAACAACGAGACGGCCTACGGGGAGGAGGTGAGGGCCCTCGGAGTGTGGTGTCAGGAAAATAACCTCTCACTCAACGTCAACAAAACAAAGGAGATGATCGTGGACTTCAGGAAACAGCAGAGGGAGCACCCCCCAATCCACATCGACGGGACAGTAGTGGAGAAGGTGAAAAGTTTTAAGTTCCTCGGCGTACACATCACGGACAAACTGAAATTATCCACCCACACAGACAGCGTGGTGAAGAAGGCGCAACAGCGCCTCTTCAACCTCAGGAGGCTGAAGAAATTTGGCTCTTCACCAAAACACTCACAAACCTTTACAGATGCACAATCGAGAGCATCCAGTCGGGCTGTATCACCGCCTGGTATGGCAACTGCTCCGCCCACAACCGTAAGGCTCTCCAGAGGGTAGTGAGGTTCGCACAACGCATCATTGGGGCAAACTACCTGCCCTCCAGGACACCTACACCACCCGATGTCACAGGAAGGCCAAAGATCATCAAGGTCAACAACCACTGCCTGTTCACCCCGCTATCATCCAGAAGGCAAGGTCAGTACAGGTGCATCAAAGCTGGGGCCGAGAGACTGAAAAACAGCTTCTATCTCAAGGCCATCAGACTGTTTTACAGCCATCACTAACCTTGAGTGGCTGCTGCCAACATACTGACTCAAATCTCTAGCCACTTCAATAATAAAAATTGGAGGTAATAAATGTATCACTAGCTACTTTAAACAATGCCACTTTATATAATGTTTACATATCCTACATTACTCATCTCATATGTATATACTGTACTCTGTACCATCTACTGAATCTTGCCTATGCCATTAGACCATCGACTCAAATCTAGCCACTTTAATAATAAAAATTGGATGTAATAAATGTATCACTAGCCACTTTAAACAATGCCACTTTATATAATGTTTACATATCCTACATGACTCATCTCATATGTATATACTGTACTCTATACCATCTACTGCATCTTGCCTATGCCGTTCAGGCCATCGCTCGTCCATATATTTATATGTTCATGCTCTTATTCATTCCTTTACACTTGTGTGTATAAGGTAGTTGTTGTGAAATTGTTAGATTACTTGTTAGATACTATTGCATGGTCGGAACTAGAAGCACAAGCACTTCGCTACACTCGCATTAACATCTGCTAACCATGTGTATGTGACAAATAAAATTTGATTTGATTTATGGCATTTCTCATGGACGGGGAAAAGAACACTACCCAGCCTATGGAAAAATATGCAAATCCTGTGGTACAGCTAATCACTTAGCAAGGGTCTGCATGAAAAGCAGGAGAAGGGAGGGTAAACTGCACTCCATGGAAACAAACACAGATGAAGGGAACAACAGCACTGAGGATGTATATGCTAGCGAGTGCATAAGGAGGACCAAAGGAAAAAAGTGGTTTGTCACTCTACTACTTAATAATAAACCACAGCCTTAAAGACAAAAGGAGGCAAACTCACACAGAGTAACACCAAGCTGAAACTGTATTCAGGCCAGTTCATGACCTCTTTAGGCCTGTTTGTGACAGAGTGTGTTTTACGTGGCCAGAAACACACCCTTGAGTTTGAAATAGTTGAGGCTAGTCAACAGCCATTGCTGTCAGGTTCTACATGCGAGCGCCTTGGGCTTATTAACTTCACCATCCCAGCAGACCTTAACATTATAGACAAAGTCCAGGCTGGGCCCCTGAGCAAGGAGACACTCCTAAGCAAATACCATGATGTCTTCAACGCACCGGTCGAGTCCTGCCTGTCCAGTGTGCACCCCACAATGTACAAGTGGCCATGAAAGCAGCTACGAAGGCTCAGCTTGACAAATATGAAGCAGATGGCCACATCATATCCGTCACTGAGCCCACAGACTGGATAAGTAATATGGTTATCGTCAAGAAACCAGACAAGCTACGGATATGCATTGATCCTAAACACCTCAACCGGGCTCTGCGACATTCACATTACATTATGCCCAAATTGGAGGATGTTCTTTACAAGCTCCCGAAGGCCAGAGTCTTCACGCTCGTGGACGCCAGAGATGCCTTCCTGCAGTGCAAGCTCGACCAGCAGCTACATGACCACCTTTTGGACACCTTGGGGCAGGAAGAGGTGGTTGAAGCTCCCGTTTGGGGTCTCTGTGGCTCCAGAGGGGTATCAGCGGAAACAGCACAAGCTGTTGGTGGGACTCAGTGGCGTGGAACCCATCGCAGATTACATCCTCATAGTGGGCTGTGGGGACAGTGATGAGGAGGCAGAATGGGACCATGGCGCCAAGCTGCTGGCCCTGATGGACAGATGCAGACAGGTCAAGCTAAGGCTAAGCATAAAAAGCTTCAGTTTAAAGTGCCAGAGGTCCGCTTTCTTGGGCACATCTTGTCCTCCACCGGATTGAAGGCGGATCCTGAAAAAGTGAAGGCTGTCTTGAAATGCCCCCTCCCCATCGGATGTGAAGGCAGTGCAGCGCCGTCACCTACCTGGCCAAGTTCCTACCGCGGCTCTCTGAAGTGTGTGAGCCACTAAGGAGACTCATGGACAAGGACACCATCTGGCATTGGCTCCCAAAACACGACGCAGCGGTGAGGGAAATAAAACAACTGGTTACCCAGAAACCTGTACTGCGATACTACGATGTATCAAAACCTGTCACGATTCAGAGTGACTCGAGCCAGTATAGACTTGGCTGTTGCCTCATGCAGGAGGGCCAGCCTGTGGCATTCACCTCTAGGGCACTCACTCCAACAGAGCAGAAATATACCCAGATAAAGAAGGAGTGCCTCAGCATTGTGTTTGCATGCCAACGCTTCCATCACTACCTGTACGGGCGCGACAACATTACCGCAGAGACAGATCACAAGCCCCTTATTGCTATATTCAGCAAGCCTCTCCTGAATGCCCCGAAACGACTGCAGAGCATGCTACTGGCCTTACAAAACTACAACCTCAAGGTGGTGTATAAGCCAGGGCCAGAGATGTATGTGAGTGACACGCTCAGCAGGGCTACTGCGTCAGGCACACACACACACTCCATGCATGAACAACACGCAGTGTGCAGCTTACAAACATAGCAAGTGGATGTTGAACACATCAACCAGGCTGACTACCTCAATGTTACGGACCAGCGCCTTATACAAATCAGACAGGGATGAGCAACTCCAGGCATTGAGGTCTGTGATTCTGATGGGCTGGCCCAAACCGACTGCAAGGAAGAAACTGCTTTAGCCGTCAGAGAATATTGGCCAGTCAAAGAGGAACTCAGTTTTCAAAACTGAGTATTATTCAAGAGAGTCGTTATTCCCCGGTCTCTGCGCCCTGAGATGTTGGCGCGCGTGCCCTCAAGTCACATAGGAGGTGAGGCCTGTTACAGACAAGCACGTGACACTCTTTAGTCGATCATTACTCAGACTTCTGGGAGATTGACCTCCTCCCCGACCTCTCAGTAGAGACAACGATCAAACGCTGCAAGGCTCAGTTTGCCTGCTATGCCGACGCCGACAGAGATGGCCGCCTCGCTCCGCGTTCTTAGGAAGCTATGCAGTATTTAGTTTTTTTATGGATTACTTCTTACATTGTTACCCCAGGAAATCTTAAGTTTTATTACATACAGCCGGGAGGAACTATTGGATATAAGAGCAACTTACCAACATTATGACCAGGAATACGACTTTCCAGAAGCGGATCCTCTGTTTGGTCCACCAACCAGGACCGGATCCCAGCTAGCGACCCAAAACAACGGGCGCCGCAGAAGAGAAGGGCAGGCAGACGGGCGGTCTTCTGGTCAGGCTCCGTAGACAGGCACATCGCGCACCGCTTCCGAGTATACTACTTGCCAATGTCCAGTCTCTTGACAACAAGGTAGACGAAATCCGAGCAAGGGTTGCCTTCCAGAGAGACATCAGAGATTGCAACGTTCTTTGCTTCACGGAAACATGGCTCACTCGGGATAAGTTAGCAGAGTCTGTACAGCCACCTGGTTTCTTCACGCATCGCGCGACAGAAACAAACATCTATCTGGTAAGAAGGGTGGGTGTGTATGCCTTATGATTAACGAGACGTGGTATGATCATAACAACATACAGGAACTCAAGTCCTTTTGTTCACCTGACCTAGAATTCCTTACAATCAAATGCCGACCGTATTATCTACCAAGAGAATTCTCTTAGATTATAATCACAGTCGCGTATATCACTCCCCAAGTTGACACATCGACGGCCCTGAAAGAACTTCTTTGGACTCTATGTAAACTGGAAACCACATATCCTGAGGCTGCATTTATTGTAGCTGGGGATTTTAACAAGGCTAATCTGAAAACAAGACTCCCTAAATTTTATCAGCATATCGAATGTGTGACCCGGGGTGGCAAAATCCTGGATAATTTTTATTCTAACTTCCGCGACGCATACAAAGCCATGCCCAGCCCCCCCTTTCGGCAAATCTGACCACGACTCTTGCTCCCAGCCTATAGACAGAAACTAAAACAGGAAACGCCCCGTGCTCGACCAATCTGATTCCACGCTTCAAGATTGCTTCAATCACGTGGACTGGGATATGTTCCGCATAGCGTCAGTCAATAACATTGCTGAATACGCTGATTCGGTGAGCGAGTTTACTAGCAAGTGCATCGGTGATGTTGTACCTATTAAAACCTTTCCCAACCAGAAACCGTGGATTGATGGCAGCATTCGCACAAAACTGAAACTGCGAACCACTGCTTTTAATCAGGGTAATGCGACCGGAAACATGACTGAATACAAACAGTGTAGCTATTCCCTCCGCAAGCAATCAATCAAGCTAAGCATCAGTATAGAGACAAAGTAGAGTCGCAATTCAACCACTCAGACACGAGAAAACCAGCCCCGTTGCTCCCAGACAAACTAAACAACTTCTTTGCTCACTTTGAGGACATTACAGTGCCACCGACACGGCCCTCTACCAAAATCTACGGGCTCTCCTTCACAGCAGCCAACGTGAGTAAAACATTTAATCGTGTTAACCCTCGCAAGGCTGGCAGCCCAGATGGCATCCCTGGCCGCGTGTGCAGACCAGCTGGCTGGTATGTTTACGGACATATTCAATCAATCCTAAGGTAACTGAGCTAAATGACTATCGCCCTGTAGCACTCACTTCCGTCATCATGAAGTGCTTTGAGAGACTAGTCAAGGATCATATCACTTCCATCATACCTGACACCCTAGACCCACTCCAATTTGCATACCGTCCCAATAGGTCCACAGACGACGCAATCGCAATCACACTGCACATCTGGACAGAGAAATACCTATGTAAGAATGCTGTTCATCAACTACAGCTCAGCATTTAACACCATAGTACCCTCCAAATGTGTCATTAAGCTCGAGACCCTAGGTCTCGACCCGCCCTGTGCAACTGGGTCCTGGACTTTCTGACAGGCCGCCCCAGGTGGTGAGGGTGGGAAACAACATCTCCACCCCGCTGATCCTCAACACTGGGGCCCCACAAGTGCGTTCTCAGCCCTCTCCTGTACTCCCTGTTCACCCATGACTGTGTGGCCAAGCACGCCTCCAACTCAATCATCAAGTTTGCAGACGACACTACAGTGGTAGGCTTGATTACCAACAACAACGAGGCGGCCCTACGGGAGGAGGTGAGGGCCCTCGGAGTGTGGTGTCAGGAAAATAACCTCTCACTCAACGTCAACAAAACAAAGGAGATGATCGTGGACTTCAGGAAACAGCAGAGGGAGCACCCCCCAATCCACATCGACGGGACAGTAGTGGAGAAGGTGAAAAGTTTTAAGTTCCTCGGCGTACACATCACGGACAAACTGAAATTATCCACCCACACAGACAGCGTGGTGAAGAAGGCGCAACAGCGCCTCTTCAACCTCAGGAGGCTGAAGAAATTTGGCTCTTCACCAAAACACTCACAAACCTTTACAGATGCACAATCGAGAGCATCCAGTCGGGCTGTATCACCGCCTGGTATGGCAACTGCTCCGCCCACAACCGTAAGGCTCTCCAGAGGGTAGTGAGGTTCGCACAACGCATCATTGGGGGCAAACTACCTGCCCTCCAGGACACCTACACCACCCGATGTCACAGGAAGGCCAAAAAGATCATCAAGGTCAACAACCACTGCCTGTTCACCCCGCTATCATCCAGAAGGCAAGGTCAGTACAGGTGCATCAAAGCTGGGGCCGAGAGACTGAAAAACAGCTTCTATCTCAAGGCCATCAGACTGTTTTACAGCCATCACTAACCTTGAGTGGCTGCTGCCAACATACTGACTCAAATCTCTAGCCACTTTAATAATAAAAATTGGAGGTAATAAATGTATCACTAGCTACTTTAAACAATGCCACTTTATATAATGTTTACATATCCTACATTACTCATCTCATATGTATATACTGTACTCTGTACCATCTACTGAATCTTGCCTATGCCATTCGGGCCATCGACTCAAATCTAGCCACTTTAATAATAAAAAATTGGATGTAATAAATGTATCACTAGCCACTTTAAACAATGCCACTTTATATAATGTTTACATATCCTACATGACTCATCTCATATGTATATACTGTACTCTATACCATCTACTGCATCTTGCCTATGCCGTTCAGGCCATCGTCATCCATATATTTATATGTTCATGCTCTTATTCATTCCTTTACACTTGTGTGTATAAGGTAGTTGTTGTGAAATTGTTAGATTACTTGTTAGATACTATTGCATGGTCGGAACTAGAAGCACAAGCACTTCGCTACACTCGCATTAACATCTGCTAACCATGTGTATGTGACAAATAAAATTTGATTTGATTTATGGCATTTCTCATGGACGGGAAAAGAACACTACCCAGCCTATGGAAAAATATGCAAATCCTGTGGTACAGCTAATCACTTAGCAAGGGTCTGCATGAAAAGCAGGAGAAGGGAGGGTAAACTGCACTCCATGGAAACAAACACAGATGAAGGGAACAACAGCACTGAGGATGTATATGCTAGCGAGTGCATAAGGAGGACCAAAGGAAAAAAGTGGTTTGTCACTCTACTACTTAATAATAAACCACAGCCTTAAAGACAAAAGGAGGCAAACTCACACAGAGTAACACCAAGCTGAAACTGTATTCAGGCCAGTTCATGACCTCTTTAGGCCTGTTTGTGACAGAGTGTGTTTTACGTGGCCAGAAACACACCCTTGAGTTTGAAATAGTTGAGGCTAGTCAACAGCCATTGCTGTCAGGTTCTACATGCGAGCGCCTTGGGCTTATTAACTTCACCATCCCAGCAGACCTTAACATTATAGACAAAGTCCAGGCTGGGCCCCTGAGCAAGGAGACACTCCTAAGCAAATACCATGATGTCTTCAACGCACCGGTCGAGTCCTGCCTGTCCAGTGTGCACCCCACAATGTACAAGTGGCCATGAAAGCAGCTACGAAGGCTCAGCTTGACAAATATGAAGCAGATGGCCACATCATATCCGTCACTGAGCCCACAGACTGGATAAGTAATATGGTTATCGTCAAGAAACCAGACAAGCTACGGATATGCATTGATCCTAAACACCTCAACCGGGCTCTGCGACATTCACATTACATTATGCCCAAATTGGAGGATGTTCTTTACAAGCTCCCGAAGGCCAGAGTCTTCACGCTCGTGGACGCCAGAGATGCCTTCCTGCAGTGCAAGCTCGACCAGCAGCTACATGACCACCTTTTGGACACCTTGGGGCAGGAAGAGGTGGTTGAAGCTCCCGTTTGGGGTCTCTGTGGCTCCAGAGGGGTATCAGCGGAAACAGCACAAGCTGTTGGTGGGACTCAGTGGCGTGGAACCCATCGCAGATTACATCCTCATAGTGGGCTGTGGGGACAGTGATGAGGAGGCAGAATGGGACCATGACGCCAAGCTGCTGGCCCTGATGGACAGATGCAGACAGGTCAAGCTAAGGCTAAGCATAAAAAAGCTTCAGTTTAAAGTGCCAGAGGTCCGCTTTCTTGGGCACATCTTGTCCTCCACCGGATTGAAGGCGGATCCTGAAAAAGTGAAGGCTGTCTTGGAAATGCCCCCCCCCTCCCCATCGGATGTGAAGGCAGTGCAGCGCTTCGTCGGATTCGTCACCTACCTGGCCAAGTTCCTACCGCGGCTCTCTGAAGTGTGTGAGCCACTAAGGAGACTCATGGACAAGGACACCATCTGGCATTGGCTCCCAAAACACGCAGCGGTGAGGAAATAAAACAACTGGTTACCCAGAAACCTGTACTGCGATACTACGATGTATCAAAACCTGTCACGATTCAGAGTGACTCGAGCCAGTATAGACTTGGCTGTTGCCTCATGCAGGAGGGCCAGCCTGTGGCATTCACCTCTAGGGCACTCACTCCAACAGAGCAGAAATATACCCAGATAAAGAAGGAGTGCCTCAGCATTGTGTTTGCATGCCAACGCTTCCATCACTACCTGTACGGGCGCGACAACATTACCGCAGAGACAGATCACAAGCCCCTTATTGCTATATTCAGCAAGCCTCTCCTGAATGCCCGAACGACTGCAGAGCATGCTACTGGCCTTACAAAACTACAACCTCAAGGTGGTGTATAAGCCAGGGCCAGAGATGTATGTGAGTGACACGCTCAGCAGGGCTACTGCGTCAGGCACACACACACACTCCATGCATGAACAACACGCAGTGTGCAGCTTACAAACATAGCAAGTGGATGTTGAACACATCAACCAGGCTGACTACCTCAATGTTACGGACCAGCGCCTTATACAAATCAGACAGGGACGAGCAACTCCAGGCATTGAGGTCTGTGATTCTGATGGGCTGGCCCAAACCGACTGCAAGGAAGAAACTGCTTTAGCCGTCAGAGAATATTGGCCAGTCAAAGAGGAACTCAGTTTTCAAAACTGAGTATTATTCAAGAGAGTCGTTATTCCCCGGTCTCTGTGCCCTGAGATGTTGGCGCGCGTGCCCTCAAGTCACATAGGAGGTGAGGCCTGTTACAGACAAGCACGTGACACTCTTTAGTCGATCATTACTCAGACTTCTGGGAGATTGACCTCCTCCCCGACCTCTCAGTAGAGACAACGATCAAACGCTGCAAGGCTCAGTTTGCCTGCTATGGCCAGCCAGATAGGGTAATTTCAGATAATGGACCCCAATTCTCCGGATTTGAGTCCCGAAAATTTGCTGCTGAATGGGAATTGGAGCACGTCACCTCATCACCACGACACCAAAAAGCTAATGGGAAGGCGGAGTCGGCAGTCAAAACCGCAAAGAACCTCTGCAAAAAAGCTCTGCGAGAGGGCAAAGATGCCTGGAAAGCAATCCTGCAGTGGCGCAATACCCGACAGAAGGCATGGATAGCAGCTCGGCCCAGCACCTCATGGCACGGCGCTTAAAAGCAGCTCTGCCAGTAGCCAGCACTCTCCTGGAGCCATGTGTGGTGACAGACGTGCTGGTGAAGCTATGTCACAGAAGACAGGTCTCCAAGTTCATCTAAGACAAATCAGCAAAAGACTTACCAGAGCTCAGGGTGGGTGAAACAGTGCGAATGAAGCAACTACCAGGGGACCGGACGGCCTCTGGAGACTCGGATCCTGTGTACAAAAAGTGGCACCACACTCCCACTTGATCGAAGTGAATGGATCACTGTACCGTCGTAACAGGGTTGACCTTCGGATTGCTGAGCCAGCACCTACTCAGAACCCTGATGGTCATAGGGTCGCATGACAAAAGATGCAACCCCAGAAATTCACATGGGGCCTGAGGCACTGGGCGAAGAGCCAGGGGATCACAGGTCAGACACTCCCTCGCCCATCAATACTCCCCTTAGACAGTCAGGTGACATGCAGACAAGCCCTCGCAGACAAGCCCTCAGTCCTCTCAGACAAGCCCTCTGTCTTTTCACGCTGTCTGTCCCAGCCACCAAAAATACTTAATCTGTAGGTTTCCCATTAGGGATTGTTGACAGACAGAGATAAAAGTGAAGAGAGTATCAACATGTGTTAAGTTGTTACCTGAAGAAAAAAGAGAAGAAAAAAACTGAACTGTTTTTTTTGTGAATTGACAGCTCCTGTCCTATTTTATTAAAGGGAAGATGTTATGGGTGTAAGATAACACAGTGATGCCATCTGTTGGTAAATGTTAATTACTGCAACTCCAGTGTTTTTACCGGTGTGCTTGAGATACCCGGATGTTTCGCAATGTACTGAACACGACTGGTTACTCGCATCAATGCCTCTGTCTCGTCATTTAACATTCGAACAGTTGTTTCCGCTGGTGGTTGTGGGGGTGTCGCTTTGCACCGCTGAACTTTTGGCACAAAAGCTAAATATACTTAATTCAATGATTAAGCTGTTCTAACTTAATTTCAATTATAGTAACAGACTCTCGCCTTGGTTGGTGAACGGACCGATTCCCTCAAACTGTTGTTGTTTATGCAGTACTTGTACATTTTGATACAGCTGTTTGTACTTATGTGCTCTAACAGACTGTTATTTTCGTGACAGTGGCTTCATGCCCATAGGGGGCACAAAGGCACCTGCCCCCTCAGATTGTCCTGTTTCAAAAAATGTCAATGTTAAATTAATTACTAAACATCATTTTTTGCCCACGTTTTATCATAATTATTTATAAAAACCAGTGGTGTAAAGCACTTAAAACCACTCAAATATCAGTGGGTCGCTAGCGGGATCATCCCGACTCTACTAGCAAAAATCTGAGGCGCCAAATTTTAAATCCGAAAGTTGAATTATTAAATATCCAGCTATATACAAGTGTTCCATACTCATCAAAAGCTCTGTTTCTTGGCAATATCACAGCGTTGTCAGATTTCAAAAAGGCTTTACGGCGAAAGCAGCACATTCATTTGTTTGAGGCTAGCACCTCACATATTTTCCAATAGCCATGTATCGATTAGAAATCATGGAACACACATAACACATTTCACAGCGAAAACAAAGTAATTACCTGTTGAAGAACTTCTGCTGAGGTCTTCCTAAGTGTCCAACGAAGACAATCCATGGTTCTTTTGTTAGAAAAAGTAACGTCTTTTATCCATAAATCCTCCATTTGGTTCATGCGTTATAATCAGAAACGACAGCCTCCATTACTCCTTTGAAACTCGGCGCCAGCTCGTTAAAATTATACCTATAAACTTGTCCAAAAACAATCAAACATAGTTTTAAATGTATCCTTAGGAACCCTTTTACGTATATGTACTATTATAAATCAGCCGGAATATAAACTGAACGCTAAAAACGATAAATAAGGCACAGCCAGCGCCTTCTCATGCACGCCAAGACTCTGAAGAGTTTTCAGAAGAGGGTCCTCATTGCCATGCTGTTTATCAATGGCCGAAATACCTCCAAGATGGAGTAAAACACCGTCTCGTGGTTGATGACATCATAAGGAAGCGACGTGCATTGCGTTCACATGCCTATATATGGTCATTTTGGATAGGAGGGGCTCAAAAATGAGCAATGTGTCAAAATGACTTTTTTCAGGACAGAGATTCCTCAGGGTTTTGCCTGCCAAATGCGTTGTGATTGACGCACAGACAAATGGTTAACAGTTTTGGAAAATTCAGAGTGTTTCCTATCCAATGGTACTAAATATATGCATATCCCATTTTCTGGGCCTAAATGGGAGGCATTTTACTTTGGGCACGCCAGGCTCTCCAAAACAGTCACCTTTGCTGCTGGAGCCGGTGAAGTTAAGTAAAAACATTTTATAGTACTACTTAAGTCGTTTTTGGGGGTATCTGTACTTTACTATTCATATTTTTGACAACTTTTACTTTAACTTCACTACATTCCTAAAGAAAATAATGTACTTTTATTTCACACATTGTCCCTGACACCCAAAAGTACTCAGGACAGGAAAATTGTCTCATTCACGCACTTATAAAGAGAACCTCCCTGGTCATCCCTACTGCCTCTGATCTGGTGGACTCACTAAACAGATGTTTATTTTGTAAATGTCTGAGTGTTGGAGTGTGCCCCTGGCTATCCGTAAATGTTTTAATATTGTGCGGTCTGGTTTGCTTAATATAAGGAATTTGAAATTATTTATATTGAAGTACATTTGAGCAATTACATTTACTTTTGATACTTAAGTATATTTAAAACCAAATACTTTTAGACTTTTACTCAAGTAGTATTTTACTGGGTGACTTTCACTTTTATTTGAGTTATTTTCTATTAAGGTATCTGTACTTTTACTGGAGTATGACAATTGGGTACTTTTTCCACCACTGATAAAACATGGTGGTGTAATTGACACGGGGGGCTACAGTCAGGGTTCCAACAGATAATAAGTCATGTTCCTCACTTCATTTGTCAATTTGGATGTTTTCCCAGTACTGCCCCATTCCTGGTAGTCTGGCTGGTCATCTTGTGCCTGTTATATAAACTTGTTTAGAACTGGGCTGCATCTTAATCCAGGAAAGTTCTCTCCTAGAATCATCCCTAGCCAGCTAAAGTATGCCAGGGAGCTAAGCACGCTGGATACGTGACAGCATTATTTATATCACTTACAGCTGTCCAAGTGTCTGACATCTGTGGAGGGTAGTGAGCAAGAACAGAACAGAAGGTAGGGAATGCAGCCCTGGTCCGATGCCGTAGTTAAGCCCTGGGCTCTGTATTATCATGGTCAGTATCCTGCCTCCTCCCTTAGCAGGAATGAGTTGATGTTAGTTTTGGATCAGCTAGAGGTCTTCTGAGCAACGTGACCCAAACATAGGGTTCTGTTTTCAAGTCCAGCTGCATCTACAGGGGAGAGAACAGAATATGATGTGATATATAACACACACAATATAACACACACATGCAAGCACAACATGCACGCTAAAAGACACACACACACACTAAAACACAAACATACACATTAAAACACACAAACACACTAGCGTATGGGAGAGAATATGGGAACTGAATACATAACATTATGCAATAAATTATCAACGATCAAAGTATTTTGGGGACAGTTTCATCACATTGAAAATCCTAATGTTTCCCTAATGAGTAAAGTATGATGGAGTTAAGAGAGCGAGAGACAGAGAGTTTTTTGTTTGAACCAAGGGAGTCTGGTTCTGTGTTTTCTCACTGAGTCATGCTTCCCCTCCCACCCACACACACACACACACACACACACACACACACACACACACACACACACCCACACATACAAACTCCAACACTCCCACTAATTCCACACACGCACGCACGCACGCACGCACGCACACACACACACACACACACACACACACACACACACACACACACACACACACACACACACACACACACACACACACACACACACACTCCCACTAATTCCAGACACAAACACACACACACACACACACACATATACCCACACACACTCCCACTAATTCCACACACACACACGCACCTACTCATTGTCCCCACACGGCAGTAACATTTCCCTCTGTCTTCAGAGGGCCCCTGATGAGTCCCCCATACAGCCAAGCCCAGCTCAGCATAATCTAATAGATGACAGTGATGGATGCTCTGACCCTTTACTTGTAACATCAAAGTACAGGTGCAGTATTATTTGTGTTTTTGAGTTTGTATAGTTTTAATATTTCGATATTTTCACTGTAAATTGTGAAATTGTACAATGTAGTAATGCTTTCCTGAACACATTGCTTCTCTCTCAAACTAAATTCTACATAGACAAAGTCAGACAGTCACAAATATTTCTATCATGAGAGGAGAGTTTACTGATGCAGCCAGGCAGTGTAGACAGACAGTAGCTGTCCAGCACTGTAATTTCAGCAGTATTGTAGGATTGGTTGAGCTGGCCTTCCCAGCTCATTCACTGGCTCTGGCACTGGCTGAATAATGTCATGTGATCTACGGGAAAGAGAGGGGACCAAAGCCAGACAGGGACAGAGCTCTGTTAACTCAATCACAGGATACAAAGACACCTCCCTACACACACATGGACGCACAGACACACAAGCACACTCTCTCTCTCACACACACACACACACACACACACACACACACACACACACACACACACACACACACACACACACACACACACACACACACACACACACACACACAGACAGCCAGCTGGATACAATAGCATCATATTTAATATGCCTCTCTAGACATGAACGACATGAACAGATACCACATGGTGGATGTGCAGCTCTCTCTCTGATGCTGCTTTAGGTCAAAGTTAGATTATCCAGTCTCTTCCATAAAGAAACACGTCTTTCTTACGTGTTGTCTTTGTAACTGTCTCCTATGAACCTTTCCTGGAAGTTCGTGGCAGTTACCATGAAAATGTATGATTTGGGAATCGTTAAACTGGAAGGCAGATCCCACAACCCAATTACAAGCCATCTGTATGAGTTACTTGACACTGTGAACCAGATTCCAGGTGGTGAATAAGTGTGTCAAAGTTCACAGTTATGTTCTGATACCGTTTCATTCAATGTCATGTCATTAGATAGAGGTTGATAAACAGCAGGCGCAATCCGGTCTAGCTTGATTCTTTGTCAAGAACTGGCTTCCACTAGCTTCCCTGCTTTCTGCTTTTTTAAAGTCAGCTACAGACAATATGTTCCCATTGGGCACACACTGGTTGAATCAGTGTTTTTTCCATGTAATTTCAATGAAATTACGTTGAACCAACATGGGATAGACGTTGAATTGACATCTGTGCCCAGTGGGTTATAGAATGAGGTTGACAGAGATGGTTCAGTGTTTCTGTGAATTCCTCTCCACACAGGAAGCTATTACAGTTTTGTTCAATTGCTAATAAGCATTGGTCAGTACTGAAGCTATTTTTTCAAAACTCTTCACCACTTGATGCATGCTTCAAAATAAGCTTGTTCAACCATATCATTGGCAACAATTCTCACTCAGAAAGCATACACTGTCACTCATAACACACTAACCTAAAAAAACACTAACAACATGGAGCATTACATAAATTATGAACTTCTCTTTCAAGTTTGAATGATTTTTCACAAAAATCAGTATAGAATAAGAATAACACCTTTTCACTTTGGCTGTACTAAGTATATGTAGCAAGAATTAATAAAATATTCAGCAATTTGCTTCAATAGCCTTTATTTATTATTTATCTTTGCATATAGTAATTTACTTGTGAAAAATAAAAAGTTGAAACCAAAAACACATTTCTGAAATTCCAGGGATGCAATAATAATAAAACAAAAAATCATCAACAACATGTATAGTATAATCACTCCTACTGTACAGTACTGTGAGGGTTCTAGTTCTCTCTCTCTCCTGCATTTGGCCACAAGTTCTCATCAACATCACATCTTATGTCTTCTCTGGCGATGCATCTTGGAAAGTATCTTCTGGAATGTCTAATCCAACCCTGGCAGTCTTCAGGAGAAGTGTCTCCACACCCCGCATTCATGGCATCCAGTAAGGACATCTGGTCATGTGGATGGTGGTCATCAACCTTCCACCTCCACGCAGAGAGAAACTCCTCTATGGGGTTTAGGAAGGGGGAGTATGGAGGCAGGAACAGTACTGACATCCTGGGATGTGCAGCAAACCAGTCTGTGACTGCAGCAGAGTGGTGGAATGCCCCATAATCCCACACAACAACGAAGGTAGGGGAGTTTCTTGCCCCTCTCTCCTCCGCTGGCACAAGTCGACAGCAAACCATCATTGGACAGTGTTGCACACATTGTGATGTTAGCTCCTCTCTTGCCTGGGACATCCACGGTTGCTCTCTGTCCAATCACATTTCTTCCCCTGCAGTGTGTTTTTGCCAGGTTGAATCCAGCTTCATCCACAAAGATGAATGTATGTGCAGTTTGTCTGGCTTCCATCTCCATTACTCTCTAAAATACAGTGAATCTAGTTTTACAGTACTTTACATTATGCATAACTGTGTATTTACCCTGTTTGGTTATTGAACAGGCATCTTACCTGGACATATTGATACTGGAGTTCTTTCACACGTTCACTGTTTCTCTCAAAGGGTACAGTGTACAACTGCTTTATCCTTATTTTATGTTTCTCTAGGACTCTGGCAGTTATCGTTGTGCTGACCGTATTCACACTCCCAAAAGTGATATTGTCTGCCAGCACTCTGTCCCAAATTTCCCACAGTTTTATTGCATTGTTGCCAATCACCATGTCAACAATGTCAATTTCCTGCATCTGATAATATTCTGACTCTCCCTCCTGTGGAATGATCAATATATTTCAAAATGTCAGTATATGTAAAAATGTGAACATACTGTATTGTACTGTAATATGTAGTTCAATTATCATTGAAGGATGCACATCTCACCTGTTGATTTGCCGGAGAATTCGTACTATTGATGCAACTGTTGAACGCTGCAGATTTGGTGGCACCCTTAAACCGGCCTCTCTCAAAGAGAGACCATGGTTTACAACATGGTAAATAATTGTGGCCCTCTCATCAGAGACCACCGCTTGGTCTTCCTCTCCTTTGTCCTCCACGCATTCTCCCTCTCCCTGCCACCCTTCTTTCCCCACCAACCTGTCTTCCTTGATCCATGTTTTCAAACTAAATCATTCCAAAGCTGTCCTCTTTTGTCTGTTTGGTAACAAGACTAAAAACAGGACACTTGGGTAGGCTTTCAGCTGAAATTGCAGTCAGCTGTGTTTGGAATAATTAAATATTCTGCTGAGATTTTCTATACGTTTCAATCAAGTTACTGCAGAAATGCATGATATTTGCCATCATTCTGTTTTGAATGTGTTTTTAATAGTTTGGAAACAGTGTGTTAGCATTTGAAAACATGTTCTGCAAATATATAGTTTTGCAGGTGGTGGAGTATGAATGAGAAAAGAGTTAAAAGATTTCTGAGAATGTTGTCATTGAATGCATTTTGTGTGAAAGCAATGAAAAACGATTCACAGTTTGGTCCACATACACTTCTGTTTCGCTGACTGTGTGAAGAGTTTTGACAATGTGATTTCAGATTTGACCAATGCATGTTAGCAATTGAAAAAAAACTGTAAGAGTATCTGGGTACATCCTGACTGGGTTCATCCTGAAATTCCCCAATTCTTCAAGAGAGAGATACAAGATAAGTGGGAAAATATTAGTGTAAACTAACATCTCACAGTAAACAGCTGACTGCGTAATGGCAAATCATTGTTTATCCCACAGTAGGACAGTTACTTCACTGCATGCATTAGGTCATATCCAGTGCAAGGTGTGCAGTCAAAACTGTTTTATCTCTTTCCAAAATGTTTTTCTGCATCAAAATGACACACACATGCGTCATATGAATAGATCTGTCTACCAACCAACAACACACTGATGTGCTCAATACAAAATACTACTATGAATATCCCAGCAGTAGGTTTATGCCTTTTGCATTTTCAGTGTTATACTGTAGCCAGTTTGTAAAAGATTGTTTCAGTAATGTATACCTACTCAAATATACATTAATAAACACACACAAATGCAATACAGTAACAAAAACATTGTCATTAAAATGCATTATTTTTTAATACTTGTGTTTTGTATGTAACACTTTCCATACTCAACAGCAGAAAACCAGGACATTCAGTAAGATAAAGGGTTTTCTGTACAATTTTTTTTTTTTAATGAAAGTGTCTCATTCTTTCAAAACTCTAAACACAAAAACACATGCAAAATGTAAGAAAAAAGACATTAGGCTGCATCCTGCCCCCACATCAACTTCACCACATGCATCCTCCATTGCCTGGAGAAAAGGCATGCGTGCGAGGGGATGGAGGTCATACACCTTCCATTGGCATGCCCAAAAAAAACTCTTCAATTGGGTTTAAGAATGGGGAATAGGGTGGGAGGTATAGAACAATAAATTGTGGGTGGTCGATGAACCAGTTGCGGACCAGAGCAGCCCGGTGGAAACTCACGTTGCCCCAGATGACAACATACCTGGGCTGCTCTGGTCCACCCCTCTGCTCGGCTGAAATGAGGATGCCATGTAGTGTGTCAGGAATGTGATGAGAAGGGCGGTGTTGTAGGGACCAAGTTTGGCATGGTGATGGAGGACGCCTTGCTGGCTAACGGCTGCGCACATGGTGATATTCCCTCAATGCTGTCCAGGGACATTCACAATGGCACGGTGGCCAATAATGTTCCGTCCCCTTCTTTTGGCCAGGTTGAAGCCAGCCTCATCAATGTAAATATAAATGTGCTGAATTGCAGCGGGATCCAGCTCCAAGACTCTCTGAAACAGACAACAAGACAATATGTGACATAGACCTAGAGCAGTCAATATGGTGAGGCACAATACACTGGATTACAGTACTGTAATGTGTGTATACAGTGCTGATATGATAGTAAATTCACAGTATAGCACTTACACATATTCATAGCGCTGTTCTATAACCCTCTCTGAGTTTCGCTCAAATTGCACCCTGTAGACCTGTTTCATCCAGATTCGGTTGCGCTGTAATACACGGTCAAATGTAGACAAGCCCACCTGGTGAATGTTATTGAATATTGTGTTGTCTGTAATTATGTGGTTCAGGATTTCTCGTAGTCTAATGGAATTGTTTGCCACCACCATGTTCACAATAGCGGTCTCCTGTTCTGGTGTGAACAGCCGGTGTCTTCCACCATGGCCTGGCCGTCTCACAGTTCGGCAGAAGATCCACAAATATGATGATTCAGATACAGTAAGCTAAAATATATTTTTTAAATCAATTTGAAATGACATTACTGTAACATTGGCCAACAATCACTGAGTAGCATAGGTCTACTGATATGTCGGACTGCAGCATACTATAGTATACATACATAAAGAGCATAGTGTAGATGGTAGGTAACTTACCGGTTGTCATTTCTGAATGTACAGATGATAGATGCAACCGTGTAGCGGCTCTCTGCCCAGCCTCCCTCATACTCAATACATGGTTGAGCACATGGTCAACCAATGTGGCCCTGATCTCATCTGAGACAACTGTCCTTCCTCATTCTCCTCTTCCTCCTCTTCCTCTCACTCCTTCACCTCTACCTCTTGCTTCACCATTGACTTTCATTTTCCTCCAAAACAGGAGAGCTCATCTGTGGCCTTTTATAGTGCTAAAGCTCTGATTTCTAAGTGAACAATTCTGCAACTAGTGTTTACAACTGTGAGCAGTGGGTGTTGCCAATTGGTGCATAGAGCTTGGCATTGTGATTGGCGTTGCTTTCCAAAGGGAATAGATTTTAAATTTGTGTCTAATGTAGAGAACTTTTGTTAATTTTTTTTATTTAACTAGGCAAGTCAGTTAAGAACAAATTCTTATTTACAATGACAGCCTACAGGGAAACAGTGGGTTAACTTCCTTGTTCAGGGGAAAAACGACAGCTTTTTACCTTGTTAGCTCAGGGATTCAATCAAGCAACCTTTCGGTTACTGGCCCAATGCTCTAACCACTAGGCTACCTGCCACCCCAAAATCTAAGGAGGTTCTACCGAGATTTGTGTGTAGTGTTTTGCAAAACGTGTGATATAGAATTGAAAACTGAGTGTAAAGCAGGAATTGTGCTTGCAATTTTGCAGACTTGGTTTAGGGATTTGGTACATGAGTTTCAGGTTTCGGTGATTGTGTTTCAAGTTCCAATTTTAGTGTGTAAACAATTGGGAAAAACTGTAAGCATTAATCACAGAAGGTGATTGCAGAAAATCCTAACTTAGTTTTACACTAATTTAATCTTCTAGAAACAATGTTCATCATGATTGTTGGAGGATTCTTTAAGCTGAATAATTTGTTCTGAACCTTGACAGGCAGACAGAACATTGGGATGGGGCTAGTTCTAAACAGCAAGGTCAGTTTACTTTCCCAAGGAAAACCAGCCTCTGGAAATAGACAGGAAAACAGAGTTGTTTTTAAATGCTTGAGCGAGGTCAACATCAAATGCATTCCTCTACATGGTCTACATGGTCAATCCGCGGTCTGCATTGTCCGTGCAGCATTACCCGCCTGTGCAGAAGTCAGGGCATTCAAACTTCTTGCGTTTTGCGGAGCAGCGCGGAACTGTTGTGAAGGAAGTTGTCAAAGAAGTGAGTTTGGGATTATACAGGATATCATGTCAATTCAGAGCTACAGTATACAGAGCCCTCCGTATTGTTACAAAATTTGAGAGGCGCACGGCGATGCGCTATGGAACTCAATGGCGCCTCGGACAAGAACCACACTAAACCCAGACATTTTGATTTGTATGAATTATAGCGGATTATAAATGACATTATCAAGTACATTATACTATAATGTGTTGTCCCACAGCGTTGGACCATTGATTTAATCATTGTTATAAATGTGCTCTGCAGAACCACAGAAGACTCAGCTGCAACTGTTGTCTTGTTGCCATTAGTAGTCTGCTTTTACAGAAATTAATTCCTCGCCAAATGACTTCCTGTCCATTCTTGTACCCCCTCCCCCCTTTCTCTCTTGAAGATCACAATTGGGCATTTCCTGGAAACTCCTATGCTGACCATTATCAACGTCAGATCTGCACAAAATAGAGGAAATACATATTTATATTATCATCAGCAAGCACAACCTTACTTAACAAAACATATCAAACTGACAAACAGCATTCTTCAATATTCATATGATCTCAAAAGCGTTTTGGTTTAATGAAATTGTTGAAAAATATGATTATCTCCTCTTGTCAAAATCGATGTTGTGGGTCTAGGAGTATAGATGTACTGTGTACTGCACCTGGCTGTGTTCATATCGACCATTCATTCTAATGCTAATAATACAAATAAAAAGTATACACTAACTGGGACCGCCAGTGTAAAAAAAAGTGACATTTTCTATTTAACAGTTGTCCTAACAAGAAAACAGCATTGATCTCCATTCAGTCCATTAAACGTTAACTGTTGACCCATGTGAAAGTTAGTCCGGTCGTTGATCCAAGTGATGACATCAGAAGATAGGAACGTGCGCCACGCTGGACAATTTCCATATTTGAGTCACGGATGGACTGGGGGGCGTAAACTGTCTGAAAGCGACAGTTGGTTCTCTATGCAGCAACAGAGAAGGAGACCGAACATACATACATACACACAGGTTGACCATGAAACGTGTTCAGATCTAGAATAAACGCTTTAGGCTGCATTAGTCAACTTTTTCATCTTTACTGGACTTCATTACAGTTCGGCGAGGTAGTAAACCTGTTAATCTTTATTGGACTTCATTACAGTTCTGCGAGAATGTTTTTCAAAGCCGTTCTATTCCTGGCAGGCGTGCATGCGGCTTCAGGCGTTTTTAACGGTGAGTAGAATTCAACTGATCCGTGATAAAAATGTATTTCATACAAATAATGTGCAGCCTACACTTTTAGGCCCTACCTCACTTATAGCCATAGACTATTATTTGGAAAAGTTTAATTCTAGGATATAAACGGGTCGGTGTGGCACGGTGATTTCTAACCGTCGCAACATAAAGTATTATGTGTAGTATTCATTAAACATTTATAGACAGTTACATATTCCAAAGTATAAAATACTACACTGAACAAAAATATAAACGCAACATGTAAGGTGTTGGTCCCATGTTTCATGAGCTGAAATAAAAGATCCCATAAATGTTCCATACACAAAAAAAACGTATTTCTCTAAAATTGTCTGCACAAATTCGTTTACATCCCTGTTAGTGAGAATGTATCTTTTGCCAAGATATTCCATCCACCTGGCAGGTGTGGCATATCAAGAAGCTGATTAAACAGAATGACCATTACACAGGTGCACCTTGTGCTGGGGACAATAAAAGGTCACTCTAAAATGTGCAGTTTTGTCACACAACACACATTTTGAGGGAGCATGGCTGCACCCCTGCCCAGTCATGTGAAATCCATAGATTAGGGCCTAATGGATTTATTTAAATTGACAAATTGCCTTACATGAATTGTAACTCAGTAAAATCTTAGAAATTGTTGCGTTTATATTTTTGTTCAGTATAAGTCATGAGGGATATTTATGAAGTTTTATTATAGGCCTACATTTTATACTTTGCTTTTCTTGGCTGAAATAACTCTCCTTTTTATGATGCAACAAAACAGGTTGAAATGTATTGCGATAGGATTTTAGAAGTGGTCTTGTTGAACACACCATTTTATTGACAGAACCAGAATTTTATCAAGTTATTCCAATACCCATGTAGCACCTAACATTTTCAGGACACACGTCATCCCATTTTCAAAGGGATCCAATAGGAACTTCAAACTCTCTGAAGATCAAACAGTCTGTTCCAGGTCCTCCATACCACTGAGCTCTATGACTATTATAATGTAGACTGCAGTGCTCCACAAACTTATTCTCATGTGTGACTGACTCGCGTCTCTGTATTGTTTTTCTCCACAGGCAGCTCCATCGTGAGGACCTTCGCCAGGAGGTTAGTCACGGAAGGGTCCGTGGTCACAGACGAGCCAATAGATCTAGACCTACTGGACTACTACCCAGACATAGACAGTAATGGGACTGGAGTTGGACTAAACAATGTGTCCGGACCGGGAGAGAGAGTTGGGTTGATAAATGGATCCAGACTGGGACCGTTGGAACTGGGCTCTGCCAGGAATGCTACAGAAGTCTGGTCTTACGCCATCTCTGTTATGGCCAACAACTTCCTCACAGGCCACCTTTCTACCATCTTCATCCCAACGCTTTACACCATCGTCTTCCTCATTAGCGTGCCTCTTAACATTGTTGCCATGGTGACCTTTGCCCAACGGATCCAGCCCATGAAGCCGGCAGTGATCTACATGCTGAACCTGGCAGCCGCCGACCTGCTGTTCGCCCTGCTGCTGCCCTTCAAGATCGTCTACCACTACAATGGCAATGACTGGGGCTTCGGCGAGGGGTTGTGCCGCCTGGTCACTGCGGCCTTCTACTGCAACATGTACTGCTCCATCCTCCTCATGACCTGTGTCAGCGTGGACCGCCTGCTGGCAGTGGCCTACCCCATCAACTCCCTGGCCTGGAGGAGCCCCCGCAACGCAGCCTTGGCCTGCAGCGCCATGTGGATCCTGGCTGTGGGTGGCGCGCTGCCTCTTGTCCTCTCACAGCAGACGGTCTACTACAACCCACTGGATATCACCACCTGCCATGACATCCAGGACCTGGAGCTGTTAGAGGAGCAATACGTCTTCTTCTTTCCTACGCTCTCCTGCACCCTCTACTTCCTGCCGCTGTTCGTAATGGTGACCTGTTACTCCCGGGTGGTGCAGGTGCTCAACAAGGCTCCTTGCGGTGTTGTAGGTAAATACACACCAGGGAAACCAGACATAATGTACTTCATTTGGCTAATCTGTTTCTTAATCTTGATGCAGCAGGTCTGTTTAAAAAATACATCTCATTAGAGGATAATAATATTTTCTATTGTAATTTGATCTGATCTAGGCCGTACCAGGCAGAAGGCGCGGGCTGTGGTGATGGCGGTTACCGTGCTTGTGGTGTTCGTGGTCTGTTTCACACCTACCAACTCCATTCTCCTCGCTCACTACCTTCAGATTGCTGGGCAGGTGGGTGGGGAGCCGGACGCTACCCACGTGGCCTACTTGGTGTCACTATGTTTGGGGAGCATCAGCTGCTGTCTGGACCCCCTGGTCTACTATTTTGGCTCGTCCCAGTGCCAGAAGCAGCTGGAGGGGGCGCTGGGATGCCAGGCAGCCGCCGAGGGAAGGAAGAGTCTGGCCTCATCCTCTGGTTCCTCCAGGACCAGCACCAGGACCAGAATAAGCACGGGGACTAGGATTACTAAGGTGGACACCTTCCAGGCCAGCCTCAGCAGCCAGTACAAGAAACTCCTGGTCTGATGGATGGATGGAGACACAGAGAGATGAAAAGCAAAAATGAAGAATATAATATTAGTATATACTGGTCTGACAGATAGACATGGACCAAAGCTAGGCTATTTCTGAGGAGAAAATAATGGATTTGGCTAGTATGATGAATTCAGTCAGACATTCATCCATAGGTCTGGGTTAGCTATGCCCAACTCTCAATATGAAGAAGAGATACACATTTCTGTTGTTTCAGACAGTGCAAGAAGCTGCTGTTCTGATTGACATGGGCCAAAGTTGTTTCTGACCTGTACGCAACTACAGTACCAAGAATATATATTTAGGGTAAGAGAAAAGGAAAATCTAAGTTGTGAAAATGTAATGGATAATACAATTTTAAATCTTTATCTTAAATATATTTCCCATGGAAGTTGAAGTTGGTATTATTGAAGCAGGTTTAAATTCCCCAAAACCGTTTCTTTTAAGTTTGATGGTCTGCGATAAGGGAATAACAAAGGAGTCTTGTATGTATTGTACCATTTCTTAAACGCTCACTGTGAACAATACAAGGAAATGCTTTCGATACAAGCTGAGTGAGGTCACTTCTATGCCTGCTGGCCGTAGAGATATTTACTCAGCATTATGAAATGTATAGCAATGTTGTCAATGTTGTATAGAAATACCATGCTGTTTATTATGTACACCCATCTTGTACCAGGTCAGACCCCCCCCAAGCCTCCAGAACAGCCTGAATTCTTCGGGGCATGGAAAGGTTGCTCAATTTGTATAAAGGGACCTAACGTCTGCCAGGAAAACATTCCCCACACTGTTACACCACCGCCACCATCCTGTACCATTGACACCAGGCAGGATGGGGCCATGTACTTATGCTGCTTACGCCAAATCCTGACTTTGCCATCATCATGATGCAACATAAACCAGGATTCGTCAAACCAGGCAATATTTTTCCACTCCTCATTTGTCGAGTGTTGGTGATTGTGTGCCCACTGAAGCTGCTTCTTCTTGTTTTTAGCTGATAGGAGTGGAACCTGGTGTGGTCGTCTGCTGAAATGTTTTTAGAAACTTTTAAAAAGGAATTAAAGATGAAAAGCTGAAATGTCTTGAGTCAACAAGTATTCAATTATTTTGTTAGGGCAAGCCTAAAAATGTGCTTAACAAGTTGCATGGACTCACTGTGTGCAATACTAGTGTTTAACATGAATTTTGAATGAGTACCTAGTCTCTGTACCCCACACATATCATTATCTGTATGGTCCCTCAGTCAAGCAGTGAATTTAAAACAGATTCAACCACAAAGACCAGGGAAGTTTTCCAATACCTTGCAAAGAAGGGCACCTATTGGTAGATGGTTAAACGTAATAAAAGCAGACATTGAATATCCCTTTGAGCATGGTGAAGTTATTAATTACACTTTGGATGGTGTATCAATACTCCCAGTGATACAGGCGTCTGTAGGAGCGAAGCCTTTTCGTGAACGAGGTGGTGTACCTTAATAAACTGACCACTGTGTGTATATTATCACTCCAATAACTTTAGCTCACACTCATTATTACTAAATATTCCATTTGTGTGAATGTATAATCTATGCATTCAGAATTGGAAGAGCTGTTTGACTACTACATACCTATTTAGTACAAACAAGTATTCCGTGGGATTTATATTTGGTCTGGAGGATAACATTAAATGAAGAAGGCATTTGTGCCATACTGTTACAGAACATTACAAAAAACAATGGTAAATGTTTCAAATAAAGCTATCTGATTTTTTTGTGTGTAATGATGTATATTTTGTTTGTGGTTTAATTTATATCAAATTAATTTAAGTAATAAAAATAATGGACACTGAGGCATTGTGAATATCTGAAATATTGAGTAATACATGTTTATGCACACACACTGGCAGTGACTCATCCATTTTGTGTCTCATCATAATTTTAGGTAGTTGACCAAATTAATTCTACATTAAAGCCTTTTCATTTAGATCATGTATTTCCATTATGATTTGAAGACAATTGGTCAGATAACATTGTTACTTCCTGTCCCCTCTCTTCCCATCACCACCATTCCATTCCTCCATTTCACCTGTACAAAGAAAAACAGAGCAAGAGAAAAGCACCTGAGAGTCCTCAAGCAACTAGCCATCCACTCTGTTTTATGGACCAAACAGAGATGCTAGTGACTAAGTCAAACAAAAAGATCAAACTGTTGTAACTTCCAGTGAGCCTGCCCTGAGTACACTGGACCTGATGCAAGACACACCACTTTCTCGTTACTCTCATAAACCTTTGCTCTGTGTTGCAACTGGGAACATAAAGACAGAGAAGAGGGCAGGAGAGATCAGCAGACAGGGAATCATATTCTTTAACTGTGAGGAAATGTCCTTGATGCACTCCACTTTTCCACTAAAAGGTTATGCCACTATTAACTAGCCTACCTACTAAACATCCTGGTAGGCCTACTCTACCACAGTGCTGAGCTGTACATTACCTTAGGCCTATGTTTGTCAAGGAGGCACATTTGCACATCCGTTTTTCTGCAGGTGGTAGTGAAGGTGCCCCTAGGCACAGCTCTAGGATTAGTTTATACCTTCCCCAAATTCTAACTTCAAGCCTAGGTGGAAAAATATAAAACTGACCTTAGATCAATGGCTCAGGGCAACATCTGGACCTAGTGCATATGCTCAGGCAGTCAGCCTGAACAACACAGGTGTGCATGGTCACGTGTCTTATAACATTACGGCGTTTTTTTCTTCCCACCTGTTATGTAAGGAAGGGGTGTGGTACCTACCTCTTCCGTTTACTTCTACGTCGCACAGACAAAAGGAATACACAAACGCGTTCATCAGCATTCAACACTATTCATAAATCGCAGATAGATCAATGTTGAAAAGTTTTGTGGAAGTTAACATGAGTTTTCAGCCACATTGGTTGAAACGTATGTTTTTATTGGCCTGCGTCGATCTATGTCTGTCTCAGAAAAATGGTAAGAGAAAGCCTTTCCCTCTATTTCTCTCGGTATTTGTTTTTTCCCCCGATCAGATACACGTTATGCAATTCTTTATTGCCTTGGACAATTTATTGAGTCGGATTCCCTCTATCTGATTCCTTTGAATGCAGAGTTTGTGAAATACCCCTAGTTGTGATGATATTCCCAATGTCGGCGTGGTTACTGAGTGTTGTCATCATCCCACATGGCAATGCAGGCGACTGCTTACTGACTTCTCTACAAATCACAATTTTTTACTTCACTTTTATTTAACCAGGTAAGCTAGTTGAGAACAAGTTCTCATTTACAACTGCGACCTGTCCAAGATAAAGCAAAGCAGTGCGACACAAACAACAGAGTTGCACATGGAATAAACAAACGTACAGTCAATAACACAATAGAAAAGTCTATATACAGTGTGTGCAAATTAAGTAAGATTGGGGAGGTAAGGCAATAAATAGGCCATAGTGGTGAAATAATTACAATTTAGCAATTAAACAATGAAGTGCAAAGGAGAACAAAAATTATGAGGTAGTTGGGTGGGCTATTTACAGATGGGCTATGCACAGGTGAAATGATCTGTAAGCTGCTCTGACAGCAGATGCTTTAAGTTAGTGAGGGAGATATGAGTCTCCAGCTTCAGTGATTTATTTTTTTTATTTTTTTTTTTATTTTTTTTCTTTACAATTAGTTCCAGTCACTGGCAGCAGAGAACTGGAAGGAAAGGCGGCCAAAGGAGGAATGGCTATGAGGGTGACCAGTGAAATATACCTGCTGGAGCGCATGCAACGGGTGGGTACTGCTATGGAGACCAGTGAGCTGAGATAAGGCGGGGCTTTACCTAGCAAAGACTTAGATGACCTGGAGCCAGTGGGATTGGCGACGAGTAATGAAGCGAGGGCCAGCCAACGAGAGCATATAGGTCGCAGTGGTGGGTAGTATATGGGGCTTTGGTGACAGAATGGATGGCACTGTGATAGACTGCATCCAATTTGCTGAGTAGAGTGTTGGAGGCTATTTTGTAAATGACATTGCCGAAGTCAAGGATCGGTAGGATGGTCAGTTTTACGAGGATATGTTTGGCAGCATGAGTGAAGGATGCTTTCTTGCAAAATAGGAAGCCGATTCTAGAATTAATTTTGGATTGGAGATGCTTAATGTGTGTCTGGAAGGAGAGTTTACAGTCTAACCAGACAGACATCATCAATGACGACTCATTTATTAGTTGTAGATTAGTTAGTCAGTCACAGTTTACCCATGATACATCACGGTTTTGATGGTCGAACAAGGCCACAGACACACACATTTTCTCAGTCAAGATTTTTGATAGGGTGCAATTGCAGCTGCAATTCGGGGCGTTCCTGCATGCGGGCATTCCTGCATCTGCAGGAACTGCTCTTTATACACTACATCACCAAAAGTATGTGGACACCTGCTCATTGAACATCTTATTCCAAAATCATGGCATTAATATGGAGTTAGTCTCCCTAACTCATCTGGGAAGGCTTTCCACTCGATGTTGGAACATTGCTCTGGGGATTTGCTTCCATTCAGCCACGAGCATTAGTGAGGTCGGGCACTGATGTTGGGCGATTAGGCCTGGCTCGCAGTCGGCGTCCCAAATTCATCCCAAAGGTGTTCGATGGGGTTGAGGTCAGGGCTCTGTGCAGGTTCTTCCATACCAATCTCGACAAACCATTTCTATGGACCTCGTATTGTGCACGGGGGCAATGTCATACTGAACAGGAAAGGGCCTTCCACAATCTGTTGAACGTTGGAAGCATAGAATGGTCTAGAATGTCATTGAATGCTGTAGCGTTTTGATTTTCCTTCACTGGAACTAAGGGGCCTAGCCCGAACCATGAAAAACAGCCCTAGACCATTATTCCTCGTCCACCAAACTTTACAGTTGGCACTATGCATGGGGCAGGCAGCGTTCTCCTGGGATCTGCCAAATCCAGATTCATCTTTCGGACTGCCAGATGGTGAAGCGTGATTCATCACGCCAGAGAACGCGTTTCCACTGCTCCAGTCAAATGGTGGCGAGCTTTACGCCACTCCAGCCGATGCTTGGCATTGCGCATGGTGATCTTAGGCTTGTGTCCGGCTGCTCGGCCATGGAAACCCATTTCATGAAGCTCCCAACAAAAGTTATTGTGCTGACGTTACTTCCAGAGGCAGTTTGGAACTCTGTAGTGAGTGTTGCAACCGAGGACAGATGATTTTTAGGACCTAGCTAGCTAGGAAGACTCTGGCACAAAGCAGACTGGGAGTGACACCGGTAGCTAGCTAGCTAGATAGGACACCAGTTGACCGTGTCATTCGCCCCCGAAAAACTCAGATGGAGGAATACTCAGATGGAGGAATGCCCACATGCAGGAACACCATCATACACTATTGAGATTTTTGACTGAAAATGACCACTTTAAGGGGTATACTACAAAGCAGGATCAATGAGTTAGCCAGCTAACTTTGATAACCAGAAATAACTTTTTCTGGTTCATAAAGAAAGCTACACTTAAATACAGTATGTGTTTTTGGTTGTTGAGTTAAGTAGACCTTGCCCATTTTAAGCTTATTCTTATTCTCCTTGTTCCTTCTTTTAGTTTACCCCTCTGGCGTCTTATTAGTTGATTTCAAATAAATGTTTACTTTTGATATAGTTTACATAAGAACAATAAAAAGTAATAATTGAGGCATGTACCTGACAGAAGTAAATAAGTCACAAATGTCTATTGTATTCAAATGGCATACATTCTAACCCCATTGTTGGAAGTCCTTAAACAGCCCTGTTTATAATCCCCTTGTTTCTCACCTCTTTCTCAGAGCGTCTTATTGCTGATGTTGACGACCGAGGATTCACAGGGAACGAGACAATGGAGGGGGTGGGGGTCTCCCTGACGGCCCTCATGGTTCTGGACAGTCATCTGACCACAGTGTTCCTCCCCATCGTCTACATAGTGGTGTTTGCTGTGGGGCTGCCCACCAACACCATGGCCATCTGGGTCTTCCTGTTCAGGACCAAGAAGAAGCACCCTGCCGCTATCTACATGGCCAACCTGGCTCTGTCCGATCTGCTCTTTGTCATCTGGACGCCCCTGAAGATCGCCTACCACTTCAACGGTAACGACTGGATCTATGGTGAGAGGCTGTGTAAAGTCCTGGTGGGCTTCTTCTATGGGAACATGTACTGCTCCATCCTCTTCATCACCTGTATCAGTGTCCAGCGCTACTGGGCCATCGTTCACCCTCTCTCCCAGGATTGTAGGAACAACCATGTTGCCATCAGTGTCTCGGTCGCAGTCTGGGTGGGGGTCTGGCTGCTGACCACCCCTCTCTACCTCTACGACCAGACAGTCAAGGTGACCAACCTCAACATCACCACCTGCCACGACGTCGTCCGGCCCAGCCAGAATAGCATGGCCATCGGCTACTTCCTGACCATGGGAACCCTGGGATTTGTAGTTCCCACTGTGGTGTGCGTGGTGGCCTACGTTCTGATGCTCAAGTCCCTGAGGAACTCTATGACGGACAGCAGCATCTCCAAGAATCGCCACAAGGCTGTGGTTCTCATCATTACTGTGCTGGTCATGTTTCTGGTCTGTTTCACCCCCAGTAACATCATGCTGCTGGTGCACTACTCCCTCCTGCTGGCCGGAGTAGTGAACGATGGCTACGGCTTTTATATCACCACCCTGTGTCTGGCCGCCCTCAACAGTTGTGTGGATCCGTTCATCTACTACTTCATCTCAGAGGAGTTCAGGGAGCACGTGAAGAACACGCTGAGGTGCCGCAGTGAGAGGACAGTGGCGAGGATGAGGGTTTCGTTCAGCGCTCTTAAGTACTCCAAGAAAAATAGCACCTACACGTCAGACTCAGGGAACACACAGAGCAGCTCCTTTTAAGGGGGTTGTCATGTGGAGATGGAAGTTGGCTGTACTGATGTTTTTAAAGTACTGGATGGGTGAAAGGGAATAGCTGGTGACCATCTGCCATATTGCTTTCACCTGATTTGTTTCATCATTATGAATGGAAAATGTGCCATTTTAATCTGAGATGCAACCCCAGACTACTTCATATTATGTGCTAGTGTTACATTGGTTTCTCTTCCCTCATACATGATTTTTACATGGAGATTTTGTTGGTTTTATGTAGAGGGTAAAATTAGTAAGAGTGATGAGGCAAATTGTTTTTATTCTGCGTTACTGATCCATCCTCCACGTTTAGACGGTCAGATGTCCATTAAGTTTGTTCCAGCGCGGAGCTCTCCAAAACTGTCAACTTAGTTCTCAGTGCCCTGCACTGACCCTTCTTCTTTAAGTGAGCCATTCACCGACAGTACCTAGTGAAAGTCTACACACCCCTTGCACAGTTATTACATTTTCTACAACACCTGCTTGACATTTTCAAAGTGAAAGAAAAAGTATAGAAAATTTGGCAGCAATTACAGCTGAACATCATTTTGAATAACATTCTACCAACTCTTAGCGTAACATTATATCCATTGTTTTTGTTAAAATTGCTCAAACTCTGTGCATTTGTTTGGGAATCATTGATGAATGCAAACATAGTCTCTGATTTTCAAGCAGATTTAAGTCAGGATGGAAACTGGACCCCTCTGAAACACTCAACACCTCTTGGAATGCCATTCTAGTGTCTTGTTATTAAAATTTCTGTAATTGTCAGACTGAGGTAGATTTTCCTCTACATACAGTGCATTCAGAAAGTATTCAGACCCCTTGACCTTTCCCACATTTTGTTTTACATTACAGCCTTATTCTAAAATGTATTAAATCGCCCCCTCCCAATCTACACACAATACCCCATAATGACATTTTTGCAACAACAAAAAAAATACATCAAATTTACATAAGAATTCAGACCCTTTACTCGGTACTTTGTTGAAATCTTCTTGGGTACGATGCTACAAGCTTGGCACACCTGTATTTAGGAGTTTCTCCCATTCTTCTCTGCAGAGCCTCTCAAGCTCTGTCAGGTTGTATGGGGAGCGTCGTTGCACAGCTATTTTGGGGTCTCTCCAGAGATGCTCAATTGGGTTCAAGTCCAGGCTCTGGCTGGGCCATTTTTAAGGACTTTCAGAGACTTGTCCCGAAGTCACTCCTGCATGGTCTTGGCTGTGTGCTTAGGGTCGTTGTCATATTGGAAGGGGAACCATCGCCTCAGTCTGAGAACCTGCTCCAGAGCACTCAGGACTTCATCAAGGATCTCTCTGTACTTTGCTCGGTTCATCTTTCCTTTGATACTGACTAGTCTCCCACAGCATGATGCTGCCACCACCATGCTTCACCGTAGGGATGGTGCCAGGTTTCCTCCAGATGTGACACTTGGCATTGAGGCCAAAGAGTTTAATCTTGGTTTCATCAGACCAGAGAATCTTGTTTCACATGGTCTGAGAGTCCTTTAGGTGCCTTTTGGCAAACTCCAAGCGAGTTGTCATGTGCCTTTTACTGAGGAGTGGCTTCCGTCTGGCCACTACCATAAAGGCCTGATTGGTGGATTGCTGCAGAGATGGTTGTCCTTCTGGAAGGTTCTCCCATCTCCACAGAGGAACTCTGGAGCTCTGTCAGTGTCCATCGGGTTCTTGATCACCTCCCTGACCAAGGCCCTTCTCCCCCGACTGCTCAGTTTGGCCGGGCGGCCAGCTCTAGGAAGAGTCTTGCTGGTTCCAAACTTCTTCCATTTAAGAATGGAGGCCACTGTGTTCTTGGGGACCTTCAATGCTGCAGGCATTTTCTGGTACCCTGTCTCGGGAACTCTATGGAAAATTCCTTCGACCTCGTGGCTTGGTTTTTGCTCTGACGTACTGTCAACTGTGGGACCTTTTTTATATAGACAGGTGTGTAACTTTCCAAATCATGTCCAACCAGTTGAATTTACCACAAGTGGACTCCAAACAAGTTGTAGAAACATCTCAAGGATGATCAATGGAAACCGGATGCACATTAGCTCAATTTCAAGTCTCATAGCAAAAGGTCTGTTTTTTTTTTTTTTTATTAATTTGAAAACATTTCTACCAAACTGTTTTTGCTTTGGGGTATTGTGTGTAGATGACAGAGGATTTTTTTATTTAATCAATTTTAGATAACCAAATGTGGAAAAGGGGAAAGGGGTCTAAATACTTTCTGAGTCCACTGTATTTACCTGCTCCTTTCCTTTTTTCTTTTGATCTTGAGACTCCCCCAGTATCTGCCGGTGACATGCATACCCATAATATGTTGCCACCACATTACTTGAAAATACAGAGGGTTGGTAGAATCTTATTTAAAATGATTTTCAGCTATAATTGTGAAAACCTGCACAATAAAGACATCTTCATATTATAATTTTTTTACAAAGCCTATTTGTTGTCTTTCACTTTGAAAATGTTGAGCAGGTTATGTAAATCTGTAGAAAAAAAAAAAAAACTAGAATTCTTTTTTAGAAAGAATATTAAGGCAGAACATTTTGAAAACTGTTCAAGGGGTGTAGACTTTCATTAAGCATTGTAAACCATGAATGTATGATATTTCTATAATCTATGCGTAGGCTCGTGAGCACTCCTCTGATCAATAAAATGTAATTATTGTACATTATACATTTTTATTGTCTATAACAGAATGTGTGTAATGTTTTTATTTTTCAATAGAAATACATAAAACAAAAATTATGGCCTTGGCTTTGTCAGCCGAGTGGCATTTAGCAGTGGTTCCCTTTCTGTTGTGACATGAGTTTACATGAACAACTACCAAGTAGAAAAGGGGACCTTCTGATCATTATCTTGAATGCACAGTATAGTTTTGTATAGGAGAACTTTCGCCTACACCCTGAGAGATGTTGCAGCCTTAACTAAAATGGCAAACTCCTCAACTTAGTTGAATTAAATAGATCTATTTAATCAGAATAAATAAATGCTGGAATGAGTCTATTTCATTGTGGAAATATGACAAGTGTAGAAAGAGCATTGCCTCAAAAGTGACCATAGTCCAGGCATGCATGAAATTGTGAATAATTTATGAGGCAATGCCCGAGAGAACCACTACTAGATTGGCATAGAAATTATTTATCGAAATAGGTCTTCTCTATTCTCTTCTAAGATTTGTCTGGGTTATCCTAGGAGAAGACCAAGCAGGTTAGAGCCGTGTAAAGTAGCATTCTCAGCCACAAGCATACCTTCCATCCCTGTTCAGACTCGAGAGGTTGTGAGAGCCAAGGGGAACTACTTTTATGCGTATCAAATTTAATTGGTTGCATACACATTCAGCAGATGTTATTAGTGAAGGAGTACAGATTTGTAAGCAGCATACAAATATGGTGTTTCATACATTGGCATTTTTCCTATTGGCTTACTCACTCCCAAACCATATTACCCAGAGGCATGTGGAAATTAACAGACACTCGAAACCATGTAATATGCGTGAGAGAGAGGGGCCCACTCAGGCAATATGATCTGATTGTGGCAAGTGTACAGGGGGTGTTCCCAGACATGTATCCATAGCCAGTGACCATAGCACTCCTAAGTCTAGGTTAGCTATGCCCAACTCTAAATATGAAGAATAGACATACACAGTCTACGAAACATTAGGAACGCCTTCCTAATATTGAGTTGCACCCCCTTTTGCCCTTGGAACAGACTTAATTTGTCGGGGCATGGACTAGAAAGTGTTGAAAGCATTCCATTCCACATTGACACCAATGCTTCCCACAGTTGTGCCAAGTTGGATGTTTGTCCTTTGGGTATGGGACCATTATTGATACACACTGGAAACTGTTGAGTGTGAAAAACCCAGCAGATTTGCAGTTCTTGACACACAAACCAGTGCGCCTGGCACGTACTGCCATACCCTGTGCAAAGGCACTCAAATCTTTTTTCTTGCCCGTTCACCCTCTGAATGGCACACACACAATCAATGTCTCAATTGTCTCAAGGCTTAAAAATCCTACTTTAACCTGTCTCCTCCCCTTCATCTACACTGATTTAAGTGGATATAACAGGTGACATCAGTAAGGGATCATACTGTAGCTTTCACCTACAGTTGAAGTCGGAAGTTTACATAGACCTTAGCCAAATACATTTAAATTTAAATACATTTTGACAATTCCTGATATTTAATCCTAGTAAAAATTCCGTCTTAGGTTAGTTAGGATTATTTTATTTTAAGAATGTAAAATGTCAGAATAATAGTAGAGAGAATTATTTATTTCAGCTTTTATTTCTTTCATCACATTCCCAGTGGGTAAGAAGTTTACATACACTCAATTAGTATTTGGTAGCATTGCCTTTAAATTGATTAACTTGGGTCAAATGTTTTGGGTAGCCTTCCACAAGCTTCCCACAATAAGTTGGGTGAATTTTGGCCCATTCCTCCTGACAGAGCTAGTGTAATTGAGTCAGATTTGTAGGCCTCCTTGCTCACACACACTTTTTTTCAGTTCTGCCCACAAATTTTCTATAGGATTGAGGTCAGGGCTTTGTGATGGCCATTCAATACCTTGACTTTGTTGTCCTTAAGCCATTTTGCCAAAACCTTAAGTATTCTTTGTGGTCATTATCCATTTGGAAGACCCATTTGCGACCAAGCTTTAACTTTCTGACTGATGTCTTGAGAAGTTGCTTCAATATATCCCCATAATTTTCCCTCCTCATGATGCCATCTATTTTGTGAAGTGCACCAGTCCCTTCTGCAGCAAATCACCCCCACAACATGATGCTGCCACCCCTGTGCTTTACGGTTGGGATGGTGTTCTTCGGCTTGCAAGCCTCCCCCTTTTTCCTCCAAACATAACAATGGTCATTATGGCCAAACAGTTCTATTTTTGTTTCATCAGACCAGAGGACATTTCTCCAAAAATTACGATCTTTGTCCCCATGTGCAGTTGCAAACTGTAGTCTGGCTTTTTTATGGCGGTTTTGAAGTAGTGGCTTCTTCCTTGCTGAGCGGCCTTTCAGGTTATGTCCATATACAACTCCTTTTACTGTGGATATAGATACGTTTGTACCTGTTTCCTCCAGCATCTTCACAAGGTCCTTTGCTGTTGTTCTGGGATTGATTTGCACTTTTCGCACCAAAGTATGTTCATCTCTAGGAGACAGAACACGTCACCTTCCTGAGCGGTATGACGGCTGCGTGGTCCCATGGTGTTTATACTTGCATACTATTGTTTGTAAAGATGAACGTGGTACCTTCAGGCATTTGGAAATTGCTCCCAAGGATGAACCAGACTTCTGGAGGTCTACAATTTGTTTCTGAGGTCTTGGCTGATTTCTTTTGATTTTCCCATGATGTCATGCAAAGAGGCACTGAGTTTGAAGGTAGTCCTTGAAATACATCCACAGGTCAACCTCCAATTGACTCAAAGGATGTCATTTAGCCTATCAGAAGCTTCTAAAGCCATTACATTATTTTCTGGAATTTTCCAAGCTGTTTAAAGGCACAGTCAACTTAGTGTATGTAAACTTCTGACCCACTGGAATTGTGATACAATTAATTATAAATGAAATAATCTGTTTGTAAACAATTGTTGGAAAAATAACTTGTGTCATGCACAGAGTAGATGTCCTAACCGACTTGCCAAAACTATAGTTTGTTAACAAGACATTTTTGGAGTGGTTGAAAAACGAGTTTTAATGACTCTATGTAAACTTTCGACTTCAACTGTATATTCACCTGGTAAGTCTATGACATGGAAAGAGCAGGTGTTCCTATTGTTTTGTATATTGTACATTTCACTTTTTTCAGACCGTGCAAGAAGCTGCTGGTCTGATTGACATGGACCAAAGCTGTTTCTGACCTGCACCCAACTACCAGGAAGATACATTTAGGGTTAGAGAAAAATAAACTGTAATGTAATAGAAAGAAAATAAATCTTTATCTTTATCTTAAATATATTTCCGTTGCAGTTGGTTTATTGAAGCAGGTTTAAAGTCTCCAAAACCGTTTCTATGAAGTTTGATGGTCTGTGAAAAGGGTCAATCCATTTGAATTCAATCACTTTTTGACAGCATCACCTTTATTTAAACAAAACTTTCCATACATGTTTTCCAATGGAAGAAGTGGTCAGAAAGTGACTTTTTGGACCTGAATGCCAAAGCAAAAAAATTTAATTTCTTAACCTTTAATGTCAATTATCTAAAAAAATCGAACTCTGATATTTTTCATATTCGCCGTATGTTGTAGTTGAGACTCAACATGCTCTTGAATACACGGTGGGTGTCATTTTAAATAATTGAAGTAGAGTTCATAGAATGGACCTACTGTATCCTTTCAGACCAATGCAATTTTACTGGTACACCATTGAAATTTGAACTTCTAATTACTACCACAAAGATGTCTATTCTATTATCTATATTTCTATTATTTCAATAGGTTTCCTATGGAGGAATGACCGTACAATTTAAAACAACAGATTTCCATTCAAGTCAGCATTCTTAAATGTGTGGACCTCCAACCATTTTAGTGGTACCATTTGAAAATAGAAATTTCCATTTGATTCCCATTTTAGTACATTTACCAGCCAAAACATGACACTCACCCTGTATTCAGGAGCATGTTGTGTCTCAACCGATGGCAGGCACAACATAAAAAACTCAGATGTAAAATAGGTTCTAAGCTACAACATATGCAAGAATATATTTTTATAATTTACGTTTAAGGTAAAAAAATGACATTGTATTAAAAAATAGTTTGCTTTTAAATTATGTACATCTCAACCGTTGATCTTTTTCAGTGATTAAGACATGGATGTCTCATGGTATGGTGGGGTATGCAAAATAGGTCAACTTTGAGCACCTTTATCTCTTGAATGTTCTGGTCAAAAAAGTTACTTTCTGAGCACTGGGAAAATATGTATGGAAGTTTTAGATCAAATCAAAAAGGTAGAAGTCAAAAAGTTATTGAAAATGGATTTACCTAATAACAAAATAGTTTTTGTTCAATCATGTATTGTACCATTTCTTAAAAGCTCACAGCGAACAATACGAGGAAATGCTTTTCTACGCAAGCTGAGGGAGGTCACTTCCATGCCTGTAGTGTAGAATTATTGTTTTGTTTATTTTGTCACCGTTGTTTATATGTAGAGACATTTACTCAACAATGTGAAATGTATAGCCTATGCACATTGTCAATGTTGCATAGAAACAACATGCACTACATATTATCACTACAATAACTTTAGCTTATACTCATTATTACTAAAATGTCCATTTGTATGAATGTATAATCCATGGATTCAGAAATGGAAGAGCTTTTTGATTTCTAAAATTAGGGGTGCTAATGTAGAGTAAGTAGTGCTGTGATGCCCCCTGTTGGTGTGAATTATACATACTTCAAGTCAAGTACATTTACAGCACTTTGTCATAGTCCTGCATGTTGCATTATATACAGCAGGTGGCGCTACATACCCTTTTAGTACAAACAAGTATAGCATTTACTAAATGGGACTTATATTTGGTCTGGAGGATAACATGAAATTATTTATTTTTATTATCTTTAAAAAGGTATTTGAGCCATAAAGTTACAGAACGTTACAAGAAAAATGGTAAATGTTTCAAATAATCCAACACTCTACCAGCAAACTGAATGCAGTCTATCACAGTGCCATCCGTTTTGTCACCAAAGCCCCATATACCACCCACCACTGCGACCTGTATGCTCTAGTCGGCCGGCCCTCGCTACATATTCGTCGCCAGACCCACTGGCTCCAGGTCATCTAGAAGTCTTTGCTAGGTAAAGCTCCGCCTTATCTCCGCTCACTGGTCACCATAACAACACCCACCCGTAGCACGCGCTCCAGCAGGTATATCTCACTGGTCATCCCCAAAGCCAAAACCTCCCCGGTCATCCCCAAAGCCAAAACCTCCTTTGGCTGCCTTTCCTTCCAGTTCTCTGCTCCCAATGACTGGAATGAATTGCAAAAATCGCTGAAGTTGGAGATATATATCTCCCTCATTAACTTTAAGCGTCAGCTATCTGAGCAGCTCACCGATTGCTTCAGCTGTACACAGCCCATCTGTAAATAGCCCATCCAACTACCTACCTCATCCCCATATTGTTTTTATTTACATTTTTTGCTCTTTTGCACACCAGTATTCTACTTTCACATCATCATCTGCACTTCTATGACTCCAGTGTTAATTTTCTAAATTGTAATTACTTCGCTACTATGGCCTATTTATTGCCTTACCTCCTTACTCCATTTGCACACACTGTATATATATTTTTCTATTGTTATTGACTGTACTTTTGTTTATCCCATGTGTATCTCTGTGTTGTTGTTTTTTGTCGCACTGCTTTGCTTCATCTTGGCCAGGTCGCAGTTGTAAATGAGAACTTGTTCTCAACTGGCCTACCAGGTTAAATAAAGGTGAAATAAACAAAAAACAAATGTCCAATTCTAAATCTTCCTCATACTACTTCTTCTTCTCAACGCTACTACTCATACACTGTTTAAGCTAGAAACGTCATTCAAACTTTAAAACATGCAGATTGGTCTGGAATAGTGTTAGTATACACATTTTTGATATCTTTTAAACTATTAAACTTTGTCCTTTATGTCCATCTTCATTCACTTTCATTGCATTTCCTCAAGATTCTAAAAGGACGCATTGTGACATCACATCCGACATTCTATTCACTGTAAATGCAACCAACTTTTGACACAAATCAGCTACTTTGACCACTTTGCAACGATGTAGACAAAACATCATATCTGTATGCAGAACAAAAATATATTATTCTGATTAAAAAGTAACTTTTTTATGAAACTGAAATGTTGACCACTTCCCTAACAAGTTAGACAAAAAGTTAGAGGAAGTTACATCTTTGTCTACCTGCTATTCAAATTCGTTTGCGGAACCCAAATGTATGCTATCGATCTAACGATACAGCTGTTTTAGTAACTGCATTAACACATTTTTTTCAAACTTTTTCCTAACAACTGACGTTTTGGTCACTCCCCGAACAAGTCAGACAAAGATTTAGAGCATATGAAATCTTCCTCTACTTCTGTTTTTCAAATCTGAAAACAGATTATGAATAGCTTCTACCAACCAATAGATTATTAACACATCAACTGCTTTCATTATAGATGCAGTAAGTCATGTCAAAAACGAGCTTACTAAAAACGAGCTTACTAACAACAACTGCAAATTCCAATAAAACTTTTACGTTTTGAAGTTCACTTTCCTTGCGCTTGCCTAACTAGGGCTGTCCCCGACAAAAAAAAAATAATATTTGATTGGTCTACATTTTTTACGTGCATTTGTCCACCCCACCCTATGTGTTTTTATAAAATCAACTATATGCATTGAGCTTGTCTGATGCTTTGAACTTACTGTTTGATGAAATAAGACACAAATGACTTGGAGGGAGCCAGAGATCTAGATAACCAGAAGAAAAAAAAAACTTAACCTAACCCAACCATTCTCCTGCTGGATTCTGCCATTCCTCTCCTGAAGTTGCCGGTACTAGGCAACAGGAGGAGTTGACAATCTTTCATGTGGAATGCCAATTTATCTTACCATTTCTACCAATCTGCATGCCAGATATGGTTTTAATATGCACATTTTCGTGGAACAGTTTTATTCAGATGTTACTTCCTGTCCCCTCCTCTGTCCTCTCTTCTCATCCCATCCCCCCATCACCCCCATCACCATCATTCCCGTTCCACCTGAACAAAGACAAACAGAGCAAAAGAAAAGCACCTGAACCCGATGCAACATACACCACTCTCTCAAGCTACCAGTTTGTATGCCAGATGTGATAACTGTGTTTCCATACTGGGTGTTACAGGAAATCCCTATACAAAATGGATTTTAGATTTTAAATTTTTTAACTAACCTGTTCTTGCCGAGTTATGGAATTCATATCAATAAAGATAGTTTTAGTGGTACTCAGATACAAGATAAAGAGATACAATTTTCACAATTGGCTGACACCACAATTTTTTTGAAAGATCATAATGAAGTCAGGAAAGCTGTTGAATGTATTAATGCCTTCTCACATATATCAGGTTTATCTCTGAATATTAGGAAATGTGATTTAATTGTGTTGAAAAGATGTGAAAAACTCAGTATGTAAAATCAGAAAGAAAAGGCCAACTTAAATTTCTTTCCTATTGTAGAGAAAGTTGGAAAGAGATTTAACTCCTGGTTATTAAGATATCTTTCTTTATCTGGACGTGTACTTTTGTCAAAATCCGATGGTCTGTCCAGATTAGTTTATACCTCCCGTGCCTTGGATGTTCCTCTGTCAGTAACTAAAATGGCTGTCACTAAATTACTTAACTTCATATGGAGGAATAAACCTTGTTTTTTTAAAGAAAAGTGGTAAGATGTAGCACCCAAAGTGAGGGAGAGCTGAATGCTCTGGATTTTAAAACCTTGAATATAATCTTTAAGATCAAATGGATACAAGACTATTTAAGAAATAAGGATTGCACTTGGAATACAATCCCTAATTTAATATTCCAACAGATTGGTGGTTCTTAATCAAATGCAACTTTGATGTGGATAAGAGACCTACTAAGCTTGCTAACATAAACATGTACTTTTAACTTGGAACCTCATGTACAAACATAACTTTCCCCCATATAGATATACAATCTGGAATAATAAAGACATCAAATACAAAAACACGTCTTTGTTTTTCCAGAACTGGCTTGACAACAGCATTATTTGGGTTGAACAATTATTGAATAATGATGGACAACTATATGATTATCCAGAATTCATGAGAACACATGATGTTACATTCACTCCTGAGGAGTGAAAAAGAAGAAGAAAAGAAACGTCCCCTTTTCAGGACCCTGTCTTTCAAAGATAATTCTTAAAAATCCAAATAACTTCACAGATCTTCATTGTAAAGGGTTTAAACACTGTTTCCCCTGCTTGTTCAATGAACCATAAACAATTAATGAACATGCACCTGTGGAACGGTTGTTAAGACACTAACAGCTTACAGACGGTAGGCAATTAAGGTCACAGTTATGAAAACGTACGACAATAAAGAGGCCTTTCTACAGACTCTGAAAAACACCAAAAGAAAGATGCCCAGGGTCCCTGCTCATCCTCGTGAACGTACCTTAGGCATGCTGCAAGGAGGCATGAGGACTGCAGATGTGGCCAGGGCAATAAATTACAATGTTCGTACTGAGAGACGCCTAAGACAGAGCTACAGGGAGACAGGACAGACATCTGATCGTCCTCGCAGTGGCAGACCATGTGTAACAACCCCTGCACAGGATCGGTACATCCGAACATCACACCTGCGGGACAGGTACAGGATGGCAACAACTGCCCGAGTTACACCAGGAATGCACAATCCCTCCATCAGGGCTCAGACTGTCCGCAATAGGCTGAGAGGCTGGACTGAGGGCTTGTAGGCCTGTTGTAAGGCAGGTCCTCACCAGACATCACCGGGCAACAACGTTGCCTATGGGCACAAACCCATCGTCGCTGAACAAGACAGGACTGGCAAAAAGTGCTCTTCACTGACGAGTTGCGGTTTTGTCTCACCAGGGGTGATGGTCGGATTCGCGTTTATCGTCGAAGGAATGAGCGTTACACCGAGGCCTGTACTCTGGAGCGGGATTAACTTGGAGGTGGAGGGTCCTTCATGGTCTGGGGCGGTGTGTCACAGCATCATCGGACTGAGCTTGTTGTCATTGCAGGGAATCTCAACGCTGTGCGTTACAGGGAAGACATCTGGTGCAGTCCATGAGGAGGAGATGCACTGCAGTATTTAATGCAGCTGGTGGCCACACCAGATACTGACTGTTACTTTTGATTTTTACCCCCCCCCCTTTGTTCAGGGACACATTATTCAATTTCTGTTAGTCACGTGTCTGTGGAACATTTTCAGTTTGTCTCAGTTGTTGAATCTTATGTTCATACAAATATTTACACATGTTAAGTTTGATGAAAATAAACACTGTTGACAGTACATTTTCTGCTGATTTTAGTTGTTAGAGCTGTCCCTAAAGGTGCTATTCTTCTTTTAGGAGAATATAACAATACTCCAAGTGTAACTGTTCAGGATTTTGTAGCCTCAATTCAGCGAGAAGGAATTGACATTTTAAACTATAAATGTAATAACATGTAAGAAAACTGTCAAGATGTTACTATTCCCTCTGCTAGAACATACTGGAATACAGCACTAGGACAAGTGAACTGGAACAAAGTCTAGTTGTTGTCTGGCGATTATTGTACGGTGCATTCGGAAAGTATTCAGACCCCTTCCCTTTTTCCACATTTTGTTACGTTAAAGCCTTATTCTAAAATGTATTAAATTGTTTTCCTCATCAACCTACACACAATACCCCACAATGACAAAGCAAAAACAGGTTTTTAGAAATGTTTGCAAATGTATTACAAATAAAAAACATAAATACCTTATTTACAACAAGTATTCAGACCCTTTGCTATGAGACTCAAAATTGAGCTCAGGTGCATCCTGTTTCCATTGACCATCCTTGAGATGTTTCTACAACTTGATTGGAGTCCACCTGTGGTAAATTCAATTGATTGGACATGATTTGGAAAGGCAAACACCTTGCTGTATAAAGTCCCACAGTTGACAGTGCATGTCAGACAAAAACCAAGCCATGTGGTCGAAATAATTGTCCGTAGGGCTCGGAGGCAGGATTGTGTCGAGGCACAGATCTGGGGAAGGGTACCAAAACATTTTTGTAGCATTGAAGGTCCTCAAGAACACATTGGCCTCCATCATTCTTAAATGGAAGAAGACTCTTCATAGAGCTTGTCGCCCGGCCAAACTGAGTAATCGGGGGAGAAGAGCCTTGGTCAGGGAGGTGACCAAGAACCCGATGCTCACTCTGACAGAGCTCCAGAGTTCCTCTGTGGAGATGGTTGTCCTTCTGGAAGGTTCTCCCATCTCTGCAGCACGCCACATATCAGGCCTTTATGGTAGAGCGGCCAGAGGGAAGCAGTAAAAGGCACATGACAGCCCGCTTGGAGTTTGCCAAAAGGCACCTAAAGGACTCTCAGACCATGAGAAACAAGATTATCTGGAGGAAACCTGGCACCATACCTATGGTGAAGCATGGTGGTAGCAGCATCATGCTGTTTGGATGTTTTTCAGGGAGACTAGACAGGATCGAGCAAAAGATGAATGGAGCAAAGTACAAAGAGATCCTTGATGAAAACCTGCTCCAGAGTGCTCAGGACCTTAGACTAGGGCAAAGGTTCATCTTCCAACAGGACAAAGACCCTAAGCACACGCCAAGACAACGCAGGAGTGGCTTCGGGACAAGTTTTAGAATGTCCTTGATTGGTCCAGCCAAAGCCCGGATTTGAACCAGATCGAATATCTCTGGAGAGACCTGAAAATAGCTGTGCAGCGATGCTCCCCATCAAACCTGACAGAGTTTGAGATGATCTTCAGAGAAGAATGGGAGAAACTCTCCAAATTCAGGTGTGCCAAACTTCTAGTGTCATACCCAAGAAGACTCGAGGCTGTAATTTCTGCCAAAGGTGCTTCAACAAAGTACAGAGTAAAGTGTCTGAATACTTATGTAAATGTGATATTTCCGTTTTTACTTAATACATTTGCAAAAAAAATGTAAAACCTGTTTTTGCTTTGTCATTATGGGGTATTGTGTGTAGATTGATGAGGGGATTTATTTTTTTTTTAATACATTTTAGAATAAGAATAAGGGTAACAAAATGTTGAAAAAGTGAAGGGGTCTGAATACTGCACTGCATAATTGACATCATGCCTTTGTCAGTAGCCTACCTGTAGACATATTGAGTTAGCGTTCTTGTACTGGGGTAAATCCATTTGATTTCGCTCACTTTTTGAAGAATCTCAAATAGAAAATATATTTTTGATTTGTTTAACAATCTTTGGGCTACTACATGATTCCATGTGTTATTTCATAATTTTTATGTCATCACTTTTATTCTACAATGTAGAAAATAGTAAAAATAAAGAAAAACCCTGGAATGAGTAGGTGTGTCCAAACTTTTGACTGGTACTGTATGTAATGAAGCCATTCTCTCTCCCACAAAATTATTGAACAAGGCCTTTATTACTTCTGTAATAAAGGCATCAGCAGAGCAGAGAAAAACACTCCTGTCACTCCTTTGTGTTGTGCCTGCAATCGGTTGAGACAACATGCTCTTGAATACAGGGTGGGTGCCATTTCAATCATATAAATACAACTCATAGAATAAACAAATCCCTTCAAAACACTGCAATTTAGCTGGTAGGTCGACCCTAAACCATTGAATGTAAATTGAATTGAAATTGTTACTTCTAATTACTACCACATCGATGGCCGCTAGTCCACCCACTATAATCTATATTTCAATAGGTTTCCTATGGAGGATTGACAGTATACTTTAAAACTACAGATATTCGCATTCAAATAAAAATATAATTACGTATGGACCATTTGAGAGTGGAAATTTCCATTTTATTCCCATTTTAGTACATTTATCAGAGAACATGACACCCACCCTGTATTCAGTAGAGACACAAGACCATGCATGTTGTTGTTTTTGTGTTGTGTGGAAAAACAAAACTCAGATTATGTAAAATAGGGTCTAAGCTACAACATATACAAATATGAAAAACAGTTTTCACATATTTAGATAATTGTTTACGCTGTCAACATACCTCCGGTCATTGACTTCCGTTAGGTCTTGGATTTCCGCATTGCGAGTTCCAACGAACACCTTATACCTGCAGGACTCCGACTTGAGCCAGGTCAGTACAGAGGTCGAATCACTCCAGTAGATGACCCTTTGGATTGCCAAGGTGAGCTAGGCTCGCAAGGTGGAGGCCAACTGGGCTCTGGAAAGGGCAGCGCTGAGTTCCAGCCTAAGCATTGACAACTGCTTATTGGGTGCGACCCTGGACCTGGCCATGACAACACGTGAAGTTCCCGGCTTGATCCCAGTTGGTCAGCACAGGGTGGCACATAACACCTTGGCATCTGGACTTTAGAGAGCTCTGACAACTCTGTTTCCCAACAGATCCATCATTCCACTAGGTCAGCTGGGTGGATTGGTTCATCCCAGTCCCTCTTGATCTGCCACAGGTCCTGGACAGGCCAGGGTCCGATAGATGGTGCTCAGGGTTGAGCGGTGCTTGTACCCCAGGGTATCCGGTATGCAGCTCCATCTCAGTCCTAGGGTGGGCTCTTGTGGGTTAGCGCCAGACAGCGACAGCCATAGTTCACTGTTACTTGACCTGGCTTGTGGCGGCGGATGCATCCATGCTCCTCCCTTCGCTTTGCAGACTAACTTTACCACCTTCAACATGACCCTTGGTGACTGGTTAGGCTGGTCGAGGTAGAGCTCATTTACGGCTCCTACCATGAGCATACTCTGCTCCTTCGGTGCTTGGGGAATTACATCATGCAACACTGTGAGATGGATTTCCTTGCGATTGCAAGGTTTCCTCAGTGTGCGGGTCTACGCTTTATGGCTACGTGCACACAAATAGCTCACCTAAAGTTATCAAGGCCTTCAATTGGGGTCGAGTAAGTTTTTGAACCTTGGGGCATGAGCCCAGGAAGTGCCCCTTACTATTGCAATAGGGGCAGTGGGGCTGGAATTTGATGTTCTTGCTCAAGAGAGATCTTCTTCCCGGGTTCCTCCCCGGCTTCACTATTTAAGTACATGGCAGTGGGATTTGGCCTTTTATGACCCTCCTTGCGTTCAAACTCCTTCCTTACCCCAGAGGCTGTGGCTGAGATTGAGGCCTGGTGATCGAGCCTTCTTTCAGGATGCCTAAAAGAGGGCTTAATCACTCTTTCAGGATGCCTTTGTTCAAACAATGTTCGATGAAACTGTCTCTGAGGTAGGCTGGAAGCTCGCCAAGGAGCCTGTCCATGTGGGAACCACATTTCAGCTCGTTCCCATCTTCTCCTTCAACGGATTGGAGCATTGAGGTCAGGGATTGGACAGCAAGGGAGAGCTGTTGGAAGGCAGCATGATCTCCTGTTTTGATTGGAGACGTGTTCAGGATGTTGTTTAGTTCATTCTGGACTAGCTGGAGTGGCTCACAATATCTCGCTTTCGGGACCATGAGAGTGTACGGTGTATGGTGTTGATGAGTGCATAAAGGATTTGGCCAGCTTGTATGCACTTGGAAACTGCAAGGGATCCATCAGCACTTGGTATTTGTATCGTTCTGACAGATGACTGTGAATACCCAGTAGGCTCTCCAATGCCATTTCCAAGAGGATAAATATCACTCTCCTCTCCGCACTCAAAGTATGGAAGTTTGGGTCTGGGAATTCCATAGGCTGAGGCTACCAGCAGTTTCATGACGATGGCTCCCTCTTCTGGTTGCGTGAAGGATAAACCCGGGACTGCTGATGAGCTCACTGTGGCCTCGTTGGACTTGTCCCCTACTGTCCCAGACCCTCCATTGGTGGCAGCCTGAATTGAGCTCTCCCACCCAATGGTTGACGACTGGCCTGGCCCAGGCCCTGAATGAGAGAAAAGATTTGCTGTTGTTGGTAATTGGTGGAAAGGCGAAGGGGAGGTGCTTTGGCTAGATTTAGGAATGCTAACTTGTGTCACTGGCATAGAGAGCGTTGGCGGAGCGGCCTGTCCCCCGTGGTACGTGCTGGCTGTTGACCTCGGAACCTCAGGCGACTGTGTGCCATGCTGTACCATAGGAGCAGATTGGGAAAGAAAGGCAGACAGGTCAGGTCCATGTGGAGTGGTGGTCCGGTCAACTCCCTGTTTGTTCCTCTCCAGAAAGGATGAGACTATCCGTGCCTTCTCCAATTCCTTTCTTGCTTGACGGCTGCGTTGCCGCTGCGCCAGGTCTTTGGCCATGAATTCCCCTTCCTGTAGAGCTCTACGGGTCTGCACATCCAATAGGTGACAACGTTCACCAGCCTGTCGTTCCTCCTCAATCTGACGCTCAATTTCCTCCAACACTAGTAGTTTCATACTCTCTCGTAGGACAGCAGTCTGTGAATTGCTGAAGGCTAGTGAATGGCGGGTACCATGGCCACTTCCAAAGGGGTATCCACCGGTCCAACTCTCACTCCGTCTAGAGTGCTTTGACGATTTCCCATGACTTGAGGGGTGAGTGGAGCCCACCTTGGAGAGCTGGCCGACCTGAGCTGTGGGTTACATCTTCCATGGGTTCTTCCTGTAGACCACTCTCCCTTTCCAAAGCAGTTTCCGGTCCTTGGCTCGGACAGGATGGTTGATGGCTGAAACGTAGTCAATCCATCACCGCTTTGAGCCTTAGTGGGCTTGAAAATAAGGATTTGTTCTTAACTGACTTGCCTAGTTAAATAAAGGGAAAATAAGGAATAATGCAAATCAATTATTTAATCTCAATCAGTTTGTCATCGGGATTTAACAATTCAGCAAATAATAATTACTTTTCATCCTTCCAGTTTTGTATTCATATGTACATGTCATTTCGTTACATTTTAACCAGATATCAATGGTATAATCGGCCTGTTGGGCCGTGATCATTGTCCATTGACAGCGCAATATGTTTGAAGCGTGCGCTCCGCGGTAATAACTATAAACAATAACTGATGGCCTGCTCTCTCGATCGCAACAGATGGTTCAGATTAAAGATTTGGTGGATTTATGTTGATTCGTGGACGCACAGAATGTTTGGATTGGACGGAGTTGGGGAAGAAAAAGCAGCGAGATCGGGCGGTGGCTATTTCCTCCTTTTAATGTGTTGAGATCTGTCTGACATTTCCACCTTACCTAATTAAGGCGCTCTGGCCCAGCTGCGCAAGTGACCATTAATTAAAGGGCGATTCCACCACCAACTGTGTTCCAGCAAACAAATGTATTGTATATAAAAAAAATAATTGCGTGATGACGTAGTGCACACAAAAGTTTTCATGTATGTAACGAATAAAAAGCTCAAGTTAAATTGTGTTTTCATCGCATTCTAAAAAATTGTTGCGTTAAATAGCAAATGTGCCTACTCTGGTCTTGACACATGGACTCTAGCCAACAGCTAGCAGATACAGGTATTCTACGTGATGAGATTATTATGGATAAGAGCGAGAATATTTTATTTGTCAAAAGGCAGTCAAGCATCGATCATCATGAGAATCAGACCCTCAATATGTATTGGAAAGGAGCATCAAGATAAACGCGGACTTTCATCACCCTGTAAAGTTCATCATAAATTATTTAATTTGTAGTCTAATAAACTGCATGTTTCCACCAGTCGTAGTGGGAGGACCACACTACATATCATCGCGTGACTCCCAAGTTTATTTCGATATGATGGTTATTATATCATTATTTGTGCATAAAGGCGTGTCCACTGCCATTTCTCGCATAATTAATTTTACCGACACAAAAAGATTCCAACATGTCGATTAAAGGAATTATCTGTGGGCATTTAGAAAATGTACAGAAACGTCCTGTTAAAGCTGTTGTGACTTTTTTATATGGTATGACTTTACACGTATAAAAACGGTGGATGGAAACGTGGTTTGTGGGGAAATGTTCTTGATGCACTCCTCTTTTCCACTAAAAGGTTATCCCACTATTAACTAGCCTACCTACTACACATGCTGGTAGGCCTACTCTACCATAGTGCTGAGCTGTACATTTCCTTAGGCCTATGCTTGTCAAGGAGGCACACTTGCACATCCGTTTTTCTGCAGGTGGTAGTGAAGTTGCCCCTATAGGCACAGCTCTAGGATCAGCTTATACCTTCCCATCCAGACCTACAGCCAGTGGCGCCCCTAGACATTTTTCATAGGGGTGGCCAGATGGGGCCATTGAAACTCTTGGGGTAGCACCAAAACCAAAAGTCATAACGGAATTTCAGGAGTTCTACTATGCTGTTGTAGTATATAGGCTAGTTGAAAACAATGTCAAGATGAGAGTTAAGGAATCGCAAACTGATATACTTTGCTTTCTTATTTTACAGTTAATGTTACTAATTATCTGATGTGCATAGACTAATACCAGTACAGTTAACATCTTGAGTTTCACAACAATCCTTTTTTACTGTGTTATGTATCTATATATACATGTGTTAGGCGATTCATTGTTCTTCAAATAGGCTAGTTGTCCTTTTCCTTAAAAATACAAATATACAGCTTTAATTTGAAGGAGGACATTGATTGTAAGGAACAAAACATTTACTGGGAACTATCCTACTCAAGTTTAAAAACACCACACAGAGGCCTCCAATTATTTTCAGTGCAGCTTGATTTGGCTGTTCCTGTGTCTTTTTGTAAACAAATATTATATGTCCAAAAATGAAAAACAAAAAAAGCATTATCATTATCATAGCTACTCACAACCTATTCATATCCCTGCTTTATTAGGATACAGTTGAAGTCAGAAGTTTACATACACCTCAGACAAACACATTTAAACTCAGTTTTTCACAATACCTGACATTTAATCCTAGTAAAAATTCCATGTCTTAGGTCAGTTAGGATCACCACATTATTTTAAGAATGTGAAATGTCAGAATAATAGTAGAGTGAATTATTTATTTCAGCTTTTATTTCTTTCATCACATTCCCAGTGGGTCAGAAGTTTACATACACTCAATTAGTATTTGGTAGCATTGCCTTTAAATTGTTTAACTTGGGTCAAACGTTTTGGGTAGCCTTCCACAAGCTTCCCACAATAAGTTGGGTGATTGTCCATTTGGAAGACTCATTTGCGACCAAGCTTTAACTTCCTGACTGATGTATTGAGATGTGGCTTCAATATATCCACATTATTTTCCTCCCTCATGATGCCATCTATTTTGTGAAGTGCAGCAGTCCCTCCTGCAGCAAAGCACCCCCACAACATGATGCTGCCACCCCCGTGCTTCACGGTTGGGATTGTGTTTTTCGGCTTGCAAGCCTCACCCTTTTTCCTCTAAACATAACAATGGTCATTATGGCCAAACAGTTCTATTTTTGTTTCATCAAACAAGAGGACATTTCTACAAAAAGCATGATCTTTGTCCTCATGTGCAGTTCCAAACCAAAGTCTGGCTGTTTTATGGCGGTTTTGAAGCAGTGGCTTCTTCCTTGGTGAGCGGCCTTTCAGGTTATGTCGATATAGGTCTTGTTTTACTGTGGACATAGATACTTTTGTACTTGTTTCACAAGGTCCTTTGCTGTTGTTCTGGGATTGATTTGCATTTTTCGCACCAAAGTAAGTTCATCTATAGGAGACAGAACACGTCTCCTTCCTGAGCAGTATGACAGCTGCGTGGTCTCATGGTGTTTATACTTACGTATTATTGTTTGTACAGATGAACGTGGTACCTTCAGGCGTTTGGAAATTGCTCCCAAGGATGAACCAGACTTGTGGAGGTCTACAATTTTTTTCTGAGGTCTTGGCTGATTTTCTTTATTTTTCTTTATTTTCCCATGATGTCAAGCCAAGAGGCAGTGAGCTTGAAGGTAGGCCTTGAAATACATCCACAGGTACACCTCCAATTGACTCAAATGATGTTAATTAGCCTATCAGAAGCTTCTAAAGCCATTACATCATTTTCTGGAATTTTCCAAGCTGTTTAAAGGCACAGTCAACTTAGTGTATGTAAACTTCTGACCCACTGGAATTGTGATACAATGAATTATAAATGAAATAATCTGTTTGTAAAAATTACTTGTGTCATGCACAGAGTAGATGTCCTAACCGACTTGCCCAAACAATAGTTTGTTAACAATAAATTTGTGGAGTGGTTGAAAAACGAATATTAAATGACTCCAACCTAAGTGTATGTAAACTTCCAACTTCAACTGTACGTTATTTTCAATACAGCTTTATTTGCCTGTTGCTGTGTCTTTTGGCAAACACATCCACAAAATCATCATGATTTATGGCCCTAGCCCTTCTTGACTCTACACTTAACACCCCCAAACTGCTCAATTGCTCATCACTCATTGTATTTCTCAAGACAGTCTTGATTAACATTAGCACAGAAAAACTGTGCTCACATGCTGCAGTGCTCACAGGTAATTTAAGCAATGTGCATTGCAGTGAACATGAAAAGTTAATGAGGCCTCTGATTCAATGCGTGCTTGCACATCTGTTTTCTTTCCACTCATGACAGAGGCACCATCATATGCTTGCCCTACTAGGTGGTTTCTGTAGTCAAGGTCATACTTCTGCAGTATTTGTAAAATCTTCTGTGAAAGTGCTGCAGCATCCAGGCGCTCTGCTGCTTCAAAGGTGAGGAAACGTTCACATATTGACCCATTGTAATAGTATAGAATTACAAAGGACATCTGTTCCTTCTTGCTAATGTCTTTGGTCTCGTCGACCAGAATGCTGAAAGCCTCACTTTGTGCAACTTCACAAATTATTGAGGTGCGGACCATTTCAGCCAGGCAATCAATTATTTTGTTTTGTGTACTATGCCCAAGGTATGTTGCATTTTTTTGACTTGTCATTTTTCTTTTGATTGTGTGATCCTGCTTGGCTAGCAGTTCCATAATGGAGAGGAAATTTCCTTTATTCTGACCTTCCGTTTCTTTAAGTGCTTTCTGTGCAATGTTTTGCGTAGCTGTGAGGAGCAAGTTCTCTCAATTTTCCCTCACTAATGTATTATATTCTGTATTTAAGGAAGCTGAGAGAGAGCATTTGTTTGCAGTCAACTTTTCATATTCTGCCCATGCTAACATAGCATTAGTATGTGATTCAGATTTGGCATGGCCTACAAATCCCCCATCTTTGTAAGTTGCTTTTTCCAATTTTTTAACCCCTCTTCAGATGTAAACACTGAATCTGAGGAGGTGAAACTGAAGTGTCGGCAGGCATAGCAGTAGGCAGAGTCTTTACTCTGAGAGTATTCCAGTCATTTATGCATACTGTTCCACTCTTTCATGAAGCCCCGTCTTCTATCCCCCTGAAGGGTCCAAGGGAAAAACTTAAGATGTGGCTGTTCGGGCCCCTCTGCTCTTGACTGGGAAATATCTAGGATGAAACATGAGGCAAAACCAGTTATTCAGACTTTAAAATAATAATCATAATAATAATAATAAGTAGCTAGCCCCTCCATAGTAATTACCGATTTCATTTGTAATATCGGCCTATATACAATTCTATTCACTATTCAAACTCAACTACCAATAAACATGAATCAGAAGGATTTATGTGACTATGTCATGACTCATAACTCAATGTAGACACGCTATAACCATACATTTATCCAGATAACGTTACTCTCTAGCCATCTATTTCATTATCATAGGCATTGTCACACCGTCATAACTTCACCTGTTGGTCCAGGAATGGGTTGAATAGCTCTAGCTGAGTCCTGCCTCGCTTGGTTGTGACTGTTGTTGCTGCCTTTTCCGCACTTTCGTGCCATGCTGCTGTCTTGTTCTTCACTGTGCTCTGTCACTGATGCTGCCTGTGCCTGTTCGTTGCTGTCATGTTCTGCCTCTGTTCTGTCATGCTTTCTCGCTTCCTCTGCCTGTTCATTGGCTTACTCAATGACGTAATCATCATCTTCGACTGCATCATCACTAACATTAACCCTCTGCTGCTGCTCCCCTGTCGCCTGCGTCTCCCCTGTACTACTTTTCTTCTTAAAGAAAGAAGAGATATCCGTGGACTTTCTCTTCATTGTCTGCAAATTGGCATAGCTACAGTGACTAATCTTAGCTAGTAAGCTAACGCTATACCAGCCCATAACGTCAGCTAGCTCTGGCAGTCAGTCCTAATTTCATCCAGTGGTTTGAAAATCTTTCTAGAAAGCTAGGATAGCTCTAACTATAGTTACTCTGTGCTGCAGAGTAACCTTAAGGCATAAACTAGCTAGCTAAACCCCCCAATAACTAATTTAACTAGCTAACTTAGCTAGCTAGCTAACTAACGTAAGCCAGCTAGCTAGCTAGGCAATTCGACATAGTCAAAAAATGAACAGTTTACTAAATACATTTATTGTTTTACTATAAGTAGTATTGTATGACTTACTTACCCGTTAGCCGTCTGGTGGTCTCAACTCAACTCTGCAGGCAGCTGCCAGCTAGGCTAGCTTCCAATGATGCCACCAAAGACACGAGGCTGAGCTCAGCTGCTGCTGTCCATGAGGCAGACTGTCATCTGGCAGTGCACTGTGCAGCAGCATTCCGGGGGGAGGGGTGAAAGGGGTCGGAGTGTGAGGCAGTGACGGACGGTCGAAAGCGGTTGGCTGGCTATGCATTTGTTATTTTCTTTCACATTAACTATTATGAAAAATATACATTATTTATTTAAATGAATAGTACCTAATGTAAAATATCAGATAGAAGCATATTATGCATACCCAGAAGCATTTATGCATATGTGACTAACGAGGGGGGGCCAGTGGGGGGGCCAGCGATTGAAGAATCACTGTGGCCATGGCCTGCCCCTGGCCACCCCTTGTCGGTGCCACTGCCTACAACATCCACTCAGCCAATCAGTCTGAACAACACAGGCGTGTATGGTCATGTGATTTATGACATCACACAGGTTTTTTCTTCCCACTTATTGTGTGAGGGAGGAGTGTGTGGTACCCTACCTCTTCAGTTGACTGTAACCAGCAGATGACCAATTTGCTTACAAATGCACTAGGGTCAGACAGTCGGACAGGTTTAGTGTGTAGATTAAAATACAGCAAAACTGGGATAATGGGACAATTCAGAGTGCAGCGCATTTCTCATTTTTGGATTGAGGTACCTTTTTTCGAGACATATCTCGCGCCGGCACTGCTGAGTCTTAATATACACAGGAAGCCTGTCTGACCCTAGTGCAGCTATAAGCAAGCGCATCGGATCTGCTGGCTACAGTTGACTTCAAAGTTGCACAGACAAAAGGGATACACAAACGCTTGAATCTGCGTTCAACACTTCATACATCGCAGATAGATTATTGTTAGAAAGTTTTGAGGCAGTTAACATGAGTTTCAAGCTGCATTGGTTGAATCTTATATTTTTATTGGCCTGCGCCGAGCTATGTCTGTCTCAGAAAAATGGTAAGAAAAAGCATTTTCCCTCTATTTCTCTCATTATTTATGTGTTTTTTTATGGACAATTTGTTGAGTCGGATCCCCTCTATCTGATTCCTAAATATTGTAAAATACACTTGCTTGTCATGTTGTGATAGTATTTATTTACTAAGTCGGTGTGGTTATAAACTTCAAGACAACAATGAGTGATGATATCATCATCCCACACGTCAATGACACGCTGTTCTTCCCAAAATCAAGACGGTTAAGGGAAATGACCGCCTGAAGGGTATATTGCAAAGCAGGAGCAATGAGTTGGCCAGCTAAATTCGCTAAACAACCAGAAATAAATATTTATTGTATGATTCATTAGGAAAGCTAAACTTAAATATGCGTTTTTGGTTGCTGAGTTAAGGCCAAGGACCACGCCATCTAAAGGTAATTGTTTCCCCTTATTAATCATATCACAATCAACGTTTACCAGTTGGATGTCAGCCTAAATATTTTGATTTAATTTTTTTAAGACACTCCAGGACTTGAGCAGTTTGTGGATAAATACTTTATTAATATTTCTGCCTGTAAAATACTAAAGACCTAAAATGCATTTTTGCCGCATTTTTTCTAAGGAAATGTTATCTAGAATCGAAAACATATCAACACTTCTCTCTGGGAAAGTCTGGAGAATATATCTAAGGTTAAGCACACAAAATGTGGTTAAAGCAAATGCTTCTGAAGCAGAGAAAAATGAGTTGGGGTGTGGAAAGAGTCTGACTTTCAGGAAATGGAAGCTACAGACAAGTACAGTGAATTTAGATGACCAAACAAGAAATGCTTATTTAGACCCAATCACCATCTCTTCAAAGTAAGTTACTAAATATGGTCGAATTTGTAACACCTATGAAATGAGCATTTAAATTGTGTGTAATTTAATGTAGTGAGCTTTGAAATGATTGATGTACGTACATTTTATAGTGGTTCAACTTCATTAAAATGGTGATGATAGTAGTATGATAAATATACATTTTTCAAGATTTTGAAATGTTTATGTTTACATTTGAAAATACTAATATTAATGGACCAAAATACTAACAACAGGTAGAGGCAAAAAAAATATTTTAGCCTGTGGTGCATGGCCTTAAATAGATATTCTTCTCACTTTGCTTGGTGAGGTAGATTGCTGCTATAACTTGATGACCCTTCACATACCTAACCATTTCCTTGGCTCTCTTGTAGAGTGTATCCATTGTTTTCAGTGACATTATGTTTTTGAGGAGCAGATTCAATGCATGAGCAGCACAGCCAATGGGTGTGATGTGAGGGTAGGACTCCTCCACTTTAGACCAAGCTGCCTTCATGTTCGCAGCATTGTCTGTCACCAGTGCAAATACCTTCTGTGGTCCAAGGTCATTGATGACTGCCTTCAGCTCATCTGCATTGTAGAGACCGGTGTGTCTGTTGTCCCTTGTGTCTGTGCTCTTGTAGAATACTGGTTGAGGGGTGGAGATGATGTAGTTAAATATTCCTTGCCCACAAACATTCAACCACCCACCAGAGATGATTGCGATACAGTCTGCTTTCTCTATGATTTGCTTGACCTTCACTTGAACTCTATTGAACTCTGCATCCAGCAAATGAGTAGATAAAGCATGTCTGGTTGGAGGGGTGTATGCTGGGCAAAGAACATTCAGAAATCTCTTCCAATACACATTGCATGTGAGCATCAGAGGTGAACCAGTTGCATACACAGCTCATGCAAGACATTCATCAGCATTTCTCTGACTACGTTACTCCATTGAGTCAAAACTTCTGATTCCAGGAGGACCATGAGCTGTTGCTATTGATAAGGTGTTTGATTCATAATTTTCACCTCAAATAGAATTAGAAGGACTTTTGTCAGAGATTGCTTGTTGTGAGCGCTGAGGGAACATTATGCACTTGGCCAGATGATTCTGCATCTTTGTTGCGTTCTTCACATATGATTTGGCACAAGTATTTGCAAATGTACACATCTTTTCCTTCTACATTAGCTGTAGTTAAATGTTTTCACACATCAGATAGTGCCTGTGGCATTTTCCTGTAAAGATTAGGAAATAAATGAGAGAAAATATCCAAATACAATTCCATGTACAGATAAATAGTTAAGCAGTTTAAACAACTCCTTTGTAAGATAAAAGTTTTAAAATGAAACATGTATGGAAACAGGTGAATTAACACTCCTCAGTTAGCAGGCTCAAGCAAGCTAAAACCCACATGGTAGCAAAAACGAACTAGCAGAAATTGTTAACGAGTTAAAAATGATTTAAACACACTTTGATGTAGGCTACTATTTACTAGTTAACGGAAAATCATGCATGTCCTATAAAATATATTCACCCCACACAGTATTGTAATAAAAACTTACCAGAAAGCATATAGTCCTTGGCTCAAACAGTGTAGTAGTGTGGGCTCAATAGCATCTCATTGGTGTGCAAGATCTTGAGAATCAGCTCTATGTGTGATTGAAGAGTGCACTGCACATGTGATGGAAGAATGTACTGTGCATGCAAAGGGTTGCAATTCCATTGAATTGGGGATAGTTTAACCAAAATATGCCACAAGACCTAGAATTGCCTTATGTGTATCCCACAAAAAAGGTTCACTGTTATGAGCTAACTTTTTTGGATGAATTTAAGCAAAATTCCCCAAATTCCAGGGCTTAATTTACAATGAAAAAAAATGTCTGGAAAGTTTCCGACCCTTTGCAACCCTAATGACAATGCATTAGATTGATAGGTGCGTGAATTGGACCATGATTCTGTCCTGCCTCAGCATAAATAATGTAAGGACTACTTTTTGGTGTCAGGGAAAATGTATGGGAGTAAAAAGTACATATTTTCTTTAGGAACGTGGTGGAGTAAAAGTTGTCAAAAATATAAGTAGTAAAGTACAGATACCAACAAACAAAAAAGTACTTAACAACACTGCATAAGAACAATAGAAAAGTAATAATTTAAGTATGCAATAAATCAAAAATGGCTATTGTATTCAAATGGCATACATTCTAACCCCATTGTTGGAATTCCTTAAACACCCCTATTTATTTTCATCTTGTTTCTCTCCTTTCTCAGAGCGGTTTAATGCTGACGTTGAAGACCGAGGCTTCACGGGGGACGAGACAGCGGCGGGGATGGGGGTCTCCCTGGAGGCCTGCATGGTTCTGGATAGTCATCTGACCACTGTGTTCTTCCCCATTGTCTACATAGTGGTGTTTGCTGTGGGGCTGCCCACCAACGCCATGGCCATCTGGGTCTTCCTGTTCAGGACCAAAAAGAAGCACCCTGCCGCCATCTACATGGCCAACCTGGCTCTGTCCGATCTGCTCTTTGTCATCTGGACGCCCCTGAAGATTGCCTACCACCTCAACGGCAACAACTGGATCTATGGAGAGAGGCTGTGTAAAGTCCTGGTGGGCTTCTTCTATGGGAACATGTACTGCTCCATCCTCTTCATCACCTGTATCAGTGTCCAGCGCTACTGGGCCATCGTTCACCCTCTCTCCCAGGATTGTAGGAACAACCATGTTGCCATCTGTGTCTCGGTCGCAGTCTGGGTGGGGGTCTGGCTGCTGACCACCCCTCTCTACCTCTACGACCAGACAGTCAAGGTGACCAACCTCAACATCATCACCTGCCACGACGTCACCCGGCCAAGCCAGAATAGCATGGCCGCTGGCTTCTTCCTGACCATGGGAACCCTGGGATTTGTAGTTCCCACCGTGTTGTGCGTGGTGGTTAACGTTCTGATGCTCAAGTCCCTGAGGAACTCCATGACGGACGCCTGCATCACCAAGATTCGGCGCAAGGCTGTGGTGCTCATCATTACTGTGCTGATCATCTTCCTGGTCTGTTTCACCCCCAGTAACATCATGATGCTGGTGACCTACTCCCTCCTGCTGGCTCAAGTAGTACACAATGACTACGGCTTCTACATAACCACTCTGTGTCTGGCCAGCCTCAACAGCTGTGTGGATCCATTCATCTACTACTTTATCTCAGAGGAGTTCCGGGAGCAAATAAAGAACATGCTGAGATGCCGCAGCCAGAGGGCATGATTAGGATGAGGGTCTTTAAGATGAGAAACACCATCCAGGGTTGGGGTCAATTCCAGTCAATTCAGTAAGTTCCCCTTTAGGAAAATGTGTAATCAGATTGGTTGATTTGGTTAACTTTCTGAATTGTCTGGCATTAAAATGGAATTGACTCCAACCTTGTCACCTACACCTCAGACTCAGGGAATACACAGAGCAGCTCTGTTTAGGAGGATTCTCATGTGGAGATAGAAGTTGGCTGTACTGATGTTTTTAAAGAACTGGACGAGTTAATGGGAATACCGGGTTGGTCTCAATCTACTATGTGTCTTTCACCTAACATTTTGTTTTCATCATCGTCAATGGAGAGAAGCTATTTTAAACTGAGATGCAACCCCAGACTACTTCATATTATGTGCTTGTTATATTGCCTCCTTGCCCCTCATACAATTTTAGTGCAGATTTTGTTAGTTTTATCTAGAAGACAAAATCAGAAAGAGTGTGTTACTGATCCATCCTCCACATTTAGACTGTCAGAGATGTCCATTATGTTTGTTCCAGCACTGAGCTCTCTGAAACTGTTAACTTAGTTCTTAGTGCCCAGCACTGACCCTTCACTTCTGGTAATGGGTATTGTTCTTTATCAAGTGAGCCATGCTTTACCTACTGTACATTGCCTAGTGAAAGTCTATACACCCCTTTCACAGTTTACATTTTGCTAAAAATAGATTTTAAATATTTCTTACAGATCTACACAACCTGCTCCACATTTTCAAAGTGAAATAAAAAGTATAGAATTATTTTTAAATGAATGAAAATCAAGATGTCTGGATTGTGTATGTCTTGACAGCCCAGAGTTAAGACTTGGTGGAAAAATCTTTGGCAGCAATTACATCTTTAAATAATTTGGAATAAGATTCTACCAACTGTGCATAACTCTTAGGGAAACATTATATCTGTTTTGTTTTTGTCGAAATTGCTCTACCTCAGTACATTTGGTTGGGATTCATTGATGGACAGCAATATGCAAACCAGATTTCTCTCTAACTTTTTACCTGGGCTTTGCTCCTTTCATATTTATTTTGATCCCGACAAACTCCCAATTCCCTGCCGGTGACAAACATACTCATGACATGATGCTGCCACCACATTACTTGAAAATACAGATGGTAAACATGAAGTGCAGGCATACACGAAATGTTGAATAATTTGATTTATTTAGAAATAGGTTCATGTCCCCCCTGTAAGATTTACATTGAATCAACTGCGATTTGTCTGGGTTATCTTTGGATAAGACCAAACAGGTTAGAGCAGTGTAAATTCACAGACACTCAAAACCATGTCATGTGACAGAGAGAGAGCGAGGCTACACCGGTAACCTGATTCCGTCAGTCTCTTGTTTATAGGATGTGTCCTTCTGTTTATGTAAAAGAGAAAGAAGGCATCGTCGGCATCAGGGTAGGTTAACTACCATCTTGACCTTGGGAGGACGAAGACAATTCATAGACATATAATTTATACTGTACAATGTTCAATGGCCTCATCTCAAATACTTTCCTGCTTAGTGTTGTTCAGTTGCGAGTGTGCAGCAAATGCAAGGGGTAAGATTTACCTTTTATAATTGATCTCATGCCTTTGTCAGTAGCCTACTTGTAGACACATTGTATTATCTTGAGTTAGCGTACTTATACTGGGGTAAATCCATTTGAATTCAATCACTTTTTGACAGCATCCCTTTTGATTTAAACATAACTTTCCATACATATTTGCCCATGGAAGAAGTGGTCAGGAAGTGACTTTTTGGACCTGAATGCCAAAACATTCAGGAGATAAAGTATTTATATACACTAGCATTACTTTCAATTGGGTTGCACAAAAACAGTCCATGGGAAGCCAGAAGTTAAATACAATTCCATTTCAACTTACTGTGCTGATAGGCAGGAAGGTTGGTCATTATGACGGGTGGAATTTGAGATAAAATATCTAAAGGATCATATTATTAAACAGATTTTCAAACGTGGGTCTGTTGTAGATGTACTTGTTTTCTGCTTACCTCATGTGGTGCACGTGCACGACTTTGATTTTGACCTGAGGTAAGCCTACTTTACATCATCTGAGGTTTTTGTGCTGGCAGTCAGTTGAGACCAACATGCTGTTGAATACAGGGTGGGTGTTATTTTAATCATAGAAATGAAATAGAATGAACCTATACCTTCAGACCACTGCCAATTAGCTGGTACGCCATTGAACTTTAAATTTATATGAAATTGTAACTTCTAATTACTATTACAAAGATGGCCAACTTAAATGGTCATGTTTAATATATTATCTATATTTCTATGATTTCAATAGGTTTATTATGGAGGTTTGACAGTATAATTTAAAACAACTGATATTCCCATTCAAGTAAACATTCTCTGATGTGTGGACCTCCAACAATCTTTGAAATATGAAATGTCAATTTTATTCTCATTTTAGTACATTTATTAGCCAAAACATGACACCCATCCTGTATTCAAGCATGTCGCGTCTCAACCGATGGCAGACACAACCCAAAAACTGTTTAAATGGTTTGACAACCCTGTTTGTAAGCAAATCTAATCAAATTCTTTGGTCGCATACACATGGTTAGCAGATGTTAATGTGAGTGTAGCGAAGTGCTTGTGCTTCTAGTTCCGACCGCGCAGTAATATCTAACAAGTAATTTAACAATTTCACAACAACTACCTTATACACACAAGTGTAAAGGAATGAATAAGATTATGTACATATAAATATATGGATGAGTGATGGTCGTGCGGCATAGCAAGATGCAGTAGATTTTTTTATTATTAAAGTGGCTAGAGATTTCAGTCAGTATGTTGGCAGCAGCCACTCAATGTTAGTGATGGCTGTTCAACAGTCTTATGGCCTTGAGATAGAAGCTGTTTTTCAGTCTCGGTCCCAGCTATGCACCTGTACTGACCTTGCCTTCTGGATGATAGCGGGGTGAACAGGCAGTGGCTCGGCAGTGGTTGTTGTCCTTGATTATCTTTTTGGCCTTCCTGTGGCATCGGGGGGTGTAGGTTTCCTGGAGGGCAGGTAGTTTGCCCCCGGTGATGCGTTGTGCAGACCTCTCTACCCTCTGGAGAGCAGTTGCCGTACCAGGCGGTGATACAGCCCGACAGGATGCTCGCGATTGTGCATCTGTAAAAGTTTGTGAATGTTTTTGGTGACAAGCCAAATTTCATCAGCTTCCTGAGGTTGAAGAGGCGCTGTTGCGCCTTCTTCACCACGCTGTCTGTGAGGGTGGACCATTTCAGTTTGTCCGTGATGTGTACGCCGAGGAACTTAACTTTCCACCTTCTCCACTACTGTCCCGTCGATGTGGATAGGGGGGTGCTCCCTCTGCTGTTTCCTGAAGTCCACGATCATCTCCTTTGTTTTGTTGACGTTGAGTGAGAGGTTATTTTCCTGACACCACACTCCGAGGGCCTTCACCTCCTCCCTGTAGGCCATTTCGTCGTTGTTGGTAATCAAGCCTACCACTGTAGTGTCATCTGCAAACTTGATGATTGAGTTGGAGGCGTGCATGGCCATGCAGTCATGGGTGAACAGGGAGTACAGGAGAGGGCTGAGAACTCACCCTTGTAGAGCCCCAGTGTTGAGGATCAGCGGGGTGGAGATGTTGTTTCCTGCCCTCACCACCTGGGGGCGGCCCGTCAAAGTCCAGGACCCAGTTGCACAGGGCGGGATCGAGACCCAGGGTCTCGAGCTTAATGATGAGTTTGGAGGGTTCTATGGTGTTAAATGCTGAGCTGTAATCGATGAACAGCATTCTTACATAGGTATTCCTCTTGTCCAGATGGGTTAGGGCAGTGTGCAGTGTGATTGCGATTGGGTTGTCTGTGGACCTATTGGGGCGGTAAGCAAATTGGAGTGGGTCTAGGGTGTCAGGTAAGGTGGAGGTGATATGATCCTTGACTGGCTTCTCTAAGCACTTCATGATGATGGAAGTGAGTGCTACAGGGTGATAGTTGTTTAGCTCAGTTACCTTAGCTTTCTTGGAAACAGGAACAATGGTGGCCCTCTTGAAGCATGTGGGAACAGCAGACTGGGATAGAGATTGATTGAATATGTCCGTAAACACACCAGCCAGCTGGTCTCCACATACATCTAGTGTCTGAGCCATTGAATTGCGACTCTACTTTGTCTCAATACTGATGCTTAGCTAGTTTGATTGCCTTGCGGAGGGAATAGCTACACTGTTTGTATTCGGTCATGTTTCCGGTCGCCTTGCCATGATTGAAAGCAGTGGTTCGTGCTTTCAGTTTTGTGCGAATGCTGCCATCAATCCACGGTTTCTGGTTTGGGAAGGTATTAATAGTCACCGTGGGTACAACATCACCGATGCACTTGGTAATAAACTCGCTCACCGAATCAGCGTATACATCAATGTTGTTGTCTGAGGCTATCCGGAACATATCCCAGTTCACGTGATCGAAGCAATCTTGAAGCGTGGAATCCGATTGGTCGGACCAGCGTTGAACAGACCTGAGCACGGGCGTTTCCTGTTTTAGTTTCTGTCTATAGGCTGGGAGCAAGTTGAGATTGATACCACTCTTAACTGTTTATCTTTTCCAATGATGAAGACATTGGATGTCTCATGGTATGGTTGGGTATGCAAAATAAATCAAACTTTGTGCACATTTATCTCTTGAATATTTTAGGGTGCTGTCAAAAAGTGATTGAATTCAAATCGATTTACCTACTGGTGACTCGCATCAATGACTCTCTGTCACGTCCAGGCCTGAAAAGACAGGCTGGCGTGTTTTTGCTTTGGTTTTGGTGTAGGGTTTTTGTTCTAGGTGTTGTATTTCTATGTTGGGGTAATGGTTCCCAATTAGAGGCAGCTGTGTGTCGTTGTCTCTAATTGGGAACCATATATATATTTGGGGTTTTCATTTAGGTTTTGTGGGTGATTGTTTGGACATAGCTTGTTTGTGTTTAGTGTGTTCGTCTTCACGATCTTCGTTACGGTTACTTTTGTTGTTTTACCCAGTTACGTGAGTTTCGTTTTTGTATAATAAACATGTATACTGGATGCCTCGCTGCGCCTTGGTCTGTCCCTTATGAAGATCGTGACACTCTCTCTCATTATTTAACATAAAAACAAGTATTGTGCAGCTATTTATTGTAAGTGTCAATGTTCTTTCACCTGACTGGAATATGTATTTTGTGTGTTTTTAGAATGAGTACCCTAGATAGAACATGACCCTGTTTCTGATAATCAGACCAATAAATAAGAGGGAAATTAAAGTTAATAGCCTCATAATTCAACTATATTTATCATGTTTATTTTTCTCATGTCATTTTTGACAATGCAATTTGTGTTACATGTTTGAACTCAAAACAGCATTGCTCAAGGTGATTATGTTAAATGTTTTATAGTGGCTTCTTGTATGTTGAGAATCACCAACACACTGTCCAATATTACAGATCTTTATCAGTGTTTCTCTCCTGTTTCTCATCACAGGTATAGGACGTGGGTTCATCGGTTGGTCGACCCTCAGGATGCCGACCGCGTCACGGTGGAGAAGGGAACCGCGGAAACACTGCGGAGGAGTCTGACCACGGTGTTCCTCCCCATTGTCTACACAGTGGTGTTTGCTGTGGGGCTGCCCACCAACGCCATGGTCATCTGGGTCTTCCTGTTCAGGACCAAGAAGAAGCACCCTGCCACCATCTACATGGCCAACCTGGCTCTGTCCGATCTGCTCTTTGTCATCGGGACGCCCCTGAAGATCGCCTACCACCTCAATGGCAACAACTGGATCTATGGAGAGAGGCTGTGTAAAGTCCTGGTGGGCTTCTTCTATGGGAACATGTACTGCTCCATCCTCTTCATCACCTGTCTGAGTATTCAGCGCTACTGGGTGGTGTCCCATCCTCTGTCCCACCAGAATAAGAACAACAAAATGGCCATCGCTGTATCTCTCTATTTGGGCCTTCATCTGGCTCACCACCACCCCTCTGTACCTCTACGACCACACGGCCAAGCTCAAGGACCTCAACATCACCACCTGCCATGACATCAACATCATCCATGACCTGGAGAACCCCTTCCCTGACGTAGCGCTCCCCTACTTCTACTTCGTCCTCATGGCCGGCATCGTCTTCCTGGTCGATGACACAGGAACCCCAGGAAGAACCGTAAAAAAGCCGTGGTGCTGATCGTGACGGTGCTGGTCACCTTCCTGCTGTGTTTTGTCCCCAGTAAAATCATGCTAGTCATCCACTACACCCTCCTCAAGGACGGGGTGATCAACAACGGTTATGGTTTCTACATCACCACCCTGTGTCTGGCCAGCCTCAACAGCTGTCTGGATCCCTTCATCTACTACTTTGTGTCTGAGGACTTCAGGGACCATGTGAAGAACACACTGCCGTGTAGAAGCAGCAGGACAGGGGAGAGGATGAGGGTCTCCTTCAGCTCCATGAAGTACTCCCAAGAAGAGCAAGGCCTATGTGTCTGAGTCAGAGAACACAAAGAGCAGTACCTGCTAATAGCGCATGGGAGCCATTCAGACGACTAGGTAAAGACACTGGGAGAGGCTCATTGAAAATACAATATTTCTCTGTATGTATGTGGACTGTGATGCACTAAATGTACCTTATGAAAATAAAGATACTAGAGTGATCTGTCCTATAACAGTTGGGATATAGACAGCATTGACAAGAAATGGAACACGGTGGTGTGTGAGTGTTGTGTCCTCAATGAGACAGACACACATAACCTGACCTCTCACAGGACCAGGACCAGGACACAAGGATATCGAATTCTGAAGAAAATATGTAGTCACATCTCACTAAACAACCCACACAAGAGGAACTATATTTCTCATCTGTGTAACAAAGTGTCAAGGGGAGCTTTAGTATGTTTTAAATTAGGCCTGGACACTGCTGAGATCCAGACTAGTGAAAATGGATGACTATATCCTGGACTTGTTACTTCTTTTGTGATTTTCATAGACATATCTCTCATGGATGAAATGAAAGCAGAATGTATTTATCACAGTTCTTGACAGGCTGTTAAAGGGCTAATGCGTAAAGATCTAGTTAGATATTCTACATTTGAAGAGGTGCATGTTGGACATGATGTTGCCTAGCACATGTTTTATGAAATCTCCAAATATAGACACTTACATTGTGCCTTAGTGCTAGTGTAAATTAGCTAAAATGTCATGCCTTTAGGTGAAAAGTATTGAGTATCATGATGATGAGTGACATATTTTAGAGGGGCGGTGTTGGGGTAAACTGGCTTTAAGTCTATGGTCTACATATCTTCACTGGTATATGCCTTTATATATTTACCTCTGTGAGATTATATAGGGCAGTAGGCTGTACACATTAACACTGCAAATGTTTTACTTTAGTGTCGTTATGTTTTAAGCTCACGTGAATTCTTGAAGCCTTGAAAAGTTTTTTGTTTTAAGTTTGTTAGTTTCTTAAATAAATGTATGCAATATGATACGCTAATGGTGTTTGTTTCTATAGTTCTTATTGTTCTCTAATGTGTAACTTTGTCTCTGTTGCGTAATCCTTATTAATATTCCAAAGGCCTGGTGCTCATAGTACTGGATAGACTGAATCACTCCTCTCACATGCCTGGTGGAAGATCATGTTACACGAGTCATTGTCTGGGATTATGGTAAGGAATTAATTTAATGGACGGTTGGTAAAACATTCCAGGTGCTTGAGAGAATGCCAAGAGTGTGCAAAGCTGTCATCAAGGCAAAGGGTGGCTACTTTGAAGAATATAAAATATATTTAGATTTGTTCAACACATTTTTTGGTTACTACATGATTCCAAGTGTGTTATTTAATAGTTTTGATGTCTTCACTATTATTCTACAATAATAAAAAATCCTGGAATGAGTAGGTGTGTCCAAACTTTTGACTGGCACTGTGTATATTGATTCTAGAAGAATATAACTTATAAATGCCTCATGAGCTTAGTTCAACTGTCACACTCCATGAGAACCCAAAATATAAGCTTGTTTTTCTCCAATGTTTGTAATCATTGTAAATGTAAACAAACACTGTAGAGCCTCATAACATGGTTAAAACAATAATTTTGATATCATGGATGGTGAGTCCTTGCATCCATAGCTCTGTTTTAAAACTTCTTTGGGATCGGTGTCCCTTCCACAGGACAGTTGAGCTAACGTAGGCTAATGTGATTAGCATGAGGTTGTAAGTAACAAGAACATTTCCCAGGACATAGACATATCTGTTAATGGCAGAAAGCTTAAATTCTTGTTAATCTAACTGCACTGTCCAATTAACAGTAGCTATTACAGTGAAATAATACCATGCTATTGTTTGAGGAGAGTGCACATTTTTGAAGATAAAAAATTATTAATAAACAAATTGGGCATATTTGGGAAGTCTTGATACATTTTTTTTTGTATTATCTTTTACCAGATCTATTGTGTGTTATTGTCCTACATTCCTTTCACATTTCCACAAACTTCAAAGTGTTTCCTTTCAAATGGCTTCAGGGCCTGAGCTACAGGCAGTTAGATTTGGGTATGTCATTTCAGGCGAAAATTGAAGAAAGGGGAGGATCCTTTTCTCCAGGCCCATCCCTCAGCTTTTTACCAAAACAGAGGCGGGGCGACCATTTAGTTATTGTTTCATCTGTGGATTTGCCCTTTAAACAGCTGCATATTATCAAGATGTCAAAGTGTCACCAACAAAAAGGTAAACAATAGGCCTTTAGAAAATGCAGCATATGGCATTCATTTTCACATGTAAATAGAACTTTTCAGTAGTACTGAAAGCATGCCATTCCATGAGCGCAGCATTTATTTTTCAACTCGAATCAATGAGCCCAATAAGTCCTCTATTACAACAAAATCATAAACAACAGAGTAGGGCTGGCTAATAAGTCCTTAGTTTCGGGGTCATGCTCGGGTAACACAATTTGTCTAATCAATACATCCATATTTCCAAGTCCTATTCTTGAAGATCAAGGGGTATAACATTTATTGGAATGACTGGACTTTGGTTTTTAATGTAAAGATATAATTTAATTGTATTATTATATGTGGTAGAAAGCGATGGGTTAGAAGAAGCCTACATAACCAACCCATAAAGTAAAATTTTACGTCCATATATGGCCAGCTATGTAAACTTTAACATTGATTTATCCTGCAATAGATGTCGTTCAATTGGTAACATACATTTTTGTCTTCTTCTAATGCCTCTTAAGGGGAAAGTAATCTAAAAGTAACAGAATGTAATCTGATTACGTTACTGAGTTTGGGTAATCCAAAAGTTACTTTACTGATTATAATTTTGGACAGGTAACTGGTAACCGTAATGGATTACATTTAGAAAGTAACCTACCCAACCATGATCTGCAAAATGTAGAGTTTTGAGATCATTCATATTTTTCAAGTCCCAGATCTCAGAACTGTTTTGTGATGTCTTGCTCTTTCATGACTCAATAAGTATATCACCTTATATACAATTATTTTTGATATAATTCAGCATTCCCATTGGCAAAAACAGTTTGAATCAATGTTGTTTCCATGTCATTTGAACTAAAACATTTTATGTGATGAAGTTGAATCAATGTGGGAAAATTATTGAATTTGCAAAAGGTCATCAACTAAGGGAATTTTGTATTTTTCTTATGACATGGTAACATTTGTTTCTGATTTCTTGTTAGTTGACAACTCAAGTAATTTAAATAAAAACTGGAAGTTGAACTGACGTCTGTGCCCAGTGGGTTGTGTTATTGAATTGCAGATGGAACCGTATAGCACCAAGGTAAAAGGTGTTTGCGCAGATTGAACTTTCTGATTACTATTTCACTTTATCGGAAATTGACTTTTTCACAAATCTGACATACTGTATCTCACATGTAAAGGACCACCTAAAGAGCAACTCTATGTAAATAACTATTTTTTTACCAAAATGTCAAAAAAACAAAAAGATAGAACCTCATAGTGCCAAGGTCACAGTATGCTGAAGCCCTTCCTGTCAAGAAGCAGACGTCAGTAGATTTTCATCACCTGAGAGGGAGAGTTGTTTACAGGAACTAGTGTTCTCCTAATGGCTGATTCATTTGCATTTAATATAAAATAATAATATAACATATGCCATTAGGCAGACACATTTATCCAAAGCAACTTACTGTCGTGCGTGAATACATTTGAACATAGGGTACAAGAACTAAGTACAATTACAGATGATTTGCAGAGGGAGAGAGATAGTGGAGAGAGAGATAGTAAAGGGGTGACATGTTTTTGGGTCAATCAGATCACAGATCACGTCACCAACAAGTGTTTACAGTAGTTCTCATGCTGATAGTAGGGCAGGAAGGTCCTGAGGCTAATTATCTTCAACCTAGTCCCGAGGTGTCCAGGGAGATACAGCCACTTGCAACACAAGGTGACTTCATGCCTCGACACACCAAACCAGTTCTGCAAGTACTGTCACTTTGTGAATAACAACAAACAAAGGCACAGTGTATTGTGGCATGCTGTACCAATGTTTTAAACCCCAATCACCGTAACGGCTCTTTTCCAATAATAACAGAGAGAGATTTTACATGAATGCCATAGGCCTACTAATATTTGCTTAGTGTGTAATGGGTACTGTTGTAATATATCTACTGCTGTACATACTGTATCATTTGTAGTATATCTTGTGTAAATTCATCCGGTGTATATACGTATAGATTGCATTTGGATTATTGTTACAGTTCTATTTGGGTTGTTAATTGGATTAGTTCTGATATAAACTATTGTCTGACCTTTTCCTATATATGGCAGTCCTGGTGTGAGTGTAAGTGTGTGTATATTTCTCTTCCCATTTCTCAACAAACCTATGGTGTCTAAAATTGTACGTTATGTTTAGGGGGGACAAATATTGGATAGTTTGTGCAAGTGCATGTATTTGTGACAAGAGATACTACGTGAACAAATTAACATTATGAATGGATGGTCTTGCGCTGAAATATGAGGATTCTATCTCACAGTGGATGATGACTAGTTTAAACGACAATCAACATTCATATTTGTTTCATATTGTTTCAAATTTTCCAACAGTAATTTGACAATCTGCTTAAAACACAGCTCACATTCGATACTGCCCACTGGGCACACACTAGTTAATCAACCTTGTTTCTACGTCATTTCAATGAAATGATGTTGAACCAACGTGGAACAGACGTTGAATTGACTTTGGGTGTTGACTTTGGGCTCCAATCATCATCAGTAGGACAAATGTGCTGCAGTTTCCAATATTACCCATCCATTAGATAACAAGCATACTTTCCAGGAACACCAAGTATTCTTAGTGATCTGCCAAAAAGAGAAATAGTTGTGTTTGGTTTTTGTTTGGATCACAGCTGAAGATCATGGATCACAAAGAAGGTGGGAGTGGCGGTGTACACGTCTCAGCCAATAAAAGCATTGACTGTCTGAATGAGAGGATGATACATTAGTATTGGCCCCACACATCACTCTGGCGGCACACTGGGCACAGCAAAAAGACCCTCATTCAGCTCACTGGTTTGTGTGTGTGTGTGTGTGTGTGTGTGTGTGTGTGTGTGTGTGTGTGTGTGTGTGTGTGTGTGTGTGTGTGTGTGTGTGTGTGTGTGTGTGTGTGTGTGTGTGTGTGTGTGTGCGCGTGCCTGTGTGTACTCAACTCCCTTGTATTACCCTTCTTTAATTGCGGTGCTGTAATCATATGTGTTAATTCTCCTAACAGAACCCAAAAATTCCAAAAATATTCAAAAACAAGGAAATAACTATTTAGGATCAGTTATTATAATGTCTGTAAAACATTTGTTATGTTTACCAGCATCACATCAAGCAACAGCCAGTTATAGCTATATCAGATGATCCATGTAGTACTGTATGTCATAGGATTTACAATAAAAGTTTATTCAAAAAGAGTTCAATAGAGAGAAACATAAGATCCTTTCAATATCAAACAACATAGCAAAAATATAAAACTCCATTCAGCAAGGATTTTAGAGGTATTAGTGAAAATTTGAATATTTGTTTTGAGAATATCTTAAACACATACAAACACACACATTTCAAATGTACATACGTCTGACCTGAGAATGACATGGAAACCAATCAAAAACCACTGAGTAATCACCAAAATGATCTATATCACTACATACAAAACCAGAAATCTGAAAGACCACCGTTGCACCCCAGGATGCCCAGGAGGAAGCCGTTAGAGTGGGGGCTTCGCGAGGGAGCGGAATGGGTGGCCTCCACAGCCACTGGCCCACGGCGGCAGGGAAGACATAGACCAGGTGGTTGTAGACTGTGAAGCCGAGCGTGGTCCAGATGTTGTCCCATGTGACAGGTCTGTCTGGGTGGAGCTTGTAGCGGTTGAGGGTGGGCCAGCTGGGGGCCAGGATGTCTAACAGGGTGTAGAGGGTCACCAGGAGGAGGTAGGTGGAGACTGAGATGACCACGGGGAACAGAGGGCTCTGCAGCTCAGCCTGGTGGTACTGCAGGAGGTAGTCCCACACTGGCTGAAGAATGGACGGCTCCGGGAGCCCCAGACCCAGGGTCAGGTTAACCACATCCAGGTGAGAAATCCAGGGGACAGCCACATCACTGAACAAACTGCCAGCACTCATTATGACCACAATTAGAATTCGTGGTTCTCTATAAAGTCTAATAATCACAGATTACAAATTTATAACTGGGTTGGTTGCAGCAGAGTCCACAAGAATAGCAAAGATCCTTACAGCTCTAACGTAATGTTTGTTTTTCTGCAAAAAGCAAATCATCTGATGCCGTCGTGCCAACTTGGGTTGGCGGTCGATCTTGGCCTCTTATGTACATCGAGGCGCCACCTCCCTCCCCCCTCCCCCCTCTGGGTTTTAAAGCAGGTGTTCTGTGAAGACCCCTCTTTCTCTGGCAAGAGGATCGCTGCCAGGACTCAGGACCTGAGTCACAGCAGCTTTTATTTCTGACCCAGATCTTAGAGAGCTGCCTCCGACTGATCAGAAGTGACTTGAATTTAACTTTGTCAAAAGAGCAGTGTGTTTTCATTACTGGCATTGAGGAGCAACAATACACTGTTGTCGAAAGCCAGACTTTGGTGCAGTGTCTGTTTAATGCAGACACTGTCGTATGAGCACAATACGTTGAAAAGACATCTTGATTTGGTTGAAAATACGTATTTTTTGTTGAAAAGACGTCCAAAAGACAACCAATTTTGCTCACTGGGTGATAATCTGTCAAACCTGTTGATTATTTTATTAAAAACAACATTTTTAAAGATGTTTTTCTCTTTTTTAATTTGTATTTCTCTCTTTCTCTCTCTCTTCCTCTCTATTTCTCTTATTGACTTGTTGTGAGGGCCAACAGTAATACACCATAGAAAGCTGTCAGAAGTGACATTGAGTTCAAAGGCTCTACTTATTTATGTTGAATTACACTTGGTAACAAAAATACAATGTTGCCTTTTTGTATGGTTCAGCTTGCATCATACTGCTGAGAATAAGGTCTGATTGTTGGAAGTGGAAAGAGGCAAGTGGTCTACCACAGAGATGTTTCTATGGTGGGGCTCAAGTAATCCCTTTCTAACTCAAACAAGGCTTTATATAAAAATGTATCATATTATCTAAATTAACCCAATAATGGGCAATGAATTCTGCTTCAGTTTTACTGATAATTGCATATAAACACTGTGTTTATGTGCGATGACACCACTAGATGTTGTGCTGTCTGGCACCACTAGAGAGCAGACAAGTACCACTGGAAGAAAGACGGCTCTGCTCTGTACCATAGCCAATCTTGATTCCAAAACATTTCAATTTTGTGGACACACAACCCTTTTCTGAGGGCTGCAACTGAAAATCTCCCTTTCTTTATATTTTTTTCATGAATACCTGAAATGGAGTGATGTGAAGCTTCATTAATCTTTGTTTTTATATACATTAGAAGAAGTTGAAGTGAGGAGCAGCACATTGTAGGATTTGAATGTATCTCAATGAGAACGTACGTTACTGTGTGTTACTGCTGTCTGGTCCATAGCTGTTCCACATACATTTTAGGGACCAAAAATGTAACAACAACATAACCTCATGACACAACAACAACGTAGCCTAATTCTCCAATTTACTGAATATTTTCATTTCAACTTTGAAGGGGACTCAGTGGTCTCTATGCAATGCGAGAGTAATTCAATTATGTTTACAGATATCATTCCATTAGGACTTCTTATGCTTTTCCCCTCTCACCCCCTCCATGGGGAAATTACATCTCTTCTGCGTAGCATTTTTTAATTTAGCTTGGCCAACTCTGAAGGGAGCAGTTTCATCACCCTAACCAACGGAAATACATTTTAGCTGTGGAAGAGGAGGGCGGATAAACGGTTGAAGACACAGCTGAGATCCATCCTCCCTCTGGTGAGGTCTGTAGGGGCATGGAGGCTAAACAAAGAACCAGCCTGCGTTGCTGAAGCACCTGAGGCTTAGTCTCCCTACGGGTGCTATGCAGGGAGGGAGCTGGAAATCTGGTCACAATGCGGACACAGTGGATGGCTAAAAGACACATTTTAATACCATGTGTAGACCCCCAGGAATTGGGGCACAATCAGAATGTGGACATGATCAGGACAAAGACGCATGTTAGTACGAGAGAGAGAGAGAGAGAGAGAGAGAGAGAGAGAGAGAGAGAGAGAGAGAGAGAGAGAGAGAGAGAGAGGTGATCCAATCCACAGGTGAACCAATTTGTCCAAAAAGTGTTTGGCTCTCCATGAAACAAAAGCAAAAATCCTACCTATATTTAATATCATCAAATCAAAACACCAATGTGAGATTTGTCCTATATTTTACCAGCAGGCCCATAAGGTATCTGCTGCTCTCGCACCTTGAAAACAACACATTCAGAACAGTGACTGATGAACACAGGGAAATGAAGTAGCGCCATACAATTCCAACTGAAAACCACTTCACCTTGTTCTCCCATATTCTTCATAAAGAACATATCCTGTACAATCCCATTCAATGCAGCTGAGACACATATTGTACATAGATCTATTTTCAGCTGGCATGGTGCAGTATCTCTCCACTGGAGTAACACTGAAGGCCTCCTATGACTAAGGTGAACCCACAAGGGACACCAGGGCCAATATGGGACATGTTTTGTATTTCACGGCGCCACTGTTGGGCCTTTGATTAAAAGCAGAGCAGGAAGACACAGTTACCATGTTACCATGGGTCTCTCACCTGTGGAATTAATTATTGCCATGGCGATGAAGGATGAAACGTCATGTTGCCACTGATTTTTAGATAAACAAGCCATGCTGCAACCTTTCTCAGATCACACCAGCCCAGGATTCTAACCAGGTAGGAACACCACCTCTCCTATAGAGCTTTTGTTATGTCTAACCATATGTTGTTTTATGTCTGTCTGTAGAGTAATATCTAATATTTGTACATGTCGCCTATTGTGTGCTTTTGAATACTTGCGGCCATAGATTTAGACTTAACTCTGACTTTTATTTTAATAGATGTAGACTTTAAACTGTTTTTAAATTGTTTTTCCTTTACACTATTCCCCAGTAGGTCGTGAAAGACATTGTCCTCCTATCAGCATCATGCCAAGCCAACTCCAGAGTGCCATGGACGCACTTATAACAGTTTTCTACAAATACTCCGGGAACGACGGAGACAAATACAAACTCAACAAGGGAGAGCTGAAACAGCTACTGAACAGTGAACTCACTGACTTTCTCATGGTAAAGAAGCTGTTTAATATTCATAATTTATCAATCTCAATATATGTTGACATTATTTAGGTATTCTCTTCACTAGACAGTGTTTAGCAATTGAAAGGCCCCTAAACACTATGTCATTGTTAATAAATGTATTGGTCACATGCGCCAAATACAACAGGTGGAGACTTTACAGTGAAATGCTTACTTACGAGCCCATTCCCAACCAAGAAGAGTTTAAAAAGTAAGACAAATATTTGCTAAATAAAAAGGAAATAGTAACACAATAAAAACATTAACGAGGCTGTATACAAGGAGTACCAGTACTGAGTCAATGTGCAGGGGTACGAGGTAGTTGAGGTAATTGAGGTAATACAGTAGGTACATGTAGGTAGGGGTTAAAAGTGACTAGACAATCAGCATATATAATAAACAGAGTAGCAACAGCGTATGTTATGTGAAGAGTGTAAAAGTGTGTCTATATGTGAGGGTGTATGTGTGGCGTCTATATGCATGTGTGTGTGTTTTTTTTTTTTTGTGAACGTATGTAGTGTGTGTGTATGTCTGTGTGTTGGAGTGTCAGTGTAGTATGTGTAGTCTAGTGAGTGTGCATAGAGCCAGTGCAAGGAAACTGTAAAACACAGTAGCATGAATAGAAAAAAACTACTGTAGAATTTATATTTATATTAATGTGCTTTAGCTGTGTGTTGAACCTCAAATAAGAAGCTAGCTGTCTTGAATTACAAACCTTCTTGTGACATTTAGATGAAATCATAACAGCATTAATTTCACAATGAACATTAGTGATATTTATGCTGTACTTATGGATATGTGGGGGGCATTTTGATGCTACTTGATTACCCATTGAGACTTGAAAGATGAATTAGACAACCAAGTACATATTGAATTTATCAGATTCACTCATGTCAGGATTGTACAAATCCATGTGGTCTGTTGTATTTATTTGTTCCAATTATAGACCTACTACACAACATTTACATGATTCTTAGAGACGTGGCAATGTTGTTTTTCTGTTCTTAAATATGCCTCAGTGGCTAGAAGGATACAATTACACTCTTAGAAAAAAGGGTTCCAAAAGGGTTCTTCAGCTGTCCCCATAGCAGAACCATTTTTGGTTCCAGGTAGAACCCTCTGTAGAAATGGTTCCATATGGAACCCAAAAGGGTTGTACCTGGAACCAAAAGGGTTCTACCTGCAACCAAGTGGGTTATTCAACATGTTCTCTTATGGGGACAGACAAATAACCATTTAAGGTTCTAAATAGCTCTTTTTTTCTAAGAGTGTAGAACATAGTTGATTAAGAGAATGGTAGAGTTATCTAGTTATCCAAAAAGGAAGGCAAGAAGGAAACATTCATGCAAAGGGACCTTATTTGCCATTTCTCCTTCTACATTATGTTGGATTAGTTTAGCCGCTGTGAAGTTTTGATTTCTGGTTTAGTTGAGTTTAAGTCTCTTGCTTTTGTAATTTTGTGAAAGCAGGCAAGATAGTAGTTCCTCTTCACTGCCCTCTCTGATTGTAGTAGGTTGTTGTAGATAACCTACCATGCTGCAGTGGCCGTGATGGTGCAGAGGAGTGGACAGGTGTGTGTATGTGTGTGTGTGTGTGTGTGTGTGTGTGTGTGTGTGTGTGTGTGTGTGTGTGTGTGTGTGTGTGTGTGTGTGTGTGTGTGTGTGTGTGTGTGTGTGTGTGTGTGTGTGTGTGTGTGTGTGTGTGTGTAGACCAGGAGTCCCCACAAGAATAGTAAACATTTTTTTTTTTGACCAACTGGGGACATTTTGTTAGTCCCCAAAAGGTCAAATGCTATTTCTAGGGGGTTTAGGGTTAAGGTAGAATTAGTGTTAGGGTTAGATTTAGGGTTAGGGTTAAGGTTAGGTTTGGGGGTTAAGGTTAGGGGGTTAAGGTTAGGGTTAAGGTTAGGAAAAATTGGATTTTGAATGGTTATAAATTGTGTGTCCCCGCAAAATTAGTTAAACAAGACTGTGTGTATGCGAGTGTGTTTGGGGAGTGAACCTGCCTGTCTGTGGATGAGCCTCATACCATGAGCGATGGAGTGAGGGGTTGAAGAGACAAATCTCTCCTCCCTCCTTATTTTCTCTCTGCATCTTCTCCCTCCCTCTGATGGAAGGAAGCCTCAGGTGCCTACGCATCATCACCAGTGACCCACATCACCTCCAAATATAAACTTGGACTACTCTCTTCTGATGTCACTAGTCTCCACCCACTGACGTGCCTCTGACAAGTATAGAGACGGTGTCCTGGTAACAGTTGAATACACATTCAGGACACGCCACAAATGGCACCCTATTCCTTATTTAGTGCGCTACTTGTCAAAGTGCCATTGACGAGTAGTGTCATTTGGGACGCAGACTCATACTGTATTTTCATATCCTGGGGACAACACTGAGCTAATTACGTGACTTATTTCTGTAACCTATCACTGAGTAACTCTTTCACTGATCACAGTGTATGCTGAGACGATAGATATTACTGCTTAATTAGATCCATCGTTGTTACCTTGGGCCAAATACTGACTTTTCACATAAATTTCAATTAGATTTGTACATACGCAGTCAAGCTGTGTGTGTGTGTGCTACATACATCCATTAACTCCATGTCGCCACAGGGCTCTGTATCACAGGCTGGCTTGGCTTGACTGACAAAAACCATCCAACGGTCACCCTCTCACACACACACACACACACACACACCTCTGATGATTCTCTGCTTATGGTTCATTGATTATCGCCACCGTCACTCTGGATTCCAGTGGACATTGGCTGTGTGGTGTGGTGCCCTGCTGTGCTGTGCGGTGCCCAGTCAGTGCCTTTGGCGGTCTAATATCCGGGATGGGGCTCCAGCACCATGAATCCAATGACTCAGAGCCTGAGGCGTCTCTCCTCAGATCTCCCCCGTCTCCATCGCAGATCTCTGGCTGGGAGATTGACACAGGGCCTAATTGCAGCCTGCTGTCATGAGGAGACTTGTTTATTGGCCAAGCAGCGGAATCTAGATCAGTCAATGGGTGACATGAGACATGATTCAGGATGGTTTATTTCCTGTTGAATAGAGTAGTAGAGTGAGTCGGAGGCCTGGAGTAAGCTCAGTGGAACCGAATACATTAGAGTTACAGTATAGAAGATTTGCTGCTGTTCAATTGTTGTTTTAATTATGAGATATGCCCATATCTTAAGATTCAAAATTATGTTGATCTCATGGACGGTCAGTCCTTGCATCCATAGATCTGTATATTAATTTGAGAGTGATTCAGATTATCAAGGTTTTAAATGATTTGATTGGTGGTTAGATCTTTGATTGATTGATTTAATTATTGATTAATTGTTGTTTCTTTTCATTTCCAGTCTCAGAAAGACCCCATGCTGGTGGAGAAGATCATGAATGATCTGGACTCCAACAAAGACAACGAGGTGGACTTCAATGAGTTTGTGGTTCTGGTGGCGGCCCTGACCGTAGCCTGCAACGACTTCTTCCAGGAGAAGCAGAAGAAGAAAGCCAACTAACAGTTAAATCCGAAATGGCTTTCCCTTGTCTATTTAGTGCACTACTATTGGCCAAAGCCTCATAGGGCTATGACAGGTCTACAAAAAGTAGTGCACTGCATAGGGAATAGGGAGCCATTTAAGATTGGCCCGTGGATAGAAATAGAATTAGAAACCAACAGAGGTATAAAGTAACGAATTACAACCACACCCATCATGCTGAACATTTAATATTTACTGTGATCACTTCTCAATTTCCCATGGTCTCAGTGCTACTAAAACCACTACACTATATGTTTGTCAACAGCAGAAGGAGATTAGACTGTAAATCCTGTAAATCAGACATACTTGAGAATGTTCCTTCCATTCAAAAATGTGCTTGTTTCATGAAACCCTTTCTGACATAAACTATGTGTCACTTAATGAGAAATTTAAATCTAATTACAATTGCATGAGCATGTTTCTTATTCATGATTAATTTTCCATCACATGTAAATGATTGACAGCATTAACAGCATATAATCATATGAAAATGGTTAGCTTGACAATATTTGTTTTATATTGTGACTGCAACACAGTATAATAAAGTTATAATCCCAAGACCTTGTGTTTTAGACTTAGTGTGTTAGTGTGCGTGCGAGTGTGTGTGTGTATGTGTATGTTTGCTTGTATGTGCCTGTCCTGTGTGTCCTTCCCCATCACTCCTCTTTGGTAGAGTCTTCTGAGTATTTCTCAAGGAGAGGTTGTGCTGTGCTTTTGGGTGGTCTTTGTATAATGCGCCTGGTGATGCGTTCGATGACGCATGATGATGCAATCCCACCTGGACCTTTCACCACCTGTCAGTCAAAGTGTCTCATGACATCCCAACTTCAGAAGCAGTCACATTGGCAGTTTTTCCTTGGGGATTCATAAAGTACATCCACGCTAGAAAGTGCAGAAGAACACATTTTTACAAATGTGATTTGAACCCCTAACCTGAACCTGAGCTTTTACACTAACCTTACACCCAACTCCTGACAAATTAGAATCAACAAAGCGTCTTTAGGTTTTAGAAAAGCGCTATAGAAGAGCTATGTATTGTTAACAACAACAACATACTGTATACAGTATCTCATAAATTATCTCTACAATCCTAACAGTATCCCCTGTTGTCTGAGCTGAAACCATAACATTTAGAATTAGTAAAGTCTTCCTTTCTTTTTTCAGACCCACAACCCCCTCTCTCTACTCCAACACAGAGAGAAAAACATTCATGAGCCATCATCTACGTACGCAAGGATTCACACGCACACACACACACACACACAGAGAAAATTAATTTCTCATTTCTGTGTGATTGATTGTAATTGAGCGAGATAATGAGCCTGTCCCCCCTGGAGGAAAATTATGTGATGATTATCTTTTTTGTGACAGCTGTAATCATAGAGACTTGGAAATTAGACTAATTTTTCCATGATTCATAGATTCTCTCTTTGTTAAAGAACTTGTAGTCGGTGTAACACCATTTTTATCTTTTCTTATTATCAACCCCTTTGAGTGATGTCGTGTCTCACAGTTCAAGTTTGCTGTGGTGTCCTCTTTCCATTGGAAGCATGCTGAACTAATACATGTATTGCATAGCTTGTCAGTCTCTTCAATAATGTGTGTACTGTAAGTGACTAACATCATGGTTTACATGAACCATCCTTGTGTTGGCAGTGTGTCATTTGGCCTCATGTGTAACACACACACACACACACACACCTATATTTCTTTGGTGGCAAAATCTCTTTCTCTCCATGTCCTTCTCTCCAAACCCTGATCGGACCTTCAGTCTGTGACATCTACAAAATTGATCATGAAGGGCTTGTTTTGTCTATCAAGTGTAAACTACAATCACCTATCACTCCCGTCCCAACATGTTATGTTTAAGATTGGGAGATGGAGGGTTGTGATGGTATATTTTTCTTTTCACAGCCAACAGCCCGTCACACACTAGAATACTTTCAGATGGTCTCTTGGTTTTGGTCTTTGTGTTTGTCTCCATGTCTTTCACCTCACAGTGGGGCTTCATAATGGGAGGATCAGCTCTTAGTGGTGGCTATAATCTGTAATAGATATGTGATCCTTCTCTTTCTAATCCTGAATGCTAAATGAAGACAACAAAGCCTGACAGGGTACTTATTGACTGTGTCAGCGATAGTTGCAACCAGGGTCTATTTAAATCCTAATGACCAGGGATCAGCCATTTAGTATTTTGTAGTATTTTGTAGTATCCCCATTAGCTACTGCTAAAGCAGCAGCTACTCTTCCACAAACATAAAACATTATATAATTCATAACATTAATAGATAAGTACAGCACAAGGACAGAACTACATAAAAAGCCATCGGTAGGCTGCTACAGATACAGGGAAACGTTTCCTCCACTGGGGATTAAGGACTTTATGTTCAAAGATACATGTCAGCCTATTAGAAAAAGAAACACAAACCACAACATCCAAAGTTGTCCTTTACAGTTCCTCTCCATATGCCCTTAAAATAACGTAATGAGGGAAAGAGAGAGAAAGAGAGAAAGAGAGGGGTGAGAGTGAGAAAGCAAGAGAAGGAAAGGGAGATGGACAGAGGGAAAGAGGGAGAGAATAAGTGTGAGATTTTCCTCCAGGGGGTTTTGGATGGAAAGAGAGACGGAGAGACAGAGAGACGGATCGTTCAGACGTTTCCACACCATAGTGCTCTAATTCAGCGACAGATGGAAGATGATGCTCACAAACAACACGTGAGGCCGAGCCTCCAGGACAGTTTTCCAGGACAAGTCGGTATGTTCTGCCAAACAGCAAGGTCATCCCCTGGGGCCTAATGACAGGCAGAGAGAAAGAGGTGCCATAATAGAAATAAAATGAAGTAGACTAGGCTATTAGAAAGAGAATCTCCATTTGAATCTATCAGAGCCATGTATTTAGACTAAATATTACTTATGACGTCCCTTGAGATTCCTGTTGTACTGACTTTCACCTCTTATGACTTGTTTAATGCAGGAGAAATGGGACAGTTTCCATTGAGAGGTCATGTGGTGACTGATGACATTGAATAGGAAGGATTGCTGCAGTTTTTCCACCTGCACTAAAAGGTCAATGTCATCATGGGAGAATCAAGGCACTTGATATAGAGAAAACGACTGATTGTTTACCTCAATTAGAGAATATATCTATTCATAATAAAAATTATAGAATAGAAAGAATTAGTGAAATTTAGAAGAAAGTTTTTCGTCCTTCAACAACGTCAACAGGAATCATTCCTGTCCTAAGAGGGGATCGGTGAGGCATAAAGGACCAAAGTCAAAGTCACCATTATTAGTCAGTTGTACAACCGAATGCCTTCAACCGAAATGTGTCTTCCGCATTTAACCCAACCCCTCTGAATCAGAGAGGTGCGGGGGCTGCCTTAATCGACTTCCACGCCTTCGGCGCCCGGGAACAGTGGGTTAACTGCCTTGTTCAGGGCAGAACGACAGATTTTTCCCTTGTCAGCTCGGGATTCGAACTTGCAACCCTCCGGTTACAAGTCCAACGCTCTAACCACTAGGCTACCTGCCGCCCGTGGAAGCAGGGATCAGATTAAGGGCATGTAAGGTTACACTGTTATCTGGAGATAATGCTCCTGGAGGCCCTGGCCATGTTGCTCTCCCTGCCCGATCAGAGTCATTCTGTCAGAGGGTGGGATGGGGGAATGTGTGTGTGTGGGGGGGATAAAATACACCAGAGAAGAGAGGAGATGAGAAAAGCTGTAATGGCTCCTGCTGATAGCAAGTGATACTGGAGAGGAAGAGAGGAGGAGGAGGAGGAGGAGAGACACAACCCAGTGGAGGAAGAGAGATTTAAGTCCAGTGATACAGGAGAAATACACTCTTAAACAGTCAGGGAGAAAATGGATGTTGATAATCCAATGCCCTGATGACGTTGGATTAGTTCAAACTGTTGAAGTGCAGACTGGGATGATTTTCCAACCCTTAAAATTGACTAAAAATAATGATTAACAGTAATGATTAAGAGTAACATGGCTATATAGAGGGAGTACCAGTACCGAGTCGATGTGTGATGTAATGCGTTCAAAAAGTATTCACACCCGTTGACTTTTTACACATTTTGTTGTGTTACAGCCTGAATTTAAAATGGAATAAATTGAGATTTTGTGTCACTGGCCTACACACAATATCCCATAATGTCAAAGTGGAATTATGTTTTTAGATACATTTACAAATTAATCAAAAATAAGTATCAACCCATTTGTTATGGCAAGCCTAAATAAGTTCAGGAGTAAAAATGTGTTTAACAAGTCACATAATAAATGTGTTGTGTTCGAGACCACCTAAAGTGAGACCGATTCAAGACCAAGATTTGACAAAATTACAATCACAGTATTCGACTCAGGATTAGACATTCAGAATAGTGAAAAAATGCATGCTGAGGGAAAATAGAGCCACTCTACAAATTATTACTAACCCAAACACAGTGGGGAACAATGGCATCCTATGTCTTCAGAGAAGGGCTAACAGTTGACAGTGGATGTCAGAGCAAAAACCAAGCCATGAGGTCGAAGGAATTGTCCGTAGAGCTCCGAGACAGGATTGTGTCGAGGCAAAGATCTGGGGAAGGGTACCAAAACATTTCTGCAGCATTGAAGGTCCCTAAGAAAACAGTGGCCTCCATCATTCTTAAATGGAAGAAGTTTGGAACCACCAAGACTTTTCCTAGAGCTGACCGCACGACCAAACTGAGCAATCAGTGGAGAATGGCCTTGGTCAGGGAGGTGACTAAGAACCCGATGGTCACTCTGACAGAGCTTCAGAGTTCCTCTGTGGAGATGGGAAAACCTTCCAGGAGAACTACCATCTCTGCATTACTCCACCAATCAGGCCTTTATGGATTAAACCACCTGACCAAGTCCTAAAGCAATGGAACTCCCTAAATCGTTCTCAGATTATTACCAATCCAACAAGGTATGACTCCAAACACCCAGAAAAGGCTACACTCCTCGATGTTATCCTCACAAATAATCCTGATAGGTATCAGTCTGGTGCTTTCTGTAATGACCGTAGTGATCACTGTTTAACAGCCTGAGTTCGTAATGGCTGCTCAGTGAAACAACCTGATTTTCCATAGACGCTTGATAAAAAACTTTAATGAGCAAGCCTTCCTTCATGAACTGGCTTCTGAAAATGGTATAGAATCAGCTTGATCCCCTCTGTCGAAAACGCTTGCACCTTTTTTAAAATATATTTATTGGTATTGTCAACAAACACGCCTACATAAAGAAAATTAGAATTAAAAACAGGTTCAGCCCCTGATTCGACTGTGATCTTGCAGAGTTACCTTACCTCAAGAATCGCATTGTGTGGAACACGCATACTCAGGCTGACTGGCTATCTTTCAGGGAAATAAGTGCGCTCAGGCTATCCGGAAGGCCAAAGTTAGTTACTTTAAGGATCAGTTCTATCTCTGTGGGTCTAACCCCAAGAAGGATTTCTATTTGACTCAGCCATGCCTTCTTGCCCGTCCAATATTTCCTTATCTCCCACCCCTTCTAATGTGACTATCCCCGACACTTCTCACTCTTTTTCCCCGTGACAAAGTTTATTTCTGCAGGCAGTCACTGAGTCCGAGGTGCTAAAGGATATCCTTAAACTTCACCCCAAAAAACCATGTGACCTATTTCTATTTTGCCCTGTTTATCAAAAGTGTTGGAAAAACTTGTTGATAATCAACTGACTGGCTTTCTTGATGTCTGTACTATGCTCTCGGGTATGCTCAGGTTATGGATGTGTCACTGAAACCTTAAAGGTCCTCAATGATGTCACCATTGCCCTTGATTCTAAGCAATATTGTGCTGCTATTTTATTGACTTGGCCAAAGCTTTAGATACGGTAGACCATTCCATTCTTGTGGGCCGGCTAAGGAGTATTGGTGTATGTTAGGGGTCTTTGGCCTGGTTTGCTAACTACCTCTCTCAAAGAGTGCAGTGTATAAAGACAGAAAATATGCTGTCTCAGCCACTGCCTGTCACCAAGGGAGTACCCCAAGGCTCGATCCTAGGCCCCGCGCTCATCTCAATTTACATCAGCAACATAGCTCAGGCAGTAGGAAGCTCTCATCCATTTATAGGCAGATGGTACAGTCTTATATTCACAGTGTCTACCGACTGCTCCTGTCTCAGCCTCCAGTATTTATTCTGCAATAGTTTATGTGTCGGGGGGCTAGGGTCAGTCTGTTATATCTGGAGTATTTCTCCTGTCTCATCTGGTGTCCTGTGTGAATTTAAGTATGCTCCCTCTAATTCTCTCTCTCTTTTCTCTCTTTCTCTCTCTCTTTTCTCTCTTTCTCTGTCTCTTCCCTCGGAGGACCTGAGCCCTAGGACCATGCCTCAGGACTACCTGGCCTGATGACTCCTTGCTGTCCCCAGTCCACCAGGTCATGCTGCTGCTCCAGTTTCAACTGTTCTGCCTGCGGCTATTGAACCCTGACCCGTTCACTGGATGTGCTACCTTGTCCCGGATCTGCCGTTTTGGACTCTCTCTCTACCACACCTGCTGTCTCTAACTCTGACTACAGACCCGTAGCACTCACGTCCGCAGCCATGAAGTGCTTTAAAAGGCTGGTATTGGCTCACATCAGCACCATTATCCCAGAAACCCTAGACCCACTCCAACTTGCATACCGCCCAAACAGATCCACAGATGATGCAATCTCTATTGCACTCCACACTGCCCTTTCCCACCTGGACAAAAGGAACACCTACAGTGAGGGAAAAAAGTATTTGATCCCCTGCTGATTTTGTACGTTTGCCCACTGACAAAGAAATGATCAGTCTATAATTTTAATGGTAGGTTTATTTGAACAGTTAGAGACAGAATAACAACAACAAAATCCAGAAAAACGCATGTGAACATTTTTATAAATTGATTTGCATTGATTTGCAAACACACCAAGACAGTCGTGAAGAGGGCACGACAAAGCCTATTCCCCCTTAGGAAACTAAAAAGATTTAGCATGGGTCCTGAGATCCTCAAAAGGTTCTACAGCTGCAACATCGAGAGCATCCTGACTGGTTGCATCACTGCCTGGTACGGCAATTGCATGGCCTCCGACTGCAAGGCACTACAGAGGGTAGTGCGTACGTCCCAGTACATTACTGTGGCTAAGCTGCCTGCCATCCAGGACCTCTACACCAGGCGGTGTCAGAGGAAGGCCCTAAAAATTGTCAAAGACCCCAGCCACCCCAGTCATAGACTGTTCTCTCTACTACCGCATGGCAAGCGGTATCGGAGTGCCAAGTCTAGGACAAAAAGGCTTCTCAACAGTTTTTACCCCAAAGCCATAAGACACCTGAACAGGTTTTCAAATGGCTACCCGGACTATTTGCATTGTCCCCCTCCAACCCCTCTTTACGCTACTGCTACTCTCTGTTTATCATATATGCATAGTCACTTTAACCATATCTACATGTACATACTACCTCAATCAGCCCGACTAACCGGTGACTGTATGTTGCCTCGCTACTGTTATAGCCTCGCTATTTTTTCACTGTCTTTTTACTTGTTTTTATCTCTTTACTTACCTATTGTTCACATAATACCTTTTTTGCACTGTTGGTTAGAGCCTGCAAGTAAGCATTTCGCTGTAAGGTCTACACCTGTTGTAGTCGGGGCGCACATGACAAATAAACGTTGATTTGATTTGATCAGCTATGAAAAGCCAACTGACATTTACTCCTGAGGTGCTGTCCTGTTGCACCCTCTACAACCACTGTGATTATTATTATCTGACCCTGCTGGTCATCTATGAACGTTTGAACATCTTGGCCATGTTCTGTTATAATCTCCAAGCAGCACAGCCAGAAGAGGACTGGCCACCCCTCATAGCCTGGTCCTTCTCTAGGTTTCTTCCTACGTTCCTGCACCTCCTAGGGAGTTTTTCCTAGCCACGTGCTTCTACATCTGCATTGCTTGCTGTTTGGGGATTTAGGCTGGGTTTCTGTACAGCACTTTGTAACATCGGCTGATGTAAAAAGGGCTTCATAAATACATTTTATTGATTGATTGATTGAGCTGGCCCCTCCTCTGAACACCTCCAAAACAAAGGTCATGTGGTTTGGTAAACAGAATGCCATTCTTCCCACAGGTGTTATCACTACCTCTGAGGGTTTAGAGCTTGAGGTAGTCACCTCATACAAGTACTTGGGAGTATGGCTAGACGGTGCACTGTCCTTCTCTCAGCACATATCAAAGCTACAGGCTAAAGTTAAATCTAGACATGGTTTCCTCTATCGTAATTGCTCCTCTTTCACCCCAGCTGCCAAACTAACCCGGATTAAGATGGCCATCCTACCCATGCTAGATTACGGAGACATAATTTATAGATCGGCAGGTAAGGGTGCTCTCAAGCGGCTAGATGTTCTTTACCATTCGATCATCAGATTTGCCACCAATGCTCCTTACAGGACACATCACTGCACTCTATACTACTCTGTAAACTGGTCATCTCTGTATACACTGGTTGATGCTTATTTATAAAACCCTCTTAGGCCTCACTCTCCCCTATCTGCTGAGATATCTACTGCAGCCCTCATCCTCCACATACAACACCCGTTCTGCCAGTCACATTCTGTTAAAGGTCCCCAAAGCACACACATCCCTAGGTCACTCCTCTTTTCAGTTCGCTACAGCTAGCAACTGCAACGAGCTGCAACAAACACTCAAACTGGACAGTTTTATCTCAATCTCTTCATTCAAAGACTCGATCATGGACAATCTTACTGACAGTTGTGGCTGCTTTGTGTGATGTATTGTTGTTTCTACCTTCTTGCCCTTTGTGCTGTTGTCTGTGCCCAATAATGTTTGTACCATGTTTTGTGCTGCTACCATGTTGTGTTGCTACCATGTTGTTGTCATGTTGTGTTGCTACCATGCTTTGTTGTCATGTGTTGCTGTCTTGCTATGTTGTTGTCTTAGGTCTCTCTTTATGTAGTGTTGTTTGTCTCTCTTGTTGTGATGTGTGTTATGTCTTATATTTATATTGTATTTATTATTTATTTTTTTATCCCAGGCCCCCGTCCCCGCAGGAGGCCTTTCGCCTTTTGGTAGGCCGTCATTGTAAATAAGAATTTGTTCTTAACTGACTTGCCTAGTTAAATAAAGGTTCAATAAAATAAAATAAAAATAGAGTGGCCAGACGGAAGCCACTACTTAGTAAAAGGCACATGACAGCCTGCTTGGAGTTTGCCAAAAGGCACCTAAAGGACTCTCAGACCATGAGAAACAAGATTTTCTGGTCTGATGAAACCAAGAATGAACTCTGGCCTGAATGTCAAGCATCACGTCTGGAGGAAACCTGTCACCATCCCTGCGGTATAGCATGGTGGTGTAAGCATCATGCTGTGGGGATGTTTTTCAGCAGCAGGGACTAGTCAGGATCGAGGGTAAGATGAACAGAGCAAAGTACAGAGAGATCCTTGATGAAAATCTGCTCCAGAGTGCTCAGGACCTCAGACTGGGGCGAAGGTTCAGCTTCCAACAGGACAATGACCATAAGCACACAGTCATGACCCGAAATACATTTTCAATTTGGGCACCAAGCTTGTCCGTATAGCTGTTACTGTGTGAAACCCCATAGATTACTCAATTCTTATTATTTTGACAGCGGGAATTATGGGCGCAACACTTGGCGGTAGAGTAAAGAGGCTTTCAATTAATTAACAAGTTGAAGGTGTGACGGGGGCTTGACCACTCACTTGCCAATAATGCTTTTTGTGGTTGCTTTAAGTTGTGTATTTACAATGTTTGATGTTCTGTTATCATAAACTCTGCCGTTGAAGATAGACCTACTAGTTCATTAAACAGCATGCAGTATAAATAACGTACAGAAACCCTACCATAGTCCTAGTGATAACAAATGTTATAGTATGCAGTTGTTCATATGCCTTTTAAAAGGTTATTGTATTTAATATGGGAATATTGCATTGGAATTTCGGTAGCCTATAGCCTAAATTGCATTACATATCTGAGCAATAAACATTGCCTACCAAATGTTATAATAAGATTAGCCTACCTTTGCCGTTGATATAGCTTGTATGATGACTTTGCCACATGAAGAATTGCAAAGGTAAACAGTCAAATATTAGTCTCCCTTTAGGCAGAAGGGTTGCCTCCCACAATGTATTGCCTCCCACAATGCCTATGGTCAGGTTTATGAAAACAAGACAAATATCAATACACTATACAGTATATACAAAAATATGTGTACACCCCATCAAATTAGTGGATTTGGCTATTTCAGCCACACCCGTTGCTGACAGGTGTATAAAATCGAGCACACAGCCATGAAATCTCCATAGACAAACATTGTCAGTAGAATGGCCTTAAGAGCTCAGTGACTTTCAACGTGGCACCGTCATAAGATGTCACCTTCCCAACAAGTAATTAAGTAAAATGTATTCCCTGCTAGAGCTGTAAGTGCTGCTATTGTAAAGTGGAAAGGTCTAGGAGCAACAACGGCTCAGCCGTGAAGTGGTAGGACACACAAGCTCACAGAACGGAACCGCTACGTGCTGTAGCACGTAGTACGTAAAAATGATCTTTCCTCGGTTGCAACACTCACCACAGAATTCCAAACTGCCTCTGGAGGCAAAGTCAGCACAAGAACTGTTAGTTGGGAGCTTCATGAAATTAGTTTCCATGGCCGAGCAGCCGCACACAAGCCTCAGATCGCCATGCGCAATGCCAAGCGTCGGCTGGAGTGGTGTAAAGCTTGCCACCATTGGACTCTAGAGCAGTGGAAACGCTTTCTGCTGTTTCAGCATGACAATGCCCCCGTGCAAAAAGCACGGTCCATACAGAAATGGTTTGCTGAGATCGGTGTAGAAGAACTTGACTAGCCTGCACAGAGCCTTGATCTCAACCCCACCTTTGGGATGAATTGGAACTCCGACTGCGAGCCAGGCCTAATCACCCAACATCAGTGCCCAACCTCACTAATGCTCTTGTGGCTGAAGTCCCCGCAGCAATGTTCCAACATCTAGTGGAAAGCCTTCCCAGAAGAGTGGAGGCTTTAATAGCAGCAAAGGGGGACCAACTCCATATTAATGCCCATGATTTTGGAATGTTCGACAAGCAGGTGTCCACATACTTTTGGTCATGTAGTGTACCATGCATAATCAGCACCATTTGACATCAACAGAGGACAGTGGAAGATTCATTTTCAACGAAATTAGAAATGTGAAACAAGCTACTTTTTAACAAATGTTTCTAAATAGGCTTCCTACACATAACAACTTGATGTTTCTAAATAGGCTTCCTACACATAACAACTTGATGTTTCTAAGTAGGCTTGCTGACATTGTTCATTCAATGGGCATCACACCTTTTCACAGGAGCTGGACATAAATATTATCCAATATAATTAGAAACGGGTGTTTTGAGGATCCCAAAAGTGATATTTTAATATAACATTAGTGATATGCTATTCTATTGATTGGGATACTGTGCGCCTGCGCTGGCTAAATCCATGCCATAGACAACTGTCCTACCGCTAAGACCAGCTTTTGGTCTGTCTTAAATATCTCCACAGCACTGACTGAAATTGGCACTTTGGTGCACGATTTGAAGGACACACCTCAAACATTTCCACCCCTCTCAACTCATCGCAAGCAAGCTGATATAAGACAGGTGAATTAGCAACCCTGGTGCAAGGGTTTGAAAATAGCAGATCCCCTTTTTTCCTCTCAGGACAGCCAGATGTAAACGTCACACAGAAACTGATTGAGTTGTGCCAACATGTAATCAGAAATCAATGACATACCCCACAATCGCCTCAGAGCTTCCATCACAGATCCCCCCCCCAACACACTCATCCCTCCTTTTCTAATTTCCACTTGTTTAGCCATTGATGTGAGTCAGTGTGAGACCAATTTCCAGTTGAAGATGATTTACAGTCGTGACATCACTGCAGGACTCTTCACACAGCAGTGTGCCCACCCACTGCCACACACACACACACTCACTCCCTCCTGGGGGGGTGATTACCTGTGCTGCTCAGTGGGGCGGTGCGGTGGGGGCGGTGCGGTGTGGTGTGGTGTGGGGCGGTGTGGTTGGGGTGGTGTGTTGTGGGGCGGTGTGGTGGGGACGGTGCGGTGTGGGGCAGTGTGGTGTGGGGCAGTGCGGTGGGGGCAGTGCGGTGTGGGGCGGTGTGGGGCAGTGTGGTGGGGGCGGTGTGGTGGGGGCAGTGCGGTGTGGGGTGGTGCGGTGGGGGCGGTGTGGGGCGGTGTGGTGGGGGCAGTGCAGTGTGGGGCGGTGCGGTGGGGGCAGTGCGGTGTGGGGCGGTGTGGGGCAGTGTGGTGGGGGCGGTGTGGTGGGGGCAGTGCGGTGTGGGGCGGTGCGGTGGGGCGGTGTGGTGGGGCAGTGTGGTGGGGGGTGTGGTGGGGGCAGTGTGGGGCAGTGCGGTGTGGGGCGGTGGGGACGGTGCGGTGGGGGCAGTGCGGTGTGGTGGGGGCAGTGTGGTGTGGGGCGGTGTGGTGTGGGCAGTGCGGTGTGGGGCGGCAGGTGTCTCACCGTGATAACACACACTCTGACTTTTAATCAAGCCAGCAACACCATGTCCGCTGTCCTCCCCATATGCACGCACACAGGTTAATCTGTGATGTATGCCTAAACTGGTAATTGCAGTTTATCTGCCAGAACAGCTCAAAGTAACTATATCCCCTCTTCCTTCCTCCTTTTCTCTTTCTCTCATCCTCCTCTCCTCACTTTCCCTCCTTCTCTCCTCTGCTTTCCTTGTTTCCCTCTCTACTCTTTTCCTGCTCTCCACCTTTCCTCTGTTCTGCTCTCTTTGCCTTCACCTCCCTTGTCCTCTCCTTCTTCTCTTCCATTATAATGATATGAGAGGTTAGAACTGTTTGTTAAGTCACTGTTATGACAGTGATATGTAGCTTCCTAACATAGGGTTGTTTTGCAGCTCATCTCAACTCTGTCCAACAGCGACAGTCAAAGCATCCCTGTTGAACTCACTCTGAAAAATGTATAAGAGCAGCTCTCTTCTGATAAATGTGTATGCGTGCACACACACAACCCTAAATTAACAATAAAATTTAACCTTGGACCCTTGATATCCAAAGTAGCCTGCTTCTAAAAGTGGCTTATCAAGATAATGTGCCCCCCCACCCACCATCCTCCTCCTAGCATTTTCCCTGACAACAAACCCTGTTTAGTTCTGTATCATTTAACTGATTAGAAAATTCAATGAATTATCAGCTCCAATGAGTGCTTTATCATGCGGCTCAGTTTTATTACAAAAAAATAGTTTGATACAATATAGATAACAGCAATGAACATGTATTTAACATACTCTATTGAACACTTGCCTCCTGCCACAGTCCCAAAACGACACACATCGTCTCACAAAATAAATAGAAAGAAACATTCCGTTTTTCAACACCCTTCCTTGTAAAGAACGTGAACCAAAACACCCTCACTGGTCTGTTTTCACTGGCATTCATATAATCACACAACTTAGACAACAGAAATATGGAATCAAACCAATAGCAGAAATGCCCACAAACACAAAATACAACTTTATTAAGCTTGAGCGCCAGCCACAATTCATTTAACATATAGTGAAGAAAAAAAACAAATGAGGTAAAAAATAAATCAATCTCTTTAAATTCAAAAAGGAGTACAAAACAGAACATTATGGAAATCCTCAGGATTTTTTTCTGTAATCAGTCTCATGGTCGATTTGGCAGCCAGTGATGGGTGGTCCCCATTAGCTAGGTGGTAGATATAGGAGGTGGAGAGATAGAGAGAGCTCAGCCAGTGAAGCAGAAATCCTCCACACTGTTCACCTTGATCCTCTGCAGCTCCTGCCGGTCCAGCAGCCGGTACTGGAACGCCACCCGGTTGACAAACCTACCGCTGGACACCATCCTCACCACAGTGTTGTCACAACCTATCTTCATCTGGGCTGGAGGATGAGGAAAGGAGAAAGAAAAAAAAACTAGCAGACATGAATAACAGGTTTGTATCAGCAGGGTTGGAGAGTGTGTCAACAAAAATAAGACTTTCCATTCAACAATGGATCATAAAGATTTACTCTTAGGCTGCGTTTAGACAGGCAACCCTATTCTGATCTTTTTTCACTAATTGGTCTTTTGACCAATTAGATCAGCTCTGAAAAAGATCTGATGTGAAAAGATCTGATGTGATAGGTCAAAAGATCAGAATTGGGCTGCCTATGTAGGCTTAGACATACAGTATTAGGATGTTGATTGTGTGAGTAGTAAATATCTACCGTAGTTAGCATGGTGATGCTGATGGTGTGGATGTGGGTGCTGCTCACCGGGGCCGTTGAAGTTGTAGCAGAGGTCAGCTACTGGGAACATCTTAGACGGGTCCATTCCGTTCCCTCCCAGCAGCTCCACAAAGTCCCCTGCTCCAGCACAGCCTGGCATGGACTTCTAGAGAGAGAGAGACCAACTCAATGGATTAACAAGCATTTTTACTTCCCTTCATACCCTTCTTTTTTCTGTCTTTACACATATCCCAACACACTCATCTCTGATGACTCAAAGCATCCCCTCATCACCACTGGGAGCTAACTCAAGTCTTTAGGTCTTTGGCAGGGTAGTTCACTAAACCACATCCCCTACAACTGCCTAAACATCTAAGCCCCCTTTACTCAAATCTGGACCTGGAAGCCAGAAGCACTGCTGTTTTTCTTTATTCTTACCCTCTAATCAGGAGCTGTTTGATTTAGACCTGTGACGCATGGTGAGTTGAATCTCTGGCCAATCAGTGAGTGGCATTAATCAACCAAATAACAGTGCTGCAGACCTCCAGACAAGATGTGAGTAGCTCTGTTCTATGTGGTGATGTCCCTGCTCTGGGCTCACCTTGATGGGGAAGTCGTTGAGATGTCCCAAGCTGAGCTCAGCGATCTTGATCTCCACGGGGGTAGATGATGGAGAAGCTGCAGTTCCTGTGCTGCTGGGGTATCACCATGGTGAAGCTGCCCTCTGGTGTCTGGGAGATGATATTACAGGCTGTGGGGGGGAGGTGGGGGGGATATGAGTGTCTGACTTTTCATACATGTTGATCTTCATATAGCACAACATTTATCAATTTACAGTACTAAATTGCTTAGTAAACAAATGCAAAACACACACAGAAACATGTACAACTTAAGTAGGCAGCTTTGTGCTTGGTACATATGCCAGCTAGAGAACACACGCTGCTAGGTGCTTGAAATTCCTTCACTCTCTGTGCCATAACAGGTACCCTATCTATTAAGCGTGTTTAGCCAGTAACCGAAAGGTTGCTGGTTTGAATCCCTGAGCGACTAGGTGAAAAATATGCCGATGTGCCCTTAAGCAAGGCACTTAACCTTTATTCCTCCTGTAAGTCGCTCTGGATAAGAGAGTCTGTGCTAAATGACTAACGTAGTAATACATCCCTACTGCGCACACTTGCTCTTAATACTTAGTTGAGATACACATCCTTAGCCACAACTTACTCTGAAATCTCTCACTAACATGATCCAGCGACAATAATATTATTACAGACAGTATTGGCATGCATCACTACCCTCACATTATAAGACTTTTGTACAACCTAAAGTGTTACTAAAGCATTAACACACTACCCTGGCATTACAGCGTGTGATAAAGCATTAAAACAGTACATTGGCATCCTGCCCAATGTTAGCACACTTAATGGCAGAGGCACTCTGCCCGACAGGCATTAGGTTCTATCATCAATGACAGCTGTTAAAGTATTCCAGCACACACATTTAACTCAGCATGTTTATCTATACATCGAGTCACTATTGTCGGACACTAAGTATATAAGTAAAATCCTCAAGGTCATTAACAGTAAGACTAGCCATCAGGCTGGTGCAGGTTTCTACTCACGGAAAGGGTTGATGGGTTTCCTGACAGTCAGTGTGAAGGAGCTGCCGACGGTGTGAACGCGGAAGAACACCATTGCAACATTCTGAGATGACCGCACGGTTCTCCTGGCAGTCCCGGAGTCACAGTAGTCCACGTAGCGTTCCATCAGCGGCAGGGCGTGATCCTGGGAACTAGGGAATTTCTCTCCCTTCATCACCCAGCCATCAAACACCTGGAAGAGGAGAGGGAGAGAGAGAGATGTGGACTTAATCAAAACCATTCAATCAAACCCAGTTATCTCTGTAAGCAAAATGGTCAGGATTCCAATAAATGCAGATGAACGACCTGTGCGCTGTGATTGACTTTTAAAGGCGATTTCCGTTTAAGCCGGTGTCTTAATCAGGAAGTGACTCTTATGTCAGTCTGTGTTTAAATCCAGGGTTGGACTTAACTGTAACCTTAGCACGGATTTACAGTAAAGTAAAGTAAGAAACCAACACAGGAAAATACTATATTTTCCCCCTAGTGACGGCATCTGCCAAGTGGCTATATATTTTAGTGGTAGGCTATTTACAAGTGGGGTGAGGCGAGGGATTATGCCTGGCCTTGGGTGCTCTCGGCTGGGGAAGAGGACTACTCAGACCTGGGCACAAATAACAACATAATCTGCCGGAAGTTTCATTCCGTCAATGTTCCAGAAATGCCCCTCTATCCCTGGACCTGGTGGTGCTGATGTCAGATAAGGTGACGGTGGGAGTGGAGTAATTGGGACGTACAGTATGTGGGTGTGAAAGAGGTGGTGTGTGTGTGTGCTATGCTGTGCATTCCTGTGTGTGCGTGTGTGGTTACCTTGACGAAGTCTCCACCTCTGCAGTCAATATCAACGCTATCATACTCCACACTGATGACCTGGTTGGGTTCAGCGATGAAGAAAGCAGCACAGCTGAGGTGAGGCCGGTCTGCTGTAAAGGTGAACTGACCCTCTGCTGCCACCATGTCCAGACACCCTGAGAGAGGGAGAGAAGGAGGAACGTAGGAAGAAAGGAAGGAAGTGGTTGGAGAAGGATAGAGAGAAAGAGGAGTGATAGAGGGAAGAGATAGAGAAGAGGGCGAGAAGGAGAGAGATGGGTGTGGGGTTAACAGAGAGAGGAGGAAAAGAGAGTGGGATATACAGAGACAGGGAAAGAGATGACATTGAAAGGGAGAGAGAAATGGAGACAGGTTTAACATTACATTCTGTGCACAGTGGCGGTTTACATTTTACACTATGAAGTATCTGACAAATTCTATCAATTAATATCAATTTCTAAATAATCAAATAGTATTTATCAATCTGCACATTCGGTCATGAAAGCCATAAACAGATAAATGATGTAAATTAAAATCCCACATGCATTATTTTAGATGATTAATTATTCTCAGAATTCCATTCACAATTGTGAATTACAAATTCAGAGAATGAAAATATGAAAAACACCTTAATAAAAATAGCATTTTAGAAGGTGTGATAATGTCAACAGAAAATTATTGCTTCAAAAGACAACCATGTAAATAAAATGGCAAATGTAAAATATGCCTATGGTGAATAACGTTTAGGAAATTACTTCAGTCAGTTACTCACGGAGGGGTCGGCTGTAAATTAATTCCTCTGGTATTTCTCTTTTGAGTTCTGAATTAAGAAGTGAAAATAATCCTTCTGGAGTGATCTCATTTTCCTGCAAAAAAAAGAAAAACATTTAGATAATATTTAGAAAATAAAGTTAAGATCTAATGTGGCCAAGTGACAGCAATATACCATCAAGCAAGATAAAAAAAGGGTTTAAGTAAATGTTAGTAGCTACAGAATGCATAAATCAAGCCAATATGTTCAAAGACGTCTTGAGTAGCATAGAAGTGCGAATTGTGAACATTAGGCCTACTTTAGTGAGTACAAAAGGTTGCAACAACTTTTCTTACACAGAACACATTATGCATTAATTGAGCTTTTATTACAAAGTCTAGTAGAGTAAACACGTGGGAACGAAACAGGTCAGTAAAAAGGGCCAAGTGCTTCCAGAGGCTTACCTCCATGTACCTGGTGTCTCCCTTGAGAACTGACATACATAACACAACAAAGAACAGCTGCTCTCGGAAAGTCCCCTCCATAATGCTCAGTATCTCTCTCTGGAGTCTCCCTTGCACCTCAAGAACAGAACTGGGGAAAGTCTGGTCCAGTGCTCCAAGCCACACTCCTTTTTATAGGTCGACGCACCGCACGCTTCTCAATAAAATCGCACTCCGTAAAGATCAATTGATACACAGTCCCTCAGATAGCGTGTTTGTGAAGAGAGCAAAGGAGGAATCAATAGGAATCACAGTGCGCCTGTGACTGTCAGATGAGCACACAGACAGACAGAGCACTTTGACAGATGCCTGAGCGCTTAGGACTGTGATAAGCTCATACAGTGCACTCGGAAAGCATTCAGACCTCTTCACTCTTTCCACATTTTATTACGTTACAGCCTTATTCTAAACTGGATTAAATGTTTTTTTTCCCCCTCATCAATCTACACACTATACACCATAATGACAAAGCAGAAACAGTTTTTTGCAAACTGAAATATCACATAAGTATTCAGAGCCTTTATTCAGTACTTTGTTGAAGCACCTTTGGCAGCAATTACAGACTCAAGTCTTTTTTGGTATGACGCTACAAGCTTGGCACACCTGTATTTGGGGAGTTTCTCCCGTTCTTCTCTGCACAACCTCTAATGCTCCGTCAGGTTGGATGGAGAGCGTCGCTGCACAGCTTTTTTCAGGTTTCTCCAGAAATGTTAAATTGGGTTAAATTCCGGGCTCTGGCTAGGCCACTCAAGGACATTCAGACACTTGTCCCAAAGCCACTCCTGTGTTGAAAAACATGACAGCCTACTTGAAGTTGCCAAAAGGCACTTACAGCACTCTCAGACCACAAGAAACAAGATTCTCTGGTCGATGAAACCAAGATTGAACTCTTTGGCCTGAATGCGAAGCGCCACATATGGAGGAAACCTGGCAGCATCCCTACGGTGAAGCATGGTGGTGGCAGCATCATGCTGTGGGAATGTTTTTCAGCGGCAGGGACTGGGAGACCAGTCAGGATTGCGGAAAAGATGAACAGAGCAAAGTACAGAGAGATCCATGATGAAAACCTGCTCCAGAGCGCTCAGGACCTCAGATTGTGGTGAAGGTTCAACTTTCAATAGGACAATGACCCTAAGCACACAGCCAAGACAATGCAAGAGTGGCTTCGGGACAAGTCTCTGAATGTCCTTGAGTGGCCCAGCCAGACCAAAGTACGTACAATTCCTTCGACCTCATGGCATGGTTTTTGCTCTGACATGCACTGTCAACTGTGGGACATTTTATAGACGTGTGTGTGCCTTTCCAAATCATGTCCAATCAATTGAATTTACCACAGGTGGACTCCAATCAAGCTGTAGAAACATCTCAGATCAGCTTGTGATTGGATATTATTATTGGTTGTAGTTAAACTAACACAGTTTAGCCAGTCTAGCCATTCTACAAGTAATGTGAGCTGTGTCAGTTTAGCCAGGCCATCCGAGTTTGACCTCCATTGATCACACCATGCATGTCACTGACTGGTTATCAATCAAATCAATTTATAAAGCCCTTCTTACATCAGCTGATGTCACAGAGTGCTGTACAGAAACCCAGCCTAAAACCCCAAACAGCAAGCAATGCAGGTGTAAAAGCACAGTGGTTAGGAAAAACTCCCTAGAAAGGCCAGAACCTAGGAAGAAACCTAGAGAGGAACCAAGCTGTGAGGGGTGGCCAGTCCTCTTCTGGCTGTGCCGGGTGCAGATTATAACAGAACATGGACAAGATTTTAAAAATGTTCATAGAACAGGCAGAACAGTTGAAACTGGAGAAGCAGCACGGCCAGGTGGACTCGGGACATCAAGGAGTCATCAGGCCAGGTAGCCCTTGAGGAATGGTCCTAATGCTCAGGTCCTGAGAGAGAGATAATTAGAGAGAGCATACATAAATTCACACAGGACACCGGATAAGAGAGGAAAAATACTCCAGATATAACAGACGGACCCTAGCCCCCTGACACAAACTACTGCAGCATTAAATACTGGAGGCTGAGACAGGAGGGGTCGGGAGACACTGTGGCCCCGTCCGACGATACCCCCGGAAAGGGCCAAACAGGCAGGATATAACCCCACCCACTCTGCCAAAGCACAGTCCCCACATCACTAGAGGGATATCTCCAACCACCAACTTACCATCCTGAGACAAGGCCGAGTACAGCCCACAAAGATCTCCGCCACGGCACAACCCAAGGGGGCAAACCGGACAGGAAGATCACGTCAGTGACTCAACCCACTGAAGCGACACCCCCAAGGGACGGCATGGAAGAGCACCAGTAAGCCAGTGACTCAGCCCCTGTAATAGGGTTAGAGGCAGAGAATCCCAGTGGAGGGGAACCAGCAAGGGTGGTTCGTTGCTCCAGTGCCTTTCCGTTCACACTCCTGGGCCAGACTACACTCAATCATAGGACCTATTGAAGAGATGAGATATCTTCAACAGATTTCCATCTTGCCCTACCGGTCTCCTCACTCCCTCCCATGCCCATCCCCCCAAGCCACTTGGCGCCCCAGGCATGTAGAAAAGGTCAGCTCCATCCCGGCATGGCATTAAGTCTTTCCTGTACTTGTCCCTTGTCTCTCTCAATCAAAACACTGCCAGGGGGTTAAACAATGGCTGGAGTCCTAGCCAATGTCAGTTCACTTAGCCTTGCACAGTGACATCACTGTACTTCTGAGACTCATAGTGACTGTTTCCATTGAACTGTTGAAGCTGAGCTGTTTAGCAATACTGAGAAAGTGTGCAGTCCTGATAGGGTTGGTATGGTTACATGCTATAGATGGATATGTAACACATGGGATGTATTGTATAACACGGTCAGAGGCTATGTATTGTGCCATGAGTTTATGGAAGGGTCATGATCATCACACTGAGCGTTACACCACATCTCACATTACAGAGGACCAGGGGCTTCAACACCCTAACAGCCTACAAACACCCAGTCCAGAAGACATGTTGTGTGCATGCCTGAGCTCCTCCCCAGCTCTAGCCGAATGTGACCCAAATTTAACAAGTGATTTAGAGAGGTTTGGGGAGCCTCACCGGGATCCAACACACCGTTGCCGTGGTAAATCATTCTAACTGGTGTTTGGCTTGTTTAATCCTTCCCTCCATTGTTATTAAAGCTGATTTTCTGGAGTGCTGACGCACTTGGCAGGTCCTCGTTGTTGTCTTACCATAAATCACTCTGTTCCCTGTGATTTCCTCTCCCTCTGCCGTACGGAGGGAGTGCCAGGCAGAGTACTGGATTGGGATGCTCTGTAAACCCAGGTGAGCCTCGGTCCAAACGTAAATGCATTCCTTATGGAGCTTTGACAGTGGAAAGATTGTTATGTCTTGTTGGGTTTAATTGCAACACAGGCTCAGTTTGGTTTGGTTGGCTTTGATTTGGTATTTGCTGAGCGTAAGTGGACTCACTTGGAAGCAAAATGATTAATCCCAAGAGGGATTTGTATCCCAATGTTTAAATGAAGTAAAAATCGAGTTGATTAAATCTGGCCCAAAGTAAAAACAGAGTCCGCTGCCTCTCTGCCTGTCTTTATAAAAACATGGCACTCTGGCTGTGTCCTACACAACATAAAATGAAGGGTCCTTGGTGGACTTTCATTTACAAATGCCAAGAGGGCCCTGAGGGGAGCTGATAGTAGAGTAAACAGTTGTTTTTCATAGACGCTGAATGGCCGTTTCAAGGTAAATTATGTTGTTAGCATCTATTAGCCATAATTGCTGATGATGCTTCCGCTCTGTCTGCCTAGCATGTCTACTGAGAGGTTAGGTACTGTAATTGCTTGCAAGGTCATGTGTTCGATGGGGTACATACACAGCTCCTTACATCAGATTTTATATAACCTGTATTCTATGCAGTAGACAGAATATTTACTGTATTAAAATATGAAACATTAAGGGTCAAAAGGAAAACATCAATTTCCATTGAGTACTAGGCCTATTGTGTTTGAAAGCTGACAACTGATTTGAACCCTCTACATTCAGATCCCGCTATCCTCCTCTTTGGAGTAATTTGTAGCATTTGGAGTAATTCACTCATCTATGCTGGTAATTTGTCCCATTTCTTGAGAGGAGCTAGGCTAAAAGACATGGAAGTGGGTAGGCGTTTCATTGTTCACTTAGGTCAGACATGACTTCCGATGATGTCCTGAATGGACCTCTGATATTAAAATGGCTGCCATTAGCTTAGTGATTATGTCGTCACTGGTTTATTACGGGAGAGATTCACTTTTTTTCTCCAGAGGATGAGTCTCTTTTGTCTCCCTATTCGTCTGAGAAGGTAGCAGTGGGGTGAGTTCTGATCTCACAAACTCACTAATTCTTGACATTTGTTCAACTGTCGCAAGCGTCAAATTGCAAGGCTACGGTCAAATGTGAGACCAGGTTCCAGTATGTGCACTTTATTAAGTAAGAAACTAAACGTAATCTGGATGAGCAGCTGTAATACTGTCACCACCAGGAAATGAAATGACAATAGAAGCTCTATTAACAGAGTGGGGTGATCTGCACTTTGGTCAAGTGGGCAAACTCTGGTTGAGTAGCTCTCCACGAATACAGAATATTCCTCATTTTCCTAGACCGAGTTTCCATTAGAACAACCTGACACTATTGGTTTTATCCTAAATCACCCCTGGTATTGACAAGGACCTTCTTTTCTGGCTCTAAAACAGGGATGGGCAAATGGCGGCCCAGAAGGCCCTCGGATCAGGGCTATCTTCTGTTAACCACCGCTACCTTGTCACAACACAACTGATTTGCTCAAAAATTCCACAAATTAAATTTTAACAAGGCACACCTGTTAATTGAAATGCATTTGTCGTGAAGCTGGTTGAGAGAATTCCAAGAGTGTGCAAAGCTGTCATCAAGGCAAAGGGTGGCTACTTTGTGGCTACTTTGTGTTTAACACTTTTTTGGTTACTACATGAATCCATATGTTATTTCATAGTAGAATTATAGTGAAGATATCAAAACTATGTAAACATTTTAAAAATAAATACCCTTGAATGATTAGGTGTGTCCAAACTTTTGACTGGTACTGTATATATTTAATTAATTAGGAACTCAGTCAGGGTCTCCACTTACTCATGAGAGTTAGAATAGTAGAATACACAAGGTGCAATTCAGAAAATTGGTTGAGCATCAGCAGTTTCTCTTGTCATGTCATTCACCGATAGTCAATTACCCACACTGAACGAAAATATAAACACAACATGTAAAGTGTTGGTCCCATGTTTCATGAATTAAAATAAAAGATCCCAGAAAAAATTCTCACATTTTGTGCACAAATTTGTTTACATCCCTGTTAGAGAGCAGTTCTCCTTTGCAAAGATAGTCCATCCACTTGACAGGTGTGGCATATCAAGAAGCTGATTAAACAGGTGCACCTTGAGCTGGGAACAAAAAAAAGGTCACTAAAATGTACAGTTTTTTCACACAACACTCATGACGTTGGCCTGTTGGGGAGGTTTATGACCCCATAAATACCCCTCCTTTTCTCTCTCTACTCGACAGGTACTATTGAAAATCTCTTTGTTAACATGGAGAGAGTATGGTAACGTCAAAAGGGTGGGGACAGGAACCATATTTCGGTAATCCAACCAGCTGAAAAGATGCGTTGGTACTCAAGGAATATGATGTCAGAACAGTTGGCATCTGAGACATTTTCACTAATGACAGGATGACAAACTGTATCTGGGAAAGTCTACACATTCTAGATATCAGATTCACATGGAATTGTTGTGCAATTTAAATGTTAATTATGAAACTATTTTTGTGGAAAAATGAAATGTAAATTTAGCTCCTAAATAAGAGAATTGGTTTTCATGAGTGAACTAGGCTTGACTCAGTGGCCCCGCCCATGTAAACAGACATGGGTTGTAAAACTATGAAACACATACCACAATATAAGCCCTTTACGAAATAACTTTGTTCCGAGGACGCAAGGACGACGGTCCTCAATGTTAAAAGGGCTAATAATTCTCTGTTCCGAGGAAGTTAGGACGACAGTCCGAAGTTAAAAATAACTTAACGAAATTAGCATCGAATTTCAGAGTGGAGGTGACGATCGACACGCCGGAATGAGGAACTTTGACTATACCAGCCAGAATAGAGCACGAGCTTAAAAGTATGGCAACTTGGTATGAACTTTGAACTCTCATTCACTCCAGAAGTGATACCTCCTAGCAGCCGCAAACGTGGGCTAGGAAAGAACATACAATCTCTTCAGAAAGACAGGGTACTACAACGTAGCCATTCTACCACACGACGACAGTACTACAACGTATTCGTTCTAACACCAGAGACATCCGACAAAGGACAGGAAGATCTCTGTTGGGCAACACAGCCTTCCATCTACAACCAACCAATTGAGGCGCAGCTCAGAGTAAATATGTCTTGCATTTTCCTTTTCCAAATGGGCGGTTATTTAGAATGCATAAGATTCTGTATTTACGATAGCATAGCTTCATAAGGTTCGATAGAGACCAAATCCCTTTGTTCTCCAGTCTTCCCGCGCTTTCATTCAAGCCAACCCCCTCTCTTTGTGTAACCAGCCGTCATATCGGTTCCGTCCACCAGGTGCGTTTTCATGTATGACATAATTAGTAATCAATGTATGATCCATCCTGTGTATATGTAATTCTGTGTGATTATTTAGGTATTTAGTAAATAAATAAAACCAAATTTTGTATTGCTGATTCAACTTGTTAGCCAGGGTTCAAGAATTCTACGATGTTCAGATGAGACTGAAATAAGGTGATGATTATTGATTGACTGCCATTGATGTAAAAGATTACCAGATCTTTAAGAGTTTATTCGGAAGATAACAGCTCTATAAACATTCCTTCGTGGTGCCCCGACTTTCTGGTTAATTAATATTACATGATTGGTTAAATCAGGTAATATTAATTACAGAGAAATTATTTTATAGAATGGCATGTCATAACACTTAATCCGGCATAGCCAAAAGACAACGCCACAGATGTCTCAAGTTGAGGGAGTGTGCAATTGGCATGCTGACTGCAGGAATGTCCACCAGAGCTGTTGCCAGAGATTTTAATGTGCGTTTCTCTACCATAAGCCTCCTCCAACGTCGTTTTAGAGTATTTGGCTGTACGTCCAACCAGCCTCACAACTGCAGACCACGCCAACCGAGGACCTCCACATCCAGCTTCTTCACCTTCGGGATCGACTGAGACCAGCCACCCAGACAGCTGATGAAACTGTGGGTTTGTACAACAGAAGAATTTCTGCACAAACTGTCAGGAACAGTCTCAGGGAAGCTCATCTGCGTGCTCTTCATCCTCACCAGGGTCTTGACCTGACTGCAGTTTGGCGTCGTAACCAACTTCAGTGTGAAAATGCTCACATTCGATGGCCACTGGCACTCTGGAGAATTGTGATTTTCATGGATAAATACCGGTTTCAAATGTACCGGGCAAATGGTAGACAGCGTGTATGGCCTTGTGTGGGCAGTTTGCTGTGCCCCATGGTGGCAGTGGGGTTATGGTATAGGCACGCATAAGCTACGGACAACGAATACAATTGCATTTTATTGATGGCAATTTGAATGCACAGAGATACCGTGATGAGATCCTGAGGCCCATTGTCGTGCCATTCATCCACCGCCATCACATCATGGTTCAGCATGATAATGCATGGCCTCATGTCGCAAAGATCTGTACACAATTCCTGGAAGCTGAAAATGTCCCAGTTCTTCCATTGCCTGCATACTCACCAGACATGTCACCCAATGAGCATGCTCTGGATCAACGTGTACGACAACGTGTTCCAAATCCCGCCAATATTCAGCAACTTCGCACAGCTATTGCAGAAGATGGGGACAACATTCCACAAGCCACAGTCAAAAGCCTGATCCACTCTATGCGAAGGAGATGTGCCACGCTGCATGACAAATGGTGGTCACCAGAAACAGACAATTTTTCTGATCCATGCCCCTACCTTTTTTTTAAGATACAGTATCTTTGGTCAACAGATGCATATCTGTATTCCCAGTTATGTGAAATCCATAGATTAAGGCCTAATTAACTTATTTCCTTATATGAACTGTAACTCAATCTTTGAAATTATTGCATGTTGTGTTTATATTTTTGTTCAGTGTAGATCATACATTTATTGATAAGTTAGTTTAGGGGTCAGCTATCTAAACTTGATTTTGTTAGTCAGTCTCACTCAGATATCATATTAAAACCTGCAAACATTTCTCTCCACCTAATTACAAAATGTGTAGAATTGCATGAAATTAGTTATAAATTAGAAAAATCTTCTCCGCCCTTGGAAAAAAATAAAATAAATCTACACCGTGGCAAAATGTGTAGAATTGCACAAATTATTTTTTTTTTATCTCTGCTGTCAAGGGGGCACCACATTTTCCTCAAAACTGAAAATACCTTATTTACATAAGTATTCAGACCCTTTGCTATGAGACTCAAAATTGAGCTGAGGTGCATCTTGTTTCCATTGATCATCCTTGAGCTGTTCCTACAACTTGATTGGAGTCCACCTGTGGTAAATTCAATTGATTGGACATGATTTGGAAAGACACACACCTGTCTATATAAAGGTCCCACAGTTGACACCGCATGTCAGAGCAAAAACCAAGCCATGAAGTCGAAGGAATTGTCAGTAGAGCTCCGAGACAGGATTGTGTCGAGGCACAGATCTGGGGAAGGGTACCAAAAAATGTCTGCAGCATTGAAGGTCGCCAAGAATACAGTGGCTTCCATTATTCTTAAAATGGAAGAAGTTTGGAACCACCAAGACTCTTCCTAGAGCTGGCCAAACTGAGCAATCGAGGGAGAAGGGCCTTGGTCTGGGAGGTGACCAAGATCCCGATGGTCACTCTGACAGAGCTCTAAGGTTCCTCTGTGGAGATGGGAGAACTTTCTCAAAAGACAACCATCTCTGGAGCAGGAACGGCTTCGGGATAAGTCTCTGGATGTCATTGAGTGGCCCAGCCAGAGCCTGGACTAGAACCCAATCAAACATCTGAGAGACCTGAAAATATCTGTGCAGCAACGCTCCCCATCCAATCTGACATAGCTTGAGAGGATCTGCAGAGAAGAATGGGAGAAACTCCCCAAATACAGGTGTGCCGAGCTTGTAGCGTCATGCCCAAGAAGACGAGACTGTAATCGCTGTTGAATGTGCTTCAACAAAGTACTAAGTAAAGGGTCTTAATAGTTATGTAAATGTGATGTTTTTTATTTTTAATAAATTAGCAAACATTTCTAAAAACCTGTTTTTGCATTGTCATTGTAAAGTATTGTGTGTAGATTGATGAAAAAAACAATTTCAAATAAGGCTGCAATGTAACAAAATGTGGAAAAAGTCAAGGGGTCTGAATACCTCCCGAATGCGCTGTATGTATGGATGTGGGTACGCAGACCCGCAAGCAACTGTGGCCCCTCAGGATTATTTGTGGCCCCCACCCCCATCAAAGTTGCCCATTCCTGCTCTAAACACTATATTGTTCTCTTCAAACCAAGGCGATTGGAAGAGAAAAGCAACAATCACATCCTGCAAAATCTCCCAAGACAATACATCCACTGAGTCCAAACACCATGGTCCTTCAGAAGACTATCCCCCCACTCTCTACAATGTACTATCTGATGATATTGTATCCTGTCTCATTCGATGAAGGAGTAGGAGGAAAGCCTGGAGTTAAAAACACAGTTCAGTTATTTCATACGTGTCTTTCCCTTCACCACACCGAAACGATAGGGTTTCAACAAGAGGTGAGAGCAGCGAACTGCTCAGTCTTCGATGGAGAGAGACCACACACAGAGTGCGTGTTTGCATCGTAACAATAGCAGATCTTCTCAGGGCATAGAGACCTAAATAAACTAGCAGAGATAGATATTTCAACAATTTGTAGCATGGTGACATTGAACGAAGCTCAGGGCAGGATAACTATAACCAATGTGTTCCCTCTGTCACAGTATTACAAGACAAACAGCATAGATTTCATGCTGGAAGTGTGTTTAAGAGCAATCAGGACATATGGCTATAGTTCAGTATTATATAACCTTTAGTCCTCTCTCTACAGTGACACGTTGTGGTCAACATTATCATGTTAGATATATAATTATTCATCACCTCAATTCTAATTATCAACACAAATTCTGCTGCTTTTCCCTACGTGTACATTGCTGCATACCTTTACCCGTTTGAAAACACACATCACCAAGCTACCTTATACTGGTTCTGGAAAAGACAACCCCCAGAGTTCAATTCATTAGAAAAGAGAACTCCTCCCAACCCCCTGGCTTGGACACTCTCACACCTGGTAAATTTTGAATATATTGAGGAACTCAAAGGAAATGTCCAGAGAACTGAAAACAAGATTGATGCGGTTCATTAATAGGTTCTACTGGACTCCGTCAAGGTTGTTTAGAGTTAAGGGGAGGGATATTCCAGAGTCTTGGAGATGCAGGGAGTGATGGCACTCTGGTTCACCTTTCATGGTTGTGCCTAAAAGTGCAAGACTTCCGGGCAGCTGTTCATGAAAACATAACATTTATTATTAGTGACGATATTCAATCTTCTCCCAGCCAGTACAATCTGGGCGAGTCCTGACCTTTGTACGATGGTCCTGTGTGGCTCAGTCAGTGGAATATGGTGCTTGCAACACAAAGGGTCGTGGGTTCGATACCTGCTGTGGCCACCCATACATCAATATGTACTGTATGTACAAATGACTAAGTTGCTTTGGATAAAAGTGTCTATGAAATGGCCACTATAGTATGATCTCCCTGCTTCTGATGCAAACTGGGTATATACACACAACCTGTAAATGTATGGTTCACCCTACTAGGTACTGTAGCAGCATATGAGAAACTTTCTTTGATTTTTTTAACCATGTGGAGAAATAGTAGGTGGTGAGTTAATTGGTATTTGTTGGGTCCTATTACTTTCTTGTTGTAGTATTCTGTTGTTTCTATATAAAAAGCTGAACATGTCAAGAAAATATTGGCTATATAAACAAGATAACTCAAGCTTCCATCCGCCTATGTCGATGTTGGACGTTGTGGTTGAAAGATGCCGAGCCAGTGTTTGTGCCTTATTCTGCAGGGCAGATAAAAGATGTGGTCCACTGACAGGTACGTTACCCATTCACACCTCTCCCTTTACTAATCTGACACATCACATTTAAAACTAGCACTGTTAAACTTCTCACCTTGCCCCTACTGATACACACACACCACGGCCCAATAAAACTTCACACCTCGTCCCTAATCTCCCCTAACCCAGCTGATATTCTGACGTCAGCGTTATGGAACACTGCAGGGGACAACACACACACACCATGCGCAGTTAAACTATGATCATAGCTCTTCTCTATTAAGACGTGATTGATGAACATCAACACCAATGTGTTAAGAGTTTGTCATGGCCCCTCACAACACAAACTATATGTTATATAAGATTTAAGCTGTGTGAGTGACCATTGGGGCTAGATATCTATTAATGAACTAAATGGAGTGCAAAAACAGGAAAATGTTACTTAAAAGATGTCCCTTACACAGGGGGAAGGCTGAACAGGTGTGTGTGTGTGTGTGTGTGTGTGTATAGGCCTCCCAGCTCAAGGACAGGTCTAGTAATTGATCATAAGCAATCTGGTGCAAACACCCTCATGTCCCTGTGGCTCTGGATGACTCCTAGGTTACTGTAGGTAAGGGTCACATTATTACATTGTGAAACACACATGGTAGTTGCTCTGCAGGTGTGTTGAAGAAAATAGTTCAAACTACAAGAAACTCCCTCCCACACACTATCACTTATTTACTGTGCTGATGTTTCTACCTTTACACCTTCGTCAGAACATTAGCACCAACAATAAGTGATGCTTTGTGAATTCCTATGTTTCTAGTCATTTTCTAAATGAGAGCATGACAGAGAACAAAATAACACAAGGTTCAGAACAAAGGTGGGTAACTGAGGTTAAAAGTGATGGAAATCCAATAAATCTACAGTACATTGTTAGGTTCTAAATTAACCTAGTAAAAGTCATGGACAATTGTAAAGCTCAAACCAAGTTTATTCACCCATTTGGTCATACAGCTGCATAAGACAAAAAACATTTACACAAGCACTGGAATTTAACCCTTTCTCCTAAGGTGAGCTCCTCACACATCTGAACAGGAAATACACCTAGGGTGCTAACCAGAAGATTAGTGATACATGTTCTTCTTCACTTAATCTAACCTGACCTCTGCCCCAAATTGCTCACTCCTCCCCAACTCATGGCTGTCATGTTAACTCGTACCAGTCTCTTCTTCTCCGATTGGATCCCTGATGTCTGACAATAACATATCCTGGTAAAATGTAAACATTGCCCCCTCTCCTTTGGTGACATGAATAAGATATTGCATATGTTCAAGTTTAAGTCAGAACTCAACATAGTGCCTTCGGAAAGTATTCAGACCCCTTGACATTTCCACATTTTGTTAGGTTACAGCCTTATTCTAAAATTGATGAAATTGTTTTTCTTCATCACTCTACACAATGACAAAGCAAAAATAGGTTTGTAGAAATGTTTGCTAATTTACTCAAAATAAAAAACTGAAATATTACATAAGTATTCAGTACTCAAGTCTTCTTGGGTATGACGCAACAAGCTTGGAACACCTGTATTTGGGGAGTTTCTCCCATTCTTCTCTGCAGATCTTCTTAAGCTCTGTCACGTTGGATGGGGAGCGTTGCTCTTCAGCAATTTTCATGTCTCTCCAGCGATATTCGATCAGGTTTAAGTACAGGCTCTGGCTGGGCCACTCAAGGACATTGAGACTTGTCCCAAAGCCACTCCTGCGCTGTCTTGGTTGTGTGCTTAGGGTTGTTGTCCTGTTGGAAGGTGAACCTTCTCACCAGTTTGAGGTCCTGAGACCTCTGGAGCAGGTTTTCACCAAGGATCTCTGTACTTTGGTCTCCCAGTCCCTGCCGCTGAAAAACTTCCCCACAGCATAATTCTGCCACCAACGTGCTTCACCGTAGGGATGGTGCCATGTTTCTTCCATACGTGACATTTGGCATTCAGGCCAAAAGTTCAATCTTGGTTTCATCAGACCAGAGAATCTTGCTTCTCATGAGGAGTGGCTTCCACCTGGCCACTCTACCATAAAGGCCTGATTGGTGGAGTTCTGCAGAGATTGTCCTTCTGGAAGGTTCTCCCATCTCCGCAGAGGAACTCTAGAGCTGTCAGAGTGACCATCAGGTTCTTGGTCACCTCCCTGACCAAGGCCCTTCTCCCCAATTGTCGGCAAGCTCTAGGAAGAGGCTTGGTGGTTCCAAACTTCTTCCATTTAAGAATGATGGAGGCCACTGTGTTCTCAGCGACCTTCAGCGCTGCAGAAATGTTTTGGTACCCCCTTCCCCAGATCTGTGCCGACACAATCCGGTCTTGGAGCTTTACAGACAATTCCTTCGACCTCATGACTTGGTTTTTGCTCTGACATGCATTGTCAACTGTGAGACCTTGTATAGACATGTGTGGGCCTTTCCAAATCAATTGAATTTACCACAGGTGGACTGAGCTCAATTTTGAGTCTAATAGCAAAGGGTCTTGAACTCTTATGTAAGTCCATGCTCTGTCGCACACGGCTGCGACCGGGAGACCCATGGGGCGGCGCACAATTGGCTCAGCATCGTCCGGGTTAGGGGAGGGTTTAGCCGGCCGGGATGTCCTTGTCCCATCGCGCTCTAGTGACACCTGTGGCGGACCGAGTGCATGCATGCTGACAGTCGCCAGGTGTACGGTGTGAATCCGTAAGGGAGTTGCAGTGATGGGACAAGACTGTAGCTACCAATTGGAAACCATGAAATTGGGGAGAAAAAAAAAAGGGGTAATTAAAAAATATATATAATAAAACTATGAAAGGTATCTGTTTTTAATGCACTTGTCAAAAACCTGTTTTCGCTTTGTCATTATGGGGTATTGTGTATATTGCCGATTTTATTTAATCTATTTTAGAATAAGGCTGTAACGTAACAAAATGTGGAAAAAGTCAAGGGGTCTGAATACTTTCCGAAGGCACTGTATATCTTTTCCAGTGGCGGTCAGTGCATTATATAAATTACAGCATATCGGATGACTGTCATTCATATTCCATTCATCGAGCTAAAAGTAACACCGATAGGTTTAGGCTACTAAATTATCTTTAAATTTTCCCTATACCAATCATGAGGTTCCTACAACCTAGCAGATCGAGAGAAATTTGAGTAATCAAAGTGACAGACATTGACACATTCAATACCGCCTTGCACACTCTTGCCTGCATCTAGCTGATCTACAGTGTAATCATTAGTCCAACCGTTGCAAGCGAGAGTTTCTATTGGACAAATTCTGGTATGTTTATCCCCGTTTTGTTCCGTGTGCTTCCAATTTAAGAAATGTTTAACAGAATCGGCAGAATGAGTACACCCCTGATCACACAAACACAGTTCACTTTCATAGCAGCCACATACAAACAGCATGATCCCTTCAATCATTGCATAATTCCTTCTCGCATCTACGAGCTCTCCTCCTTTACCCTTCGCTTATGGATTTCAGTGCACAGCACATCAGCTGTCTAACCAGGCAAAAAAAACTTTCCAAGCCAAACTTTCATAAACGCTACACACAGCCTACATTTTTGTCACCATATTAACGTCATAGTCAACATAGCTACTAGAACTAACACGTTAGTAAACCTGCTACAATCATGCAGTACAGTCAGCAGCAAGCAGTTTAGTAGCTACACCCCGGCGGGCTTGGGTGGCAATAAATTAATAAAACCAAAAGCTTACCTTGACAAGGAAGAGTTCCAGTGTTGGCTAGCCATAGCCAGCTAGCTAACATAGCATCACTCTCCATTTAAGCCGGGTGTTTGAGTAGGCTGAACTGCTAGCCGCATTCACTAGTGAGTGAAATTAAATATAGCTAGCCCTTTCATGCTTCCCCTTCATTTTTGAAGAAATTAATGTGTTCAAAACTGTTCAACTATTGTCTTTCTCTCAGAGTCAACCTCTCACCACATTTTATGCACTGCAATGCTAGCTAGCTGTAGCTTATGCTTTCAGTACTAGAATTATTCTCTGATCCTTTGATTGGGTGGACATGTCAGTTCATGCTGCAAGAGGTCTGATAACTTTCAGAGGATGTCCTCCAACCTGTCATAATTAATGTGTAAGTCTACGGCAGGAGAGGAGAACCACAAGCCTCCTAGGATTTGTATTGAAGTCAATGTACCCAGAGAAGGACAAACTAGCTGTCCTCTGTGCTATTGAGGCTACTGCAGAACTTCACTGCAAAACAGTATGTTTTAAACAATGATTTGGTGACGTGAATTATTTAGTATAGTTTTATCTAAAAACCTTCACTGAGGAGCCTTCACTGATCTTTACTTATACAGCTATTATTATATAATATTTATTTTCACAATGAATTAAATATAAAGACATTGTACATTTTTTCCCTTTTTGTCCCCCTTCTACACCCCACTGCCCAGAATGCCTCCAAACTAATTTAAAAAGGCAAAGTAATTGAGTTACATATCAGAAAACAAAAGTATTCAACAATGTTACTTCAATACAAGCAAAAATGTAAAAGCCTAACAATTTCAAGTGATCCAATAGGACTATAGCAGTAGGCGGAGCCAAGAGTACTAATCTGGAAGTGTTTGGAGCTGTTCAAAATAGGATATCGTCGGGTCCCAGGTGGAATAAAATGAGTTGGTTGACCCTCGAATGGTATAATACATTTTTTATAATTTTAACAGCTTCAGATCTTTGAGATGCTAAGGGAGGATTGATAGTTCCAATCAAATAAGATCCTTCTGCAGGATAACAGGGAGGAAAAGGCAATGGCATCCAGCTGTCTATTGGTCAGAGAACAATTGTTGTTTGGTATTCCAAAAATAGCCATTTCTGCGCTAGGCTGTAACTTTATAGCAAATTCTTCAGAAAGGGTTTTAAATATAGTGGACCAATAATCTGCCAGACAGGGACAGGACCAGAACATCTGGGTCAGGTCCGCCAAGGGGCCTTTACACCGGTCACATGTACCATCAATAGTTGGGTCGAATTTTTGACAATCTGGCCTTACTGAAAGGGATATGGTGAAGTGCTTTAAACTGTATAAGGCTGAGCCAGACACAAGAGGAGCTTCCATTTATCCTAAGTAGACACCATTCCAGACTTCATCAGTAATCTCTCCACCAAGTTCCCCTTCCCACTCAGGTCGGATTTTATCGAGTGACGGGTTATCAAGGGGCATGATTATCTAAAAAAATACAAGATGAGTCACTTTAGTTGAAAGGGTGTTTTCAAAAGGGCATCCAGACCCGATCCAGGTGATAGAATTGGAAAGGTAGGGCTTTGAGTGAGAATAAACTGGCGGATTTGGAAATAGCTAAATAAACTTGAATTGAGTAGAATAAATTTGATAGCGAGGTCTTTGAAATTGTCAAAGGTGCCATCAATATATAGATAATTAAACTTAGTAAGGCCATTCCTCTGCCACAGCCTGAAAGCTGAATCCAGTTTGCCTGGAAGGAAGAGTTGATTATTACTAATAGGACCTTGAATAGAGAAATCACAGGATTTAATGGAATTGAGTCAAATTTAAGAGTATTGAAAACAATTGGATGTGTAGCGAAAGCTGAAAGAGGGGGATTGGAGGTGACTAAGGCTGACAAAGAGGAGAAACAGGAGTTGGCTTCTGTTTGACACCAGTCAGTTTCTGGGGTGCGAAGCCAGTAAATAATATTGTATATTCCCTGCCCAGTAATAATACATCAAGTTAGGAAGGGCTAGTCCTCCGTGGGTTCCATCTCTCGGGAGGAATGCTTTACTTATTTTTGGATTCCCACCGCCCCATTAAAAAAAAAAAAAGATAAGCTTATCCACTAAAGTGAAAAAAGAGACTTTTTTTTACCAGAGAAAAGAATGGTAAAAAAGAGACATTGGACAAGTACAGAAATCTTGGCAATACAGTCATCTTGATACAATTCACTTTACCAGCTAAAGAAAAATGGAGAATACTCCATCTCTAAAAGTCCAGTTTAAGTTTGCTAATCAGGGGGAGTAAAGTTCTCATCATGGAGGGACGACAAGGTACAGGTGATATTGATCGCCAAGTATTTAAAGCTAGACTTTGTGAAATTCAATTTATAACCCAAAAGAAAACACAGAACCTACACAGCAGGTCCACTACCTCAGGGACACATGCTTCAAGATCTGAGATATATAAAAGCAAGTAATCTGCAAACAAGGAATCTTTGTGTTCCAGTCCCCATCAGCAGATACCATGTATTGAGGGTGTGGCCTTTAGCATAATAGAACAGGGGTTTTATCGCCAGGTCAAATAACAGAGGGGACATTGGACATCCCTAGCATGTGGCCCTTGATAATGGGACCAAAATACAAGGGATGGTCCGCCCAGGTCTTACCTAGTGTGTATAGACATACTACGGGTATATGTATGCCCACAAGCCTCTTGCCTAAGCACTCCCTAGGTGCCTTCCCCCTCTGGGAACTAAACAGAATACAAACAAATTCAAATAATCAAAACAGTCCTTTGGACATAAACATACCTCCGCAGGACCGGTCACAAAAGACTTGACAAAAAAACTAACAAGACTTAACCATTAGCTGTATCTGAGAAAACAAACAATAATGGAGCATAACCCCTCAGCTCTCTTTCTAAGAAACAACCAACACAAGCTATCACCCTCAGCTCTCTTCTCTGAGCAAAGGAACACTGGCTTATATACAGCTTCAGAAGGAGTCGGTAATTGAAGACAGCTGTGTCCTCTGACGAAAGGGCGGGGTAAGCTCCAATTTGCCATGGAGTCGACCAATCAGCTGCTTGGAGGATTCCAGGAAACCATTTCCTGAAATACATACAAATACACAAACCACAACACAGAAACTGGGGAACATAACAGGTAGCCATCTGGGCCAGGGGATTTTCCCACTTTGCATTGCTGTAATTGAATTAATAAATCTCCTCTAACTGCAAAGGTTGATCAATTTTCCCCTCTTCTCTGTACTGTACTAATGGCAGGAGTTTCCACATTGTCAAGAAAATCATTCAGAATTGAATTGTCTTCAGGTGATTCTGACATGTAAAAGGTTAGATTCTTTTTTTAAGGTATAATTGATTTCAGTAGGACTAACTGTTAAGACACCCGAGGTGTTGTGAATTTGAGGGATCAGCTGTGAGGCAGATTTGCACTTGAGTTGATGAGCTAGAAGTAGACGGGTCTTTTCTTCATGTTCGTAAACAAAACCTTGTGCGCGGAGTAGCTGCTGCTCAGCCTTATTTGTGGATAGTAAATTGTACTGAGTTTGAAGATTCAAATCAAATTTTATTTGTCACGCACTGAATACAACAGGTGTAGACCTTACAGTGAAATACTAACTTACAAGCCGTTAACCAACAATGCAGTTAAGAAAAATCTAAATAACAAATAATTAAAGACCAGCATTAAAATAACAGTATCGAGGCTATATACAGGGGGTACCGGTACAGAGTCCATGTGCGGGGGCACAGAGGTAATATGTACATGTAGGTAGAGTTAAAGTGACTATGCATGACGCCTGGTATTAAAAAAAAATCCCATTCATTATGTTGATATTCATTATACAGCTGACAGCTTATTCAGAGAAGCTGACACCTTACCAAGATGAACAGCCTCAGGCGTCTGGATACTGGAGAGCATAGTGCCAGACAGGAACTCAAGTCTCACACTCAAGTCTCTCAAGTCTCAAGTCTCACACACACACACACACACACACACACACACACACACACACACACACACACACACACACACACACACACACACACACACACACACACACACACACACACACACACCCAGTGTCAATGAAGACGACAGCCGTGTGTCAAAGTCTCCTGACAGACAGAGCAGATTGATTTGACTCCAGCTCAGTCCCCTTCATCAGAATACAGCCCAAGCCCACTGGATGCCCCTCCCAGGCCAGTTGGTAACATGGCTTCCCATCAGGGAGCTGCTGTCATCAGTGTGTGTGTGTGTGTGTGTGTGTGTGTGTGTGTGTGTGTGTGTGTGTGTGTGTGTGTGTGTGTGTGTGTGTGTGTGTGTGTGTACAGTGCATTCGGGAAAGTATTTAGACCCCCTTGACTTTTCCACGTTTTGTTATGTTACAGCCTTATTCTAAAATTGATTAAATTGTTTTTTTTCTCTCATCAATCTACACACAATACCCCATAATGACAAAGCAAAAACTGGGTTTTAGAAATGTGTGCAAATGTATTAAAAATAAAAAATATATATATTTACATCAGTATTCAGACCATTTGATCAGTACTTTGTTGAAGCATTTTTGATAGCAATTACAGCCACGAGACTTCTTTGATATGACCCTACAAGCTGTATTTGGGGATTCTCTCGCATTCTTCTCTGCAGATCCTCTCCAACTCTGTCAGGTTGGGTGGGGAGTTTTATTTTACCTTTATTTAACCAGGCAGATCAGTTGAGAACAAGTTCTCATTTACAACTGTGACCTGGTCAAGATAAAGCAAAGCAGTGCTACAAAAACAACAACACAGAGTTATACTTAAACGAACGTACAGTCAATAACACAATTGAAAAGAAAAATTGAAAAATCTATGTAGTGTGTGCAAATGTAAAAGAGTAGAGAGGTAGGCAATAAATAGGCCATAGAGGCAAAATCATTACAATTTAGCATTAATACTGGAGTGATAGATGTGCAGATGATGATGTGCAAGTAGAGATACTGGGGTGCAAGAGGGTAAGTAATAATATGGGGATGAGGTAGTTGGGTGTGCTATTTACAGATTGGCTGTGTACAGGTACAGTGATCGGTAAGCTGCTCTGACAGCTGATGCTTAAAGTTAGAGAGGGAGATATAAGACTCCAGCTTCAGTGATTTTTGCAATTGGTTCCAGTCATTGGCAGCAGAGAACTGGAAGGAAAGGCAGCCAAAGGAAGTGTTGGGTTTGGGGATGACCAGTGCAATATACCTACTGGAGCGTGTGCTACGGTTGGGTGTTGCTATGTTGACCAGTGAGCTGAGATAAGGCGGGGCTTTACCTAGCAAAGACTTATAGATGACCTGGAGCCAGTGGGTTTGGCAACGGATATGTAGTGAGGGTCAGCCAACGAGAGCATACAGGTCGCAGTGGTGGGTAGTATATGGGGCTTTGGTGACAAAACGTATGGCACTGTGATAGACTACAGCCAATTTGCTGAGTAGAGTGTTGGAGGCTAACTTGTAAATGACATCGCCGAAGTCAAGGATCGGTAGGATAGTCAGTTTTACGAAGGTTTGTTTGGCAGCATGAGTGAAGGAAGCTTTGTTATGAAATAGGAAGCCGATTCTAGATATAATTTTGGATTGGAGATGCTTAATGTGAGTCTGGAAGGAGAGTTTACAGTCTAGCCAGACACCTAGGTATTTGTAGTTGTCCACATATTCTAGGTCAGAACCGTCCAGAGTAGTGATGCTAGTTGGGCGGGAGGGTGGAATCGGTTGAAGAGCATGCACTTAGTTTTACTAGCATTTAAAAGCAGTTGGAGGCCACGGAAGGAGTGTTGTATGGCGTTGAAGCTCGTTTGGAGGTTTGTTAGCACAGTGTCCAAAGAAGGGACATATGTATACAGAATGGTGTCGTCTGCATAGAGGTGGATCAGAGAATCACCAGCAGCAAGAGCGACATCATTGATATATACAGAGAAGAGAGTTGGCCCGAGAATTGAACCCTGTGGCACCCCCATAGAGACTGCCAGAGGTCCGGACAACAGGCCCTCCGATTTGACACACTGAACTCTATCTGAGAAGTAGTTGGTGAACCAGGCAAGGCAGTCATTTGAGAAGCCAAGGCTATTGAGTCTGCCGATAAGAATGCGGTGATTGGCAAAGTTGAAAGCTTTGGCCAGGTCAATGAATATAGCCAGGTGTGTGCCATTCCAAATCATGTCCAATCAATAGAATTTACCACGGGTGGACTCCAATCTAGTTGTAGAAACATCTCAAGGATGATCAATGGAAACAGGATGCTCCTGAGCTCAATTTAGTCTCATAGCAATGGGTATGAATACTAATGTAAATAAGGTATTTTTTTGCTTTGTTATTATAGGGTATTGTGTGTAGTTTGATGAGGAATTTGTTTTACTTAATCAATTTTAGAATACGGCTATAACGTAACAAAATGTGGAAAGAGGGAAGGGGTCTGAATACTTTCCGAATGCACTGTACATACAGTACCAGTCAAAAGTTTGGACAACCCTTGAACGAGTAGGTGTTTCTTTATTTTTACTATTTTCTACATTTTAAAATAATAGTGAAGACATCAAAACTATGAAATAACACAAATGGAATCATGTAGTAACCAACAAAGTGTTAAACAACTCAAAATATATTTTATATTTGAGATTCTTCAAAGTAGCCACCCTTTGCATTGATGACAGCTTTGCACTCTCTTGGCATTCTCTCAACCAGCTTCATGAGGTAAACACCTGGAATGCATTTCAATTAACAGGTGTGCCTTGTTAAAAGATAATTTGTGGAATTTCCTCTGCAGCAGAGGTAACTCAGGGTCTTCCTTTCCTGTGGCGGTCCTCATGAGAGCCAATTTCATCATAGCGCTTGATGGTTTTTGCGACTCCCCTTGAAGAAATGTTCAAAGTTCTTGAAATGTTCAGAATTTACTCACTTTCATGTCTTAAAGTAATGATGGACTGTTGTTTCTCTTTGCTTATTTGAGTTGTTCTTGCCATAATATGGACTTGGTATTTTACCAAATAGGGCTATCTTCTGTATACCACCCCTACCTTGTCACAACACAACTGATTGGCTCAAACGCATTAAGAAGGAAAAAAATCCAGAAATGAACTTTTAACAAGGCACACCTGTTAAGTGAAATGCATTCCAGGTGACTACCTCATGAAGCTGGTTGAGAGAATGCCAAGAGTGTGCAAAGCTGTCATCAATGCAAAGGGTGGCTACTTTGAAGAATCTCAAATATAAAATATTTTTTTATTTGTTTAACACTTTTTTGGTTACTACATGATTCCATGTGTGTTATTTAGTAGTTTTGATGTCTTCACTACTTTCCTACAATGTAGAAAATAGTAAAAATGAAGAAAAATCCTGGAAGGAGTAGGTGTGTCCAAACCTTTGACTGGCACTGTGTGTGTGTGTGTGTATATATACATATATATATATATATATACACACACATACACAGTCGTGGCCAAAGGTTTTGAGAATGACACAAATATTAATTTTCACAAAGTCTGCTGCCTCAGTTTGTATGATGGCAATACACTCCAGAATGTCATGAAGAGTGATCAGATGAATTGCAATTAATTGCAAAGTCCCTCTTTGCCATGCAAATGAACTGAATCCCCCAAAAACATTTCCACTACATTTCAGCCCTGCCACAAAAGGACCAGCTGACATCATGTCAGTGATTCTCTCGTTAACACAGGTGTTAGTATTAACGAGGACAGGGCTGGAGATCACTCTGTCATGCTGATTGAGTTTGAATAACAGACTGGAAGCTTCAAAAGGAGGGTGGTGCTTGGAATCATTATTCTTCCTCTGTCAAACTTGGTTACCTAAAAGGTTAAAGTCATTTCCTCTGATGAATCCCCTTTCGGATTGTTTGGGGCATCCGGAAAAAAGCTTGTCCGGAGAAGACAAGATGAGCGCTACCATCAGTCCTGTGTCATGCCAACAGTAAAGCATCCGGAGACCATTCATGTGTGGTGTTGCTTCTCAGCAAAGGGAGTGGGCTCACTCACAATTTTGCCTAAGAACACAGCCATGAATAAAGAATGGTACCAACACATGCTCCGAGAGCAACTTCTCCCAACCATCCAGGAACAGTTTGGTGACGAACAATGCCTTTTCCAGCATGATGGAGCACCTTGCCATAAGGCAAAAGTGATAACTAAGTGTCTTGTGGAACAAAACATCAATATTTTGGGTCCATGGCCATGAAACTCCCCAGACCTTAATCCCATTGAGAACTTGTGGTCAATCCTCAAGAGGCGGGTGGACAAACAAAAACCCACAAATTCTGACAAACTCCAATCCTTGATTATGCAAGAATGGGCTGCCATCAGTCAGGATGTGGCCCAGAAGTTAATTGACAGCATACCAGGGCGGATTGCAGAAGTCTTGAAAAAGAAGGGTCAACACTGCAAATATTGACTCTTTGCATCAACTTCATGTAATTGTCAATAAAAGCCCTTGACAATTATGAAATGCTTGTAATTATACTTCAGTATTCCATAGTAACATCTGACAAAAATATCTAGACACTGAAGCAGCAAACTTTGTGGAAATTAATATTTGTGTCATTCTCAATACTTTTGACCACCACTGTGTGAGTGTGATATATATATATATATATATATATATATATATTACACTTAATATATATATATATTTTTTTTTTACTGTTTGGTCATAGGCGGCCCCAAAAAAGACGTAGGCGGCCCACCCAAAACGTTTCTGTGCAGATAAAAACATGGTGTGTATGTGGCGGACAGTCATCTTGTTTCCATCAGTGGTGTCCAATTCCACCACCTAGAGGTTTCATAACACTCAGATGTAATCACTTCTAAGGCCAGCATACATCCCAAACACTATCTGTAATGACATGCCAACAGCCTGGCTTATCAGACACAAACCATTGTGCAGAAAATCAGTTCAATAAGCTCCCCATCCATGTCGATCCGCAGGGACCTTACCTATCGCTTCTCTATCAATGATGCTTATCTCCTTTCCCTCACAAAAATTTGAAAGGAGAATGTTTCCAATTTTACACAGAAATGCAGACGTTATGATACCATCCAGAATTTTCACGTTGTGGAGCACTGGTTTTCATCTGGAGAAGTTGTCCTACGCACGGAGGACGTCATCCAGACGCAGACACCTGCTTCTCCCCTCCCTAATCCCCTAAACACAGCTATTCTGGGCGATTCAGTTAAAAGTATCAGCTCAGATCTCCCAGCCTTCCCACAGCCCCCCAGCCTCCACCCCCTTGACGTACCCTTGTATCCTTTCTGTCAGCACTCCCCCTTACCTTACCTTTCTCACTACCTCCCACTATCCTCCCTTATTCCACTTCTCTCTATGGGCCAGGGGATCAGGGCCTTAATAACTAACAGGTTGATGTGAAACACAACCAAACACACACGCATGCATGCACACACATACCATAGCAGGGTTTTTTCTGGATCAAAAAGGGGCTTAGGTGGTGGACGTGGCAGGAGCGGTTGGCCCGGCTGTAGAGATTATTTTAAAGCCAATTTCGTGCAATTCTACAAATTTCTCCATTGAGTTAAGATACATTTTTGCTTTTTTAAAGCAAATGTCCTGCAATTCTACACATTTTGCCATGGAGCTGAGATACATTTTTGCCATTTTAAAGCTAATTAACTTCAATTCTGTGCCTTTTACCATGCCCAATACAATGTTATTTTGCTCAAACATAATAAAGTCAATACTGCTAAATTCATTGTTCTGGAATTTTCTATTTTCCATGAGCGTCTTTTATTTTTTATTGTTCAAAAGTTTGGGGTCACTTACAAATGTCCTCGTTTTTTAAAGAAAATCATTTTTTTTGTCCTCTTGCTCAGTTGTGCCCAGGGGCCTCCCACTCCTCTTTCTATTCTGGTTAGAGAAAGTTTGCACTGTTCTGTGAAAGGAGTAGTACACAGCGTTGTATGAGATCTTCAGTTTCTTGGCAATTTCTCGCATGGAATAGCCTTCATTTCTCAGAACTAGGATAAACTGACAATATTCCAAAACATGCCTCCTGTTTGCAATAAGGCACTAAAGTAAAACTGCAAAAAATGTGGCAAAGAAATTTGTGGCGAAGAGACTTTATATCCTGAATGCAAAGTGTTATGTTTGGGGCAAATCCAACACATCACTGAGTACCACTCTTCATATATTTTGGCTGCATCATGTTATGGGTATGCCTGTCATCTTGTCCTTATGCCGTTGGTAATTTGAGACAATATCTACGTTTTTTAAGGATAAAAAGATACAGAATAAAGCTAAGCACATGCAAAATCCTATAGGAAAACCTGGCTCAGTCTGCTTTCCAGCAGATACTGGGAGACAAATTCACCTTTCAGCAGGACAAAAACCTAAAACACAAGGCCAAATATACACTGGAGTTGCTTACCAAGACGAGATCGAATGTTCCTGAATGTACCGGCTTGAAAATCTATGAAAATACTTGAAAATGGTTGTCTAGCAATGATCAACAACCAGCTAGACAGAGCTTGAATAATTATTTTAAGAATAAGGTGCAAATATTGTACAATCCAGATGTGCAAAGCTCTTAGAGACGTACACAGAAAGACTCACAGCTGTAATCTCAGTCGAAGACTCAAAGGGTTGAATACTTATTTCATCAAGATATATTAGTGTTTTATTTTCCATAAATGGTGAAAAAAGTTCTCTTCCACTTTAAAATGAGTATTTTGTGTAGATCGTTGACAGAAAAAGGTGATTCTAACATGTATTGACTCAGGGGTATGAATACTTATGTAAATTAGATATTTCTGTATTTCATTTTCAATAAATGTGGAAACATTTCTAAAAACATGTTTTCACTTTGTCATTATGGGCTATTGTGTGTAGAAAATGTTTTTATTTAATACATTTTGATCTCAAACAAAATGTGGAATAAGTCAAGGGGTATGAATACTTTCTGAAGGCACTATGTATGTATGTATATATATCACTGTTTGGATTTATGTCGCCCCCCAAAAAAGCTCCAATGATTTCAATAGCAGAAAAATCCCTGCACAACATGTAACATCCAGCGACGCAGTTCTACATAGTGCCAAGTGTATCTAGACCACTGAAGTGTGGTGAATTAATTTAACTAGGAAACAGCATTCAGAATCCTGATTTAGGGAAACGAAAAGCTGTTTATGGAGTAACACGATAATCTACACACTTCTGCTGTCTGGGCAGAAAACAGAGGGATTAACACCCCAGTGTGGAGGACAGGAAAGGATTGAGGGAAGGATGGAAGTATGGAGGGAGGGAAAGAGCCAAAGGACACAGGGGTGGAAGGAGATAGGGAGGGATGAAGGAGTATGCATGTGTGTGTGTCTGTGTGTGAGACAGATAGAAGCCCATGTGGTAGGTACCTGGCTGTATGTATCTTGAAGCCCCTTGAACGTTCAGCAGCAATACAATAAGGTCATCACTACGCCTGGAATGAAAATACCAATTAAGGGAGTTGGAGTGCATTAAATCTAATGGTGTGCATGACATTAATCACTCATCACACTTCCAGTGTGTGTGCTCCCAGGCCCTCTATGCTCCATTATCTCCACCTGTAAAACGAGTCAACTAATTAAGCCTGGATTTCCATTCAATTAGAATACGGCTGACTTCTTCCTCTCAGTGAGTAACAGGAAGTCACATTCATTAGTGTGTGTGTGTATATGTGTGTGTGAAGCCCTATTCTGACGGGATTAGTTTTACTGGGGGGAAATCGGGTGCACGAGCACAAAACACCACATCCTTCATTTTAGTCCTGTGCGAATCTGCCATGTCAGTAATGTTCACATGGTGGGAGAGTAATAATTCCAGCCAGAATAACCTACTGTTTTCCTGCTGACTTCAAGGTCCTCTGATAATACTTATTGTGTGCAAATTGTCATCCCTGTGTTTTGAGGGGTATAACAGCATTTCACAGGTGCTGGTCACAGTTTGGGGAAGAACATGGGAACAAACTGATGCTTAAAACAAAGTGCTAATGCACTTGGCCTACAGATGAATGATCTGTTTTGTCATATTATCTTTCCCTATGCCAATTTATCTTTTAAAACATTAAGAGGGTAATATTGTACCAAATACATCAGTTAATTAAATGTCTGCATACAGTTAATGGGTCTTATTGATATTATTTGGACTTTCTCCAAACTGAAAGCCAATATAAGGCTATGCCTAGACAAATTTAAATATCTTCACGCTCAGCCTCCAGGCTTCAGGCATAACGGGACATTTTAAATGTGAAAAATATAACAGGAGGCAATTTGGTCAAACTAATCCCGTCCGATCATCCTCTGGAAAAACAGACATGCTGGGGTAATAATTACATAACTGACATTCTAGTAATACAAGTAGGTTGTGATTAGGGTTTATGACTCTTCATTAGGGGCCAGGCAGGATGTTACTGCTGCCTCTACTTTGACTTAGAGGGAAAGTGTTCTTCACAGGTGTTGAGAAAAATAAGTGTCACTTTTAATGGAGTTTCTCACCTGTAGGCCCACTTGGTGTTCACGTATATGCACACACACATTTTGTAAATTTGTGTGATTTGTTGAAGTTGTTACTCTGGAGACAACACTTAAAAATTGAATTTCCTAATGTTTGGATTTCGAAACGGTCAAGAGCTGGAAAGCAATACTTGGCAGAGTTTCCAAACAACACACACAGACAGGATACATTTTGCTCATAATCTCTACAGCCATACTCGTCATGACCCCTGCTGGTCTGTATGTAGAAGCATTTATTGACAGTAAATTGAGTGCTGTAGTATTTACATTTCTACAGCCTAACATGTTTTGACTGATAATTAATACCATCACATTTTTGAGAACACAAACCTCTGCGATATGTGTATTTTTTTTATTCAACCAGAGATAGTTATTTCCAAATACTCGAGCTACTCAAACTCCAAACCACCAGTGGCGCTCACAGCCAGCGGTGGCATTTTGTACCGTAGAAGATTGAATGACGTTTGTTGAAAAAATGGCGGCCACGGTCGAAGTGGATTGTAAACACATCAACTGTACCAATTGTAACTTTCTTTATTATCAACAAAACATGTAGTCGGGTGTGTCAGCAATGCATGGTGGTTACAAGATGTTTATGTTCAACTTTCAGGTTGATATTCTTGGCGGAGAGAAACGAGGGCGTTCGTCCAAGCGAAGAAAACAAACGAATCGGTAAGACCATCCACAGCTAACGTTAGCAATATGTTAGCTTACCATATCAATGAATGAATGAAGGAGCAAACTCTCATTTGAACTTATCTTACTGGGGTTTCCCTAGTTTGTCCTTATGCCGTTGGTAATTTGAGACAATACCTACAGCAAAATTCGGTCTGTGTGTGGCTCTCACGGTTTGTTCACACCTGAAGCATGCGTATTGCGTACATGGATTTTGCGCATGCGTCAGGTAAATTCAAATGACAGTTTATTCAACATTCTGGAAATACAAGGCACCTTTATTAAAAAAACAACGGATTAAAGTCTGGCCTAATCAGCTATTTAGATCAGGGAGCCCACAAGACATTATGGTGATAACTAGGCTAGCTTTTCCATAGTAATTAGACCTACCCTAGCCCTTGATTCATGACTCTCAGTTCCATTACATTACACGTGTCATTGGATGAAGGCGTCTACTGTTGGAGGGAGTTTTGTTAAGATTCCCTATGCTCTGTCTGAACATTAACATACATCGCTTGCGGTACGGTTTTGGAAGCATTAGGCCCTTATCTTTCATATCAGCTCCAGCTCAGCGTTCAACAAAATAGTGCCCACAAAGCTAACCATTAAGCTAAGGACCCTGGGACTAAACACCTCCCTCTGCAACTGGATCCTGGACTTTCTCACGGGCCACCCCTGGGTGGTATGGGTAGACAAAAACACATGCCACGCTGATCCTGAACACGGAGGCCCCTTAGGGGTGCACGCTTAGTCCCGTCCTGTCCTCTTTTTTACATCCACGACTGCATGGCCAAGCAGGACTCCAACACCATCATTAAGTTTGCTGACGACACAACAGGGTTAGGCAATGATGACACAGCCTATAGGGAGGAGATCAGAGACCTGGCAGTGTGGTGCCTGGACAACAACCTCTCCCTCAACGTGAGCAAGACAAAGGAGATGATCGTGGACTACAGGAAAAGGAGGGCCGAACATGTCCCCATTCACATCGACGGGGCTGTAGTGGAGCAGGAAGAGGGTTTCAAGTTGTCATGGTCCAAACTAGGGTTGCAAAGGGTCATAAACTTTCCAGAATATTTCTGACAATTTTCCATGTGAAGTTAAGCATGGGAATTTTGCTTAACTTCATTAAAAATGTAGCTTATAACAGTGAACCTTTTTTTGTGGGATACACATAAGGCAATTCTAGGTCTTGTGGCATATGTTGGTTAAACTTTCCCCAATTCAATGGAATTGCAACCCTCTGCATGCACCATGCATTCTTCCATCACATGTACAGCTGATTCTCAAGATCTTGCAAATGAATGAGATGCTATTGAGCCCACACTACTACACTGTCTGAGCCAAGGACTACATGCTTTCTGGTAAGTTTTGATTACAATACTGGGTGGGGTGAATATATTTTATATGACATACATATTTTTTTGTTAACTAGTAAATAGTAGCCTACAGCAATGTGTGTTTTAAATTATTTCTAACTTGTTAACAATTTCTGCTAGTTAGTATTTGCTACCATGTGGTTTTTAGCTTGCTTGAGCCTGCTAACTGAGGAGTGTTAATTCACCTGTTTCCATGCATGTTTCATGGTCAAACATTTATCTTACAAAGGAATTGTTTAATCTAACTGCTTAACGATTTATCTGTACATGGAATTGTATTTGTTTGTTTTTTTTACAAAAAAAATCTAATCTTTACAGGAAAATGCCACGGGCACTATCTGATGTGTGGAGACATTTCACTGCAGCTAATGTAGAAGGAAAAGCTGTGTACATTTGCAAATACTGTGCCAAATCATATGTGAAGAATGCAACAAAGATGCAGATTCATCTGGCCAAGTGCATAAAGTTCCCTCAGCGCTCACAACAATCAACCTCTGACAAAGTCCTTCTATTTGAGTTGAAAATAAGGAATCAGACACCTTATCGATAGCAACAGCTCATGGTCCTCCTGGAATCAGAAGTTTTTTTGACTCAATGGAGGAACGTCGTCAGAAATGCTGATGAATGTCTTGCTTGAGCGGTGTATTCAACTGGTTCACCTCTGATGCTCACAGGCAATGTGTATTGGAAGAAATTTCTGAATGTTCTTCGCCCAGCGTACACCCCTCCAACCAGACATGTTTTATCTACTAATTTGCTGGATGAAGAGTTAAACAGAGTACAAGTGAAAGTCAAGCAAATCATAGAGAAAGCAGACTGTATCGCAATCATCTCTGGTGGGTGGTTGAATGTTCGTGGGCAAGGAATATTTAACTACATCATCTTCACTCCTCAACCAGTATTCTACAAGAGCACAGACACGAGGGACAACAGATACACCGGTCTCTACATTGCAGATGAGCTGATGCAGTCATCAATGACCTTGGACAACAGAAGGTATTTGCACTGGTAACAGACAATGCTGCGAACATGAAGGCTGCTTGGTCTAAAGTGGAGGAGTCCTACCCTCACATCACACCCAGTGCTGCTCATGCATTGAATCTGCTCCTCAAGGAAATAGTGGCACTGAAAACAATGGATACAGTCTACAGGAGAGCCAAGGAAATTATTAAGAATGTGAAGTTATAGCAGCAATCTATAGCAGCAATCTATAGCAGCAATCTACCTCACCAAGCAAAGTGAGAAGAATAAGAGCACCACATTGAAGCTGCCTAGCAACACCCGTTGAGGTGGTGTTGTCATCATGTTTGACAGTCTTTTAGAGGGGAAGGAGTCTCTCCAGGTAATGGCCATATCACAGTCTGCCGATATGGACAGCCTCATCAAGAGGATCCTCCTGGATGATGTATTTTGGGAGAGAGTGGTAAGCAGCCTGAAACTCCTGAAACCTATAGCATTAGCCATTGCACGGATTGAGGGAGACAATGCCGTCCTGTCTGATGTTCAGACTCAGCTTGCAGATGTAAGAGGAGAAATCCGTACTGCCCTGCCCACTTCACTGTTGCTCCAAGCAGAGGAAACTGCAGTTCTGAAATACATCAAAAAGGGTGAAGACTTCTGCCTGAAGCCCATACACGCCGCAGCGTACATGTTGGACCCCAAGTATGCGGCAAAAGCATCCTGTCTGGTGCAGAGATCAACAAGGCCTATGGTGTCATCACTACCGTGTTTCGCCACCTTGGCCTGGATGAGGACAAGGTTCTTGTCAGTCTGGCGTGGTACACTTCCAAGCAAGGGCTTTGGGATGGAGATGCAATATGGCAGTCGTGCCAACATATCTCATCAGCCACCTGGTGGAAGGGACTTTGCGTATCTGAGGCTCTTTCCCCTGTTGCCTCCATCATCCTCCAAATCCCACCAACATCAACCTCCTCAGAGTGCTACTGGTCCTTGTTTGGGAAGACACACACCAAAGAAGACACACACGCAACAGGCTGACCAATACAAGGGTTGACAAATTGGTGGCCATCGGTGCAAATTTTTGGCTTTTTGAGCCTGACAACGAGCCATCCTCAACAAGGTTGGAATGTGACTTTGAAGATGAGGCCTCAGAGTCTGATGTTGAGGATGTCCAGGGAGAAGACATGGAAGCCTGAGAGGAAGTCAACCAAAGCTTTAGTTTCTAGACTAAAATCGTTTTACAGATGTATGTTGAAAATGTTTTTGGGAGATGCGATGGATCATTGGGGATCATTCAATATTCCCTTTATTTTGTTGTTCAGTGAAATCATAACGTGAAGAGTCAATTCGTTTAATTAAAGTTCAATTCGTAACTAAATCGTTTTTTTATTTCTATTGGAAGGATTTAACCATTTGCTATTATATCTACTTATGATAAGGTAAAATGTTTATGTTTCTGTCTCCATATGATATGGTAAATACACTACTGTTCAAAAGGTTGGGGTCCCTTAGAAATGTCCTTTTCTTTTTAAAGAAAAAAAAAGTGTCCATTAAAATAACATAAAATTGATCAGAAATACTGTGTAGACATTGTTAATGTTGTAAATGGCTGTTGTAGCTGGAAACTCTTCTTAAAAAAAATTGAATATCTAATTACATAAGTGTACAGAGGCCCATTATGAGCAACAATCACTCCTATGCTCCAGTGGCACGTTGTGTTAGCTAATCCAAGCTTATCATTTAAAAGGCTAATTGATCATTAGAAAACCCTTTTGCTATAATGTTAGCACAGCTGAAAACTGTTGTGCTTATTTAAAGAAGCAATAAAACTGTCCTTTAGACTAGTTGAGTATCTGGAGCATCAGCATTTGCGGGTTCGATTACAAGCTAAAAAATGTCCAGAAACAAAGAACTTTCTTCTGAAACTCAGCAGTTTATCCCTATTCTGACAAAGTACGGCTATTCCATGTGAGAAATTGCCAAGAAACTGAAGATCTCGTACAGCGCTGTGTACTACTCCCTTCACAGAACAGGGCAAACTGACTCTAACCAGAATAGAAGGAGTGGGAGGCCCCGGTGCACAACTGAGCAAGAAGACAAGTACATTAGTGTTTGAGAAACAGACGCCTCACAAGTCCTCAACTGCAGCTTCATTAAATAGTACCACGCAAAACACCTGGCTCAACGTCAATCGTGAAGAGCAGACTCTGGGATGCTGTCCTTCTAGGCAGAGTTCCTCTGCCCAGTGTCTGTGTTCTTTTGCCCATCTTTATCTTTTATTTTTATTGGCCTGTCTGAGATGAGGCTTTTTCTTTGCAACTCTGCAAAGAAAAACATATCCGATACAAAAAACAGCTACATTTTAAATGGTATTAATATTAATTTGCATATATTTCCATTATTTCCCATATATTCCCGTTAATTCCCACGGAAAGTTTCCACCTCTGAATATTCCCCAAAATGTGCAACCCTAGTCCAAACACACCAAGAAAGTTGTGAAGAAGGCACGACAATGCCTTTCCCCTTTGGGAGACTGAAAAGATTTGCCACGGGTCCCCAGATCCTCAAAAAGTTATACAGCTGCACCATCGAGAGCATCCTGACCTGTTGCATCTTTGCCTGACTGGTACATCACTGGGGCCAAGCTTCCTGCCATCCAGGACCTAGATACTAGGTGGTGTCAGAGGAAGGACCAAAAAATTGTCAGACTCCAGTCACCCAAGTCATAGACAGTTCTCTCTGCTTATGGCATGGCAAGCGGTACCGGAGCGCCAAGTCTAGGTTCAAAAGGCTCCTTAACAGCTTCTACCCCCAAGCCATAAGACTGCTGAGCAGTTAATCAAATGGCCATCTGGACTGCACCCATGCACATTGACTCGGTACCGGTACCCCATTTAAAGTTTATTTAGTAAATATCTAATTAAGTCTATTTTCTTAAAACTGCATTGTTGGTTAAAGGCTCGTAAGTAAGTATTTCACAGTGAGGTCTAGACCTCTTGTATTCGGCGAAATATTTTTTTATCGATAGGTTAAATTGATACACACCTTGTTAGGGTTAGTGTTCCCACATGGCCATATCTCCATGTTACAGCGCATTTTTATGGAAAACATACGGCAGACAAGAGGCGATACCTGTGCTAATTAGCTATCTAGTATGCCCCGAACACCTGTGTGTAAGCGTAACTCGGGAAGTGTAGTGGAAGTGTAGTTTTGTCAGATGGAGATACAGTGAGGGAAAAAAGTATTTGATCCCCTGCTGATTTTGTACGTTTGCCCACTGACAAAGAAATGAACAGTCTATAATTTTAATGGTAGGTTTATTTGAACAGTGAGAGACAGAATAACAACAAAACAATCCAGAAAAACGCATGTGAAAAATGTTATAAAATTGATTTGCATTTTAATGAGGGAAATAAGTATTTGACCCCTCCTGCAAAACATGACTTAGTACTTGGTGGCAAAACCCTTGTTGGCAATCACAGAGGTCAGACGTTTCTTGTAGTTGGCCACCAGGTTTGCACACATCTCAGGAGGGATTTTGTCCCACTCCTCTTTGCAGATCTTCTCCAAGTCATTAAGGTTTCGAGGCTGACGTTTGGCAACTCGAACCTTCAGCTCCCTCCACCGATTTTCTATGGGATTAAGGTCTGGAGACTGGCTAGGCCACTCCAGGACCTTAATGTGCTTCTTCTTGAGCCACTCCTTTGTTGCCTTGGCCGTGTGTTTTGGGTCATTGTCATGCTGGAATACCCATCCACAACCCATTTTCAATGCCCTGGCTGAGGGAAGGAGGTTCTCACCCAAGATTTGACGGTACATGGCCCCTGTCCATCGTCCCTTTGATGCAGTGAAGTTGTCCTGTCCCCTTAGCAGAAAAACACCCCCAAAGCATAATGTTTCCACCTCCATGTTTGACAGTGGGGATGGTGTTCTTGGGGTCATAGGCAGCATTCCTCCTCCTCCAAACACGGCAAGTTGAGTTGATGCCAAAGAGCTCCATTTTGGTCTCATCTGACCACAATCACCCAGTTGTCCTCTGAATCATTCAGATGTTCATTGGCAAACTTCAGACGGGCATGTATATGTGCTTTCTTGAGCAGGGGGACCTTGCGGACGCTGCAGGATTTCAGTCCTTCACGGCGTAGTGTGTTACCAATTGTTTTCTTGGTGACTATGGTCCCAGCTGCCTTGAGATCATTGACAAGATCCTCCCGTGTAGTTCTGGGCTGATTCCTCACCACTCTCATGATCATTGCAACTCCACGAGGTGAGATCTTGCATGGATCCCCAGGCTGAGGGAGATTGACAGTTCTTTTGTGTTTCTTGTCACCTTCTCACCAAGCTGCTTGGCGATGGTCTTGTAGTCCATTCCAGCCTTGTGTAGGTCAAGAATCTTGTCCCTGACATCCTTGGAGAGCTCTTTGGTCTTGGCCATGGTGGAGAGTTTGGAATCTGATTGATTGATTGCTTCTGTGGACAGGTGTCTTTTATACAGGTAACAAGCTGAGATTAGGAGCACTCCCTTTACTTATAAAATGCAAATCAATTTATAACATTTTTCACATGCGTTTTTCTGGATTGTTTTGTTGTTATTCTGTCTCTCACTGTTCAAATACACCTACCATTAAAATTATAGACTGATAATTTCTTTGTCAGTGGGCAAACGTACAAAATCAGCAGGGGATCAAATACTTTTTTCCCTCACTGTACCCATAGCTGTGTGGATCTGCCAAAACTGCTACAGTAAGTGTATCTTTTTTCTTTTTAGGATTCTTTCTCGCTGATGAAAGATAAGTGCATTATGTTTCGAAAACCGTATCGCAAGCGATGGTTATTGACGTTTCTAAACATTAAAACACAGTATAGGAATTGTAGTTCACATGAAGCAGTCGTGGGCGAAGCTAATGGCTGAGATCTGTAGGGAGAAGGCAGAATGCTGCCTAGAGTTTGAGAGCTGGCCTATCCTTTAATGCATACCAATATAGAAAATAATAAAGCTAGCATATTATTTTCATAGCAATCACTTTACACATTGTAACCCTGTGTGTCAATGACAGCTGGAAGTATGGCGACAAATGGAGAGAAGGCGAGTGGAGGAGAGGAGGGGTCAGATTCCGAGGTGGCTGAGCTTCGCCAGAAAGTAGAGTCGCTACAGCAAGAACTGAAAAGCTGCACAAAAGAACTGTCCAAATTACAGAAACAACTGGCCAAGTCTGAGAGGCTTCAGAACAGCACAGAAGGCTACAATGAAGACTTGAGGAAACAGGTAGCTACCAAGAACAACCTAGCAATCATTAAATAAGTATATGATATGCACAAATTAGTGAATTTACAACTTACTGTGATACTTTTTTCCTTGACATGATTTGATACAATAGGTCGACAAGCTTAGTGCAGAGATTCATGAACGAAAGAAAAAGGCGAAAGAGAGAGCTGAAGCTGAGACACAGACAGAGGAATATACCTGGTCAGAAACTGGTGAGCAATCTAACCACCACCCAGGACCAGCAGTTTGGGATTGATCCAAATTAATCATTTGATTTTATGTTGCTCCACTTACAGATACATTGATCCTTCTGTGTTGTTTGCAGATTATTACAACTACTACTATGGAGGAGGCTACTACCAGGGTGATGGTGTGGCTACAGACACCCAGGGGGCCGTGACACTTGAGGGGAAGGAAGCCACAGCTGCAGAATCAACCACTGACACAGTTACAGACACGACGACAGACACAGCCACAGCAATGGTTACAGAAGTGTCTGTAGATGGTGGTATTGCTGCCGCTCAACCAGAGGCGAGTTTGATTACCGTCCCTCGACTCATTCTAGTCTGACTGAGGACAGGGAGGTGTCTCTTGTCTTCCAAAAGACTACTTTTTTTTTGTGACCACAATCACTCCTTCATGGGCTGTGGCTAAAGAATACTATTAGTTAGAAACATGATCATGATGTCTATTTGGAAGTGCACAAGAAATATTAGAAGGTTGATGACTGACACAGTGCAAAAACGGTTTGGGAACTTTCATTCTTTACTTGTGTTTGTTCCAGCAGGAAGTGGATACGGGCTCAATAGCTGACATGCTGAGAGCCACAGCTGAACAGGCCATGACACAGACTGGCTTTGTGTTTGATGAGACCACAGGGATGTACTATGACCACAGCACTGGCTTTTACTACGACTCGGTACTAAACCACCCACACACACAATCACTATGTCATTATTTTTCACTCTTTTTAATTGCATCACTGTCTTCCTCCCCTAGGCCAGTCAGTTGTACTATGATAACAACACAGGGATGTACTACTACTACGATGCAGAGAGTGGCAAGTACCAGTTCCACTCCAGGATAGAGGTTCCTACTGTACAGTCTGTCTCAGAGACCAGCCAGGTGAAAAAGAGCCTAGACAAGAAAGGAAGGAAGTGGAAGAAAGTTCCGGAGAGAATCTCCCGTCAGGATGATAAGGTAGGTGACCGTACCAGAGATAAACCAGAAACACTACAAGAGAATTACAGCAAATTCATTTTTTTAAATAATGATTAAGAAGGGATAATTTATGTTTTAACTAGCTAAACATTTCTCATTGTTGTATACAACTGACCTGCTATTCTTACTGTTTTTGACCTGAGACATGAGGCTCCTGAAGCATCTCACCTTCAGTAGTTTAGAGATTGGAATTGACTTCTTAGGATCCATTTTAACCATGATCTATGTGGTCTCAGTTGTCAAATACTTGCAGGGGTGGATTTAGACTTTCTGCAGCAGCTATAGTTTAGTTTTTTTCTGCTGTAGAGTCGGTTACATTTTTGTCAAGTACAGAGTTTTGGCTATTGCTTGCAGCTGCTGTTTAGTTGACTGAATGCTATTCCTCTGGTCATAGGTAGAAGACGTGACTAACTCACTGGCTAACATGAAGATTTCCTATTTCTGGAACTCAGCTTCCCGTAGAGGTACACGTCACACACAGATACTTAGATCAATTCTTTAACAGCAGAAAGACCCCCATGCAGACATGAGGTATAGCCTACACAGCTTTAGTGCAAAAAAAGGCAGGATTCAGAGCTCAGGAATTTGGCTGCTTAGTCTGGTCAAGAGTATATTTTTGAGGATCACTTTCATTGTATTGCAGCTTGAGTCAATACATTGACTTTGCTGTGATGCAGTACAGGCCTACTGTCTTTGAGAACTGAGACCCATATCCAAAAAGGACCCCAAAACAATACAGGGAGGTTTTGATGCAGAGAGCTCACTGTCCAAATTCCTAGAAAGCCTCTTGTGTCCTGTGTCTGTCAAGGGAGTTCTCTGGAGATGCTTCAGGTGCATCCTCCCCTTTGATTTGTTGCCTGTCTGCCGACAGGGCCTTGTAAAGGAGGAGGAGCTGGACCTTGATGAGTGGGTGGAGCGGCGAATCCCCAAGAGGGGCGCAGGCTCGCGCAGGCAGAGGGGCCGGTCTCTTACTCCAGATGCCCCTCTGCCAAAAAAAAGCTCCTTGAAGACTCGCCAGGCGAAGAGTGCCGAACGCTCACTGAAGAGGAAGAAGAGGAAGGACGGGTTGCGCTCTGATGATGCGAGCAGCTCGAGGAGGAAGAAGAAGAAGGCTAAAGATAAACTCATCAAGAAAAAGAAGAAGGCTAAAGCAGTGTCTGCGTCACGGAGTGATGACTCGAGTGGGAACAATGATCCTGAGGAGGGGGAGATCACTGAGTCGGAGGGAGAATGGAAGTCTACCTCTTCCTCTCCTCCTCCCACCAAATACAGCTCAGAGTCAGAGATAGAGAGTCAGGAAGGTGAGAGGCTACGACCGACCCAGTTTAAAGTTATTCATCCTGTCAGCTTTCTATGCACTTTTCACTGGGGTTTCTTTAAAGGTGAAGGCAGAATGAAACAAAACACTGTGCCAAAAGTCTAACATCACCTGACATTTGTTCATCTGTTTTCCTCAATGTTTCCTGTAGTTAAAATCTTGCTCAGAAGAATTGTCATGTCAGTGTATGTGATAATGTGTGTATGTGTGTCCTCAGTAGCTGAGAAGGTGTGGCCGCCCTGTGTGAGGGTGACAGTGGTCAGATCTCCAGTGTTACAGACAGGAACACTCTTCATCATCACAGCTGACTCTCCAGCCACCATTGGCAGGTCAGTACAGCGATGTAGACTCTGCTTTGTTTCGATTGAATGGCCCATGCTTGGTCAGTTCGTCTATTTAACCACCAGGGGGAATGAGAGCTCAGATCATTATTTCTGAAATGGAAGTTTAAACTACATGTGGCATTTTTAGATACTGTTTTAACATAGACCTATCTTTTCAGGGAGAAGGATATGAACCATGCCATTAGTATATCTGAAATGGGAGTCAGTAAGGTATGACAACTTATTTCATTTATTTGTTAGATTCTGCTACGTGCATTAGTAGTCTGCATGCCATCAAATTAAATCGTAATGGTATTGATGGGTTCTATATATTTTATTTAAATCCCAGCTCCATGCAGAGGTGTACTTTGACCAGGACCAACAGTGCTACATGCTAGTGGACCAGGGAAGCCAGAACGGAACTGTCCTCAATGGCAACCGAATCCTACAGGTGGGTCAGACGCTCACTCACTCACACACACACACACACACACACACACACACACACACACACCTTGGTTGGAAAGTGAAGTAGTAACAGTATTGTTTTCCCTCCCATCAGCCCAACGCTAAGTGTGACCCTTGCCCTCTGACCCATGGGGATGAGGTGAAGATGGGAGAGACTGTTCTGTCCTTCCACATCCACGCAGGGACAGACACCTGTGATGGCTGTGAACCTGGACAGGTCATGGCTCACCTCAGCAAACACCAGAGGAACCAACCTCTACAGACAGGTACAGAACAACCTGATTGATTTGCGGACACTAATGTGTTGCATCCATCTTTGTACGTTGTCTGTATAAGACCGAACACTATTGCAATGCTCACACGGCTAGCTACCCATGCCACACACACGGCCCAGTCTCTAACTATCCAGATGTGTTGTTCCTCAGGTCCAGCTCCAACCAAAGAGGACAAGGAGCTGCTCCGACAGAAAGAACTGAAACAGATGAAGGTTAAATATGGCCTGAAGGTAAGTGACTGGTTCATCCACCACCACTACAACTTCATCTGTTGTCCCCTTCTGCTGTTTTATTACTGCTGAATAAGGTCCATTGGTAATCCTTTGTTGGAAATATCCTTGTCATTCAGATCTCCACCTACCTTCTCTGTGTATACAAAGATGTTATCTGACAGAAGTTTTCATCCAATTAAACTGTTCTGTTTTTGCTCAAGCAATTCTTGTTGAAATGTAAGTTGCTAGAGACTGAGCAGTCCCATAGTTTACCTTCTTTCCTTGTCGCTAACAGACCTGTGAGTATATTACTTTGTTTAGTAAGTGTCTCCCTCTGTCCCAACAGAGCGCTGAGTACGAGGAGGATAAAGCCCTGAGGAACCCCAGGTATGTGGACCGGGCCGAGTCTCGCCGTCAGACCGTCGGCAGCGAGGGAGTCTTTCAACGGGATGACGCACCCGCCTCTGTACACGTGTACGTAGCCATCCGATTGGTTGAGTCATTGCAAGTGTGTGTGTGCCACGTATGCACATGTATGTAGTAAGAACTAGTGGTTCCCACGTCCTAGACTGATCCTAAGTTGTCTTGTCTCTTTTTGTACTTGTTTCCCTCCTTGTCCAGTGAGATCAGTGAAGTCAACAAGGGAAGGAAGATGTTGGAGAAGATGGGCTGGAAGAAAGGAGAAGGCCTGGGCAAAGATGGAGCTGGAATGAAAGACCCGGTAATCTTAACATTTCCCCCTTTTCTATTGGGGTTCTCCTAGTATTCCCAGTTTTCAGAGATGGGAGTTTTTCTACAGTATTTAACTAGGGATTCATGAATAGCTATAGTTTTAAGTTGACTGAACCTCAAACCAATATCCTCCACCTGTTGTGATTTCATCCCAGTTGTTTCTCACTTTGCTCACACATCTGATCTGATATTTCCTTACCATTCTGGTTTTCCTGTAGATCCAGTTGAAGATCCGGAAGTCCCAGTCAGGCTTTGGGGCGGGAGCTGCTGTGTCGGTGGATGAGGCTGGGTCTTTGAGTAGGACCAAGACCCAGAGGAACTGGGAGAAGGCCAGGGAGAGGTTTAATGACACATGCCAGACAGAGACACCCACAGTCAAGAAGGAGCAGAGCCCAGCACCCAAACCCTGGGTTAAAGGAGAAGCGACTGAGTGACATCCAATGTTTCTAGTCTATATCTCAGAAAGGTCAGTCGCCCAATCCACCATGGAGAAGTGGGTAATTGACTGCAGACAGACACACAGGGTGGTCTAATTGCATTATCTTTACTGACTGAATCCACTTCTTGGAATGAGAATGGTACTCAGATTTTATTCCAACCTTCAATAAAGTGGCATATCTGTCCAGTCATTCAGAACTGTGCAGTGTGAACATTAAATGTGTGGGGTTTTTATTTTATTGTTTTACCTTCAATATTATTAAATTTTTTTACCTTTTATTAGGCAAGTCAGTTAAGAACAAATTCTTACTTTCATTGACTGCATAGGAACAGTGCCTTGTTAACTGCCTTGTTCAGGGGCAGAACAACATATTTTTACCTTGTCAGCTCAGGGATTTGATCTTGCAACCTTTTGATCTTGCAATCTAGTCCAATGCTCTAACCACTAGGCTACCTGCCACCCAAGAGAAGGCTGGGGCAAAAGCAGAATTTGGTTCATCTGCACAATTTTTTTTATTTAATTAAAATTTGTATATGCTAAAGAACTGCCTAGTTTCAGCAAATGTGTGACATGTCTTACTCTTGAGGAAAAACGAACATAAAGCAACAACTGTTTTTTGAGCACCCTGTGATATCCACCGAAACTGTACAATCATACTTAATAAAATGTTGTTTTGATTTTGTCTGCAGTACAAAATGTCATTATTTTAGGCCTTTATTTATTTGAAATGACATTAAATAAAATAAAAAGTGAATCAACTTCTTATTTCAGGGGGTGAAGAGCATGCTATGTAGAGAACTAATATAAACGCACGTGCACTTTTCCATTGCCATAACAAGCACCAATTTCAAATCCGGCGGCACTAGGACTGCATGGACGTACTTTGGTTGCGCCTAGAAGCGGACCCGAAAAAGTTCCTCTGAAGTTTAACCGACTTCAAAATCGGTAATTTCTCGGGTCCTAGGCCATCCATTCCTCAACTCGATGGAGACAACGACCGAGAACCGCGGATGCAGTTTCGCGCTTTTCTAGACCGAAATTAATAATCCCAACGTTTTACCTACCACTCTCAAAGGACATAACCCTGGTTCAAGAAATGAGTCGGATTTCGACAGTAGAAAGGGAATTGTCCAATGGACCGCAAAAGGTAAGGCAATTTGAGTTATTCATGATGAAGAGAACACTATGTAGTACAAGTACACTATTCCAACACTACAACTTGATTAGGCAATTTTTATCATGCGACTTCAACCCATGACTAGGGAATTTTATACAGGCCTACCACGAATTGCCCTTGATAAGACATTTTGCTGATATGACCTAGACATTTATTTGGTGGCTTTATGTATAGTATTTTATCTAATGTTATTTAGCCTATTTTACTATAGTCATCCATATGCATAATTGACATAGACAAAGCTCCATATGACTAGACTGACGAATTAATCTGTCGTAATGGGAAGAGTTGTTCCTCTTGGCCTGATTTGGTGATATACACTGTAGCCTATGAGAAGAGTTTTGCAGGAGATTGCAGCTGAACTAATTATTGGTGCAGAGAGGGGACCCTTAGGCTCAGGGTATAGGGTGACTTGGAGTTAAATGCCCCCCAGGGTTAAACGCCCCCCTCCTGTATTTTCACAGAAACGACTTTATGTCACCCAAGAAAATGTCAACACTCACTGGATTGCTCAACAAAAAAATGTAGTCTGTCTCATCTCAACTCTTTAAATAATCACTTAAACAAAGTGATTGAGCTACATTGATCTAATATCTATATACAGTACCAGTTAAAAGTTTGAACACACCTACTCATTCAAAGGTTTTTCTTTATTTTTACTATTTATACATTGTAGAATCAACACTATGAAATAACACATGGAATCATGTCGTAACCAAAAAAGTGTTAATATTTTACATTTGAGATTCTTCAAAGTAGCCACCCCTTGCCTTTATGACAGCTTTGCACACTCTTGGCACTTGCTTAGTTAAATAAAGATAAAACAGTTTAAAAAAAATCTCAACCAGCTTCATGAGATAATGCATTTCACTTAACAGTTGTTCCTTGTTAAAAGTTAATTTGTGGAATTTCTTTCCTTCTTAATGCATTTGAGCCAATCAGTTGTGTTGTGACAAGGTAGGGGGGTATACATTAGATAGCCCTATTTGGTAAAAGGCCAAGTCCATATTATGGCAAGAACAGCTCAAATAAGCAAAGAGAAATGACAGTCCATCATTACTTTAAGACATGAAGGTCAGTCAATACTGAACATTTCAAGAACTTTGAAAGTTTCTTCAATTGCAGTCACATTATCCATCAAGTGCTATGATGAAACTGACTCTCATGAGGACCGCCACAGGAATGGTTGACCCAGAAATACCTCTGCTGCTGAGGATAAGTTCATTAGAGTTACCAGCCTCAGAAATTGCCGCCCAAATAAATGCTTCACAGAGTTCAAGTAACAGACATCTCAACATCAACTGTTCAGATGAAACTGTGTGAATCAGGCCTTCATGGTCAAATTGCTGCAAAGAAACCACTACTAAAGGACACCAATAAAAATAAGAAACTTGCTTGGGCCAAGAAACACAAGCAATGGACATTAGATCGGTGGACATTTGTCCTTTGGTCTGGACTCCAAATTGGAGATTATTGGTTCCTACCGCCGTGTCTTTGTGAGACGCGGTGTGGGTGAACTGATGATCTCTGCATGTGTATTTCCCACCGTAAAGCATGGAGGAGGAAGTGTTATGGTGTGGGGGTGATTTGCTGGTGACACTGTCTGTGATTTATTTAGAATTCAAGGCACACTTAACCAGCATGGCTACCACAGCATTCTGCAGTGATACGCCATCCCATCTGGTTTGCGCTTAGTGGGGCTATCATTTGTTTTTCAACAAGACAATGACCCAAAACACCTCCAGGTTTTGTAAGGGCTATTTTACCAAGAAGGGGGAGTGATGGAGTGCTGCATTAGATGACCTGGCCTCCACAATCCCCCGACCTCAACCAAATTGAGATGGTTTGGGATGAGTCGAACCGCAGAGTGAAGGAAAAGCAGCCAACAAGTGCTCAGCATATGTGGGAACTCCTTCAAGACTGTTGGAAAAGTATTCCAGGTGAAGGTGGTTGAGAGAATGCCAAGAGTGCAATGCTGTCATTAAGGCAAAGGGTGGCTATTTGTCGAATATAAAATATATTTTGATTTGTTTAACACTTTTTTTTGTTTTTTCATAGTTTTGATGTCTTCACCATTATTCTACAATGTAGAACATTTTCAAAATAAAGAAAAACTCTTGAATGAGTAGGTGTTCTAAAACGTTTGACTGGTAGTGTATATATAATCTAATGGTTAGATCTATACACTTTTTTATGTACTTATACCAGTAGGGGAGCCTAAAGATAAATAATCCACTTTATTATAAATCAATTGTAATCACTTTTTAATAAATTAGTAACATTTAAAGTGAGTATGTTTGGGGCAAAACGGGCAACATGCCCTAGGTCAATCAATGCAAGTCAATGGTTCAAATAAATAACTTCTATAAGTAACTTCTTTGATTTGCACAATTTTGAGATACTTTAGAATGATTTGGACAGGAAGGGCGAAAATAAAAATATATTAATAGTGAGATGTGCAATGTCATTCTATTCCGATGTTTGATTTATTTAAAATAAGATACTAAGACTAGCTTTTAAGAGTAAATTACAAAACAAATCCACAATAAAACATATATAATGGATTTTGACACACTAATCTTCCTGGGGCATTTTACCCCATATAGGGGTGTGTTTTCCCCCCTTTTTAAAGTTAGGGTTTTTATTGAATAACAAAGTAAATGTTCTGCCCTCTTACTTCCCTTCAAAATGTGTTTGCCTAAGGATAGCCAGATGCACATATCTAAATCTTACCAAATGTAGCTTATTTTTGTCAGAAAATAGACATTTCTCTTAAGGGGGGTGTTTTCCCCCCAAGTTACCCTATGGTTGTATCATAATAAGGACATATTTGATGGTCTTTATGGGTGGATGTAACCCCACTGTTACACTTTATAATCTGGATATAACCAGATCATAGGACACTATTTGGTTCTATTCAGATTAAGGGAATTATGCAGTGTACAGCATTTCCCCACTGTGCCAAGAATTTGATTGTTTTGTCCTTGGTATTGTTTGATTTACAGTAGGTCTAAGCTAGTTGCCAGGCAATAGGCACTTCTTTGCTCAAAAACAGCAGAGTTGTTTCCTTTCTCTCTTTCTCTTTCCCTCTTTCAAAGACTCTCTCAAGTCCCTGAACACAAATCAAGTGTGCAAGATGTCGCCAGAGGGGACTGCTGCCATCTTATCGGCTCTTAACCAACCATGCTATTTTGTTTGTTTTTTCGCCTTGTTCGTAACTTGTTTTGTACATAATGTTGCTGCTACCGTCTCTCATGACCGAAAAGAGCTTCTGGACATCAGAACTGCGATTACTCACCTCAGACTAGACAAAGAGTTTTTCTTCCATGAGTCGGACGGGAGGGAGATACTACAGACACTCGACCAGGCCCAGATCCTCGGCATTCGCTGGAGAAGGAAACAGAGATTTTGCGGAAAAAGATCAGGGTACCATGTGAGGATCAGGCGACGAGTGGCTAATCTGCTTTTGCCTTCTGTCCTGCTAGCTAACGTTCAATCGCTGGGAAACAAATGGGACGAACTGAAAGCACGTATATCCTACCAACGGGACATTAAAAACTGTAATATCTTATGTTTCACCGATTCGTGGCTGAACGACGACATTAAGAACATACAGCTGGCGGGTTATACACTCTATCGGCAGGATAAAACAGCAGCCTCTGGTAAGACACAGGGCGGGGGCCTATGTATACATGTAAACAACAGCTGGTGCACGATATCTAAGGAAGTCTCAAGGTTTTGCTCGCCTGAGGTAGAGTATCTCATGATAAGCTGTAGACCACACTATCTACCTAGAGAGTTTTCATCTGTATTTTTCGTAGCTGTCTACATACCACCACAGACCGATCATGACACTAAAAACGCACTCAATGAGCTGTACAGCAAACAGGAAAACGCTCATCCAGAGGCGGCGCTCCTAGTGGCCAAAGGACTTTAATGGAGGGAAACTTAAATCAGTTTTACCTAATTTCTATCAGCATGTTAAATGTACAACCAGAGGGAAAACAATTCTAGACCACCTTTACTCTACACACAGAGACGCATACAAAACTCTCCCTCGACCCTCTATTTGGCAAATCTGACCATAATTCTATCCTCCTGATTCCTGCTTACAAGCAAAGATTAAAGCAGGAAGCACCAGTGACTCGGTCTATAAAAAAGTGGTCAGATGAAGCAGATGCTAAACTAAAGGACTGTTTTGCTAGCACAGACTGAAATATGTTCCGGGATTCTTCCGATGACATTGAGGAGTACACCACATCAGTCACTGGATTTGTCAATAAGTGCATACCCCAACCAGAAGCCATGGATTACAGGCAACATTTGCACTGAGCTAAAGGGTAGAGCTGCCGCTTTCACGGAGCGGGACTCTAACCCGGAAGCTTATAAGAAATCCCGCTATGCCCTCCGATGAACCGTCAAACAGGCAAGGCGTCAATACAGGACTAAGATCGGATCGTACTACACCGGCTCTGACGCTCGTCGGACATGGCAGGGCTTGCAAACTATTACAGACTACGAAGGGAAGCACAGCCGAGGGGGCTGCCCAGTGACACGAGCCTACCCCTACCAGACGAGCTAAATAACTTCTATGCTCGCTTCGAGGCAAGTAACACTGAAACATGCATGACAGCATCAGCTGTTACGGACAACTGTATGATCACGCTTTCCACAGCCGATGTGAGTAAGACCTTTAACTTCTTAGGGAGCGGCAGCTGAGGTGTCGGTTTTGGAGAGGCTGGCGTGCCCAAAGTAAAAGGCCTGCCACTCAGGCCCAGAAACTAAGATATGCACATAATTAGTACTATTGGATAGGAAACACTCTGAAGTTTCTAAGAGTGTTAAAATATTGTCTGTGAGTATAACAGAACTGATATAGCAGGCGAAAACCCAAGGAATTTCTGTCCTGGAAAAAGTGTTTTTGACACATTGCCTCATTTTGTACCCCTCCTTATTGAAAACAGCCATATATGGGAGTAAGATTGCAGTACCTATTGCTTCCACTGGATGTCAACAGTCTCTAGACAGTGTTTGGTGATGTTAGGTTGCTCTGGATGGTAATAGAAGAAGAATTTCGAACTAGTCATCGGATGTAAACTGAAGAGGAGGCACGTTCACGGGCTTGCGCGCGCTGTGGTTTTTTCCTTTCCTATTGTCCAGTTTATAATCCGGTTGAAATATTATAGTAAATATACATAAAAGTGTTCCTAAGGATACATTATCAATGATGTTTGATTGTTCTTGGACAAGTGTATAGGTTGAACGTGTTCTCTTCACAGTTCAATGGGCGAGTGGACGCTGTATTTTATGAACATAACGCACCAACCAAACGGAGATATATGGATATAATAAATTCATTTTTCTTACAAAAGAACCATTGGATGTCTTCGTTGGACACTTGGGAAGCCCTCAGCAGAAGTTCTTCGAAAGGTAAGGGATTTTATATTAGCGATTTTATGCGTTTTATGAGACCCGCTTTGGTTATGGATTTATGCTAATGCATAAAATATGAGAGGGGCTATCCTCAAACAATCAAATGTTGTGCTTTCGCCGTAAAGCCTTTTTTGAAATCTGACAACGCTGTGATATTGCCAAGAATCTGAGCTTTTGATGACAATGCAACACTTGTATATTGATGAATGTTTAATAATTCAACTTTTGGATTTTGAATTTGGCGCGTTACATTTCACCGGGTAGTGTCGGGAGTGGGGCGCCCCACTGCTCCCTAAGTAGTTAAACAGGTCAACATTCACAAGGCCGGAGGACCAGACGGATTACTAGGATGTGTACTCCGAGCATGCGCTGACCAACAGGCAAGTGTCTTTACTGACATTTTCCACCTCTCCCTGTCTGAGTCTGTAATACCAACATGTTTCAAGCAAACCACCATAGTCCCTGTGCCCAAGAACACTAAGGTAACCTGCCTAAATGACTACCGACCCATAGCACTCACGTCTGTAACCATGAAGTGCTTTGAAAGGCTGGTATTGGCTCACATCAACAGAATTATCCCAGAAACCCTAGACCCACTCCAATTTGCATACCGCACCAACAGATCCACAGATGATGCAATCTCTATTGCACTCCACACTGCCCTTTCACACCTGGGCAAAAGGAACACCTATGTGAGAATGATATTCATTGACTACAGCTCAGCATTCAACAGCATAGTGCCCTCAAAGCTCATCACTAAGCTAAAGACCCTGGGACTAAACACCAGGAATTCCTGACTGGCTGTTCCCAGGTGGTAAGGGTAGGTAACAACACATCCGACACACTGATCCTCAACACGGGGGCTCCTCAAGGATCCATGCTCAGTCCCCTCAAGACGAAGGAAATGATTGTGGAGTACAGGAAAAGGCGGACCGAGCACGCCCCCATTCTCATTGACGGGACTGTAGTGGAAAAGGTTGAGAGCTTCAAGTTCCTTGGCATCCACATCACCAACAAGCTAACATGGTCCAAGCACACCAAGACCATCGTGAAGAGGGCACGACAAAACCTATTCCCCCCAGGAGACTGAAAAGATTTGGCATGGGTCCTCAGATCCTCAAAAGGTTTTTCATCTGCACCATCGAGAGCATCCTGACAGGTTACATCACTGCCTGGTATGGCAACTGCTCAGCCTCTGACCACAAGGCACTACAGAGGGTTGTGCATATGGCCCAGTACATCACCGGGGCCAAGCTTCTTGCCATTCAGGACCTCTATACCAGGCGGTGCCAGAGGAAGGCCATAAAAACTCTCAAAGACTCTAGCCACCCTAGTCAAATACTGTTCTCTCTGCTACCGGTACCGGAGCTCCAAGTCTAGGTCCAAGAGGCTTCTAAACAGCTTCTACCCCCAAGGCATAAGACTCCTGAACAGCTAATCAAATGGCTACCCAGACTATTTGCATTCCCCCCCTCCCTTCTACGCTGCTGCTACTCTGTTATTATCTATGCATAGTCACTTTAATAACTCTACCTACATGTACATATGACCTCAATTACCTCGACACCGGTGCCCCCACATATTGACTCTGCACCGGTACCCCCTGTATATAGCCCCGCTATTATTATTTACTGCTAATCTTTAATTATTTGTTATTCTTATCTCTTACTTTTTTTTTTTGTATTTTCTTAAAACTGCATTGTTGGTTAAGGGCTTGTAAGTAAGCATTTCACTGTAAGGTCTACACCTATTCGGTGCATGTGACAAATAACATTTGATTTGATTTGAAACCAAACAAGTCAAGTATTCACCATTCATAAATATAAAATATGACCTCTGGACTTTAAAGGTGTAGGCTATTCTGGATCACCCATACACGATACACACATATAGATTAGATTAGAAAGCGTAGATAACCCAACATTTCCTCCTCCTTAATCAATTAATGAATGAATTGGATTTATGGAGTGCTTTTCCAGGAACTCTCAGTGCAAAATCTGTTTAGGTGCCCAACAGCTTTCCAGTGGTCCCAATTCACTTTTATTGCATCCGGTTTAGTGCACACTGACACGACAGTTGCAAGCCGTTGCATTTATTAGTGCAGTAATAGTTGCAGGATAGGCCCACAGTGGGAAGTAACTGTACTACCACTACTGTTTATTACTAGACAGTCTTCGCTAATATCCTCTTCTATATATGTTATTGATGTGGCTAGGGCTGGATTAACAAATCATAGGCACAACCAAGGAAAGGCCCCCCAGTTACCCACGTGGGCCCCCTACCTCCTCTCCCATCTGATGGTTAGCCTGCTGCTGCTCTGCTATCTACACTCTTTGAGGGCAGGCTCCTGTTGTTTGCGGTTTCAGTAAAAAATATATAATTTTAAATATGTATATGTATACACACAGTGTGTGTGTGTATGTATGTGTGTATATATATATATATATATATATATATATACATACCGGTCAAAAGTTTTAGAACACTTACTCATTCAAGTGTTTTTCTTTATTTTTACTGTTTTCTACATTGTAGAATAATAGTGAAGACATCAAAACTATGAAATAACCCAAATGGAATCATGTAGTAACCAAATAGTGTTAAACCAATCAAAATATATTTGATATTTGAGATTCTTCAACTAGCCACCCTTTGCTTTGATGACAGCTTTGCACACTCTTGGCATTCTCTCAACCAGCTTCATGAGCTCACCACAGACTAGCAGAATCCTCTTTTTCCTTTCATGACTCTGACGAGCCCAATGAGAAGGATACACTGCTTCCTCGGGAACAGGCCCCGAATACCGTGATCTGCATGAAGAGGAGGCGGGGAAAGAGGGGGCGATGGTCGAGCTGCCTTCTGAGAATTCGTAGGCGATCGAAAAAACGACCACCTCTGTCCATTCTGCTAGAAAACGTGCAGTCTTTGGACAATAAAATCGATGAGTTACACGGAAGATTAACTTCTCATTGATCACTGGGGCGCTAGCGGGCTGCTCCCGACACTACCAGGTAAAATGTAAAGCACCAAATTCAAAATCCAAAAGTTGAATTATTAAACATCCACCAATATACAAGTGTTCCATACTCATCAAAAGCTCTGTTTCTTGGCAATATCACAGCGTTGTCAGATTTCAAAAAGGCTTCACGGCGAAAGCAGCACATTTGATTGTTTGAGGGTAGCACCTCACATATTTTTCCCATAGCCATGAATCGATTAGCCATCATGGCACACACATAACACATTTCACAGCGAAAACAAATCAATTACCTGTTGAAGAACTTCTGCTGAGGTCATCCTAAGTGTCCAACGAAGACAATCCATGGTTCTTTTGTTAGAAAAAGTAATGTATTTTATCCATAAATCCTCCATTTAGTTCACGCGTTATAATAAGAAACGACAGCCTCCACTAGTCCATTGAAATGTGACGCAAACTCGTTCATCTTATGCTTATAAACTTGTCCAAGAACAATCAAACATAGTTTTAAATGTATCATTAGGAACACTTTTACGTATATTTACTATTATAAATCAACCGGAATATAAACTGATCGATAACGACGGTAAAAAAGACACTGCGCGACTTCTCGGGAGCGCACGCCGGGTACTGTTGACATAAAATATACACTTCCTGGTTTGCTCTTATTCTCTGGTCTTATTCATCCAAAATGAAATTTTACACTGTCTCGAGACTGTTGACATCTAAAGGAAGCGATGGGTACTGCATTCATATGCCCTTATATGGTCATTTTCATGAGGGAGGGGTTCCCAAATGAGCAATGTGTCAAAATCACTTTTTCCAGAAATTCCTCGGGGTTTCGCCTGCTATATCCGTTCTGTTTTACTCACAGACAAATGGCTAACAGTTCTGGAAAATTCAGAGTGTTTCCTATCCAATGGTACCAAATATGTGCATATCCTATTTTCTGGGCCTGAATGGGAGGCATTTTACTTTGGGCACGCCAGGCTCTCCAAAACCGACCCCTCAGCTGCCACTCCCTAAGAAGTTAAACTACCAACGGGACATTAAAAACTGTAACATCTTATGCTTCATGGAGTCATGGCTGAACGATGACAACATCGCTGGTTATAAATCTTCTTACGGATAGGCGTTCCGTCAACGGCACAGTTGCAGCGCCTTGTGTCACGATCGCAGATTTTAGAGAAATAACAAATATCGGTACATATAGGTGTCTTACATAGGCTGAAAGCTTAAATTCTTGTTCATATATCTGAACTGTTCAATTTACAGTAGCTATTACTGCAAAATGCCATGCTATTGTTTGAGGAGAGCTCCTAACAACAAAACACTTTTTTTTCACCACGATAGGTTTGATAAATTCACCTCTGAAGGTGAAATGTGTACTTACATTCTGAATTCTTGCTCTGATTTATCATCCAAACGGTCCCAGAGATGACATTAAGTGTCATTTAGTTAAATAAAATCCTTTTTCATATCCTAAAAAGGTCCATTTAGCATGCAAGATTGATGATGTATTTCACCCTAAACGTTGTTTCAACCAGTCAAATTACGTCTGTATGTATTCCTCAGAGATCCTAGAACGTAACCAGACTTCACTATATCATTGGGGGTGTTGTATATCCTATAGGACACCAAATTTGGTCAGAGAGCGACGCCTTCATGGCACGCCGATGACGCGGGAGGTCTTTACTTGATCAACTATAACTTTGTCAAATAAGCACCAATCGGGGTCAAACAGCTAGCTAGATAGCCAATGGGCTGGGCTTTACGGGAGTATCCGGAAACCCTGTATCTGTCACTAAATGTAGCTGTCAACCTTTTGTGACAGCATGCCTTTTCCTTTTGGACAAAAATTATAAGAATATTCAGAGTTATGAAGTTATAAAAACTGGTTGTTTTGCAAATATTGAACTTATAATATGGCTACTAATACTAGAAAAGCTAAATCAAAGTCCAAGTATACAGATTTGACAATATTCTTGCAAAAATATGTAATATGAATGCAAATGTCTCCTTCACGATTTGCCCAAATGTACCTGGGTGACTTCACACTAAATGTCATGTAGTTCTCTCATACTTCAAGTTATCCATCTGAAACTTTGCACATACACTGCTGCCATCTTGTGGACGCCAGAATTACAACCAGAGTGGGACATTTCTGTTGCATTTCAAAGATAGTGTTAGAAAAAAATGTTCTTCTACCAGATCTTGTGTTATATTCTCCTACATTCAATTCACATTTCCACAAACTTCAAAGTGTTTCCTTTCAAATGGTACCAAGAATATGCATATCCTTGCTTCAGGGCCTGAGCTACAGGCAGTTAGATTTGGATATGTCATTTTATGAGAAAATTTAAAAAAAGGGGGCTATCCCTAAGAAGAATTATACAATGTACCGGCAGGATAGAACAGCGGCGTCTGGTAAGACAAGGGGCGGCCGTCTATGTATTTTGGAAACAACAGCTGGTGCACGATATCTAAGGAAGTCTCAAGCTATTGCTCGCCTGAGGTAGAGTATCTCATGATAAGCTGTAGACGATACTACCTACCGAGAGAGGAAAAAGAACTCTGAACCACCTATACTCCACACACTGAGACTAATACAAAGTTCTCCCTCACCCTCCATTTGGCAAATCTGGACATAATTCTATCCTCCTGATTCTTGCTTACAAGCAAAAATTAAAGCAGGAAGCACCAGTGACTAGATCAATAAAAAAGTGGTCAGATGAAGCAGATGCTAAGCTACAGGACTGCTTTGCTAGCACAGACTGGAAAATGTTCAGGGATTCCTCCGATAGCATTACCAGGACGTGTACAGCAAACATGCGCTGACCAACTGGCAAGTATCTTCACTGATATTTTCCACCTCTCCCCGTCTGAGTCTGTAATACCAACATGTTTCAAGCAAACCACCATAGTCCCTGTGCCCAAGAACACTAAGGTAACCGGCCTAAATGACTACCGACCCATAGCACTCACGCCGCTACTCCCTAAGTAGTTAACAGCTTCTACCCCCAAGCCATGAGACTCCTGAACATCTAGTCAAATGGCTACCCAGACTATTTGATAAGATAGTCACCTGGAATGCATTTCAATTAACAGGTGTGCCTTGTTAAAAGCTAATTTGTGGAATGTCTTTCCTTAATGTGAGCCAATCAGTTGTGTTGTGTTGGGGGGGGTATACATTAGATAGCCATATTTGGTAAAAGGGCAAGAACAGCTCAAATAAGCAAAGAGAAACGACAGTCCATCATTACTTTAAGACTTGAAGGTCAGTCAATACGGAACATTTCAAGAACTTTGAAAGTTTCTTCAATTACAGTCGCATAAACCATCAAGTGCTATGATGAAACTGAATCTCATGAGGACCGCCACAGGAATGGTTGACTCAGAATTACCTCTGCCTCTGAGGATAAGTTCATTAGAGTTACCAGCCCAAATAAATGCTTCAGAGTTCAAGTAACAGACATCTCAACATCAACTGTTCAGATGAAACTGTGTGAATCAGGCCTTCATGGTCAAATTGCTGCAAAGAAACCACTACTAAAGGACACCAATAAAAATAAGAGACTTGCTTGGGCCAAGAAACACAAGCAATGGACATTAGACCAGTGGAAACTTTTGAGATTTTTTTGTTCCTACCGCCGTGTCTTTGTGAGACATGGTGTGGGGAAATGGATGATCTCCGCATGTGTATTTTCCACCGTAAAGCATTGAGGAGGAGGTGTTATGGTGTGGGGGTGCTTTGCTGGTGACACTGTCTGTGATTTATTTAGAATTCAAGGCGCACAGCATTCTGCAGCGATACACCATCCCATCTGGTTTGTGCTTCGTGGGACTATCGTTTGTTTTTCAACAGGACAATGACCCAACACACCCCAGGCTGTGTAAGGGCAATTTGACCAAGAAAGAGAGTAATGGAGTGCTGCATCGGATGACCTGGCCTCCACAATTATCATGACACAAGGCGAGACCCAGATGCAGACACAGGAGGCAGATTGTTGGAGTCTTACAATGTTTATTAATCCAAAAGGAGTAGGCAAGAGAATGGTCGTGGACAGGTAAAAGGTCAAAACCAGATCAGAATCCAGGAGGTACAGAGTGGCAGAAAGGCTCGTAGTCAGGCAGGCGGGTATAGAGTCCAGAACAGGCAAGGGTCAAAACCGGGAGGACTAGAAAAAGGAGAATAGCAAAGGTAGGAGTATGGGAAAAACGCTGGTTGACAGTACCCCCCCCCCCCAGGGACGCCACCTGGCATCCTACCTGGGCGCATACCTGTCTGACCAGGGTGTCAGCAGTGGAAATTGGCGATGAGGGCCGTGTCAAAGATGTCTTTAGCAGGAACCCAGCACCTCTCCTCCAGGCCATAACCCTCCCTGTCAACCAGGTACTGGAAACCCTGCCCCTTGGTCCAACCTTCTGAAGGCGTCTCACCGAATACGCTGGCTGGCCATTGATTATCCAGGGGGTGGGATGGGCCTTGAAACAGAAGACAAAGGACAGTGAGGCACGGGATTAATTCTGGACACATGGAAAGTAGGGTGGATACGGAGGGTACGGGGTTACACAAGACGGACAGCAGTGGAACCCAGGACTCTGGAGATGAGAAAAAGACCAATGAACCGGGGGGACAGTTTGCGGGACATTACCCGCAGGGGCAGGTCCCGAGTGGAAAGCCATACCCTCTGCCCAATGCGGTAGCGGGGAGCTGGGGTCCGGCGATGTCCCACTTGTCGACGATACCTGAAGTTGGTCTTGAGAATAGCCGCCCTGGTACGTTGACATTGGCGAAGAAACATCTGGGCCGAGGGAACGCTGACCTCCTGCTCTTGTTCCGGGAAGAGTGGAGGCGAGACCCCATGGAGAACTCGAAACGGGAGAGTCCTGTGGCAGAACAGGGAAGGGTGTTCTGGGCATACTCCACCCAGACCAGTTGACGGCCCCAGGTAGTGGGGTTGGTTGAGTAGTTTCCAGATCTTGGTTGGCTCGCTCCGACTGACCGTTGGTTTGGGGATGGAATCCGGATGACAGGCTGGTGGATGACCAAATAAGTTTGCAAAATGCCTTCCAGAACTGAGACGAGAACCCCGATCGGAGACCATGTCTACCGGGAGTCCATGGATCTGGAAGACATGCTGCACCATAAGCTGGGCCATCTCCTTGGCAGGTAGTTTGGGGAGAGGGATGAAATGGGCGGCCTTGGAGAACCGATCGACTACCGTCAAAATGACAGTGTTACCATCAGACGGAGGGAGCCCAGTGACAAAGTCCAGAGATATATAAGACCAGGGACGGTGAGGGACCGGTAGTGGCTGAAGGAGGCCAGAAGGAGTTTGCCGAGGAGTGTTGTTCTGAGAACACACTGTGCATGCGGCGACAAAGGCAGAGACGTCAGGAACCATAGTGGGCCACCAGAAACGTTGTCGGAGGAAGGCTAGTGTATGACGGGACCCTGGATGACAGGTTAGCCTGGAGGAATGAGCCCATTCCAGGACCCGGGACCGGACTTGATTAGGGACAAACAGCCGGTTAGGCGGGCCCCCTTCAGGTTCAGGCTGGGAGCGTTGTGCCTCGCGAACCAGGTTCTCAATACCCCAATCCACAGTGTCAGCAAGGCATGAGGTAGGGAGAATGGTTTCGGAGGTCGAGGGTGTGGCAGAGGAACTGTATAGGCGGAAGAGAGCGCCAGGCTTCACATTTTTTTACCCTAGGCGGTAGGAAATGGAGAAGTTGAATCTGGTAAACAAGAGGGCCCACCGGGCCTGCCTGGAGTTGAGGCGCTTGGCTGTACGGAGATGTTCCAAGTTTTATGGTCGGTCCAGACCAAGAATGGCTGTTCTGCTCCTTCCAGCCAGTGCGTCCACTCTTCCAACGACATCTTAACCACCAGGAGTTCTTGATTGCCTACATCGTAGTTCCTCTCTGCAGGATTGAGACGATGGGACAGGAAGGCACAGGGATGAAGCTTTTGGTCCTGGGCAGATCGCTGGGACAAGATGGCCCCCGCTCCAACATCCGAAGCATCAACTTCCACCACAAATTGATGCAAGGGGTCAGGATGGTTGAGGATGGGAGCTGTAGTGAACCGATGCTTCGGGTTCACAAAGGCTTTGTCGACAGCTGGAGACCATTTGAACGGTATCTTGGGAGAGGAGAGTGCCGAGAGGGGGGCCGCCAGGGTGCTGTAATCCCGAATGAAACCGCAGTAGAAGTTAGCAAAACCAAGAAACCGTTGCAACTGCACCCTGGACGTTGGTTGAGGCCAATCCACCACTGCTTTCACCTTTCCAGGATCCATCTGAACATTGCCCTCAGCAATGACTTATCCCAGAAAGGTGATAGTAGAGCGGTGGAACTCACACTTTTCGGGTTTCACGAACAATTGGGTTCTCCAGGAGGCGCTGAAGAACCTGTCTGACATGAAGTACATGTTCTTAGGCAGATCGGGAAAAAAACTGGATGTCGTTAAGGTAAATAAACACAAAACGGTTTAGCATGTCCTGGAGCACATCGTGGGGAATCCAAATGGCATGACCTGGTACGCATAATGTCCACTGGCTGTGTTGAAAGCTGTCTTCCACTCATCCCCTCGCGTATCCGAACCAGGTGGTAGGCATTCCGAAGGTACAACTTGGAAAACATGGTGGCTCCCTGGAGAGGTTCAAATGCCGAGGAGAGGTAGGGGATAATTTTTGAACCGTAATGTCGTTAAGTCCCCGGTAGTCAATGCACGGACGCAGGGTCTTGTCCTTCTTTTCCACTACTGAACACTTCCAGGAGATCATGGTACTCTGTAGGAATAGCAGAGACATCCACAGTCTTGCTAACTTGGTGAAGGCTGTGCTGCTTGAAAGAAGTGGGCAAAATGGGCTTGAACTCAGGATGGAGCTTGTGGTCCAGTCAATCACAAAATTGTGCTTTTGTAGCCAGGAAAATCCTAAAATGACTTGAACATGGGGAGATGCAATGAGGAGGAGCTGTATGGTTTCACCCGTAATTGAATGGACACAGTACTATGGGTGACTTCCCCTATAGAGCGGCCGTCCAGTGCCCTGGCATCCATGGGAGAGGCTGAGTGGGAATACCAAGCTCCGAAGCAATAGTGGCATCCATAAAACTTTAATCAGCCCCAGAGTCAATGAGCACTCGAAGAGACTTAGATTGGTCTCCCCACAGCACAAGCACAAAAACTCACCATAGTGCTGGTACCCACTAGAGACAAGGGTTTCCTAATAGGACAGGTAGCTATAAAATGTACTGCCCCTCCACAGTAGAGACAACAGTTACTGTTCATCCTCTGTGAGCGTTCCCCAACTGACAACCTAGCTCTTCCCAACCGCATATGCTCAGGAGTATCCAACTCACTCATCATAGATTCACGAGAGGGCTGGGTGGCTTCGAATCCTCTCGGAAAAGCTGTCTTCGGAAACTTCCGGATTCCCTCGAAGGTGAACGAGCCATAGCAGGTGCACGAGTGTGCCCGAGACCAGACCTCTTCTTACTCCTATGTTCCCTTAGGCGTCCATTGATTTTGATGGTTAGGGAGATAAGGGAGTCGAGGTCCAATGGCAATTCCAGAGCAGCTACAGTGAGGAAAAAAGTATTTGATCCCCACTGACAAAGAAATGATCAGTCTATAATTTTAATGGTAGGTTTATTTGAACAGTGAGAGACAGAATAACAAAAAAATCCAGAAAAACGCCTGTGAAAATTTGTATTAATGGATTTGCATTTTAATGAGGGAAATAAGTATTTGACCCCTCTGCAAAACACGACTTAGTACTTAGTGGCAAACTCCTTGTTGGCAATCAGAGGTCAGACGTTTCTTGTAGTTGGCCACCAGGTTTGCACACATCTCAGGAGGGATTTTGTCCCACTCCCCTTTGCAGATCTTCTCCAAGTCATTAAGGTTTCGAGGCTGACGTTTGGCAACTCGAACCTTCAGCTCCCTCCACAGATTTTCTATGGGATTAAGGTCTGGAGACTGGTTAGGCCACTCCAGGACCTTAATGTGCTTCTTCTTGAGCCACTCCTTTGTTGCCTTGGCCGTGTGTTTTGGGTCATTGTCATGCTGGAATACCCATCCACAACCCATTTTCAATGCCCTGGCTGAGGGAAGGAGGTTCTCACCCAAGATTTGACGATACATGGCCCCGTCCATCGTCCCTTTGATGCGGTGAAGTTGTCCTGTCCCCTTAGCAGAAAAACACCCCCAAAGCATAATGTTTCCACCTCCATGTTTGACGGTGGGGATGGTGTTCTTGGGGTCATAGGCAGCATTCTTCCTCCTCCAAACACGGCAAGTTGAGTTGATGCCAAAGAGCTCCATTTTGGTCTCACCTGACCACAACACTTTCACCCAGTTGTCCTCTGAATCATTCAGATGTTCATTGGCAAACTTCAGACGGGCATGTATATGTGCTTTCTTGAGCAGGGGGACCTTGCGGGCGCTGCAGGATTTCAGTCCTTCACAGCGTAGTGTGTTACCAATTGTTTTCTTGGTGACTATGGTCCCAGCTGCCTTGAGATCATTGACAAGATCCTCCCGTGTAGTTCTGGCCTGATTCCTCACCGTTCTCATGATCATTGCAACTCCACGAGGTGAGATCTTGCATGGAGCCCCAGGCCGAGGGAGATTGACAGTTCTTTTGTGTTTCTTCCATTTGCGAATAATCGCACCAACTGTTGTCACCTTCTCACCAATCTGCTTGGCGATGGTCTTGTAGCCCATTCCAGCCTTGTGTAGGTCTACAATCTTGTCCCTGACATCCTTGGAGAGCTCTTTGGTCTTGGCCATGGTGGAGAGTTTGGAATCTGATTGATTGATTGCTTCTGTGGACAGGTGTCTTTTATACAGGTAACAAACTGAGATTAGGAGCACTCCCTTTAAGACTGTGCTCCTAATCACAGCTCGTTACCTGTATAAAAGACACCTGGGAGCCAGAAATCATTCTGATTGAGAGGGGGTCAAATACTTATTTCCCTCATTAAAATGCAATTCAATTTATAACATTTTTCACATGCGTCTTTCTGGATTATTTTATTCTGTTATTATTCTGTATTCTATTCTATTATTATTGTTGTTATTCTGTCTCTCACTGTTCAAATAAACCTACCATTAAAATTATAGACTGATAATTTCTTTGTCAGTGGGCAAATGTACAAAATCAGCAGGGGATCAAATACTTTTTTCCCTCACTGTAGCTCATCCTTTACATCCTCAGATAATCTGTGCAGAAAAGTATCGAAAAGAGACTCCGGATTCCAGGCACTCTCGGCGGCCAAAGTGCGAAAATCAACCGCGTAGTCTGCCACACTATGGGAGTTTTGACGTAAGTCAAGCAGTTTACTGGCCGCCTTTCTCCCAGATACCAGAGACTCAAATACCTTTCTCACCTCTGCCATAAATTCCTCCAGATGACCACAAATGACAGATTCTTGCTCCCCAATATCGGTCCGGAGGAGGTAAGCGGGGTTCTCAGGGAGCCGGGATAGGCTGTACTCACCACAGAGAAGGACAAGATTACTGAGTGATTGGGGTTTTTCAGAGGTGACAGGCAGCCTCTGAGCTAACTCCCTGAATTGCTCCATAATAGCCTTTAACCCATGGTCGTGCCGTTCCGTCAAGGAACAGAGCCCTTCCAAAAGGCCTTGCAACAACTCCTCATGTCTCCCAATGGTGGCTCCCTGCAGGGAGACAGCGTGGCAGAGCTGGTCAAAGTCTGCTGGGTTTGCCATGGCCAGTTCGCACTATCATGACACAAGGCGAGACCCAGATAGCAGACACAGGAGGCAGGTGGTTGGAGTCTTACAATGTTTATTAATCCAAAAGGAGTAGGCAAGAGAATGGTTGTGGACAGGCAAAAGGTCAAAACCAGATCAGAGTCTAGGAGGTACAGAATGGCAGAAAGGCTCGTGGTCAAGGCAGGCAGAATGGTCAGGCAGGCGGGTATAGATTCCAGAACAGGCAAGGGTCAAAACCAGGAGGTCTAGAAAAATGAGAATAGCAAAGGCAGGAGTACGGGAAAAAACGCTGGATGACTTGGAACATACAAGACAACCTGGCACAGAGAGACAGAAAACAGGGATAAATACACTGGGGAAAATCAGCGACACCTAGAGGGGGTGTAGACAATCACAAGGACAGGTGAAACAGATCAGGGCGTGACAACAATCACCTGATTCTAATAATTAGCTTGTTGATCAGGTTAGTTACAACTGGGGTTGGAGCAAAAACCTACAGGAGGGTAGCTCACCAGGAACAGGGCAGGAACAGGGTTGGAGAACCCTTGGCTAGACTGTGTTAATGTGCCTTTAACTTTTTAATACATATGTACTGTATACAGCCTACACAGGGCTGGAATTTAAGGATTTGGGGCACTGGCCATTTCTATCCCTGGGCCTTATGGTACAAGGTGTTATAAATGGGAGAATGTACTTATGGTATTAGTTCTATTGTCTTCTATTGTCTTGTCTGTAAAACATAACCCCCCCTGTTAGTCTAGTTTTATATGAACAAATACAAGGTTCCTGCAGTTTGACAGGGTTTTCATCCTCCCTATAGGGCCAGGAATTTTCCCATAGTTGAAAACAATGTTGCCTGATTGGAAAAACTCTGTTCTCATCATAACACATATAAAAACGTTTTGCAACTGATTAATCAATATGTCATACCCTGCACAGAGATATAATTTAAGGTCTGAAAGGCACTTACCCATCGGCCAAGTCAGCAGTATTTTTGGGTTGCCCAAAGATTATGGTCACTTGCCCGAAAATTGGAAAATATTTGTTTACAAGCAGAAATGCCATAACTTGTCGATCACTTAATTAAACAGGGAGGAAGCAGACAAAACAGTTTTACTGGGCTGCTACATTGGACGCATAACTTTTGCAGAATGAGATATACCTATTAATTTCAACAAAACCTGGCGCTACCTTGTTGTTACCCACATAAGGGTGAGGTTAGCGTAGCTAGGCGAAATAGTGTATCTCAGACGGAGCAATAGGATAAAGTGTCCTGCACTCTGCTCGGCCTGACCAAAAGTTACACTTCCAGTGTAGCAATTATTTTGCGACACCCCTAATGGAATTCTTTGCAGTTTGGTTGTTTTCAGTTTAAAAAAATCCCCTGCTTAATGGGACAACCACAGAGCAGGCTCAACTTGCCAGGCTGCCATAAATGCCATAAATCTTTCACTTAAACAATGGGGATGAACCAGAAAGATTCGTTTTAGGCTTGGCCTACTAGAATGTATTACATTGTTAAAATGAAGTGTTTGTAACACTAAAACTAGTGGCAACTGAGCTGCCAACAACATTAAGGAGACAAAATCTTAACTTTGCTGGAGTTTTGAAACACATGGGTGTTAGGGGTTATGAGACAGATTTAAGGTGAACTGAAACATTCATCCTAAGGTGTTTTGAAACAACACATGGTGTGTCGTAACACCACTTAATCAAGAGTTGTGCAACACCTTGCAGAAGACTGGGAGCCCTACCGGAAAAGTTGAAAACACTATTATGGTGTTTCCAGTCCTTTTTTTCATGAAGAGTTAGATCCCTTCTCTTTTGGTGCCGTTTCCTCTCTCAAAAGCTCCTAAACACTATGATGGTGTTCACATCCTGTCTAGTGTAGAATAACAACCCTTCTTCTGGAGTTTCCAAATATTGTAGATGGGAGTCCCTCTTTTTGTTTATTATTCCTATATGGTGTGCTGATAAACTCCTCATTGGTAATTCCAAAAGGTCAAATGTACAGTATTATGCTCAAACAAAATAGAAGAGAAAATATAGTTTTGTGAAAATACAAATTATGAAGATTGTCCAGGATAATAATTCATGAGTACAATATTACTTTTTCAAGACATGGTTTTGAAGCTTCACATGCTTTATCTTTTCTTTGCAAATTATCAAATGACAACAAAACATTAACAGGTGTTTCACATTTTTATAATGATAAAGGCAGTTCAAAGATCTTTAAGGTATTTGTTATTCTTCCAAATCAAGGGAAATATGGCATTTTATTTCACATTTAAAAAAAAATTACAGGCAATGACTGCTAATGTTAGCAGTAGCACATACGAAACTTGTACATGGCAGTGTTGGGCCAGTAACCGAAAGTTTGCTGGATAGAATCCCCGAGCTGACAAGGTAAAAGTCTGTCGTTCTAAACTTCAGCCCAGGGTTCAATGCGATCCACCAGTTATCCATCAATAAAATGTTCTTCATCACATGCTTTGTAAACAACAGGTGGGGACAAACAGTGAAATGCTTACTTACACAGGCCTGTCATGCCAAATAATGTCTTTTGGCCAAAAAGTGTCACCCTCTGCGTCACAATGGGATTTGATAAACTGTTAGCGTTCGTTGCTATATCAACGGTATGATGACCTAATGATTCGAATTTTGGAGATCATTACAGCCTAAATTACATTCTTTTCATCATTGCTATCCAAACAAGGCTAATTTTCGTGACGATTTCACTGTTTAAACAAGTTTTGTTTAGATAATATAATGAAAACATTACTTCAAACTACTTTTGGGTACCTTGTTAACATTACAACATGAAATCCATGTCTTAAACATTGCTACGTTTTGGAAATGGCAAATAAAACGTAATCTGCTTGACACAAAGTGACTTACCTTACAGGTCACGAAGTCGGCTCATTTCCACTCCACTCCATTCATATGCAAATATGTTTGATTCATACACTGACTTGTCTGGCTGTCATGTTTTTATTTGAACCTGCCCTTCCCTTAACTACACTAAAATAATATAATTTCAGTAGTCCTCTATTATGATACATTTCTTCTATCTCGAATAGCTCATTAGTACACCCTTGCGGTTGAATATGTATGTATCTATTGTAGGTCTTAGGATACAACAATGAATAATGTGGGACAAATAAATACCATCAAAGGATACCTTACAACTTACAATAATGAACACCCTGTGAAACAGCTGTGAAAACCAAGAGGCAATATTTAAGATTTTAATACATAAACGTTGATATTTGTTGGTACAGTTGTGTCTAATTTATTTTAACATAATTTTTTGTACACTCACATGGCAATAAGACTAAAATACTGAATTCTGGTGTGTGGAATTTGAAGGTGGTTGCTGTGTGGGTGGAAGTTTCTGCCTCTCACTTGTTCTCAACAGGCAGCCAGTCTCTGAAGGGGGACTTGAAGAGGGAGATTGCAAAGTCCAGGCACCGCTGCCCCCTTTGTTCTGAGTGTTTACAGTGCTAGTGTTTTTAGTTAATCTGTGTATTTCACATATGTGCCCAGTATGATAGTGCAAGAAAACTTTCTTAGCAGATAATGACAACATGACAATAACAGTAGCTGTAGATAATGTAATGAAAAGTTGGAGGGTAGTTGGTAATGGAGGACATCAGGTGGATCCACATTTGGGTGTTGGGCAGAACCCCTAGGTCCTGGAGAACAGGATCCGAGTTAAAGGGAACAGGGTAGGAGACAGACATAAACAAGCAAACACACAGGTTACTTTACTGTGAGAACATTTTATGGTTTAGTGCAGTGTTATAAATGGGAGAATGTACTTTTCAACACCTTTGGAAGGTATAGCCTACCTCAAGCTGGTACCTCTCTGACTCAGAGCACAGAAAATCAGACTGATCCGAACTCACTGGTTCTGGTGGGCGGAATACCTCCTGGGGGGCTCGGACATTCGATGGTCCTAAAGTCATTTGGAGAGGTACATTTGAAGAGGTACATTTTTACAAGCTCAGCATAACTACCAGTTATTGCTTTCTCAAATGTCAACCAAAGCTGAACATACTTTGTCTATTGGGCTTCACTGAAGTGTAGGAAGTCAGGGCTTTCAGTGGTCAACCGTCCAACTGCTCCAACTGTAGAAGATTGTTGGCTTCCACCGAGGTAACCCTAGGAAGACAGAACAATATCAGTGTTAGGGAAACTAAAACTAGCTTCAGGTTATTTTGTGTGAAAATGCAAATAGTTATTATATGAGATTTTTTTATTATTCACCTTAACAAACCAAGTCATTTGCCCGATGTCGTAGCACATGGTCCCCTTCGTGATTCTACTCCGGTAGCTCTCCTTCTGTTTCTCATTTGCCTTGTCCATGTTCAGTCTCAACTTGATTGATAACAGGAATAAATGCAATTATATTTCATATTACAAATACATTTCTTAAATATCACTTGCTCAAAAACCTCCACATCCTTCTCATTCCTTGCCTGAAGGTGGTCCTCGAAGGCGTTCTGATCTGGTTCGACAACTTCCACCACATCAGGTGGGTTTTCCGTGATCTGAAAGTATATTGTACAAAAATAGCAATAGACATACACCACTATGTCAATCTTGGGTGAACCGTGGGTTGAAGATGTCCATCATCGTCTTGGAGGTGTCCTCGCCAGTCTCGTCCTTGATGGGTATCATACAAAACATTTTTTTTTTTTTTGTTCAAGCACCCTTTTTAATGGGTTACAGAAGGGAATTTAGAGTTAAGCACGTAGTCTTCATTTACTGACCTTTAATGGGTATTGCCTCCACCCACTTGTTAAGTGATCAGTCGCCATCAGACACCAGCTGTTGCCATTCCTGGATTTCGTGAAGGGTCTGATGAGGTCCACCCCTAACATTCAAAGTGGTCTGATGAGGTCCACCCCTAACATTCAAAGTGGTCTGGTGAGGTCCACCCCTAACATTCAAAGTGGTCCGATGAGGTCCACCCCTAACATTCAAAGTGGTCTGATGAGGTCCACCCCTAACATTCAAAGTGGTCTGATGAGGTCCACCCCTAACATTCAAAGTGGTCCAATGAGGTCCACCCCTAACATTCAAAGTGGTCCAATGAGGTCCACCCCTAACATTCAGTGTTAGAGAGAAGATTACTTTATTCTTACCTGTATCTGTGTCATACAGTATACAGATTTTCATATTTATAAGAATACTGATGCACATTCTATAATATTGAACTCTTCTGTGGTCAAGTAAAGCAACCATTGCAAAATAAGTTTCTCTGTTTCTCTCTCTCTCCATCTTTCACCATTTCTTCCTCTCCCCCCTCTCTCTGTCTGTCTAGCGAAGACACCTATTTAAGGGCATTTGGAAATCCCATTATTTCTTATACCTATCCATTTGATTGATCAGGATTAACTTATAGCTATATACCTCAATATGACAGACAACTACATCAGTGGAGGCTGCTGAGGGGAGGATGGCTCATAATAATGGCTGGAATGGATTTGATGGAATGGTATCAACCACATGGAAACCACATGCTTGATTCCAGACATTATGAGCCATTTATGCTATAATCATTGGCATTTCAAAATCATTGGATTGTATGAGAGACACAGTCTGCCAAAACATAAAATGAAATCAAAGTTTATTGGTCAAGTACACAGTTTTGTTTTGATGCTACCTTACATCCACTGAAACACCAACCAATATTCAGATTGAAGAAGTACTTTTAAATCAAATAAAATTGTAGACCTTACCGTGAAATGCTTACTTACAAACCCTTAACCAACAATGCAGCTCAATATTTTCTAAATAAAGTAAAAAAATAAAAAAGTAACACAAGAAAATTACATTCCATTCTGTTTTGAAATACATTCAGTGTATTAAATCAAATCAAATTGTATTGGTCACATAGACATGGTTAGCAGATGTTAATGCGAGTGTAGTGAAATACTTGTGCTTCTAGTTCCAACCGTGCAGTAATATCTAACAAGTAAACTAACAATTTCACAACAACTACCTTATACACACAAGTGTAAAGGAATGATTAAGAATATGTACATATAAATATCTGGATGAGCGATGGCCGGACGGCATAGGCAAGATGCAGTAGATGGTATAGAGTACAGTATATACATATGAGCTGAGTAATGTAAACATTATTTAAAGTGGCATTGTTAAGTGACTAGTGATACATTTAAGAGATAGAAGCTGTTTTTCAGTCTCTCGGTCCCAGCTTTGATGCACCTGTACTGTAATTAATTAGACTTTACATGGCTATACTATTTTAACAGTGTACAGTTTTAAAATAAACTTACCTGGGGCAACTTTAGAGCAGGCTCAACTCGCCCGACTGCTCAGTGCACTTGCCCCAGGCAATAGGGCAACCCTTAAGGTCCCTGTTACAACTAGGTTACAGAGTTTTACCTGGTTTCCATTAGGATGCCACCTCTGATGAGATGTGTGTGATGTCTGACGTGTGTGCGGGCTATGCACACACACACACACAATCTCTCACAACCTTATTTCTCTCTCTCTGTCTCTCTTTGTCTCTCACATACACACATACACAGTTTTTGAAACAAATTATTTGTCTACCATCTCTTTTCTGTGTTTGTGTGTGAGAGAGAGAGAGAGAGAGAGAGAGAGAGAGAGAGAGAGAGAGAGAGAGAGAGAGAGAGAGAGAGAGAGAGAGAGAGAGAGAGAGAGAGAGAGAGAGAGAGAGAGAGAGAGAGAGAGAGAGAGAGAGAGAGAGAGAGAGAGAGAGAGAGAGAGAGAGAGAGAGAGAGAGAGAGATCCAACGATTTCACGCGGCGTTTGTTTTTTAATCCAATCAATATGATGATGAGGAGAATAAGAGTGTCTTTGTTACGACACCAACATAAGGATAGACTGGGGGTTGCAAATGTTTACGTTCACACAGCCTGGGCTAGATAGGCTAGAGAAGATCATACCATTAATCGACATTATTGCGAGCCATGAAGTGACATAGCGTCTAGGCCTGTATGCTGTAGTACATAATAACGTCAATGATGATCATTTTTCACCAAATGGACTGGATCTGAACGCTGCAGCACTAGGGAATATCACAGAGGAAATCACATTCAACTTCAAATAACGGATGGAGGAGCGCATGCATGAATTAACGGAGCCGAGAAGCTCAGCGGTATTAAAGAGCACTTGATGTGCTCAACCGGCCAGCGGGGGAGAGGAGAGAGACAGCGAGATACAACCAGGAGCAGCCGATGATCGGAGAGAACAGCGGCCACAGCGCAGCGTCAGGCATCCGGGACAGTGATAACTCAGAGAGAGCGCTGTTTACCGTCATCTGAGATCTGGCTCCGGACCAGCGGTGAGGCATGGGCTGCGCTCCCAGCATCCACGTCTCCCAGAGCGGCGTGATCTACTGCCGAGACTCGGACGAGTCCAACTCTCCGCACCAGACCACCACTATCTCCCAGGGCACCGCGGCCACCCTCCATGGGCTGTTCATCAAGACGGACGCCGCCGAAACCATCCCCTCGGTAATCACTTACCAGACCAGGCAGTCCTGGAACAAATCTCACGGAGAGAGGAGAGAGAACAGCGGGGGACACATCTGCATCGAGGCCGAGACACAGACCAGTCACACCAGTGTCAAGGTAGATAGGGGTTTGCTTTTTCACAATCACAAGGAATGAATCAAGCTATTCAGAAGGCCAAATATTCTAGTATCTTATTAAGTATCTGCTCCCATATAAAACCAATTATACACGAAGCTCATTCTGTCTTGCATGGGGATAGCTAGTCTGATATCATTCATGAAAAACGTGATTGTTTTGTGTTCATGGAATTTCCTATGATTGTTTGTGATCCATCAGTGTGTTGAGGGAGAAATATATATATATAAATAGCATGCACTGGGTTTGTGGCATAGCCCAGGCATATCCTAGGTAGCTGGGATGATTTATCATACATTCATAGAAGATAGGGATAGAAGTTCTCATCTGGTGACATTTGTCATCTGGTGTCATAAACACAACTTTTTTTTTGAAGTGTTAGGGTGAGTGAGTGAGGGAGCAAGTGAGTGAGCGAGCAAGTGAGCGAGCAAGTAAGTGAGTGAGCGAGTGAGAGTAGCACCATGGTGAAAGTGTAGTCCAAGATAATGAACTTTATAAGAGCTCATTGTTCAAAATAGCTTAGTGACACTTGAACCATCTGGGCCTCAGTCATGCATCATAAAGCACTTTGGGTTGCTGATAAGAACTATGTGACAAATGTACACATGTATAGGTGTACATACAGCGATATACGAATAAACAGTGATTGACTAATTGATCAATACAGACAGACTGACCGATTCATTGACTGACTGACTGACTAACAGACTGATATTGCTCATCTCTAATTTCATCAGTTTGCTATGTAGGCCATATGACAGAGAGGTCACAAACCTCACACAGTAACATCCCACTATGGCCTAATAACTTAATGGCCTTTATAGAACTGTATCATGAGTTGAGGAGAGGTGAGAGAGAGGGAGAGGGATAGAGATGTAAGAATGTGGTCTTTCCTCTCTCACTCTCTCTTTCTCACTCTCTTTCTTGATCTCTCTCTCTCTCTTTCTTCTTGGGATGAAAAAGTATAATTGATGCTATTGGCCACCAAAACCCGCCTGTGTGTGTGTGTGTGTCTTGTTGTATTGCTACAGTGGTTGTTTACCCAGGCGGACAGGGCAGAGCAGGGTTGTGATGTGAACAGTGTGAACAGTCACATGTGAGAGGGCTGATCATGTTGCCCTGTACTCTGTACACTCTCTCCTCCAGGGCTTCTCACACAGCCTGTGTCGTCAGGCCATCTGGCAGAGTTACAGGCCAGCATCAGTTACAGGCCATCTTTTTTGTTACAGGCCAGCACTAACAAACCTAATTCAAATAATCAAGGTCACGACGGAAAACCCTGATTAATAGATTTTTTAAACAGGTGCTGTGGCTCGTGTGTACACGGTGTGTAACACATTTTTGTTTAGTTTTCTTAATATCTGCATAAGTAATGACTCTCAGTCTTCTGGGTCATGACCTCTGTCACAAGTACAACATATCACTAACACAAATCCTCCATAGAACTCAGCTAGATCCCCATCACTTTCCCGACCCTCTCATTACATTTTTCATGAATTATGTTTTTTTTTCCTAAATTGCTTGTCTTCTTTGTTGTTGCTTTAAAGCACATTGAGATTCTTTATGTAATGAATAGCGCTATATAAGTTGAATAAAAAATGATGTATTATTATTAATTCAAGAGGCTTTGCGATCAGAACATGTTCAACCAAAGAAGCAACTGTTAGAGAGAGGCCAAATCAACATGGTAATCATTCTAGTGTGGACATAGTTGTCATTGTCAACAATTCAGACTCAGAGGCGTGTCATGTCCATCTGCACTTGGAGAGAGACCGTTCCATTCGAGCTTAGTTTCCAGAAGGCTGTTAGATTGAATATCATTACTAGTCATTAGCTGCACTGGAAGCAGGGTGTTTTTTCTCTGAGCAGAAAGCTTTGAGCACCAATGACATGGCATTGATTGGTTCATTTAACCCATTAAACCTAGACTCGGGTCATGACTCAATCTAGAAGAAGACAAAGTGATTATTCTGCACACACGCACATGCATGCACGAACACACACATGTACACATGTGCACGCATGTTCATACACGCGCACACACGCACACACACACAGTTTTAGCTTAGGAAAGCATGGCGAGTGCCCATTGTCTCAGCAATTAATCAGACAAGTACAGACACACTGTATTCTGTGTGACAGACAGACAAGGAGGAGAGGAGTAAGAGGCTGACACTGGATAGAGAGGGAAAAGAGGCAGCGTATTCAGAGAGAAATCAGGTGATGTATGTGTCTGCTTCTAAAGAGCTCTTGTACTACAACTGTTCTAATTCCAACCTCAAAATGCATGTTTATCATGATCATCCGAACACTCATTATTTACACACTGCCATGAGGATCATCATCATCTCTGATTGTGTAGCCACACACACACACACACACACACACACACACACACACACACACAGCATTTCTGTGTAGCAGACAAAAAATAGCGTCAGTCGAGGGGGTAAGAGGGCCACTGACAGCGAGCCAAGGCTGTTTTTCTCCTTCATTTAATCTCCGCTACTGTCTGTCCATCTCAAAACGAGGGATAATTGAAGTGGGTCAGTGTGCTTAGAGCAGAACCCATGAGCCGGTCACCACCAGGCCACTAATAATATAGCTGTCCTGGACCACACACATGTATGTGCACAAACACACACCCACACCCAGACACTTGTCACCCCAGTCACAGGATCTTGTGAACAGAGTGAACAAAGACTAGAACTTCTGAGAATACGATTTTATGGGGGCCCTTCTGGACAAAGTCTACCAGCTATATGAAGGCCATTGAATTAGTCCTATTATGAAATAGATGTCCTTTAAAGGGTTTACAAATAAATTAAGTTCAAAGCAAATCATATGTTTATTTATTGGGGTCATATGTGTCATAGAGCAGAGAGTTAGTTGTGTTTTGTGCACTGGAGCTCAGGGCTTCCCGCAAAGAAAAAGGCTATTTTAGGCTTAGGGGTTAGGTTTAGGGTTTGGGGTTAGGGTTAGAATTAGGGTTATGGTTAGTAGTTAGGGTTAGGGTTTGGGGTTAAGGTTAAGGCTAGGATAAGGGTTAGGAGTTAGGTTTAGAGTTTGGGGTTAAGGTTAAAATTAGGTTAGGGTTAGGTTTGGGGTTAAGGTTAAGGTTAGGTTAAGGGTTAGGAGTTAGGTTTGGGGTTAAGGTTAGATTAAGGGTTAGGAGTTAGGGTTAAGGTTAGGTTAAGGGTTAGGGTTAGGAGTTAGGGAAAATAGGATTTTGAATGAGAATACATTTTTAGGTCCCCTCAAGTATAGTAAAACAAACGTGTGTGTTTGTGTGCGTGCATGCGCCACGTGCGTGTGTGTGCATGTGTATGTGTGTGCGTGTTAAAATGCCCTCACCCAGCAGTAGCAGCAGTCAGATGATTCTGTGTGTATGAGTATAACTGGTTGTTCTTTATGGGACAAGACGGTGGAAAATTACTCTGCTGTGATTAGGGAATTAACCCTCATTGTATTCCCAGTTCCTGGTTCTTCTGCTACCTTACGTCTGTGAATTACTGGTACAATTTATAAACGGTCTTGGTCTCTAATGCTTAATTCATACCGTGGTCTCATTAGGTCTTACTACATGTTGATAAGTGTCTTGTCTCATGCAGACCATGTAGAGTGTTATCTAAATCTGTCCAGGCCGTACATCCCCATGTTGGATCACACTGCATGGTAATAAGACATTGTATAATGTTACTTCCATTATGGCTCACAATCAGTAAATCCCTCAAAGTCTGCTCATCATGATCAAGAACATGAACTGATAATGAGAGACTTTTAATCATATTAGAGTAAAATAGAGATGTTCAGTGCTTCATTTCAACACCCATGTGGTGAGAAAAAAGCACATTTTACGAACCAGTTATAAACATTGTTACAGAAGCATATTCTCTGCTTTACACACACACACACACACACACACACACACACACACACACACACACACACACACACACACACACAGGTACAGTTGATTTCGTAAGTTTACATACACTTAGGTTGGAGTCGTTAAAACTTGTTTTTCAACCACTCCACAAATGTATTGTTAACAAACTATAGTTTTGGCAAGTCGATTAGGACATCTACTTTGTGCATGACACAAGTAATTTTTCCAACAATTGTTTACAGACCGATTATTTCACTTATAATTCACTGTATCACAATTCCAGTGAGTCAGAAGTTTACATACACTAAGTTGACTGTGCCTCTAAACAGCTTGGATAATTCCAGAAAATGTCATGGCTTTAGAAGCTTCTGATAGGCTAATTGACGTCATGTGAGTCAATTAGAGGCTTACCTGTGGATGTATTTCAAGGCCTACCTTCAAACTCAGTGCCTCTTTGCTTGACATCATGGAAAATCAAAAGAAATCAACCAAGACCTCAGAAAAAAATTGTAGACCTCCACAAGTCTGGTTCATCCTTGGGAACAATTTCCAACCGCCTGAAGGTACCACGTTCATCTGTACAAACAATAGTGCGCAAGTATAAACACCATGGGACCACGCAGCCGTCATACCGCTCAGGAAGGAGACGCGTTCTGTCTCCTAGAGATTAACGTACTTTGGTGCAAAAAGTGCAAATCAATCCCAGAACAACGGCAAAGGACCTTGTGAAGATGCTGGAAGGAAACAGGTACAAAAATATCTATATCCACACTGAAACGAGTTCTATATCGACAAACCTGAAAGGCCGCTCAGCAAGGAAGAAGCCACTGCTCCAAAACCACAATAAAAAAGCCAGACTACAGTTTGCAACTGTACATTGGGACAAAGATCGTACTTTTTTGAGAAATGACCTCTGGTCTGATGAAACAAAAATAGAACTGTTTGGCCATAATGACCATTGCTATGTTTGTTAGGAAAAAGGGGGAGGCTTGCAAGCCGAAGAAGCACAGGGGTGGCAGCATCATGTTGTGGGGGTGCTTTGTTGCAAGAGGAACTGGTGCACTTTACAAAATAGATGGCAACAACGAGGAAGGAACATTATGTGGATTTATTGAAGCAACAGCTCAAGACATCAGTCAGGAAGTTAAAGCTTGGTCGCAAATGGGTCTTCCAAATGGACAAAGACCCCAAGCATACTTCCAAAGTTGTGGCAAAATGGCTTAAGGACAACAAAGTCAAGGTATTGGAGTGGCCATCACAAAGCCCTGACCTCAATCCTATAGAAAATGTGTGGGCAGAACTGAAAAAGCATGTGCGAGCAAGGAGGCATACAAACCTGACTCAGTTACACCAGCTCTGTCAGGAGGAATGGGCCAAAATTCACCCAACTTATTGTGGGAAGCTAGTGGAAGGCTACCCAAAACATTTGACCTAAGTTAAATAATTTAAAGGCAATGCTACCAATACTAATTGAGTGTATGTAAACTTCTGACCCACTGGGAATGCAATGAAAGAAATAAAAGATGAAATAAATCATTCTCTCTACTATTATTCTGACATTTCACATTCTTAAAATAAAGTGGTGATCCTAACTGACCTAAGACAGGGAATATTTACTAGGATTAAATGACAGAAATTGTGAAAAACTGAGTTTAAATGTATTTGGCTAAGGTGTATGTAAACCTCCGACTTCAACTGTATATGGTACTCTGTTACAGTATGTACTTGGCCTGTTCTACATTCAGGACAGACAGACAGGCAGACAGACCGGCAGACGGGCAGACAAGTAGACATGCAGACGGGCAGACGGGTAGACATGCAGACAGGTAGACATGCAGACAGGCAGATGGGCAGACAGGTAGACATGCAGACAGGTAGACATGCAGATAGATAGACAGGCAGGCAGACAGGTCTCAGCTACCAGGTGGTCTGATGAAAGGCTAGAAGAAATCTTGAAGTAGAAAGGATGCATGTGTTTTTTGTTTTTGTGTGAGAGAGTGTGTGTGCAGGTGTCGTGTACTGTATATGTATGTGTGTTAAGGGGTTAGCTAATGTATCTGAGAGCTTTCAAGGAACCATAGTCTTTTATCTGAGCCAGAGCTGCAGCATACACAGACACACACACACACACACAGCACTGTGGAAGCACATAGGCCAGTGTTCGTTTTGGTGGGTACTGAGAGAGGGGAAATCATTGGACAATACATGAAAAGAGAGAGACAGAGAGAGATAAAAAAAAATAGGACAGGAATGGAAAGAGAGAGGGACACATAGAGAAAGAGAGAAGGGCACAGAGACGGGGACAGCGACAGAGACTGGGACAGAGACGGGGACAGAGACGGGGACAGGGACAGAGACAGGGACAGGGCACAGAGATCTAATGAGCTCATTGTTGGCAATAATCACCATACAACATTGGCCATACATCAGACCCTAACTAACGTCCAACAAACACAAACAACCCTCATCCATCTGATGTGACCGCAGCAAACCAGAGCTGGCCTCACTCAACTCTGTAAGGGGGGCCAAGAGGGACAATTAACTCACAGCTAGTGAGTCATTGAGCTGTGATGATGATGACATAAGCAGATAATGACTGATGTCCGAAGAGGCACAGAAACAGATATGGGTCATTTTGACATACTGCATATGTGGAGACTTGTCAACTTGATCATATTGGGTGAGGTATTGGTGTGAGATTGTCTGTGATGTGATGTACTGTACATGTCATTTTTGAAGCTGCGTTAGCTACAGTCTATCAACAGTGTTTGTACTGCTCCTCCACAAGGCATTACTCACATACACCTGTCTGTCTGCATCCAGCCAGTACAGCCCTTAATACTCTGTAAATAGGCTTGTAATGGACCTGCTCTTGCTGCGTCACTAATACTTTGTGTGCGTGTGTGTCTGAGTGTGGAACGTCCTAAGCCGCTCCGTTAGTCAACAGTTCAGTAGCCAGAAATCCTTCCTGCTAGGTGATACAGTAACAGGGTTCAGTAAGCTAAAGAAGGTTTTCCCTGGAGTGTGGAGCTTTTGTCTTTTACTGAGGAATACCTGCCTATGAACTTACCTACAGTATGGAGTATTAATTGGTTGACACCATCAGAGCGAGAGAGAAAGAGATAGAGAGAGGTGCAGGGCATGTATGCTACTGGAAGTAGAGGGTGAAATGGTAAGCAGTGCTCTGTTTCTCTGTTTTCTACATTTCAGTTTTTACTTCTGCTCTCTCTTCTTTGTTTACTCTTGGTATTCATTGTTTTGTTGTTTTGTTTGAACATGAACTCATTATCTCTCTCTGGCTGTGTTCCAGGTATCAGCCACAGAAGAGTGTATAGGACCTATGAGACTGACCCAAGAACCTATTCAGGTAAAACTGCACTCTACATTCTATTTCTCCTGATAACGGCATGCTCCAGTTTAGTGCCCACTGTCTGTCAATTATCAGGAGTCTGCTGTATTTTGTTATGCATTCAATGAAGTTACATGTTCAGGGGCTATAAGAGGCATTGGAGTGGTGGCCATTTTGATTGGCATGGAACAGGATGTGATTAGAAAGCCTAATCAGAGTAATTAGCTATAATGACTTTTGGGGCCTGTAAATTTTAATTTAAATTTCAGTCGTTTGTCATGCTGTTGCGCAGAGCTGCTTACAACCAGTCATTTTAGTGTTCATAATCCCAGAATAAACAAATGCATAAAACAAGGTGACCTGGGTTCAAATAATGTTACTTTCACATACATTTCGTAGTAAGAATTCAGATATGTTTTATATGAAAACACAAGTAGTTGAATATTGGAATGTATTTAGAAATACACTTGGAAAGTATTGGCATGTATATGAAAATACTCAAATACACTCCTACGCATTTTACTCAGGTATTTGAAATAATTTTTGAAACAAGTATTATTTCAATTATTTGAAAATACTTCCAATAGAAGTAGTTGATTCTGACCACATTATTTGAAAATACTCAAATATACAGAAAATAAGCATTTAAATAACACATAATCAAATACATGTATTTGAAGCCAGGTCTGTAAACAAGTCCCACTGGGCACACACTGGTTAAATCAACGTGTGAAATAGACGTTGAATTGTCGTCTTTGCCCAGTGGAGTATCTATATCTACATAGAATGTGACTGTGTCTGTATCTCTATGGAATGGGATTTAGCTGTATCTGAATGGGATGTGATCTATCATTGCATGATGTTTTAACATGGTTTAGCAAGGACACACCACATGACACAACATGGTGAAAGGACAGCGCATTTAAATAACACTTTGAACCTAATAGAAGTGTGTGGGTGGAGGTTCTAGTGTCCAGGCCTTGTGTAGAGAGCTGAGACAGGTTTTAGTTGTACCAGCTGCTAGCTGGGGTTAATGATGTGGTTGGGGCCTGTGTGTGTCCTGTGGATTGGGATTAAGGCAGTGTGAGCCTTTTAGAAGGCCAGATTAGCTCCCAGGCCCCTTACACTGTTGTGTAACTAAGGAAGGGAGAGCTAGTTACTCAAGGTCAGGGGTGTGTTCTGTTTGTTGTGGAACAGTTCATCTAGACATAGGTCTCTGTCTTTTAACTTCTCTGTCATTGCACTTGATTGAGAAATGGAATAGTCCCAAAAGTGCAAACCTCGCCCATCATCTGGCCGGCTTAATCAACTCAAAAGTATTTGAAAGAAAACACATACTGAAATGCTCTACCCCGCATCCATTCCTCTTTATTGTGCCAAATAAAACCTCATCCAAACCTCATCCATCCCTACAACCCTCATTCAAACCTCATATCCAGCCCTCGTCCATTATTCTTTATCAGGCTGTCTGCAGGAGGCCCCATACAGCCCTCAATACACACGCTCCATAAAAACATTGAACTGCTCTCCTAAAGCAGTAGAGTGCACGCACACACACGAAGAGTCACACACAGACACACGCAAGGGAGCACACGCACACACACAGTCACACACTTTACTGTACTCCCCCCTCCCTTTTTACCTCCTTCCCACTAGAACAGACAGAGAAAAGAGAGAGAAAAGAGAGATGAAAAGAGAGAGAAAAGAGAGGAGAAAGGAGAGATGAAAAGAGAAAGAGAAAACGCTCTGGAAGAGAGAGTTCCATGCTAAAAGTTTCCTCCTGACGTTGGCCATTTCCTCTGAGCCCTGGAAAGACTAGCTCCAAATCGACTTATCTCTGGCTCCTTCATTTCTCCACACTGTCACAGTACTTTGCCTCAATTAGAGAAATTATTTACCAGTGGGCTCAGAGGGTGTACTGTAGTTGACTATAGGCTGTATAAGACAGTAGCCCAGCGTTTCCCAAACCATTGGTCGCAACCCAATACGCAACCCAATACAAATTGCGCTTGGTTCATAGAACCGGGGTTACATCAGTAACCAATAGCCGGTAGATGTGGTTGTAATAAACAGAGGGGTTTCTGTTTTATTCCTACAAATGTGGCTCTTTTGAATGGTTTAACTTTTTACTGCAGTGGGTTAAATCAGGGTCACACAGAGTGATTATTGGTAGTCTTAAACAAATATACTCTGAAACCAAAGTATACACCTCACACACATGGTTATGGGCTTAAAAAGAAGAGACCTGTACCATGTCATATATAGAGCTGAAGTGTATTTTGAGTTTGTATCCCAATATTACACTTTATATACAGTACATCACAGAAGACTGAAATATAATAAAATCATTTGACATAGAATCACCATATTTTCGGCGAACATAAAAAAAAAAAGTTTATTAATTATGAAATTATGAAAAATATTAATAATATTCCACCCGTGAGGCCACTAGGTAATTGGGCTGCAGGAAAGGGCTACGCTACAAAATATTATGACCCCATTACTAAAAAGATAAGACTCCCACAAACACGTGTGTGTCTTCTGTTTCCCTCTACAATGCCCACAAGCTGTTTAAGACTCATTAGAACAGAGCGTACAGGACCAGCCACTAAATCAGAGGGGGAAAAGAACATCATCAATGATGACACTGAAGATCATACAAAATGATTGCCTGATGATCTTCTGAACTTCCCAATATCTTTCTGATGCATTTCAGTTACTTCCTTCAGATTGAATACTGTCAAAAGTACTGTCAGGCTGATTTGCAATAGACTGTCATAGCCCCAAAGTAAACATTGGCCTTTGATTACATAACTTTTTTTACATGGTGTGGTCGCACATTTTTTTAAAAATCAAAATAAAGTCGCGGGCCAACACATTTGGGAACCCCTGCAGTAGTGCTCTTACTTTGGAATGGGAATTTAAGAAACCATATCAAGAAACACAGCCACCACTTGAAAACACAGGAGAAGCATGTGTATTGTGTTTTGGAGGTGAGGAGTCAACCATGCCTATTAGGAATGATCCATTGATCGATCTATCAGATTGATGACTTGGAAAGGAGATGAAGGAGACATAGTAGGTCTCTATAAAGTAGGATCTTCATTTGAGCCAGTTTGCTACAGTAGGAAACTAATCCTGTGTGAATTATTGTGTGGATTATAATTAATGGACATTTTTGTAGGGGTTGATGTATTTTTCATAAGGGAAAATCAAATCAGAAATTTCAAAGTGGAAATTCCAAACTTCAGAAGCCTTTTTAAATGCAGCAACAGCGTGATCAAATTAAGATCCTACATCTGTACTAAACTGGAAGTATGTCTCCTGCACACTGTATGCCTTGGTTCTACGCCAAGAGGAGTCACACTAACAAGACTTGGTCTAAAGCCAGTCAGCTAGATGTTGCCTACCTCCCTCTCTCTCTCTCTCTCTCTCTCTCTCTCTCTCTCTCTCTCTCTCTCTCTCTCTCTCTAGGAGCCTCAGCCTCCTGTCTGTCCGTTCCATATGTTCATCCCTCTATCTGTCTGACTGGCCAAGGGTGTGCAGAGATGGAGGCTTAACCTCTGAACTGTGATTGGCTGAGTCAGCGTGCTAGAGCAGTTAGGGGTAGAGGCCCATCTCTCTGCCTGTCCTGCCCTGAGGGTAACAGAGTATAACAATGTGTCCTCTGTAGCTTAGTTGATAGAGAGCATGCCTATAGGTTCGATTCCAGGGAAAATCCATAGGTAAAATGTATACATGTGTGACTGTAAGTCGCTTGGGGTAAAAGCTTGGCATATCTCTCGTTTCCAATGCTCCCTGATTGTCTAGCTGTCATAGTGAGCTGGACACAGTGAAGAAATGGTATTAATGTTTCATTATCATTTCTACACAGTTTCAAGTATATTGAGTGTAAAAAAAGTATGTAAAAAAAAGTATATATATAACTCAGCAGAAAAATAAATGTCCCTTTTTCAGGACCCTGTCTTTCAAAGATAATTTGTAAAAATCCAAATAACTTCACAGATCTTCATTGTAAAGGGTTTAAACATGCACCTGTGGAACGGTCGTTAAGACACTAACAGCTTACAGACGGAAGGCAATTAAGGTCACAGTTATAAAAACGTAGGACACTAAAGAGGCCTTTCTACTGACTCTGAAAAACACCAAAAGACAGATGCCCAGGGTCCCTGCTCATCTGCGTGAACGTGCCTTAGGCATGTTGCAAGGAGGCATGAGTACTGCAGATGTGGCCAGGGCAATAAATTGCAATGTCCGTACTGTGAGACGTCTAAGACAGCGGTACAGGGAGACAGGACGGACAGCTGATCATCCTCGCAGTGGCAGACCACGTGTAACAACAACTGCACAGAATCGGTACAGCCGAACATCACACCTGCGGGACAGGTACAGGATGGCAACAACAACTGCCCAAGTTACACCAGGAACGCACAATCCCTCCATCAGTGCTCAGACTGTCCACAATAGGCTGAGAGAGGCTGGACTGAGGGCTTGTAGGCCTGTTGTAAGGCAGGTCCTCACCAGACATTACCGGCAACAACGTCGCCTATGTGCACAAACCCACCGTCGCTGGACCAGACAGGACTGGCAAAAAGTGCTCTTCTCAGACGAGTCGCGGTTTTGTCTCACCAGGGGTGATGGTCAGGTTTTGCATTTATCGTAGAAGGAATGAGCGTTACACCGAGGCCTGTACTCTGGAGCGGGATCGATTTGGAGGTGGAGGGTCCGTCATGGTCTGGGGCGATGTGTCACAGCATCATCGGACTGAGCTTGTTGTCATTGCAGGCAATCTCAACGTTGTGCGTTACAGGGGAAGACATCCTCCTCCCTCATGTGGTACCCTTCCTGCAAGCTCATCCTGACATGACCCTCCAGCATGACATGGCCACCAGCCATACTGCTCGTTATATGCGTGATTTCCTGCAAGACCGGAATGTCAGTGTTCTGCCATGGCCAACGAAGAGCCCGGATCTCAATCCCATTGAGCACGTCTGGGACCTGTTGGATCGGAGGGTGAGGGCTAGGGCCATTCCCCCCCAGCAATGTCCGGGAACTTGCAGGTGCCTTGGTGGAAAGGTGGGGTAACATCTCACAGCAAGAACGGGCAAACCTGGTGCATGAGGAGGAGATGCACTGCATACTCAATGCAGCTGGTGGCCACACCAGATACTGACTGTTACTTTTGATTTTGACTCCCCCTTTGTTCAGGGACACATTATTCCATTTATGTTAGTCACATGTCTGTGGAACTTGTTCAATTAATGTCTCAGTTGTTGAATCTTGTTATATTCATACAAATATTTACACATGTTAAGTTTGCTGAAAATCAACGCAGTTGACAGTGAGAGGACGTTTATTTTTTTGCTGAGTTTATTATTATATGTAAACCACTTAGGGAAACCACTGTGACTAATCAATATTATGTGATTGTGCATACACCCTACTTAGCACTTGTATGATAAAGGTCATCTTGAACCACATCCACTTTGGAGGCAGTGGGATCAGGTATGCCACATACTGTATGTGCCTGTGTTGCCAAGCGTGCAACACACACAGAGCCGTGCATACGTGTGGCGGCCCCTGTCTGGCCCGTGTGCGGGCGCAGGGCGGGTCGGCATCAGGTCGGTGTGTGTGTGTGTGTGGAATGTCACACGGCAGCTCCATGGTTACACAGAGCAGAACCATGGTTCCACAGCCCAGGTCGGGATCAAACGGTGTAGACCTTTCACAGCCTCCTACCAATGCCATCTTCTTGTTCTCCCGCTCTCGTCTTCCTTTCGTCTCCTCCATCCTTTGCTCCCTTCTTTTCTTCATGCCCCTGCCAGTCTGTTCTGTCAGCAGCAGCACATGACTGGCGAGACGGCTCCCTTTAATCCCTTCTCCTCTCTTCTTGCTCTCCCTGTCTCTGTTTCTCTTTATATATATCTCCCCCTCTCTCTCTGTGCTACTTGTCTAGTGGGCTGTGTAAACAAGTCCATCCATTCTTCTCTCTTGTCTCCTACTGCTCTTCTAAGTATAGGTAAAGCTTCCATACAAGATGAAGACCAACAGGTTGGTGTATATAGTACAGGTGTTGGGGTTCGCTCCTTGTTCCTCGTCAATCATTGGCTCATTGGTGAAATTAGTTGGTGAAATTAGTAAATCAATCATTCATTTATTAATGCAATTGCAGACAGAAGTTGACAACAGGAACATAGCACGCATGTTTCCGAGTAAGTTCTGCAAAATAGTAAAGGGTCCAAGTTATTTTATTAAGCCCGAAGTCCAGCCTTAGTCACTGCAGCCCCTATCATGACACCAAGGTGAACCCAACATTTCCCCCTTTGAGACTAATTAGTCTCACAGCTTCAATCATAATATTCTCCTCTGAAATCAAATAGATTAGGCAGTTAACCCACTGTTCCTATGCCGCCATTGAAAATAAGAATTTGTTCTTAACCTCTTCCAGCTAGGGTCCCATTTTCCGAATTTTCGCCTGTCTGACATGCCCAAAGTTAAATGCCTGCCACTCATGGCCAGAAACTAGGATATTCACATAATTAGTACTATTGGATAGGAAACACTCTGAAGTTTCTAAAACCATTAAGATATAGTCTGTGGGTATACCAGAACAGATATAGCAGGCAAAAACCAGAGAAATTTCTGTCCGGAATTTCTTTTTCTGTTCCCTTCCTCTCACTTTGAAGCCCATGTAATATAAATCAATGGGGATTAGGACACAGGTTGCAGTACCTATGGCTTCCACTGGATGTCAACAGTCTCTGGAAAGTGTCTGGAGGAAAAAGCTCTGAGCAGATCCTTATAGAGAGAGAAATACTACAGGAAGGGAAAAAGGTAAACAAATGTGCACGTTCACGAGAACGTGAGCGCGCCCAGCTTTCTTTTCGTCTTTTAACGTTTCAGTTTCCTCTCTTGTTTGGACACTTGGGAAGCCCTCAGAAGAAGTTATTTGAAAGGTAAGCGATTTATATTAGCTATGATATGGACATTTTGAGAACCGAGCTGGATATGAATTTATGCTAATGTGGAAAATATGTGAGGTACTAGCCTCAAACAATCAAATGTAGTGCATTTGCCGTAAAGCCTTTTTAAAATCTGACAACGCAGTGATATTGCCAAGAAGCAGAGCTTTTGATGGCTATGCAACACTTGTATACCGAAGGATGTTAAATATTACGAATTTGTATTTTGAATTTGCCGCGTTATGTTTGCTCTGAAAACGATCCCGCTAGCGGGATCCGTGCGCAGAAAGGTTAACTGACTTGCCTAGTTAAATAAAGGTACAGAAATAAATAAAAAATCCCCCGGATCCATTTGATCCCAGGTATGGCCTGCTAAAGAGAGAAACAACTTCTGAGGTTCCTGGAATGCTGGTGGGGATTGAGTGAGTCTGTCTATACTCCCATTCCTCCTGAGTCCTGGGAAGAACCACACGAGTTGAATAAACAATGGGATTAAGAGAAACCAGAAATGCAGCAGTCTCACCTTTAGCACAATTTGTATCAGCTTCCACCAACTCCAGCATGTTCAAGAGCAGTTACAGTCATTTTCTTACAAATATAAACAGTAACCAAAATCACCAAACCTCCTACAAGTATAGGAGTAAACAATGAAAAACAAAGTCAACATAACTTTTCCCATTACATATCCAAATTTAGCGTTAACTACTTAGGGAGCAGTGGGGCGCTAGACAAAAGTTGAATTATTAAATATTCATCAATATACAAGTGTTGCATAGTCATCAAAATCTCTGCTTCTTGGCAATATCACAGCGTTGTCAGATTTCAAAAAGGCTTTACGGCGAAAGCACAACATTTGATTGTTTGAGGATAGCACCTACAATATTTATCTATTAGCATAAATTAATAAACCAGCGCGGTTCACACAAAACCCATTTCACAGCGAAAACAAATCCCTTACCTTTTGAAGAACTTCTGCTGAGGGCTTCCCCAGTGTCCAACGAAGACATCCAATGGTTCTTTTGTTAGAAAAAGTAATTTATTATATCCATAAATCTCAGTTTGGTTGGCGCGTTATGTTCAGAAAATCCAATGTCGAATCGCCCATTGAAACGTGAAGAGAACGCGTTCAAATATACCTATAAATTTTCATAAACAAATCAAATACCAGTTATAATGCATCCTTAGCTATCCTTTTATGAATATTTGCGATAATATTTCACTCGGATGGTCACCTAAACATTATATAAGTAAAATAAAGTAGGGCGCGAAAACTTGTTGACATTTCAGGTCCCCTTACCATTTCCTGTTCCTGTCCGTTCATCTTACTCCATTCACTCCCAGTCTTTGTATATAGACTGTTGACATCTAGTGGAAGCCATAGGTACTGCAATCCAGGAGCTGGATTGCTTTGAAGTCAATGGGGAGAGTGTCAAACAGAGCAAAGGTCACAACAACTGCATTTCCGGATGGATTTTCCTTGGGTTTTCGCCTGCTATATCAGTTCTGTTATACTCACATACATTATGTTAACACTTTTAGAAACTTCAGAGTGTTTCCTATCCAATAGTACTAATTATGTGCATATCCTATTTTCTGAGCCTGAGTGGCAGGGGTTTTACTTTGGGCACGCCAGACTCTCCAAAACCGTCACCTCTGCTGCCGCTCCCTAAGAAGTTAAACCAGTCACCAATTTTTTCAAAAACAGATTTCTCAGATTTTGAGAGTTTTACTAAGATCAGCAATCTTATCAATTATCGCAGTCATATTCTCAGAGGAGTCAGGGAGGAGCATAACACAATTTTCAGTATCAATAATGTGTTGTTATGTGTTAATAACATTTAGACTACGTTACCCAGCAGGCTAGGCGGGGGGTCACGTGGTGGGGGTTGAAGAATGCCTTGCATGGCTTAAGAACGGAGTTTGCTAGCTGAAGTATATGTTCATTAAAAAGTAGTTAAACCTACGCCCCGGTTTGTCATTATATAAGGAACAAACATAACATGGTGTCAGATTGGTAGTCGCTATGACGAGACAGAGAAATTAAATGAGTAACTTTGAAAATTTCCACGAAGAACATTGAACATTCTACCACAAGTGACGTGAGTAGTCGAAGACGCTAGCTTGCAATTGCGCGGGTAACGAGCCGCAGCAGCGAGAGTGACAGCAGCGAGAGCGAGGCTGCATTTGAATCTGTTGACGAGCAACATACTAAAGTAGGAGAAATTCTGGTTTTCCGTCATGGATAGGCTTAGTCCTCCTACTCCTATGCAGTTAACAGGCAATTTAGCTGACAATTGGAAACGTTTCAAGCAGAGATTCAATATCTACCTAGCAGCCAGTGGAGCAGGGGGAGATGATGACAAATTGAAAGCTTCCATTTTTCTGCACGTTCTTGGAGAGGATGCATTGGACGTTTACAATAGCTTTCAACTAGACGAGGCAAACTTGACATTGCCTGTGCTAATGGCTAAATTTGAGGAGTAATTTGTACCAAGCCAGAACGTCACGTTTGAGAGATACACGTTTTTCTCTCATGATCAGAAACAGGGAGTCAGTTTTGACCAGTATTTGGCTGAGCTGAACACACTGAGGAAAACATGTGAATTTGAAAATCTGAAAGACTCACTAGTGAAAGACAGGATAGTCTGTGGCATACTTGATAATGGACTCAAGGAGAGATTGCTGCGTGAGCAAGATTTAACTTTGGAGAAAGCAGTGAATATGTGTAGAGCAGCTGAAACCACCAGAGCACAAGCTAAAGAGCTGCGCAGGGATGAGACGTTAGTGCATGCCATAAAAAGAGAGGAGCAACACACACAACGCCTTACAAAACAAAAACAAGCAAAAGAGAGAAATCAAAACACTACATGTGGAAAATGTGGATTTATCCACAAGCCAAAAAAATTGCCCTGCATATGGCAAATCATGTAACAACTGTGGGAAAAATAATAATTTCTCAAAATGCTTCAAAGCTGAGGCTACAAAGAAAAAGGTTCACACAGTCAAGGAGGAGATTGAAGAATTCTTTGTTGATTCTGTGGAAATATGCAATGCAGTAAAAGCTGAATGGATTGTGCCATTGACTGTGAATGAAACTATAATACCATTCAAGCTTGATACTGGAGCACAGGTAAACCTGTTGTCGCTGGATGACTACAAAACACTGAAGGTGAAGAGCAAAATACACCCGGTGAAAATTAAGGTTACTGGTTATACTGGGGAGAATGTACCAGTCAAAGGAAGCTGCATAGTAACTTTACAGCACAAAGGAAAACAGTTCAGAGCACAGCTGCTGATTGTGGAAAAGAGTGTACAGCCTATTCTAGGAATCAATGCATGTGAAAAGCTCAATTTGCTGAAAAGAGTGTATGTAGTGACATCACAGACTGAAAATGACCAGGAATCGCTACTGGCTGAGTATGAGGATGTGTTTGAGGGTCTTGGATGTTTACCAGGAGAACACAAAATATGTACCAATGACAACATTACTCCAGTTGTGCATGCATGTAGAAAAGTTCAATTTGCATTGAGGAAAAAGCTCAAGGAGGAACTCGGACGCATGGAAAAGATGGACGTCATCACAAAAATGGATGAACCTACAGACTGGGTAAGCTCACTGGTTATTGTGGTGAAAAAGAATGGCGATCTCAGGATATGTCTAGACCCAAGAGATCTCAACAAAGCAATCAAGAGAGAGCACTTCAAGTTGCCAACCAGAGAAGAGATAATGTCGCAGTTTGCTGGAGCAAAGTGGTTCAGTAAGCTTGATGCCTCATCAGGATTCTGGCAAATGAAGCTAGACGATGCAAGCTCAAGGCTATGCACATTCAACACACCTGAGGGCAGGTACAGATTTCTTCGTCTACCATATGGGATTCTCTCAGCGCCAGAGGTCTACCACAAGACAATCCACATGCTCTTCGAGCATATTCCTGGAGTGGAGACCATGATGGATGACATCATCGTCTGGGGGGCCACAAAAGAAGAACACGACGCAAGAGTGAGACAAGTGCTGGACCTGACACGGAAGGTCAACCTAAAACTAAACAAGGACAAATGCGAGTTTGGTGTGAAAACACTTACCTTCGTGGGAGATGTACTTTCAGAGGATGTCAAAGCGGTGGTTAGAGTGGTTAGAGCGTTGGACTAGTAACCGAAAGGTTGCAAGATCGAATCCCCGAGCTGACAAGGTAAAAATCTGCCCCTGAACAAGGCAGTTAACCCACTGTTCCTATGCCGCCATTGAAAATAAGAATTTGTTCTTAACCTCTTCCAGCTAGGGTCCCATTTTCCGAATTTTCGCCTGTCTGACATGCCCAAAGTTAAATGCCTGCCACTCATGGCCAGAAACTAGGATATTCACATAATTAGTACTATTGGATAGGAAACACTCTGAAGTTTCTAAAACCATTAAGATATAGTCTGTGGGTATACCAGAACAGATATAGCAGGCAAAAACCAGAGAAATTTCTGGTCAAACCAGACCCGAGGAAAACATCAGCCATCAACAACATGGAGCGCCCGAAGAACAAGGACGACGTGAGACGCTTCATGGGCATGATCACCTACCTTGCAAAGTTCATACCTCAACTGTCAGCACAGTCCGCTCCACTCAGATGTCTACTGGAACAGAAAAATGAATGGGAATGGTCCCATGAACAGGAAAACTGCTTCAAAAACCTAAAGAAGACAATCACAGAAGAGCCAGTGCTCAGGTTCTATGATCCAGAGAAAAGCACAAGGATTTCTGCAGACGCGTCACAGTTTGGCCTGGGAGCAGTTCTTCTGCAACAGCATGATGAAACATGACAACCTGTCGCATATGCATCCAGAGCCTTGACAGGCGCAGAGACAAGGTATGCACAAATAGAGAAAGAACTACTGGCGAGCACATACACTTGCGAAAGGTTTCACCAATACGTCTATGGACGAGACTTCGAAGTAGAAACCGACCACAAACCATTGGTGGCAATCATGTCTAAACCACTGAATGATTGTCCAATGAGAATCCAGAGATTGTTGATCAGACTGCAAAAGTATGATGTGAAGATAATCTATACCCCGGGAAAGTTCATGTTCGCCGCCGACACTCTTTCTCGAGCAGTCGACAAGAAAGAGAGCTTCGACACACAGAAAAACACTGAGATTCAGGCCTACGTCGACATGATCGTAGCATCACTTCCTGTGTCTTCTGAGAGAATGGAGCAGATGAAAAGAGAGACCGCAGCTGACCAAACAATGACAGAGTTGAAAGAAACAACACTGATTGGATGGCCCGCACAGAAAAACAACTGTCCAAGGAGAATACAGGATTACTGGATGTGCAGAGCAGAGCTCACCGTTGTAGATGACATAGTGTTCAAAGGCAACAAGATTGTCATTCCCATGACACTACGCAAAGAAATGCTACAGAGAATACATGAGGGCCACTTGGGTGAGGAAAAATGCAAGCAGCGAGCACGAGAAGTAATGTACTGGCCTAGAATGAACCAGGAAATCAGCCAGACCACTGCTTCATGTGAACTGTGTTTGGCGTACAGGCCAAAGCAGCAAGCAGAGCCACTAATGCCTCATCCAGTACCCAACAGACCCTACTACAAAGTTGGAGTTGACCTTTTTGACTGCAATGGCAAAAGTCACATTGTTGTTACCGACTACTACTCAAACTACCCTGAAGTAGCAACACTGCTAACTACCTCCAGCAAAGCTGTAATCACATACCTGAAATCAGTCTTTGCAAGACATGGGGTTGCGTCTGAACTGTACTCAGACAATGGTCCGCAGTTCTCAAGTTCCGAATTCCGATCGTTCGCTAACGACTGGGGATTCCGACACAACACCTCCAGCCCAACTACCCAAGGTCCAACGGCTTAGCAGAGAGTTCAGTCAAAATTGTTAAAGGTCTGATGAAAAAGGCACACGACGGAAAGGAGGATTTCCTAAAAAGTCTGATGATCTACCGCAGCGCACCGCTGCAGAATGGACTTTCACCTGCACAAATGTTGATGGGACGTCGCATCAGAACCAACCTACCCATCCACGAGGACTTGCTGACACCCAGAGGTGCTCACAAAGTCAAACTCGCGAAGGAAAAACAGAAAGACAAACAAAAACAGCGACACGACAAAAGTGCAAGACACTTACCTGAACTGAAACCTGGAGATCAGGTACAACTCCGAGACATCACTACAGGAACCTGGATGCAGCGAGGGTGTGTGCAGAGAGAAGTTGCACATCCTATGTGATCCATGCAAACGGAGCATGGATCACAACTGAGACGAAACAGAGTGGATCTAAGGCTTCAGCCATTCACTCAAGGGACTGAGGATTACCAGGAGGATACTGCTGAAGCGTCAAATTATTTCAGAAATTGACAATTCAGTCAGAACACCCTGACTGACAACGAACTGACTGACAACGAACGCTGTCCAGCTGTTACAGGAAGCACTTCAGCAGGACGACCAAAAAGGACTGTCAGAGCCCCTGAAAGGCTTATTGAGAATTGCTAAAAAGAAAACAAATAGAGACACTATAGAGTATTGTTGACTATATTTAGTTGAAAATAATAATACATCACAATATGTTTAATGCCTCTTAAGTGATGAGAGCAATGTAAAAAAATAAAAAATGTTGTGGATAAGAAATGTGTGTTATTGAAAATTGCATGTTATGCAGGTTGAGTAAAGAAATGTGATGTGACAGGTGTTGGTACATAGAAAAGTAGTTATATTTTAAAGGAAGGAAGATGTGTTGTTATGTGTTAATAACATTTAGACTACGTTACCCAGCAGGCTAGGCGGGGGGTCACGTGGTGGGGGTTGAAGAATGCCTTGCATGGCTTAAGAACGGAGTTTGCTAGCTGAAGTATATGTTCATTAAAAAGTAGTTAAACCTACGCCCCGGTTTGTCATTATATAAGGAACAAACATAACAAATAATACCTAGTATGTTACAGTGTCCTCCTTCCTTCGCCAAAAGATAATCTTAAGGCAACTCATGCGGCTGACGACTGCTTTCAGATTTTGGACATCTAATGATAGTTGGCTAAATCCTTGGATCATTAAATTCATATGGGCCTGTAAAGAGTAGGTTAAATTGTTTACCCACTTTCCTAGAAGAGCCACACCCCAGGAGGGTATGACTGACATACCAAAAATCTCACCCGGGTGTAGGACATGACCATAGGCTTCCTGATTGTCTGGGATGAGTCGTTTTGCACGCTTCAGTTCCCCAGAGTTGGTTTTACCTGTCACATTGAAAGATCGGTGACCGGAATTCTTAACATGTACATTTATGTTCTCCCCAAATAACAAGATCCCCCCCCCCCATCCAGGGGGTAAAGTGAGGTACCCCTTGTCACTGCATACCCACATCCATCCAAAAGGTGCTCCCATGCCTTCCTCTATCCTGGAAAGGTTTACACCTGTCACCTGTTGCTGTAAATCTAATACACTAAAATCCCCTTTAGCATAGTTTCTCCTATCACTATACTCTTCTCTCAGTTGACCCATATATACATGACAAGCTCTAGTATCTCCAATATCTTCCTTCTCATTATTACAAAGACACAGGGCAGGGGTTGACTTCCGGCTTAGGGAGGTCAGTATGGGAATGATGCTCAAGCTTCCATTTCCTAACAATTATATCTACGGGTGCCTGCTGGGATAATTACACCTTACAGAGTGGGTAGTTCTTACCGTGAAGACTGACTCACCTCTCCTGAGGTGAGTTCTAGGCCATAGAGGATCTGCCTGCTTCCTTCTACCACATTAGGTAAGTTTGCTCCCTTCTTGTGACCACCCCAACAGACAGTGAGGGAAAAAAGTATTTGATCCCCTGCTGATTTTGTACGTTTGCCCACTGGCAAAGAAATTATCAGTCTATAATTTTAATGGTAGGTTTATTTGAACAGTGAGAAACAGAATAACAAAAAAAAATCTAGAAAAACGCATGTGAAAAATGTTATATATTGATTTGCATTTTAATGACGGAAATAAGTATTTGACCCCTCTGCAAAACATGACTTAGTACTTAGTGGAAAACCCCTTGTTGGCAATCACAGAGATCAGACGTTTATTGTTGTTGGCCACCAGGTTTGCACACATCTCAGGAGGGATTTTGTCCCACTCCTCTTTGCAGATCTTCTCCAAGTCATTAAGGTTCTTTCCTTTACACGGATCAGTCGTCCTGGTCCCTTTGCAGAAAAACAGCCCCAAAGCATGATGTTTCCACCCCCATGCTTCACAGTAAGTATGGTGTTCATTGGATGCAACTCAGCATTCTTTGTCCTCCAAACACGACGAGTTGAGTTTTTACCAAAAAGTTCTATTTTGGTTTCATCTGACATTCTCCCAATCCTCATCTGGATCATCCAAATGCTCTCTAGCAAACTTTAGACGGGCCTGAACATGTACTGGCTTAAGCAGGGGGACACGTCTGGCACTGCAGGATTTGAGTCCCTGGCGGTGTAGTGTGTTACTGATGGTAGGCTTTGTTACTTTGGTCCCAGCTCTCTGCAGGTCATTCACTAGGTCCCCCCGTGTGGTTCTGGGATTTTTGCTCACCGTTCTTGTGATCATTTTGACCCCACGGGTGAGATCTTGCGTGGAGCCCCAGATCGAGGAAGATTATCAGTGGTCTTGTATGTCTTCCATTTCCTAATAATTGCTCCCACAGTTGATTTCTTCAAACCAAGATGCTTACCTATTGCAGATTCAGTCTTCCCAACCTGGTGCAGGTCTACAATTTTGTTTCTGGTGTCCTTTGACAGCTCTTTGGTCTTGGCCATAGTGGAGTTTGGAGTGTGACTGTTTGAGGTTGTGGACAGGTGTCTTTTATACTGATAACAAGTTCAAACAGGTGCCATTAATACAGGTAATGAGTGGAGGACAGAGGAGCCTCTTAAAGAAGAAGTTACAGGTCTGTGAGAGCCAGAGATCTTGCTTGTTTGTATGTGACCAAATACTTATTTTCCACCATAATTTGCAAATAAATTCATAAAAAAATCCTACAATGTGATTTTCTGATCATCTTTTTTAAGTGAGAGAACTTGCACAATTGGTGGCTGACTAAATACTTTTTTTCCCCACTGTATATGTGCTTTCTTGAGCAGGGGGACCTTGCGGGCACTGCAGGATTTCAGTCCTTCACGGCGTAGTGTGTTACCAATTGTTTTCTTGGTGACTATGGTCCCAGCTGCCTTGAGATCATTGACAAGATCCTCCCGTGTAGTTCTGGCCTGATTCCTCACCGTTCTCATGATCATTGCAACTCCACGAGGTGAGATCTTGCATGGAGCCCCAGGCCGAGGGAGATTGACAGTTCTTTTGTGTTTCTTCCATTTGCGAATAATCGCACCAACTGTTGTCACCTTCTCACCATGCTGCTTGGCGATGGTCTTGTAGCCCATTCCAGCCTTGTGTAGGTCTACAATCTTGTCCCTGACATCCTTGGCGAGCTCTTTGTTCTTTGCCATGGTGGAGAGTTTGGAATCTGATTGATTGATTGCTTCTGTGGACAGGTGTCTTTTATACAGGTAACAAGCTGATCTCAGCTCGTTACCTGTATAAAAGTCACCTGGGAGCCAGAAATATTTCTGATTGAGAGGGGGTCAAATACTTATTTCCCTCATTTAAAATGCAAATCAATTTATAACATTTTTCACATGCGTTTTTCTGGATTCTTTTGTTTTTGTTCTGTTCTACCATTAAAATTATAGACTGATCATTTCTTTGTCAGTGGGCAAACATACAAAATCAGCAGGGGATCAAATACTTTTTTCCCTCACTGTACATGTGTCCCATGATCCCCAAGTGTTCAACAGTCTTTTTAGCCAAGCACATTTTTATACAGAAAGCAACAGCAAAGCACAGTAGTCCTACCAGAAGTAGAACAATCATGGTAGACAGGGACATCATTACCTTACCCATCACATTTCAAAATACACCATTAAACCAGTGTCCAATTTGGTCAAAGATGGTGTTGACAGCTTTTCCCAGAGTACCTCCTAATTTAGCCAGGTTATAATAGTAGCTGTCATGTTGTCAGAGGAGTCAGGAAGCAACATGACACAGTAATCCACATCGTCTATTCCAATGGCCCTGTAGGCCACTCCGTCTTTAGCCAATATGTGTCATTTCATCTCTGGTCACTACTGCCTTCAAATTCTGCACATCTAGTGACAACTGAGTTAAACCCTGTACTATCAAATTAGTAAGGGCCTGCATGGAGTATGTCAAATTGTTAATCCACTTACCCATTACTACAACTTCCCATGCTGCACAAAGGGAACGAGTGGGATTTGGAGAGCAATAAATACCCTGCATGTGTGTTTCGATGGTTGCGATTTTCTTGTTTCACAACCATAGTGTGTGTGTATGATGGTGTCCTCGACATCTGATGACTCTTCAGGTTCTGTGGCTGAACCCTCTGTTGGTTCTTCTGACCTTTGGTCTCGGCCCTCTGGCTGTGGTCTTCCCCGTTTCTCCTCTGGCCCTTCTCATCTGTGGATCTCAGCCTCTTTCCTCCTCTGTGTCCTCCAAGCAGGACGGTTGCCAACCTGGGAGAAGCCTGCAATGGGAGAGATTGTGCCATCCGGACCTTTCCACTACCCGGATTGCAGTCGGTGTTGCCATGGTCACCTGGAAGGGTCCCATCCATGGCTGGTTCCATTTTCTTTTATAGACTCATAGTTTCACCCAGTCTCCTACACAGATGGTCAGAGCATCCATCTGGATCCTCACCTGGGATTGGTTCTGCTGCTTTCCTAGTGTGAGAATGGAGAAAACTTACAACAGAAGTTAGTGTGACAATCTTGAGTACATGAAGGAACTATGTCTCAGTTATGTCTATCTGTCGGTCAGTCATAGGTCTCACCCCTGGGGTGTTCATTGGTCGTCTTGTTAACATTTCATAAGGTGTACACCACCCAATACCTTTGTTAAGGCTGCTGCACATTTTAATGAGGACAAGAAGCAATCCCTCTACCCATGCCATTCCTGTGGAATGGCATAGTTTGGCAAGGGAGTCTTTCATGGTTAGCCCTCTCAGTAACTCCCGTTACTCCGCGGGTGATAGATGGACACACCCATAATTTTGGTCAACACCCATAATTTTGGCCATTGGGGCAACCACATCTCCTATGAGATGGGTCCCATTGTCTGCAGACAACACCTCAGGCACTCCGAACCTGAGTATAATTTCCCTAACTAGCAATTTTGCAACTGTTCGAGCACTACGCAGTTGGTAGTGGGATGGTTCCACCCACCTGGTAAACCTGTCAATTATCACCAGGCAGTATCTCTTTCTTTCTTTTCGCTCTACCATGTCTATGAAATCCATAGCTAGGTGGACAAAATATCCTTTTGTAGTGGGGAACTTCCCTGGTTGCAGTGGAGTTCCCTTGTCTATATTTTATAACAAACATGTCGCGCAACGATAGATTAACTGTTTTACGTGCAGATTCAAATTTTGGCAAAACCATTGGGCCGAAATCTTCTCCTCCTAAATCTTCTCCTCCTAAATATTCTCCTCCTCCATTCCCCCTTTGACGAATGGCTCACACCATGAGCCAATCAGCAAATATTAAAGATCATGGTTGATGGTAAACAGGGCATGCCAGACAAAAGATGTAGCCATAAGCCAGACCTAGGACAGAGAGCACACCCTTGAGAATATAAGCATGCTGCTGTTTCTCAAGATCAGTAGTTTCAGATGACACAAACAACAAGAAAAAATAAAATGCATGTGTGTGACAACGGGAGCAGCCAATTTGACCTCCTCATCAGCTATGCTGTTACCAATTCTAGCATAATCATACCAACCCGTGTGTGCCTCAACCTTAACAATAGCCAATGTGTTAGGTTTTCACATAGCTTAAATCAACTGTTCAACATAAGGTCTGTTTTTAATAGGTGTGCCTGTGGTATTAGTAAACTCTCTTGCTCTCCAAATCCCACATCATGACAAACAAACCCCAATAACACATGCTGAGTCTGAGTAGCCAGTAAAGGCCTTCCCTTCCCCCAATTCACAAGCTGTATTCAGAGCTAATAAATTTGCCTGTTGCACTGATAAATGGTCTGGTAGGCTCATATAACCTTAATATCACCTAGCACATCTACTACAGCAAATCCTACATGTTTCTTCCCTGTGCTTTGATCTATATAAGCAGAACCATCAACGAACAGCACCATTTCAGAGTCAAGCAGAGGTTCATCAAACAAGTCTTTGTTCAGTACACATTCCTTGGCTGTCCTGATGCCCTTGTTATTGTTACTGATGATTTGCTCAGAAAAGCCCAAACAACTTGTCCAGGTTTGCCTAAACAGGAACAGTGAGCTCCAGTGTCCATTAGAAATGGTAGGTCATGTCCTTAACATTAAGAGTAACCATTGGCTCTTCTCTTCCATCATTGAATTCATACTGGAGCAGGGGAGTCGGGCACCTTCATTGATGATTCTGAGGAAAATAAGAACTGTTGGTGTTCTAATTTCCCATTGGCCATGGCTGTCCTCTGTCATTAACTTGTTATCTTTGTCCATAGGGCATAGGTGGCCCCTGGGAGCATATTCAGCTCCGGGCGTGTGGTACTGTGGCTGAGTTTCCTCTTCCTCTGCCAGACCCAAAGTTTCCTCTGCCCCTTTTGTAACCTCTTCCTCTTCCATGTCCCCCACACTGCGAACTCACATGTCCCAACTGCCCACAGGTCCAGCGTTGAGTGTTGTTCCAGTCACGAAGGGCTCTGGCGGGCCCACCTCCTCTTCCAGTCCATGTTTGTGGGTCACCATAATGCTGAGTGGTGAAAATAACATACCCTGCAGGCACCAGGTTCACAGGTGTGACTGATGTGACTGTGGGGAAGCTGCAGGCTGTGGTTATGGTGAGCCTGTAGAAACAACTTGAGCAGATGTCTAGGGTCTTCCAGTCTGTTCCTTTTTTGCAGAGTGAGTTGGGGTGGCGAGGGAAAACTCTGTCCAGGAACTGTGCCTTTTTTATTGTTCTCATGCCGCTCATTTCTGCTGTTGTGTCATCCACCTCCTTCATCAGAGTCCCCTTGAGGATAATTGCTTCTCCATTTTCTTCTGTCAGTGGTATGAGAGGGTAGATCTGTGTAAAGTCACCCGGGGGTTCCTTTGGGTTGATTTTCATACGGTGGCGGGGCAGTGGGGAGTACTCCTGTTCTGCCTTTGTCCTGACTCATTTTCTTTCCTCCCTAACTCTATTGTTCTCTCCAGCTTTAGTTTGGTCACGGTAGCCTTGTTCATGAATATCTGTCCTTCCAGCATAATCATAATCAAGGTGAAATAAAAAATAAAATAAAAATCCTATCACAGTTTTTGATACAAGGGTACTTTTCTTCATCCCCTTCTTTTTGTCAATTTTTCTTGTCTGAATTATCTCCTTGACTAAATCCAACCTAGTCTTGTTGAATGAACCAGCCATATATTTTCTCCTGCCATCTCTGTCCAGACATGACATTTCTTAAAAGTGAATGTAAATTCCACAGCAGGAAACTTCTTTTGCATATATTAAACAGGTGTGACAGGCTTCATTGCTCTTATCTCCTCATTCTGGTTTGACTGTGCCATGTGCCATTTTATTTAGACAGTCTGCGTGTAATGTGTTTTCCAATTTCTATAAGGTTATCCTAAAGTGGGTGTAATATGTAGGAATATGCCTATATAAATTCTTCTCTATCTCCTTTCAGTGTGTGTTAAACAACAGTGAGTGATACTGTAATCCTAATTCTACTCTCACTTAATCCAGGCTATAGTAAATGGTTCTACTAAACTCAAATATATTTCACACACAGGCCTCACATAGACAACCACATGCTAGACTTCAATTCCTAATATTATCTCTTAAGGGTGTAGAGGAACAGTAATATGTTATACACCACTAAGTAACTTTCAATGGAAATCTCTACAGAACTTCCTTGTAATAATTTTACTGGTATACTAAGCGTTGTACATTTCCTATACTGTCCTATGGTACGAAAGTGTCACTAACAAGTATGTTCAACCTTTTATTCAAATAACTTCTTTCCTACTCCTAACTTTTTATCCCACCATTGGGCCATTACCCAACAAACCCCGCCATAATCCACAGACAAACAAACAATTAAACATACAACGCGTTATTCATAAGCAACTCAACTCATTCACTGGGTAAATTTCACACATAATTACCACTATTCATAAACAACTCAACTCATTCACTGGGTACCTCCTACAAAAATTAAAAATAACTAATATTCAGTATTGGTCGCCGCTTTACTACCCAAAATAAATAGATTTACACTGAATCACCTCTGCAAAACTTAAAGTAATGATCACTGCATTACCTCCCAATATACACTGCTCAAAAGAATAAAGGGAACACTTAAACAACACAATGTAACTCCAAGTCAATCACACTTCTGTGAAATCAAACTGTCCACTTAGGAAGCAACACTGATTGACAATAAATTTCACATGTTGTTGTGTAAATGGAATAGACAACAGGTGGAAATTATAGGCAATTAGCAAGACACCCTCAATAAAGGAGTGGTTCTGAAGGTGGTGACCACAGACCACTTCTCAGTTCCTATGCTTCCTGGCTGATGTTTTGGTCACTTTTGAATGCTGGCGGTGCTTTCACTCTAGTGGTAGCATGAGACGGAGTCTACAACCCACACAAGTGGCTCAGGTAGTGCAGCTCATCCAGGATGGCACATCAATGCGAGCTGTGGCAAGAAGGTTTGCTGTGTCTGTCAGCGTAGTGTCCAGAGCATGGAGGCGCTACCAGAAGACAGGCCAGTACATCAGGAGACGTGGAGGAGGCCGTGGGAGGGCAACAACCCAGCAGCAGGACCACTACCTCCGCCTTTGTGCAAGGAGGAGCACTGCCAGAGCCCTGCAAAATGACCTCCAGCAGGCCACAAATGTGCATGTGTCTGCTCAAACGGTCAGAAACAGACTCCATGAGGGTGGTATGAGGGCCCAACGTCCACAGGTGGGGGTTGTGCTTACAGCCCAACACCGTGCAGGACGTTTGGCATTTGCCAGAGAACACCAAGATTGGCAAATTCGCCACTGGCGCCCTGTGCTCTTCACAGATGAAAGCAGGTTCACACTGAGCACGTGACAGACGTGACAGAGTCTGGAGACGCCGTGGAGAACGTTCTGCTGCCTGCAACATCCTCCAGCATGACCGGTTTGGCGGTGGGTCAGTCATGGTGTGGGGTGGCATTTCTTTGGGGGGCCGCACAGCCCTCCATGTGCTCGCCAGAGGTAGCCTGACTGCCATTAGGTACCGAGATGAGATCCTCAGACCCCTTGTGAGACCATATGCTGGTGCGGTTGGCCCTGGGTTCCTCCTAATGCAAGACAATGCTAGACCTCATGTGGCTGGAGTGTGTCAGCAGTTCCTACAAGAGGAAGGCATTGATGCTAAGGACTGGCCCGCCCGTTCCCCAGACCTGAATCCAATTGAGCATATCTGGGACATCATGTCTCGCTCCATCCACCAACGCCACGTTGCACCACAGACTGTCCAGGAGTTGGCGGATGCTTTAGTCCAGGTCTGGGAGGAGATCCTCAGGAGACCATCCGCCACCTCATCAGGAGCATGCCCAGGCATTGTAGGGAGGTCATTCAGGCACGTGGAGGCCACACACACTACTGAGCCTCATTTTGACTTGTTTTAAGGACATTACATCAAAGTTGGATCAGCCTGTAGTGTGGTTTTCCACTTTAATTTTGAGTGTGACTCCAAATCCAGACCTCCATGGGTTGATAAATTTGATTTCCATTGATAATTTTTGTGTGATTTTGTTGTCAGCACATTCAACTATGTAAAGAAAAAAGTATTTAATAAGATTATTTCATTCATTCAGATCTATGATGTGTTATTTTAGTGTTCCCTTTATTTTTTTGAGCAGTATATAATGGATGATTATCACTAACCACCTCTTCAAAACCAAAAATAATGATCGCTGCATTACCTCCCAATATATAATGGATGATTATCACTAACCACCTCTTCAAAACCAAAAATAATGATCGCTGCATTACCTCCCAATATATAATGAATGATTATCACTAACCACCTCTTCAAAACCAAAAATAATGATTGCTGCATTACCTTCCAATATATAATGGATGATTATCACTAACCACCTCTTCAAAACCAAAAATAATGATCGCTGCATTACCTCCCAATATATAATGGATGATTATCACTAACCACCTCTTCAAAACCAAAAATAATGATTGCTGCATTACCTCCCAATATATAATGGATGATTATCACTAACCACCTCTTCAAACATTCATGTCATTCATCATATATTGACATCATGCATTTCACCAACAGCCTGTTATGTAATCTCTCCAATCTAGAATCCAATTATGTCATATTCAAAGTGTATGTATATATTTAGAGTGAGTGCCGTGCCACTTACTTGTTAGAGGGAAACCACACCAGCGAATGCCAATTAATTACAGACTTAGATTAAACAGGTCTCTGCTTACCTTGTTTAATTTGGAGCTCCGGCACCATGGTGTAGAATCTCCTCCAACCGGGGTGGACACTCACTCTTGGAAAGCTCGCCAAATGTTGGGGTTTGTTCCTTGTTCCTTGTCAATCATTGGCTCATTGGTAAAATTAGCATTCAGACAATATCTTTAAGTAAATCAATCATTCATTTATTAATGCAATTGCAGACAGAAGTTGACAACAGAAACATAGCACGCATGTTTCCGAGTAAATTCTGCAAAATAGTAAAGGGTCCAAGTTATTTTATTAAGCCCGAAGTCCAGCCTTAGTGATGTCACTGCCTACGTCATTACCTTCTACTCACAAGACCAAGCCCATGCCTACACAGCTATACATACAAGAGTTTTAGTGTTATCTAAAGGCTCAGCAGTAAATGTCCACTCCCCAAGTTGATTTATAGTGTAATATGTGACTAGTCTCTTATCTCTTCCACTCCCTGGGGAGTTCTGTGTCTCTGCATCTCTTTTATCTTTTAGGCTCTGCTCACAGACACCCTAAACTCACACATCTCTCAGACCGTTTCTTTATAAGAGGCAGAAACTAGAAAATACTGTGGAACAATATTAAATATATATAACGCATCTATATATATTGTTAATCTGTAGTCTATGTCCCTATAAATGTAAGGAGGGAGGGGTCTTATAACCCTTCCCCTTCTATTAATACAACATTCGCAGAATCAATTATTATAATACATCAAACATTTGGTACAGCCCCTATCATGACCCCAAAGTGAACCCAACACAGGCCAGACACCTGTTGGTGTGAAGTACAGCTCTCATCAATCAACTTTCATCTACCTGGCCCCTGGGTACTCTTCTTAAGGAACAATAGCAGGCTTTCATTGGGCGAGTAAATTCCTGGGAAAGTGGTATGAAGCTGTGTCATTGAACTATTAAGTGCTGTACCGTATATCAGCACTTAACAAGCACTGATAAGCTTATTAGTATACCGGTCCTAGCTTCATGTTTGTATAGTCAGCAATGTTTTGTCAGCAAGGTACCTTTGTCAGGTAAGAGATATTTCACACCATCTGCTCTCTCTCTCTCTCTCTCTCTCTCTCTCTCTCTCTCTCTCTCTCTCTCTCTCAATCTATCCCAGGTCCTGCTGGTGTTTGCGAAGGAGGATGGTCAGAGCGATGCCTTCTGGTGGGCATGTGACCGGGCGGGTTTCAGGTGTAACATTGCCCGAACGCCCGAGTCTGCCGTTGAATGTTTCCTGGACAAGAGCCATGAGATCGTGGTCATTGATGGACGCCACTCACGATACTTTGAGGCAGAGGCTGTCTGCCGGTGAGATCAAACTGTCTGTCTGTCTGAGATTATGGTAATACAAACTGTCTGTTTGTCTGTCTGTCTGAGATTATGTAATACAAACTGTCTGTCTGTCTGTCTGAGATTATGGTAATACAAACTGTCTGTCGGTCTGTCTGAGATTATGGTAATACAAACTGTCTGTTTGTCTGTCTGTCTGAGATTATGTAATACAAACTGTCTGTCTGTCTGTCTGAGATTATGGTAATACAAACTGTCTGTCTGTTTGTCTGTGTGAGATGATGGTAAAACAAACTGTCTGTTTGTCTGTCTGTCTGAGATTATGTAATACAAACTGTCTGTCTGTCTGTCTGAGATTATGGTAATACAAACTGTCTGTCTGTTTGTCTGTGTGAGATGATGGTAAAACAAACTGTCTGTCTGAGACTATGGTAATACAAACTGTCTGTCTGTCTGTCTGTCTGAGATGATGGTAATACAAACTGTCTGTTTGTCTGTCTGTCTGAGATGATGGTAATACAAACTGTCCGTCTGTCTGTCTGTCTGTCTGTCTGAGATGATGGTAATACAAACTGTCACACAGTTACTCTGACATCCAAGACATTCCTGGATGAAAATGATTCTACAGAATGTATCATGCCTCTGTAGGTCTAACTGTTAGATGTTCTGTAAGTGAGATTCCTGCTCAATATAAGTAATTTAATGCTTATTCAACTCAATTGGTCTATTATTGTGGCCCTGGTGGCACCAGGTAATCAAAGGTCTGACTTCACAGAGAGGCTTGGTAAATGGTCACAATGGGGGACCAGCGTGTGTGTGTTTAAGGGAAGGGGGTGTATCTGATCTACATCAGCTAGGACCTGACAATGGTTAATGAAATCTCCCCATTTTTGCTCAATTTTGCATGCCTTCTCAAACAGCTGCAACTGTATAGGCATTCGTAAATCAAGTCCTTTCTTGAGTTGGGCTCAGGGATGGAACAACTGTTGCGCATCTGAGCTTATGGTTGTTTGTGGGGGAAAGGGGTTCAAATAAAATAAAATAAAATTGTATTTGTCACATACACATGGTTAGCAGATGTTAATGCGAGTGTAGCGAAATGCTTGTGCTTCTAGTTCCGACCATGCAGTAGTATCTAACAAGTAATCTAACAAATTCACAACAACTACCTTATACACACAAGAGTAATGGAATGAATACGAGTATGTACATATAAATATATGGATGAGCGATGGCTGACCGGCATAGGCAAGATGCAGTAGATGGTATGGAGTACAGTAAATACACATATATATATATATATATATATATATATATATATATATATATATATATATATGAGATGAGTAATGTAGGATATGTAAACATTATATAAATGGCATTGTTTAAGGTGGCTAGTGATACATTATTTCATCCAATTATAATTATTAAAGTGGCTAGAGATTTGGGTCAATGGCCGAACGGCATAGGCAAGATTCAGTAGATGGTTTAGAGTACAGTGTATACATTTGATATGAGTATGTCGGATACGTAAACATTATATACAAAATTGTTTAAAGTGGCTAGTGATACATTGTTACATCCAATTTCTATGTTTAAAGTGGCTAGAGATTTAAGTCAGTATGTTGGCAGCAGCCACTCAATGTTAGTGATGGCTGTTTAACAGTCTGATGGCCTTGAGGTAAAAGCTGTTTTTCAGTCTCTCGGTGCCAGATTTGATGCACCCGTACTGACCTCGCCTTCTGGATGATAGCGGGGTGAACAGGCAGTGGCTCGGGTGGTTGTTGTCCTTGATGATCTTTTTGGCCTTCCTGTGACATCGGGTGGTGTAGGTGTCCTGAAGGGCAGGTAGTTTACCCCCGGTGATGCGTTGTGCAGTCCTCACTACCCTCTGGAGAGCCTTATGGTTGTGGGCGGAGCAGTTGCCGTACCAGGCGGTGATACAGCCCGACAGGATGCTCTCGATTGTGCATCTGTAGAAGTTTGTGAGTGATTTTGGTGACAAGCCGAATTTCTTCAGCCTCCTGAGGTTGAAGAGACGCTGTTGCGCCTTCTTCACCACGCTGTCTGTGTGGGTGGACCAATTCAGTTTGTCCGTGATGTGTACGCCGAGGAACTTAAAACTTTCCACCTTCTCCACTACTGTCCCCTCGATGTGGATAGGGGGGTGCTCCCTCTCCAGTTTCCTGAAGTCCACGATCATCTCCTTTGTTTTGTTGACATTGAGTGAGAGGTTATTTTCCTGACACCACACTCCGAGGGCCCTCACCTCCTCCCTGTAGGCCGTCTCGTCGTTGTTGGTAATCAAGCCTACCACTGTAGTGTCGTCAGCAAACTTGATGATTGAGTTGGATGCGTGCTTGGCCACGCAGTCATGGGTAAACAGGGAGTACAGGGGAGGGCTGAGAACGCACCCTTGTGGGGCCCCAGTGTTGAGGATCAGCGGGGTGGAGATGTTGTTTCCTACCCTCACCACCTGGGGCCGGCCCGTCAGGAAGTCCAGGACCCAGTTGCACAGGGCTGGGTCGAGACCCAGGGTCTCGAGCTTAATGTCGAGCTTGGAGGGAACTTTGGTGTTAAATGCTGAGCTGTAGTCGATGAACAGCATTCTTACATAAGTATTCCTCTTGTTCAGATGGGTTAGGGCAGTCGTCTGTGGACCTATTGGGACGGTAAGCAAATTGGAGTGGGTCCAGGGTGTCTGGCAGGAAGGAGGTGATATGATCCTTGACTAGTCTCTCAAAGCACTTCATGATGACGGAAGTGAGTGCTACGGGGCGATAGTCATTTAGCTCAGTTACCTTAGCTTTCTTGGGAACAGGAACAATGGTGGCCCTCTTGAAGCATGTGGGAACAGCAGACTGGGATAGGGACTGATTGAATATGTCCGTAAACACACCAGCCAGCTGGTCTGCGCATGCTCTGAGGACACGGCCAGGGATGCCATCTGGGCCGGCAGCCTTGCGAGGGTTAACACATTTAAATGTTTTTCTCACATTGGCTGCGGTGAAGGAGAGCCCGCAGGTTTTGGTAGCAGGCCGTGTCGGTGGCACTGTATTGTCCTCAAAGCGAGCAAAGAAGTTGTTTAGTTTGTCTGGGAGCAGGACGTCATGGTCCATAGCGGGCTGGTTTTCTTTTTGTAGTCCGTGATTGACTGTAGACCCTGCCACATTCCTCTTGTGTCTGAGCCGTTGAATTGTGACTCTACTTTGTCTCTATATTGACGCTTAGCTTGTTTGATTGCCTTGCGGAGGGAATAGCTACACTGTTTGTATTCAGTCATGTTTCCGGTAGCCTTACCCTGGTTAAAAGCAGTGGTTCGCGCTTTCAGTTTTGCGTGAATGCTGCCATCAATCCACGGTTTCTGGTTGGGGAAGGTTTTAATATTTGCTATGGGTACAACATCACCAATGCACTTGCTAATAAACTCGCTCACCGAATCAGCGTATACATCAATGTTGTCAGATGCTGTCCGGAACATATCCCAGTCCACTTGCTCGAAGCAATCTTGCAGCATGGAATCAGATTGGTCGGACCAGCGTTGAACAGACCTGAGAACGGGCGTTTCCTGTTTTAGTTTCTGTTTGTAGGCTGGGAACAACAAAATGGAGTCATGGTCAGACTTGCCAAAAGGAGGGCGGAGAATAGCCTTGTATGCATCACGGAAGTTCGAATAACAATGATCCAGGATTTTACCAGCCCAGGTGGCACATTCGATATGCTGGTAAAATTTCGGGAGCCTTGTTTTCAAATTAGCCTTATTAAAATCCCCAGCCACAATAAATGCAGCCTCAGGATATGTGGTTTCCAATTTACCTAGAGTGAAATGAATTTCTTTCAGTGCCGTCGATGTGTCAGCTTGAGGGGGGATGTACACAGCTGTGATTATAATCGAGGAGAATTCTCTTGGTAGATAATGCGGTCTGCATTTGATTGTAAGGAATTCTATGTCAGGTGAACAAAAGGACTTGAGTTCCTGTATGTTGTTATGATCACACCACGTCTCGTTAATCATAAGACACACACCCCCACCCTTCTTCTTACCAGATAGATGTTTGTTTCTGTCGGCGCGATGCTTGGAGAAACCAGGTGGCTGTGCCGACTCAGATAACGTGTCCTGAGTGAGCCATGTTTCCGTGAAGCAAAGAACGTTGCAGTCTCGGATGTCTCTCTGAAAGGCAACCCTCGATCTGATTTAGTCTACTTTGTTGTCCAGAGACTGTACATTGGCGATTAAAATACTCGGGTGAGGTGCACGATGCGCCCGTCGACGTAGCTTGACCAAAAGACCGGTGCGTTTACCTCTTCTCCGGCGCCCGCCGTTGTTTTGAGTCGCCAGGTGCTATCCAGTCTATTGTCCTGGTTGGGGTAACAAACAGAGAATCCTCTTTGGGAAAGTCGTATTCCTGGTCGTAATGTTGGCCGTTGCTCTTATATCCAATAGTTCCTCCCGGTTGTATGTAATAAAACTTAATATTTCCCGGGGTAACAATGTAAGAAGTAATACATAAAAAAACAAAATACTGCATAGTTTCCTGAGAACGTGAAGCGAGGCTGCCATCTCTGTCGGCGCCGGAAGTTGTGTGTGTGTGTGTGTGTGTGTGTCCCACATCTGTTGCTGATGTTAGGCACAATATAGGATGAAACACAATAAGCTAACAATCCTTTGCATGAACTGCCTACGTTATTACGCATATTATTTGTTAATTATGGAAATTAGGATACACAGGATTTATAATATACAGTAAAAGTCAAAAGTTTGGACACACTCATTTAAGGGTTTTTCTTTATTTTTACTATTTCTACGTTGTAGAATAATAGTGAAGACATCAAAACTATGAAACAACACATATGGAATCATGTATTCATCAAAAAAGTGTTAAACAAATCAAAATATATTTTATATTTAAGATTCTACAAAGTAGCCACCCTCTGCCTTGATGACAGCTTTGCACACTCTTTGCACACTCATGATGAATTCTTTTCCAACATTCTTGAAGGAGTTCCTACATATGCTGAGCACTTGTTGGCTGCTTTTCCTTCACTCTGCGGTCCAACTCCCAAACCATCTCAATTAGGTTGAGGTCGGGTGATTGTGGAGACCAGGTCATCTGATGCAGCACCATCACTCTCCTTATTGGTCACATAGCCCTTAGGAGGTGTGTTTTGGATCATTGTCCTGTTGAAAAACAAATTATAGTCCAACTAAGCACAAACCAGATGGGATGGCGTATCGCTGCAGAATGCTGTGGTAGCCATGCTGGTTAAGTGTGCCTTGAATTCGAAAAAATAACTCACAGAGAGTGTCACCAACAAAGCACCCTCACACCATCACACCTCCTCCTCTATGCTTCACGTTGGAAACCACACATGCAGAGATCATCCGTTCACCTACTCTGCGTCTCACAAAGACACAGCGGTTGGAACCATAAATCTAAAATTTGGACTCATCAGACCAAAGGACTGATTTCCACCGGTTTAATGTCCATTGCTCGTGTTTCTTGGCCCAAGCAAGTCTCTTCTTATTATTAGTGTCCTTTAGTAGTGGTTTCTTTGCAGCAAATCGACCATGAAGGCCTGATTCACGTAGTTTCTGAACAGTTGATGTTGAGATGTGTCTGTTACTTGAATTCAGTGAAGCATTTATTTGGGCTGCAATCTGAGATGCAGTTAACTGTAATGAACTTATCCTCTGCAGCAGAGGTAACTCCTGTGGCGGTCCTCATGAGAGCCAGTTTCATCATAGCGCTTGAAGTTTTTGTGACTGCACTTGAAGAAACTTTCAAAGTTCTTGAAATGTTCCGGATTGACTGACCTTCATGTCTTAAAGGAATGATGTACTGTTGTTTCTCTTTGCTTATTTGAGCTGTTCTTGCCATAATATGGACTTGGTCTTTTACCAAATAGGGCAATCTTCTGTATTCCACCCTACCTTGACAAAACACAACTGATTGGCTCAAACACATTAAGAAGGAAAGAAATTCCACAAATTAACTTTTAACAAGGCACACCTGTTAATTGAAATGCATTCCAGGTGACTGCCTCATGAAGCTGGTTGAGAGAATGCCAAGAGTGTGCAAATCTGTCATCAAGGCAAAAGGTTACTACATGATACCATATGTGTTATTTAATTGTTTTGTTGTCTTCACTATTCTACAATGTAGACAATAGTAAAAATTAAGAAAAACCCTTGAATGAGTAGGTGTGTCCAAACTTGACTGGTACTGTATATAAATATATATTTACAAAAATATGTGGGGGAAATGATGCAGAATACATTGATGGAAGCTACAATCTATATGCAATATTAAAGCTGATCTACCCACCCCCCAAAAATAAATAATACTAATAATCAATTGGCCTAGCTAGTTTCCCTACTTATAAGGACAAATTGAGTTACTTAACTTTCTCCACTTTCCCATCAGTCACTTCATTATTTATAGGTTAGTGTTAGAGGTCTGTATTAGTCGGATGCTACTTTCCACATCACGCACTGTTGAGCGTTTGTGTGTGATTGTGTGTGTGTGTATCAGGGGCACCCATGACTTGTTTTTAGAACACATTGGATTGAGCCTTTGTTTTAATAACTGCCCAACACACACATGGCCTCCCTTCCTCCCTCGCTCCATCCTTCACCTAACAGCTGTTGAACCCTTTAAAGAACCCTTGTTGGTTCCAAATAGAAAACTTTTGGTTCCACGTAGAACTCTTTTGGGTACCATGTAGAACCCTTTCCATAGAGGGTTCTACATGGAACCCAAAAGAGTTCTACCTGGAACCAAAAAGTGTTATTCTATGGGGACAGCCAAATAAACATTTTGTAATCCTTTTTTCTAAGAGTGTAGTGGGGCTGTTTTTTTCATTCAAGTTCCACATTATTTTTGGCTTCTCTAGTTACCTGCTGGTGTTGCTGTATACATCTGTGTCTAGTACAGTTTATACAGGAATAGTGGTAGTATCCTCTGCTTTCTACTTTTACTCTTATGCACCAGCCACTAACTAGCCTACTATATATAGCCTTGGCGCCTGCAGCATACCCTCTCCCTGCTATTCTACTTAGATACACTCAAAGCTTAAACTGTCCTAATAATCCCACCCAGTATTTATCATGTGGCCAGACCATCATATGCTTCTTCCTATAGTATCTAGTGATTTATGAGTTATTGGTCATGCATGGTAATATTTTCCCAGAAGCAGAGAGAGAGAGAGAAAGTCGCTTTCTCTCTTCTCAATAAAGACCCATCACAAGTCGCTGTCTGTCTGTTGCTCTCTCTCTCTCTCTCTGCTTCCTTCCCTCCCTCCCTGTTGTGACGGCCCTGAATTTGTCTGAACCGTCTCAGTGCTTCTCTTTCCCATAGAGCGCTTCCCCTTTAATTCCCAATTAAATAGCCAGCATCAGCTGCGCAAAAGTGGGGTTGTGATGGAGACGCGAATGAGGATGTGTTCAACCCTCAGTTACGAAGCTGCTGTCTTCCGTTTGTTTTGTTGCATATAAAAGTGTACTTTGTAGCCTAATAGAAAGTTTACCCAGGATCGGATCCACTCTTTGCGTCCGTTGGACTACACAGGTCCGTTGTTCTTCATGGCCTTTCTCCGCTGAAGATCTGTTGGCGGATTGGATTGTCTAACTGACTGACCGACTGACTACTGTTACGGAGTCTAGTTGATAGGTAATCGACTAGCCGGACTGTTCCCCGGACTTCACATGTAGGGATTTGTACAATGCTCGAACAAGGCTATTGAACTAGACATTGGTGTCTGTCTTTATTCCTTTATCCAACATATCATACTGAAACATGGTATCAGAAGTGGCTCGAAAACCACACGTTTGTTATTTTTGTAACTGAGTACAGTATAGGCGCAGTTACGTTCCATATGCGAACACACGCCGTGTCCTACTCACAGCACTGATCAACTCGTTGTTAGCTGGCTAGCTAGCATCACTACCTACCTCAATGGCTGAAGGCAAAGATATATCCTACTCCATCGCTATGGCAGCGAACATTCCGCCACCAAATCCCATGGTTCTCACAGGGGACTGGAATACTAATTGGGACAACTTCAGGGATGAATTCGAGGACTATGCGCTGGCGACCGGTCTACATGAGAAACCCAACGAGGTACAAGCGGCAACTCTGAGGAGTTTAATGGGCAGCGAATGCAGGCACATCTACCGGCACAATCTCACCCTCACAGCACGACAACAGGGTGATGCAAATGCTATATTGGATGCATTGGAGAATTACTTCAAACCCGCCAGGAATGTCATTTACGAGCGGTTTGTTTTTGGAAGCTGCAAAACAGGAAGAGGGCGAGTCAGTAAACAACTTTGTGACCCGTTTGAGAGAAAGATCCGCTACTTGTGAATACGGGGGATTGAAAGATGAACTGATTCGGGACAAGATAGTACTGGGAATTGCAAATGAGGATACGCACCGGCGTCTACTGAGAGAGAGAGAGGCTTAACATTAGTAACTGCCATTGAAATGTGCCGCACTGCTGAAGTCACTGACATGAGAATGAGAGCAATGGAAATGGAAACCCCACGCACCGACGTTGATACTGTTCACGCTGTTGCCAGGCAGACATTCAGACAAAACCAATCGAGGCAGAGTAATTCACCACGAACGGTGGACACAGAGAGCCCCATAGCATGTAAATACTGTGGGAATACACACACACGTGGCAAAGAGCACTGCCCTGCCTACGGAAAACCATGCAGAGCTTGTGGAACTAATAATCACTTTGCAAAAGTGTGTCTCAAAAGCAAAAGAAGGGTGAGTGAGGGGAAGATTCACTGTGTTGATGATGTCACTCAATGTTCAGAGCAGAACAGTGAAAGGGATATTTACATGCATGAATCCATTGGGGCTGTACACTCAAGAGGGAAGAAATGGTTTGTGACACTACGATTACACAACAAGCAACAACAATGTCAACTGGATTCTGGTGCTACATGCAACGTAATGAGCTACAAAGACAAAATCAATCTGGCACCTGACACACATCTATTGCCCAGCGATACTACACTAAAGCTGTACTCAGGAGAGCTAATGAGCTCTATGGGCATCTTTGAGACAGAATGTGCTATTCGGGGACGCAAACACAAGCTGGAGTTTGAGATTGTGAAAACCAGTCAACATCCTCTCCTCTCAGGCTCTACATGCGAACGCCTGGGACTGATGCAGTTCACCGTACCAAATGACCTGCACATTGTGGAGCATGTCCAGCATGGACGCCTGTCCAAAGAACAACTACTCAGCAGATATGACGATGTATTCAACAGCCCCGTTGAATCAGTGACTGGGGAGGTACACTTTGAATTGGATGAGAGCGTCACTCCAGTTCAGTGTGCTCCTCGCAATGTGCCCATTGCAATGAAAGTGGCTGTGAAGGCCCAGCTGGACAAGTATGAGGCCGATGGCCACATGACATCTGTGACTGAACCAACCGACTGGATCAGCAATATGGTCATAGTGAAAAAAACAGAGAAGCTGAGGGTCTGCATCGACCCAAAGCATCTGAACCAAGCACTGAAACGATCACACTACATCATGCCGACACTAGAGGATGTCCTCTACAAGCTTCCCAAGGCCAGGATTTTCACCTTGGTGGATGCCCGAGATGCATTCCTTCAATGCAAGCTGGATGAAGAAAGCAGCTTCATGACTACCTTCTGGACCCCCTGGGGTCGGAAAAGCTGGCTCAAACTCCCGTTTGGTGTCTCAGTGGCGCCTGAGGTATACTAACGCAAGCAGCACGAGTTACTGGCTGGGCTCAAGGGCATTGAACCCATTGCTGATGATGTCCTGATCATAGGCTGTGGTGACACAGACGAAGAAGCAGAACGCGACCACGATGTGAAGCTCCTGGCACTGATGGAGCGCTGCCGATCAGTTAAGCTTCGTCTTGGCCTGAAGAAGCTGCAGTTCAAGGTGAAAAACGTCCACTTCCATGGCCACATTCTCTCGGCCAAAGGCCTGAAGCCGGACCCATAGAAGGTCAGAGCGATCCTTGACATGCCAAACCCGTCCGATGCAAAAGGGGTACAGCGTCTCATCGGCTTTGCAAATCTTGCAAAGTTCATGCCACACCTATCAGCAGTCTGTGAGCCTCTGCGCCGGTTGCTGGACAAAGACACACCATGGCACTGGCTACCCAAGCACGAGGCCGCAGTACAGGAGATGAAATCTCTGGCTTCATCCATGTCAGTGTTGCGCTACTACGATGTCCCGAAGCCTGACACAATCCAGAGCGACTCTAGCCAAAGGGGACTGGGATGCTGCCTTATGCAGGAAGGCCAGCCCGTTGCGTTTGCCTCGAGAGCGCTCACCCCCACTGAACAGAACTATGCACAAATTGAGAAAGAGTGCCTCAGCATCGTCTTCTCCTGCCAGCGCTTCCATCACTACTTATATGGTCGAGAGCTGGTCACCGCTGAAACTGACCACAAGCCACTCATTGACATTTTCAGTAAACCTCTCCTCAACGCGCCCAAGAGGCTTCAAAGCATGCTCCTGACTCTGCAAAACAGCCTGAAGGTCATTTACAAGCCAGGACCAGAGATGTACATCAGCGACACACTGAGCAGGGCAACAGCACAATGTACAGGCAGAGGCACTGCCTATCAGCGGCATGCTATCTGTTCGCTACAGCAGGAACAACAAGATGTTCAACAGATCAATCAGGCAGACTACTTAAATGTCACAGATCACCGCCTAGCCCAGATCAGGCAACACACTGACAAGGACGAACACCTACAGTCACTGAAGTCCATGGCTCTCGCAGGTTGGCCACAGCTGAAAGAGGAGACACCTTTCACAGTGAGAGAATACTGGACCTTTCGAGATGAGATCAGCGTGCAAAATGGCATCTTGTTCAGAGGTCAGAAGGTCATTATTCCCAAATCACTACGTCCAGAGATGCTTACCCGCATACACTCCAGTCACGTTGGAGGTGATGCATGCTACCGGCAGGCTCGTGAAACGTTATACTGGCCAAACATGCAAGCAGAAATTAAAGACTCTGTCAGCAGCTGTACCACATGCAACGAGTACGCTCATGAACAGCAAAAGGAAACCTTGATGTCACACGAACTTATTCACACAGACTTATTCAGCCACAGACAAAAGGACTACCTTCTCATTGTTGATCACTACTCTGACTTTTGGGAAATTGAACTGCTCCCTGACTTGTCTGCAGAGACGGTCATAAAACGCTGCAAGGCGCAGTTTGCAAGGCAAGGTCAGCCTGACAAGGTAATCACTGACAATGGCCCACAATTCACTGCACAGTTCAAGCGTTTCGCCTCAGAGTGGGAGTTTGACCACGTGACCTCCTCTCCAAGACACCCAAAAGCAAATGGCAAGGCAGAGTCAGCTGTCAAGATTGCAAAAAACCTGTTAAGCAGGGCCTTGCGTGACGGCAACAACCCATGGAAAGCGATCTTACAGTGGAGGAACACACCCACCGAAAACATGGACAGCAGCCCAGCACAACGCCTTCTGTCCAGACGTCTGAAGACCACCATCCCTGTAGCTAACAAGCTACTTGAGCCCTGCGTCATGGTTGGTGTCACGGATAAACTGCGTCACAGAAAGCAGCTCGCTAAGTGCTTCTACGACCGGACTGCTTGAGACCTACCAGAGCTGGAGGTGGGTGAAACGATAAGGATGAAACCGCTGCCGGGAGACCACACAGGACTTTGGAGGCTGGGCACGTGCCTACAGAGAGTTGCACCATGTTCGTACCTGGTAGATGTTGGTGGCTCCCTCTATCGTCATGTCGGGTGGATCTGCGCGTAGCAGAGCAGACACACCAGAACACACCATACACTCACCTAGATGAGCTGGATCACAGTCCAGGCCTAAGGGCAAGGGGCGCAGAATTGAGACATGAGCCAACTGAATGTGAGGCTTCTACCCCACCAAGCTCTCCAGCTCGTGGCCCTAATCCTACCCCTGTCAGAGCCTATACTTACTCACGGGTGGGTAGAAGCCTTTAATAATAAAATAAAATAAAAAAACATAAGAGGAAGATGACAACTGAAGTAAAAAAAGAAAATATAATGTTTTCTCAATTGTTTTGACTTGACTGTTAAGAACTTAATGTTATGCCGTTATGTTTGCACTTTCTATTGAAAAGGATGATGTTACGGAGTCTAGTTGATAGGTAATCGACTAGCCGGACTGTTCCCCGGACTCCGTGTGTAGGGATTTGTACAATGCTCGAACAAGGTTTTTGAACTATACATTGGTGTCTGTCTTTATTCCTTTATCCAACATATCATACTGAAACAACTACCACCTTTTTGTATACGGTATTTCATGTGTTTTGATGTGATGTATACCGGGATGATTTATGTGGTCAGTTGTAATTGAGGACTTATTAAGATTTGATATGCTTTATTGTTGTGGTGAAATAATTGTTATTTTGATTGTATGATTGATACCGGGTTTGCGCTACACTTTTATGAATGGACAAACATTGCGTGACTAAGGTCACTTGAGTTCCCTGAACTCCTTTACCGGGCTGGACTCTTTTAGGCCCGAGGTACAGGACTTTTCTGGAGGATCCAGAGCTCATTATTTGTTATACTATTATGTGTGTGTGTGATCATTTATGTTGGTAATACAACCCACGCAAAAGAATACCGTTGTTTTGAAGTTATTTCCAATGTTTTAATGGTTTATGAAAAGTGTATGTTCATCCTGACTTTTACATGAGTCATTCCCTCCCAAACCAATATTTTCTCTGGTAGGCACAACCTACCTGGCACCCCTATAAACTATAACCTCAAGTCAAAACCGTTACACTGTCTCATGCCAGCCAAGAGGCTTTTGCCGTCACTCACAGGGATGCTGGTCCATGTTCACTCCAATGCTTCCCACAGTTGTGTCCTTTGACTGGATGTCCTTTGGGTGTTGGACCATTCTTGATACACACAGGAAACTGTTGAGCGTGAAAATCCCAGCAGCGCTGCAGTTCTTGACACAAACTGGTGCACCTGGCACGTACTACCATACCACGTTCAAAGGCACTTAAGTATTTTGTTTTACCCATTCACCCTCTGAATGGCATACTTACACAATCCATGTCTCAGTTGTCTCAAGACTTAAACATCTGTCTTTAACCTGTCTCCTCTCCTTCATCTACACTGATTGAAGTGGATTTAACATCAATAAGGGATCATAGCTTTCACCTGGATTCACCTGGTGAGTCTATGTCATGGAAAGAGACAAGAGTTCATGTTTTGAATACTCAGTGAATATATAAGTCTGTAACGTCTATGTTTTAAATGTATGGAATTTGTAAAAGTATTTTTGCCTGTAATGTCTTCGTTATGTGCCGGACCCCAGGAAGACTAGCTGTCACCATTGGCATCAGGCTAATAGGGATCCTAATAAAAATAATAAATCAAATCATAAATCGTAAATCTCTCAATCTATCCCCCCTCTCTCGCTCCCTTTTCTCTCCCTCTCTCTCCTTCCCTCTCTTGCTCACTCTCTCTCCTTCACTCTCTCTTTCTCTCTCACTCTTTCTCCCTCTCTCTCTCCTTCCCTCTCTCTCGCTCTTTCTCCTTCCCTCTCTCTCGCTCCTTCTCTCACCTTCCCTCTCACTCTCCCTCTCCTTCCCTCTCTCTCTCTCTCCCTCTCTCTCATTCCCTCTCTCATTCCCTCTCTCTCTCTCTCTCCTTCCTTCTCTACTTCTCTCTCTCTCTCCCTGCTTCCCATCTTTCTCCAGTACAGTGTGTCCATGGTGAGCCTGTGTAAAGTAGAGAAATGTTCTCTCCTCTCATATGCCAATGACATCACTCCTCCACTGCCCACATGTTTAGACTGGCACTCATTCGAAAGCCACCTTTCATGTTGTGTGTGTGTGTCAAATTAAACTATCAAGTCAAACTCAATCACACGTTACTGTCAAACCTGCCTCATGAGCTAGGGAGTTTTTAAGGTAAAGCACAAAAGCACTTCAAGTCCTCATATGTGGTCAAAAACATATACAGTGCCTTCAGAAAGTATTCACACCCCTTGACTTTTTCCACATTTTGTTTTGTTACAACCTGAGATGTCGTGTCACTGATCTACACACAATACGCCATAATGTCAAAGTGGTATTATGTTTTTAGAAATGTTTACAAATTAATTAAAAATGAAAAGCTAAAATGCCTTGAGTCAATAAGTATTCAAACCTTTTGCTATGGTAAGTCACATAATAAGTTGCAGGAACTCACTCTGTGTGCAATAATAGTGTTTAACATGATTTTTATATGACTACCTCATCTCTGTACCCCACACATACACATACAATTAGGTCCGAGCAGTGAATTTCAAACACAGATTCAAGCACAAAGACCAGGGAGCTTTTCCAATGTTTTGCAAAGGGCACTTATTGGTAGATGGGTAAAAAAGACAGACATTGAACATCTCTTTGAGCATGCTGCAGTTATTAATTACACTTTGGATGGTGTATCAAAACAACCAGTCACTACAAAGATACAGGCGTCCTTCCTAACTCAGTTGCCGGAGAGGAAGGAAACCACTCAGGGATTTCACCATGAGGCCAATGGTGATTTTGAGATAACTGAGGATGGATCAACAACATTGTAGTTACTCCACAATACTAACATAAATGACAGAGTGAAAAGAAGGAAGCCTGTACAGAATAAAAACAGAATAAAGGCATCCTGTTTTCAATAAGGCACTAAAGTAATACTGCAAAATATGTGGCAGAGAAATACACTTTTTGTCTTGAATACAAAAGCATTTCGTCTGGGGCAAATCCAACACAACACATCACTGAGTACCACTACTCATATTTTCAAGCATGGTGGTGGCTGCATCATGTTATGGGTATGCTTGTCATCGGCAAGGACTAGGGAGTTTTTTAAGATAAAAAGAAATGGAATAGGGCTAAGCACAGACAAAATCCTAGAGAGAAACTTGGTTCAGCATGCTTTCCAACAGACACTGGGAGATTAATTCACCTTTCACCAGAACAATTGCCTAAAACACAAATATACACTGGAGTTGCTTACCAAGACGACATTGAATGTTCCTGAGTGTCCTAGTTACAATTTTTACTTAAATCAGCTTGAAAATCTATGGCAAGACATGAAAATGGCTGTCTAGCAATGATCAATAACCAACTTGACAGCACTTGAAGAATATTTTAAAGAATAATGGGCAAGTGTTGTACAATCCAGGTGTGCAAAGCTCTTAGAGAATTACCCAGAAAGACTCACAGCTGTAATTACAGCCAGAGACTCGGGGTTGAATACTTATCTAATCAAGATATAGTAGTGTTTTATTTTCCATAAATGTTGAAAAAAAGTTTTCTTCCACTTTGCCATTACAGCGTATTTTGTATAGATCATTGACAAAAAAGTACAATTAAATCAATTTTAATCCCACTTTGTAACACAACAAAATGTGGAAAAAGTCAAGGGGTGTGAATACTTTCTGAAGGCACTGTATTTGATAATGCTGTTCTCACCACCTGCAGGATTTTGAATGCTTCTTTTTATTAATCTGTTATATTGTGATGTGTTTTTCTATTGTGTTGTTGATCCAGGTTGATCTGTGCCACAAAGCCCTCAGAACACACAGTCATTCTGGCCATTGTGCCACAGACGTAAGTATACATCGTAATTGATTGATAGCGTTTATTTGCCCTTCAAGAGGATTTTTTCCCGCAACTCACAACTCAAGTTGCATACACAAACACCAAACAACAGTAAACAAAAACAGATCTGTTTCCTCACTGATGATGATAATGACATACACATGTATGTATTCTATAATGATATGTGGTGTATATCTTATGTGGGCTGATGATGGTAATGTCATAGTGTGCCCTGTTTATTCTGTTCTTTCTCTATAGGCCTTTAGATCAGGAGGAGCCGTCTGTTCATCCTCTCCTCTGCGCTGGATTCAGCAGAGTATGTACTCTTTTCCTTATATGTTCCCTTCATCCTCCTTATATGTTATCTATGTACTATAGGGGAAAAGAGGGCATGCCTTTTATATGGCATGACATCTGCCACCACCAACTCCTCTGACTCTGTAAAGTGAACTCAGCCAGACAACTTAAAACACTCAGCATGCTATCCTATCATGCATCTGCTGAATCAGTCAGTCAGTCAGTCAGCTGTCTCATCTTATAAACACATGCAGTGTTTACCTACTGTACTGTACTGTACAGCAGGTAACAGTTCTCATCACGTGCCCTACCTCCAAGCTTTGTAGGGTGAAAGGCCTCAGAGCTCAGAACCCAGGAAGAGATTACATCCGCAGACTACACACTGTACAGTACACTATGTTGCTCATGTTTCTCTATCTATCTCTCTGGTCAGAGGTATGTGGAGAACATTAGTGTCTCTGCCTGCTATAACGAATTGCTCCAGATAGAACATGGAGAGGTGCGCTGCCAGTTCAAACTCAGGTACGTTGGTCCTCACACACACAAACACACACACACACGTTAAGTTCTTCTATCCTCGTTGGGACCTAAAATTAATTTCCATTCAAAATCCTATTTTCCCTAACCCTAACCCTAATTCTAACCCTAACACTAATTGTAACCCTAATTCTAACCCTAACACTAATTGTAACCCTAATTCTAACCCTAACACTAATTGTAACCGTAACCCTAATTCTAACCTTAACACTAATTGTAACCGTAACCCTAATTCTAACCCTAACACTAATTGTAACCCTAATTCTAACCCTAACACTAATTGTAACCCTAATTCTAACCCTAACACTAATTGTAACCCTAACCCAAATTCTAACCCTAACACTAACCCTAACACTAATTGTAACCCTAATTCTAACCCTAACACTAAACCTAACCCTTAAAATTAAAATAGCCTTTGTTCTCATGGGGACTTGTCCCCAGGAGGGAGAACTTTCCTTGTTTTACTATCCTTGTGGGGACTTTTGGGGGTTTTAGGTCCCCACATAGAAGACCCAACCCACAAACACATGCACACACACATGCAGACACACACACACACACACACACACACAAATACATACACACACACACACACACACACACAGTATGATTAAACAGATATACCTCACTTCTCTCCCTCAGGGCGTGTAACTCAGTCTTCACTGCTCTGGACCACTGTCAGGAGGCTGTGGAGATCACCAGTGAAGACCATGTGATACAGGTACACAAACACACACACATTCAGCGACACTGAAACACAATGTATCTCTTGACATTTCTTTGTTGTTTAGGTATTCTGTGAAATAAACAAACATGAAAAACAAATCATTCTTATCCATCCAGTACGTGAACCCAGCGTTTGAGCACATGATGGGATACCATAAAGGAGAGTTAATAGGGAAAGAGCTGGCAGAACTCCCCAAGAGTGACAAGAACCGAGCAGATCTTCTAGACACCATCAACACCTGCATCAAGAAAGGAAAGGTGAGCTTCTGACACTGAGCCACAGTGGAGGTGAGAGATCCTGAGAGAGACCCAAAACCTCAACACCTGGTTGAAGACCATCCATCCATTCTTTATATTTGTGTAATGTTTTCTGTCCAGTTGTCTGACTGTAATTTCCTCATTGTATGAATGTTATATTGTTGTCTGACTGTATGTTCCAACTATGTTGTCTCTAGGAGTGGCAGGGGATCTACTACGCCAGGAGGAAGTCAGGTGACAGCATACAGCAGCACGTCAAGATTACGCCTGTGATTGGCCAGGGAGGGTAAGTCACTGACATCACTTCCTCTATAAGGGGCCAGACATCTTAACTTTATTGCACTGGGGACTGGCAGGCTATTGTATGGTCTTCCACCTTGGATTGATAACTGCTTGTGCAACTGGTAGTTACACAGAGATGGTTCCCAATCTAATATGCTTTGCTTTCCATCTCTTTACAGTAAAATCCGCCATTTTGTCTCCATCAAGAGGCCCCACAGTGACAACAACAAACAGGTGAGCAGGCATGGAAGTTATTTTTATGTTTCATGTAACGAGAGCAGTCATGGTGATCTTAATGATTGATAGTTACATGATCTATTCTTCAACTGTACTTACAGAAGATAGAAGAATACCCTGTCAATCAAAAAACATTTATTGTTTTCCCCTTTTTTTCTGTCAAGTATCACATAACTCCAGTATAATGTAACTCGTATGGCCTTAAGGTCTTGTGGATCAATGGCAGCTCTATGCTGTATGGAAGGCATGTGGTGTCTGCTTTGTTTGCCAGAATTGTAGCTTCATGGTAAATATGTGGCCTCAAGTGGCTCAGAGACAGCCCTGTGCTAGCCATGGGAAGACCACTTGTCTTCTACTGTATGATGAATAGCCATACAGGACCTTTTATTTCATGTACAGTATGTTCAGTGCTGAAGAAAACCAGCAAAGACCAGCCTAAATGTCAAGCTGGCCCATACTGGTCCATGCTGGTCTATGCTGGTCTATGCTGTTCAAACTGGTCGGACCAGCATGGTCTAGCTGGTTAGGCTGGCTGACCAGCTGGTCAAGCTGGTGATGCTGGTGACCAGCTCATGCTGGTATGCTGGTATGTTGGTGACCAGTTTATGCTGGTGATGCTGGTATGCAGGTGACCGGTTTATGCTGGTGATGCTGGTATTTTGGTGACCAGATTATGCTGGTGATGCTGATATGCTGTTGACAAAGCTGGTCCATGCTGGTCTATGCTGGCTAGCTCAGGGGTCTTCAACCTTTTCTTGCCCAGGGACCCCCTCCCAGGCAAACAGGCGACCCAAGGACCCCCCATCATACGTTAGCAAAAAAATACACTGTCTTGTCTTATCATCAGGTGAATGATAATGGCAAGGAGAAGTAATCAACATTTGAAAATGAATAGATTTGGTAGATCGTTTTTCATTATTTTGACCTCCCCACATTATAATTGGAAGAGGAAGTGTAAATTCTAACATAGCCTATTAGCTAGAAAGTTAACTCCAAACAGATTTTTGAGAAGAGCAGCTGCTGGTAAACTAAAGTTAGCCATGTGTTGGCAAAAATGTATGTCCAAGTCAAGAAAGCTTACCAGCAGTCAACGGCATTTGCCGCACTGGTAGCCTATTGACTGGTAGCCTATTGACTGGTAGCCTATTGACTGGTAGCCTATTGACTGGTAGCCTATTGACGGGTGATTTTTCAAAGTCTATGTCAGATACTCCAGTGAGTGTAATTGGCTCCAATGAGTATTATTTGCTCAATATTAGGAGTTGTGAAATAAAGTTGACATCATTAGAAATAAGATATTCTCATCTTTTCTACTGTATTATATTATATATTCATAATAAAACACCTCTTTATATATATATTTCTGCGGACCACCTGCAGTACTAGACTCCGCGGACCCCTTGTTGAATACCCAAGCCCATCTTTATCATATTTCCCAGGATGCACTAATGCAGTTTTTTGGGGGGAGTTTCAATATATATTTTTTTGTTGTGTTTTTGCATGTACATTGATTGATTAATTAATCTTATGCTACACAAAGTTAATAACATATTTTCTTCTAAACTAATCCAATCTGTTAGTTGGACTGAATTACTGAAATGTTTGTTCCAGTTCAAATGATTTAAGTCAGAGGTGACAAATGCCCCGGCATTGGACACTGAATATTAGTTATATTTCCTCTTTTGTTTCTTGTATTTCCAATGCTCCCTGATTGTCTAGTGAGCTGGACACAGTGAAGAAATGGTATTAATGTAGGTCCATTATCATTTCTACATAGTTTCAAGTATATTGAGTCTGTAAAAAAAGTGTATATGTATGTATGTATGTATATATATATATATATATATATAACCTCAGAAGAAAAAGAAACGTCCCTTTTTCAGGACCCTGTCTTTCAAAGATAATTAGTAAAAATCCAAATAACTTCACAGATCTTCATTGTAAAGGGTTTAAACACTGTTTCCCATGGTCGTTCAATGAAGCATTAACAATTAATGAACATGCACATGTGGAACAGTCGTTAAGACACTAACAGCTTACAGACGGAAGGCAATTAAGGTCACAGTTATGAAAACGTAGGACACTAAAGAGGCCTTTCTACTGACTCTGGAAAAACACCAAAAGAAAGATGCCCAGGGTCCCTGCTCATCTGCGTGAACGTGCCTTAGGCATGCTGCAAGGAGGCATGAGGACTGCAGATGTGGCCAGGGCAATAAATTGCAATGTCCGTACTGTGAGACGCCTAAGACAGCGCTACAGGGAGACAGGACGGACAGCTGATCGTCCTCGCAGTGGCAGACCACATGTAGAAACACCTGCACAGAATCGGTACGTCCGAACATCACACCTGCGGGACAGGTACAGGATGGCAACAACAACTGCCCGAGTTACAACAGGAACGCACAATCCCTCCACCAGTGCTCAGACTGTCCACAGTAGGCTGAGAGAGGCTGAACTGAGGGCTTGTAGCCCTGTTGTAAGGCAAGTCTTCATCAGACATCGCCGGCAACAACGTCGCCTATGTGCACAAACCCACCGTCGCTGGACCAGACAGGACTGGCAAAAAGTGCTCTTCACTGACGAGTCACGGTTTTTTTTGTCTCACCAGGGGTGATGGTCGGATTTGCGTTTATCGTCGAAGGAATGAGCGTTACACGGAGGCCTGTACTCTGGAGCGGGATCGATTTGGAGGTGAAGGGTCTGTCATGGTACTCTACTCAGCAAACTGGATGCAGTCTATCACAGTGCCATCCGCTTTGTCACCAAAGCCCCTTATACCACCCACCACTGCGACCTGTATGCTCTAGTCGGCTGGCCCTCGCTACATATTCGTTGCCAGACCCACTGGCTCCAGGTCATCTACAAGTCCCTGCTAGGTAAAGCCCCGCCTTACCTCAGCTCACTGGTAACTATAGCAGCACCCACCCGTAGCACTCGCTCCAGCAGGTATATCTCACTGGTCACCCCCAAAGCGAATTCCTCTTTTGGCCGCCTTTCCTTCCAGTTCTTTGCTGCAAATGACTGGAACGAACTACAAAAATCATTGAAACTGGAGACACTTATCTCCCTCACTAGTTTTAAGCACCAGCTTTCAGAGCAGCTCACAGATCACTGCACCTGTACATAGCCCAACCAACTACCTCATCCCTACCGTAGTCATTTATTTATCTTGCTCCTTTGCACCCCAGTATTTTTACTTTGCACATTCATCTACTGCACATGTACCATTCCAGTTTTAAATTGCTATACTGTAATTACTTCACCACCATGGCCTATTTATTGCCTTATGTTCCTTATCCTACCTCATTTGCACACGTTGTATCTAGATTTTTTTTTTCCTACTGTATTATTGAGTGTGTGTTTGTTTACTCCAATGTGTAACTATGTGTTGTTGTATGTGTTGAACTGCTTTGCTTTATCTTGGCCAGGTCGCAGTTGTAAATGAGAACTTGTTCTCAACTTGCCTACCTGGTTAAATAAAGGTGAAATATAAATAAATAAATAAATGGTCTGGGGCGATGTGTCACAGCATCATCAGACTGAGCTTGTTGTCATTGTATGCAATCTCAACGCTGTGCGTTACAGGAAAGACATCCTCCTCCCTCATGTGGTACCCTTCCTGCAGGCTCATCCTGACATGACCCTCCAGCATGACAATGCCACCAGCCATACTGCTTGTTCTGTGCGTGATTTGCTGCATAACAGGAATCTCAGTGTTCTGCCATGGCCAGCGAAGAGCCCGGATCTCAATCCCATTGAGCACGTCTGGTACCTGTTGGATCGGAGGTTGAGGATTAGGGCCATACACCCCAGAAATGTCCAGGAACTTGCAGGTGCTTTGGTGGAAGAGTGGGGTAACATCTCACAGCAAGAACGGGCAAATCTTGTGCAGTCCATGAGGAGGAGATGCACTGCAGTACTTAATGCAGCTGGTGGCCACACCAGATATTGACTGTTACTTTTAATTTTGACCCCCTTTGTTCAGGTACACATTATTCAATTTATGTTAGTCACATGTCAGTGGAACTTGTTCAGTTTATGTCTCAGTTGTTGAATCTTGTTATGTTCATACAAATATTTACACATCAAAAATAAACACTGTTGACAGTGAGAGGACGTTTCTTTTTTGCTGAGTTTGTATACAGTACCAGTCAAAAGTTTGGACACACCTACTCATTCAAGGGTTTTTCTTTATTTTACTATTTTCTACATTGTAGAACAATAGTTAAGACATCAAAACTATGAAAGGAAACATATTGAATCATGTGGTAAGCAAAAAAGTGTTAAACAAATCAAAGTATATTTTAGATTCTTCAAAGTAGCCACCCTTTTCCTTGAACACTCTTGGCATTCTCTCAACCAGCTTCACCTGGAATGCTTTTCCAACAGTCTTGAAGGAGTTCCCACATATGCTGAGCACTTGTTGGCTGATTTTCCTTCACCATGCAGTCCAACTCCAACTTTGGGCCATTGTTCTGTTGCAAATCAAATGATAGTCCAACTAAATGCAAACCAGACGGGATGGCGTATCACTACAGAATGCTGTGGTAACCATGCTGGTTAAGTGTGCCTTGAATTCTAAGTAAATCCCAGACAGTGTCACCAGCAAAGCACTCCCACACCATCACACCTCTTCCGCCATGCTTCATGGTGGGAACCACACATGCAAAGATCATCCGTTCACCTACTCTGTGTCTCACAAAGACACAGCGGTTGGAACCATAAATCAAAAATTTGGACTCATCAGACCAAAGGACAGATTTCCACCGGTTTAATGTCCATTGCTCATGTTTCTTGGCCAAAGCAAGTCTCTTCTTATTATTATTGTCCTTTAATAGTGGTTTCTTTGCAGCAAATCAACCAAGGCCTGATTCACGCAGTCTCTGAACAGTTGATGTTGAGATGTGTCTGTTACTTGAATTCTGTGAAGCATTTATTTGGGCTGCAGTCTGAGGTACAGTTAACTGTAATGAACTTATCCTCTGCAGCAGAGGTAACTCTGGGTCTTCCTTTCCTGTGGCGGTCCTCATGAGAGCCAGTTTCATCATAGCGCTTGAAGTTTTTGTGACTGCACTTGAAGAAACTTTCAAAGTTCTTGAAATGTTCTGGATTGACTGACCTTCATGTCTTAAAGGAATGATGGACTGTTGTTTCTCTTTGCTTATTTGAGCTGTTCTTGCCATAATATGGACTTGGTCTTTTACCAAATAGGGCAGTCCTCTGTATACCACCCTACCTTGACAGAACACAACTGATTGGCTCAAACACATTAAGAAGGAAAGAAATTCCACAAATTAACTTTTTAACAAGGCACACCTGTTAATTGAAATGCATTACAGGTGACTACCTTATGAAGCTGGTTGAGAGAATGCCAAGAGTGTGCAAAGCTGTCATCAAGGCAAAGGGTGGCTACTTTGAAGAATCTCAAATATAAAATATATTTTGATTTGTTTAACACTTTTTTGGTGATTACATGATTCCATATGTGTTATTTCATAGTTTTGATGTCTTCACTATTATTCTACAATGTAGACAATAGTGTCACCTTAATCGAGGAGTGGTGGCACCTACCTGGTTAAATAAAGGTGAAATAAAAAAAAATAAAAAACAGCCTCCTGTGATGCAGTTCCTTCAGAAAGTATTCATAACCCTTGAATTATTCCTCATTTTGTTGTGTTTTAGCCTGAATTCCAAATGGTTGAGAATATATATTTTTTAACCCATCTGCACACAATACCCCAAAATGACAAAGTGAAAACATGTTTTATTAATTTATAAAATTATATTGAAAATTAAATACAGATATATCTAATTTACATAGGTATTCACACCCCTGAGTCAATACTTTGTGTAAGCACCTTTGGCAGTGATTACAGCTGTTAGTCTTTCTGGGTAAGTCTCTAAGAGTTTTCCACACCTGGATTGTGCAACATTTGGCCATTCATCTTTTCAACATTCTGTAAGCTCTGTCATTGCTAGATAACAATTTTCAAGTCTTGCCATACATTTTCAAGTAGATTTAAGTCAAAACTGTAACTCGGCCACTTAGGAACACTCACTGTCTTCTTGGTAAGCAACTCCAGTGTAGATTTGGCCTTGTGTTAAGTTATTGTCCTGCTGAAAGGTGAATTAAGCTCCCAGTTTCTGGTGGAAAGCAGACTGAACCAGGTCTCCCTCTAGGATTTTGCCTGTGCTTAGCTTCCTTCCATTTATTTTGTATCCAGAAAAATTCCCCAGTCCTTAACAATTACAAGCATACCCATATCCTGATGCTGCCACCACTATGCTTGAAAATATGGAGAGTGGTACTCAGTAAAGTGTTGTATTGGATTTGCCCCAAACATAACACTTCATTTTCAGGACAAAAAGTTCACTGAAATTCACTGCTCGAGTGAAGGACCTTAAAGATAATTGTATGTGTGGGGTACAGAGATGAGGTAGTCATTCAAAAATCATGTTAAACACTATTATTGCAAACAGAGTGAGTATGTGCAACTTATTATTTTTTGTTATTTAGTATTTTATTAGGATCCCCATTAGCTGTTGCAAAAGCAGCAGATACCCATCCTGAGGTCCACACAAAATATGAAACATGACATAATACAGAACATAAATTGACAAGAACAGCTCAAGGACAGAACTACATAAAAAGAATGTAAAGGCACATGTAGCCTACATATCGATTTATACACGCAAACAATCTATTATGTGACTTGTTAAGCAAATTTCTACTCCTGAACTTATTTAGGCTTGCCATAACAAAAGGATTGAATACTGTACTTGACTCAAGACATTTCAGCTTTTCAGGTTTTATTAATTTGTAAACATTTCTAAAAATATAATTCCACTTGGACATTATGGGTTATTGTGTGTGACAAAAAAAATCAATTTAATCAATTTTAAATCCAGTTTGTAACACAAACAAATGTGGAAAAAGTCAACGGGTGTGAATACTTTCTGAAGGCACTGTATATATATTTTTCATTTTTTTACTCAAACCACCCGCGGGCCGGATTGGACCCCCCTCGGGCCGTTTGTTTGACACCCCTGATTTAGGTAGTTTAACCCTGGCAGTCATTCTGAATGCAGATTGTGGGTAAATAAAACTTCAAATTGTTGGATATTCCCACTCTGGCTAGATTCCAATAGGAATTAAACATCACTGTAGCCACTGTATTAGGAAAAACTAGGCCCTCAAAGTAAGGCCTTATGATATATGTACTGGACTGTCTTAAATAATAAAGCACTTTGATGCTGATCACTAGTGAAGGCTTGTCACCAGCAAAAACACAGTGAAAAAAAACAGCAAAAAGACAGTGAAGGAACCAGCAAAAACACAGTAAAGGCGGGTGACCAGCATGGCCAGCCTATGCTGGTCAATGCTGTTTTTTTCAGCAGGGCTGGCCCCCAGGGTTCTGTAACAGTGTGACAGACAACACTATGCTATGTGGTAAACATTGATTGTCCACTCTACTCTGTATGCACAGTACCATGTAAAAAGTTGTCTGCCGTCTGTTGACATACTCTAAGTTGCTTTGGCATGTTAGCATTGTTTTGGCATTTATGGCATCTGTAGTCTACAGTGGCCTGTTTCTTTTGGCTTGCTTAGGAGCAGGTGTGTGGTTCTCAGTAGGATTTCAGGCTAACAGCTAGTGTTCATGCTAAGTTAGTGCTAAGCTATAGGCGCCGCCAAGGCTATTAATACCTACAGGACAAACTAGCTGCACTCTGACAGACACTACCCTAAGCTAGCTAGCTGCTGCTGCCTTTCATCTGAGTCAAAGCCCAGCTATCACAGTCCTGTTGGCTCTCCTGACTCCTAGCTTTGGAAATCTCAGCGTTGTCGCTGGTTCCTGTATGTGACACAATTCCTGATGCTATCTGTATAACTTTATACAGTTTAAAATACATTTTTAATAAATAGAAGTAGATTTTAAGTGAGGTGTTAAGCACTGCTGACTAACGGAAAGTCAACTTTTGGAAAGTGCTGAAAGTGGCACACCCCTCTCCTCTTCATTGCAGTGTGATTTATGACATTCCCCTATCAGTCCTTACGGTACCTATTCTCATTTACAATCCTTGTGGCCAACTGTTGTCAAGACAGCAATGCTGTAGGCTACTGTTTCTGTCTGGGAATGGTTGCTTTGAGTATTAAACAGAATCATTCCTGTTGCTTGTCTTTCCCACCGCAGCCCTTGGCCAGTGTCCCTAGTTTCCATTTTAAGTCTAGTTGTTGAGTTAGCAGCAGGATCTCTAAGTAGACCTTCACCATGTAGGACTCTGACCTATTTCTACTTAACTGTCTCTCTCTATACTCTCTCTCTCCCCCCACCCCTCTCTCTCTACTCTTCCCCCTCTCTCTCACCTCTCTTTCACTCTCTCTCTTCTCTCACTCTTTCTCTCTCACCCCTCTTCCTTTCTCTCCACTCACGGTCATCATCCATATTGCTGAATGTTTCCCTTGCAGCTCCAGCCAGTGTAATGTGCTTTGTTTTAGTTCATATCTTTTTGTGTGTTACAGCCCCAAGAGGCCATTAAGATACAAGCCAGCTAAATCTGGCAGCCTCCTGTGTCATCAGCAGTGTTTACACTGATTTAATCTTATTAGAGAAAGAGATGGGGAAAGAGAGAGAGAGATTGATTGTTTTGAGTGAGCTGAGAGCAGTTGACTTGTGTCCTGATCGGTCCTGTTGTGCCTGCTGACAGGAGCAGATTTACATAGAGCAAGCTAAGCTGTAGATAGAGATAAGATACAAGTCTGCTGCTGTCTTTTTAAAGAGCAGTGCAGGGACATTAGAGTGTGTATCACCGCCCAGCTGGCAAGCACTTATCAGACCACTGCTGGCTCTGATCCAGCACACCACTGTAGACAAGCCCATATCAAACTATCAGACGTGTTGACAGCTGATGCCACTAGCAACCCAACAGTGAACTAGCTGTAGTTAATGGACAGTCTGCATAATGCTGTTAGTAGTGCCTGCTAGTTACCTACTGCCATTAGCCCACTATAGAGCCGATGAGTAACTCAGGCAGTGCTGACTTTCATGGCCAGAGGTAGTCCTGAGTAGCGGTGTGTGTCATGGCCAGAGGTAGTCCTGAGTAGCGGTGTGTGTCATGGCCAGAGGTAGTCCTGAGTAACGGTGTGTGTCATGGCCAGAGGTAGTCCTGAGTAGCGGTGTGTGTCATGGCCAGAGGTAGTCCTGAGTAACGGTGTGTGTCATGGCCAGAGGTAGTCCTGAGTCTGTGTGAGGATGCTCCAATTTGATTAGCGGTCACTGGTCATATCAATCCTTACAGAACATCACACATCACATTCCTCTCTTTATCTCTCTCCATCTTTCTCTTTAGTTTGTCTCCCTCCATCTCTCTCTCATCTCTGTATCTGAAGGGAATCAGTAGTGGTAACTTGAGCTGATCCTTACTTTATCACATCCTCAGTCCCCTGTGGTTTCGGTTTGATTCTCATTCTTCCCCATCCCCCCACACACAAAATCACTACTCACCCACCCCTTCCCTCTCCTCCCCACCTCCTCTCACCATTACTCCTTTTCCTCACCTACATGTGTCAGGCCTATGGATTGACCCTCCTGTGTGCAGTAATGTGTAGCTCTATGGGCACAGTAGTTGGGTAATGTTGAGTCCATGTTGTGTCTGTGTTATTAGTGTGTTACATGTCTCACTGTGTTACATGCTCTCACTGTGTTACATGCTCTCACTGTGTTACATGCTGTCACTTTGTTACATGTCTCACTGTGTTACATGTCTCACTGTGTTACATGCTCTCACTGTGTTACATGCTCTCACTGTGTTACATGCGCTCACTGTTTTACATGCTGTCACTTTGTTACATGTCTCACTGTGTTACATGTCTCACTGTGTTACATGTCTCACTGTTTTACATGCTGTCACTTTGTTACATGCTCTCACTGTGTTACATGCTGTCACTTTGTTACATGTCTCACTGTGTTACATGTCTCACTGTGTTACATGTCTCACATGTCTCACTGTGTTACATGCTCTCACTGTGTTACAGGCTCTCACTGTGTTACAGGCTCTCACTGTGTTATATGCTATCACTGTGTTACATGAGCTCACTGTTTTACATGCTGTCACTTTGTTACATGTCTCACTGTGTTACATGTCTCACTGTTTTACATGCTGTCACTTTGTTACAGGCTCTCACTGTGTTACATGCTGTCACTTTGTTACATGTCTCACTGTGTTACATGTCTCACTGTGTTACATGTCTCACATGTCTCACTGTGTTACATGCTCTCACTGTGTTACATGCTCTCACTGTGTTACAGGCTCTCACTGTGTTGCATGCTGTCACTGTTACATGCTCTCACTGTGTTACATGTCTCACTGTGTTACATGCTCTCACTGTGTTACATGTCTCACTGTGTTACATGTCTCACTGTGTTACATGTCTCACTGTGTTACATGCGCTCACTGTGTTAAATATTGTCACTGTGTTGCATGCTGTCACTATGTTACATGCTCTCACTGCGGGGGAGACAACGTGTCAAAACATTGCACAATAAAACTCTTTCTTTCAAACACCAGCCAGATCTACTAATTTTCTCTCCCTCTCCCTCTTTTTGTGTTTGACACAGTGGATATCAAACTAAGCCTTTCTTCTCTTTGTCTCTCAGGTCCATAAGATCAACAAAGACGGAGACCATTCCCAGTCAGGTAAGCTACAGTACACTCCCTGTCTCTTTATTGTTTCACTGTGTCATCATAAGGACACTGACGTAACTTTCAGGAGACAAATCACTGAGCTTTTTTTCAGATAAGAATTTCAGACAATTTGTTTAAACTGGAAAGTTCAACACTAAACAACGGTAGAAGAGAAGTGAGGCAGTTGTCTATCTTTAAGAAACTGTCTCAGTCCTATCTGGGTCATATAGTCCGTCATCCTGTGTTTTCTTTTCCCAGAAAGCCATTCCCTGCGTCACAGAGACAGGAGGAAAGAGTCTGTTGATGCCAGGTCAATCAGCTCGCGTGGCAGTGAGGGTGAGTATGTGTGTGTGTGTGTGTGTGTGTGTGTGTGTGTGTGTGTGTGTGTGTGTGTGTGTGTGTGTGTGTGTGTGTGTGTGTGTGTGCATTCGTGCTTGCATGCATGCCCGTGTGCATGTCTGTAGTTGTGAGAAAGGGTAAGAGATGGGGGTATGGGAAGACTGAGTGAGGGATCCCAAGGGAGATGGAGGAAGACAGAAATATAAAAACGAAGGGACAAGAAGAAGGATATATAGAGAGGAGAAGATAGAGAGAGGAAGGAAGTAAAGAGAAAGGGGGATGAGGAGAGAGGGAGGGTCAGAGAATAGACCTCAGAGAGCCGTGTCGGGCTCTGATGACATCACTAAGCCCCCCCTCCTCACTCTGACGCAGCTCCTGCTATTTTCATCAGCTGGGCTGAAGTGGTGCTTCTCCTGTCCTCTACCTCTCGTTCTCTTTCTCTCTCTCTCTCTCTCTCTCTCTCTGTTTCATTCTTCTTCTCCGTATTTTCCCTTCTCCTGTTATTTTCTCTCTCTCCTCTCCTCCCTATTTTCTATTTTTTCTACTCTTCCTTTTCCGCTGTTCTTTCTCCTCTCAATTCATAAAGAACATACATATTGCATCATTGTACAGGGCACCACAGCCCCAGTGGTGTTTTGAGTTACATCCATTAGACATTATTAAGTTAATTTAATATGAACTAAAATGACATGTTTTACTGTAAGAGGAGCATGTCACAGTACTGTAAGAGGAGCATGTCACAGTACTGTAAGAGGAGCATGTCACAGTACTGTGTCTTGTTGTCTCCAGCTCCCAGTCTGCAGAACCGGAGGTACTCCTCTGTAGCCAGGATCCACTCTATGACCATAGAGGCCCCCATCACCAAGGTACAGTACACACACACACACACACACACACACACCACCAATTGCCAACCGTGCCAATTTATCCTCCAAACACCGGCTTCTCAGGCATTATCACTTAAATCTGATTGTAGTGCCATTCTTCCATCTAATTCTCTAATGAGAGTTCTGGGATCAGGCTATAACTGAAATCCTCCTCAGTCTTATTCTTGGCTTCATGATGTTCCTTTATACTCTGACTAGCTGCTTTATCTATTTGGCCCCAGACATGATTTCTATGGCATCACATGCAGAGCTCCCTGACACTGGCTCAAAGAAAGACACTTTCTGTCTGAAAAGGGACATGTCCCTTAGGCGTGCATGTGTGTGTGTGTGTTATGTTCCTAGATCTATTGGATATTTGAGGGTTGTATTTTGATCATGCCCACTTGCTCTCTAACACAGGATGGTAACGCCTAGGGAGAATTGTCATGCACGGAGAAACAGCTGTGCTAATCGCGCTCTTATCTATTCAAACGGCAGAACGTACAGCCAGTGAGACACAGACCTGCCCACCATAGAGATGGAATTATATTTCTATGCTGTCCATGCATTACGCAGCGCCTCAGACTTGTTTGCATAAGACATCACATGGCCAATGATATGTTGAAAAAACACTTGGCCCCTAAGCCCTTTATCGAGTGGCCACTTGCCGATGTGTTTGATAGGGATCACTCGAGTCTTCCATTGTTTTGGTGCAAAATGAGAATTGATATGATGCTTACAGTATTCCAAAATGAAAACCCAATGGCGAGCCTCATGTGTCCCACGGCGACTCGTTTTGAACATGATTCACTATGAAACACTTCCAGACAGACGCACGCTCTGATAATAGATAGTGAGAAGTTGTCCAAACAAAACGGCACTGAAGCACTTTGCCACTCGCCAGTGACTAAGCTGATTTAGCTAACGTGGCCTACCTGCTCAATGTTCCTGCTAGCTACTAGCAAGCTTCATTGACAAACACAGAGATGGAACTAACTAGTGATTTTGGGCACTAATCAACAGCGTGTAGGTTGTGCTTTATTTACAATAGTTTGACAGTTTGCTGAAGTTGTAGACATGTTCTCAGAAATCAGTCCCTAGCATAGCAGCAGGTCAGCTGACTCGATACTGTCTGCAACACTGCCAGTATAATGCAGAAATACTGCACCAAACCCCTTAGTAAAATTACGAGACTAAGACCTCCTCAGCAAGAGGGTGAAATGTTGCTACCGTGACTCAAGGGGGACAAACAACATAGCACACCCACATCAAACCACACCCCCAAGACCCAAATCTCGTTTTTCTTAATGGGCAGCAGAAAAACATGTGGAAACGCAGAGTTCAGCCCCCCTTTAAATAGAATGTAACTGTGTGCTCTATCTCTCTCTGCCTTCCTCCATCTCCAGGTGATCAACATCATCAACGCGGCCCAGGAGTCCAGTCCGGTGTCGGTAGCAGATGCGCTGGACCGGGTCCTGGAGATCCTGAGGACCACAGAGCTCTACTCTCCTCAGCTGGCCTCCAAGGAAGACGACCCACACACCAACGACCTCGTCGGGGGGCTCATGAGCGTGAGTCAGAGGCTACACACGCATTCACGCACACACACAACAAATACACATGCTCGTACACACACACACACCTTCACAAGCCCCATTTAATCAAAGTCTGGAACCAGTTTTTAGGATACTCCCCTCCACCCACACACCAACAACCTCGTAGGGGGGCTCATGAGGGGCTACACATGCACACACACATACCCCTCCTCTCTCCTCTCTCTCCTCTCCTCTCCCCTCCCATCTCTTCCTCTTCTCTTCTCTCCTCTTCTCTCAAAACACTCAAACACGAGAGTCCCTGAGTTATGTGGGATGTCTCGTTGTATGAATTATAATGCTGAAGTCACTGTATAATGTGAAATATGTTGTTATTTGCCAGATTTGAGATAAACCAAAAGGATATTTTTGTAATGTTTTTTCACAGCATGGATGAAGAGTGCTTTGCTGTCTTTTTCCTTCTGCAGGATGGCCTACGGAGACTGTCTGGGAACGAGTATGTCTTTTCCAAAAGTACCTTTCCAAGTAAGCATCAGTCTGTTTCATCACATCAATATTATCTTTGTTCATTATCTTACCAGAAGGGTACGGCTACTTACAACTAGGGCCCTAGAATTTACACTAATTAGGTCACATGACCCTAATTACAACACAAGCTGAGTTTAATTATGTTTTCAATTGTGTTATAGCACGTTTTAGTGTTATATGTGTGTTGCATAATTCATTTGTAATATTTCATCTAATTAAATTACACTGGGAGCCTAATGCACTCATTCACATTACACATACTTGGGGGCTTATGGAGTTTTGATGAAACCATTACTTTCCGTGTATGGACCTCTGTCTGTCTGAAAAGTGATAGAAAATGTCTCAGATCATTTCATCGGTTGGAGTCTACAATTGCATCCATTGGCAGTCATTGGCAGTCATTGCGTAATCCCCTTATATTTGTTCAAGTCATGATGAATCATGGACGAAACTAAAATGAGAGGATGTTCTGGGCGGTAATGACATATGATAATCACATGTAGTTAATGACAAACTGTATACAGAAGTAATGGATGTACTTCTTCTTTCTGAGAAGTGGAAGGGTACTGCTGAGAAGTGGAAGGGTACTGCTAAGAAGTGCTGAATACATTGTCCTTAGTGCAGCCCTCTCAAATCTAATTGTATTTGTTACATGCTTCGAAAACAACAGGTGTAGACTAACAGTGAAATGCTCACTCTCCTGATAGTCTGTAGGACCTGAGAGGCTGAGCCTGAAGTGAGTTTAGGTGAACACGATTCTGAACCCACTTGTAAAGCTACCTTACCTTCTATGACCATAGAAGTCATTAGAAGTCATTTAATATGATCTCTATGTATCACCCTCTACCATAAGGACCATGTTGCTAGGTAATTTAGGGACACAGACGAGGACTACGTTGGAAATCTTTGTTGATGCGTTGTGCTCTTAGGGCTCCCATATGCAACCGTTCAATGGATCAAGGCTGGCCCTTTCAACCCTCCCCTAACCTTTAGTTAGTGTGTGTTTGCAGTCACAAGGAAATAAGCAAATAGTAGTGTTGCTGACAGACTTTCACATGTTGTTCCTAACTGAAGTGTATGGACTTTCACATGTTGTTCCTAACTGAAGTGTGTGTCCAGCGAATATAAACACACAGAAAAACAACTTCAAATGGAAACAGCTGTGTCTGCGTTTGTGTGTGTGGTGACAAACAAGAGCACAGTTATGGGCCTTAAGATCACGTTCTTACAGAACAACACTATAGTGGGCAGATCTTAGAGAATCATTAGAAGTTACTAGCAGGTGTGGGCATATCCAGCCAACTGCCCAAACAAGCTCCAGCTAGCCGTTTCTTCAATCTGTGCATGTTTGTGCATCTCCAGATATGAGCCAGAGTCAGCTGGCCATCCCAGTAACGCTGAATGACATCCCTCCGGCCATCCTGAGATGCTGGATGACGAGGACCAATGGGAGTTTAACATCCTAGAGCTGGAGGCTGCCACCTGTAAGAGGTATGGAGGAGAGAGAGAGGACAGGAGCTGGAGGCTGCCACCTGTGAGAGGGAGGAGAGGGAGAGGGGGGGGAGGAGAGAGAGAGAGGAGCTGGAGGCTGCCACCTGTAAGAGGTATGGAGGGAGAGGGAGGAGAGAGAGAAGGAAAGAGAGTGAGGACAGGAGCTGGACAGTTGAGGGAAGTGGTGATGAGTAAGAGAGGGATAGGTTGTTAGGGGTTAAGGGAAAGTGAAGATAGAGGTTACTGTACACTCAGTGTACAAAACATTATGAACACCTGCTCTTTCCATGACACACTGGCCAGGTGAAAGCTATGATCCCTTATGGATGTTACCTGTTAAATCCAATCAGTGTAGATGAAGGGCAGGAGACAGGTTAAAGAAGGATTTCTTAGTCTTGAGACAATTGAGACATGGATTGTGTATGTGTGCCATTTAGACGGTCAATATTGAAGTGCCTTTGATCAGGGTATGGTGGTAGGTGCCAATTTGTGTCAAGAACTGCAGAGCTGCTGGAGTTTTTCACGCTCAACAGTTTCCCGTGTATATGTAAATGGTCCACCACCCAAAGGACATCCAGCCAACTTCACACAACTGTGGGAAGCATTGGAGTCAACATGAGCCATCATCCCTGTGGAACGCTTTTGACACCTTGTAGAGTCCATGCCCTGACGAACTGAGGCTGTTCTGAGGGCAAAAGAGAGGCTGCAACTCAATATTAGGAAGGTGTTCCTAATGTTTGGTGTATTCAGTGTACACCAATACAAAAGGGAAAGAGCGTCCTCCCTCTATCACTCATCTACCTCCCTGTCCTCTCTCTGTCATCCCCACAGACCTCTGACCTACCTGGGCTTGAAGATCTTTGCTCGCTTCAGTGTGTGTGAGTTCCTGAGCTGCAGTGAGGCTACGCTACGCTGCTGGCTGCAGGTCATAGAGGCTAACTACCACGCCTCCAACTCCTACCACAACTCCACCCACGCCGCTGACGTCCTACACGCTACTGCCTACTTCCTACGCAAGGAGAAGGTCAAGGTATACCAAACACACATACCAGCATACACACACACACAACTCCTACCACAACCCCACACCAGCCCGAAGAAGACCTTCTGGTTAGACAATTGTTGCATATGCGCACACTACTTATGAACACAAATGAAATTACTAAATTACAATATTTCGCCTGCCATATCAATGTGCTGATTGATTGATAAGTTGATCTACTACGTAATTCACTGCCAAGTGTTTTCAATAGTGTGTGTGTGTGTGTGTGTGGTAGAGTAGAGTAGAGTAGAGTAGAGTAGAGTAGAGTAGAGTAGAGTAGAGTATCAGTTTTCTTTGCTTGGCAGGAGGGGAATGTATGCCAGTGACCATTGAGAGTTGGAGTGGGGATGTTTTTATAGCTTCGGTCTTGTTCCAGTATTTGACTCAGTCAAAAAGTGTTTTGCCTTGAGGGCATTGAGATCCTCATACTTTCCCTCCCTTTTCTCCCTGCTTCTCCCCTCCAATAAATATCTCCTCTCCTTGTCATAAAGTGAACATTTGCTAGTGATTATTAGTATTAGTTTTGCTTGCATGGCGTGAATTATTTGTTATTATTAATTTGTTGAGTATGAGGTTATGCTAAGAGAGACTTGGGCAGTATTTATATTTTATGCACAATTTCAACAACAACAAAAAAGCTGGTCTAAAAGTCTCAAAATGATTTTGCTGTCTCAGTCCCATCACTGATTCATAGGTGCATATGATTTTCTTTTAAGAGAAACTGTGGATTGTAAAAGTTGTAGGAAACTGAGCTCCCTACAAAAAAAAAAATATTATCTGTGCTTCTGTGGAAGTTTGACACTGATGTCACTTCCTGATTGCTATATGTCTCCCGGGGCTCGTGGGAGTTTTAGCTTACTAACACTACTTCCTGGTTGTGTCATGTGTTCTCAGGGCAATCTGGACCAGCTGGACGAGGTGGCTGCGTTGATCGCGGCGACGGTCCATGATGTGGACCACCCAGGGAGGACCAACAGCTTCCTGTGTAATGCAGGAAGTGAGCTGGCCATCCTGTATAACGACACGGCAGTGTTGGAGAGTCACCATGCCGCCCTCGCCTTCCAACTCACCGTCAGGGATATCAAGAGCAACATCTTCAAAAACATAGACAGGTACAGTCAGGAGTGAGTCTAGGAGAGAAAATAATGGTTTCCACCTGGAGCTTTGAGTGCTTGCTAGCCTGGTCCCAGGTCTGTTTGTGCACAGACTGATCTGGGACCAGGCTAAGTGCTTGTTAAAATAATGAATTGACTTGCCTTCCTCTAAGCCATCAGAGAGACCACATAACCACTGGCGACAGATATGGAGCATGTTGGGTTATTACCCTGGAACATATCATGTGATGTGATTCACTTCTAGGTTTTTATGGACCTAGAACTTCTTGGAAAACAGTGAGGACAGTTGACTATCCTGGTCCTGTAAGCCCCTCTCTGTGTGTTTATATTAGGACTCAGTTCAGGACGTTGAGGCAGGCCATCATAGACATGGTGCTGGCTACAGAGATGACCCGTCATTTTGAACACGTCAACAAGTTTGCCAACAGCATCAACAAACCAATGGCTGCCATCGAGGAGTCCAGCTCAAATGTAAGACACAGCCCCTTGTCTGTGTATATGTGTGTGTGTGTGTGTTTGTGAGTGTGTGCTAGCGTCCATGTGCATGTGTAGTTTATTATTACATAATAAAGATGGTTGTTAACATTAGCCAATTGAGTGGGAACAGAAAAGATAGAAACCGTTTTAGTTCTTAAATACAGTATATTCAATGAGCATTAATGAGAAAATAGGAATAAAAGGCTAAATATTTTGACATTCAAAAATGGAGAGTTCTAGTGGAAAATACTCTATTCAGAGCATGTGACTCCAGTTTGAAGCCCCTATCTGAGATTAGCAATCATTGGCCTCGTGGGCAGAAGCCTGTCTAGCCTGATTCTATCTCAACCCTACTACTACTAAAATAATATCACAAAGCAACTAAATAATCTGTGAGAGGAGCAACTTGAAGGGGCAGGCCAACATTATGTCTAACCTTTGGAAACCACGTTTGACTCCGTTCCATTAATTCCATTCCAGTCATTACAATGAGCCCGTCCTCCTATAGTTCCTGCCACCAGCCTCTACTGATGTATACCATAGTGTGTGTGTGTGTGTGTTTCTGACCGATTGTGTGTGCGTCAAAACGTGTGTGTGTCTTTGACCTTGTGTGTGTGTGTGTGTGTGTTTCTCTAACAGAGTGAAGGCAGTGACAGCGAGGGTCCAGCCAGCATCAGGAACAGCCCAGAGAACCGGCTGCTGATCAAGAGGATGATGATAAAGTGTGCTGATGTGGCCAACCCCTGTAGACCTCTGGAGCTCTGCATAGAATGGGCCGGACGCATCTCTGAGGAGTACTTTTCCCAGGTGAGCGGGCTGACAGGGATGGAAGGAGGAAGAGAGGGCTGCTGGAGGAGGGGATGGCTGTATGTTAAATGTGGGATTAAAGGGTAACAGGGCAGAAGGTAAAGGCATGGAGAGGGGGAAGGGGACAGCGAGGGGTTAGAATGAGTAATCACTGTTCTTTGGGAGCTTCATGAAATGGGTTTCCATGGTCGAGAAGCTGCACACAAGCCTAAGATCACCATGCGCAATGCCAAGCGTTGGCTGGAGTGGTGTAAAGCTCGCCACTATTGGACTCTGGAGCAGTAGAAACACGTTCTCTGTAGTGATGAATCAAGCTTCACCATCTGGCAGTCTGACGGATGAATCTGGGTTTGGCGGATGCCAGGAGAATGCTGCCTGCCCGAATGCATAGGGCCAACTGTAAAGTTTGGTGGAGGAGGAATAATGGTCTGGGGTTGTTTTTCATGGTTCGGGCCCCTTAGTTCCAGTGAAGGGAAATCTTAACGCTACAGCATACAACTACATTCTAAACGATTCTGTGCTTCCAACTTTGTGGCAACAGGAAGGCCCTTTCCTGTTTCAGCATGACAATGCCCCTGTGCACAAAGCAAGGTCCATAAAGAAATGGTTTGTTGGGATACGTGTGGAAGAACTTGACTGGCCTGCACAGTGCCCTGACCTCAACCCCATTGAACACCTTTGGTTCAGTGCCCGATCTCAGCTTGTAGCTGAATGGAAATCCCTGCAGCAATGTTCCAACATCTAGTGGAAAGCCTTCCCAGAAGAGTGGAGGCTGTTATGGCAGCAAAGAGGTGACCAACTCCATATTAATGCCCATGATTTTGGAATGAATAATTTGACGAGCAGGTGTCCACAAACTTTTGGTCATGTAGTGTATCCGTGTGCACCTATAAATCTCTCTCTCTCTCTCCAAGACCTTGTGGCACTATCTTTTGGCATCCTGGAAATGCATGTGTGTTGTGAGTATGTACATATTGTAAATACTATAGTGTGTGTGGGTTAACCTGTGTGAATCTATGTGTGTTTCAGACTGATGAGGAGAAGAGAGAGGCTCTACCGGTGGTCATGCCTGTATTTGACAGGAACACCTGCAGTATCCCCAAGTCTCAGATCTCCTTCATAGACTACTTCATCACAGACATGTTCGACGCCTGGGATGGTAAGAACACACACACGGGGACGAGGTTAGAAGGGCACAGGGGATCCACTGGGAGAGGGAGGGAACACGGATCCCAACTTTCCCAGGCCTCTCCTCCTCTCTTCTATTTCCTCCATCCCTGTAAAATAGGTAGAGCCTCCCTTTTCCCGTCACAGTAGAGCACAGTAGCCTAGAGGAAATAGAGAGGGGGAGCCAGAGAAGAGAATACTGGTGATGTCACGGAAAATTCCCAGAGGCCACTGGGAAAGGGTGGAGGGGCAGGGGTGGGTATCCGGGGGGCCGGAGGGGTTAAGTCGAGATGCACTGAAGCAGAACACTGTACACACACACTAGCACGCACACACATTCACACGCAAAAGTGCACACAGAAGCACAAAGATACACACACACACACACACACAAGCATAACGCACAAACACACTCACACAGCAGGTTTTAATTCGTCAGGGTCAGAGCTGGGTTGTTGTCGGGTGGTTGCCAGGTCAGGCTCAGACAGAGGGGCAACCAACGAGTCAGAAACTAGAAAGTAAACAACACCCACACAAACACAAACTGCTTGAGACCTAATTGCCCTAGCTGTCATTTCCTTGTGTGGAAACTACCGCTGGCTCATGTGTTTGTGTGCATGCAGATGTGTGTTAACCTCACACTCTCCTCTGTCCCCCAGCCTTCGCCAGTCTACCTGGCCTCATGGAGCACCTGTCAGAGAACTACAAGTACTGGAAGGGTCTGGACGACATGAAGTGCAAGAGCCTGCGTCCGCCTTCTCCTCCGTGACCCCTCCATCCCTCTCTCTTTCCCTTCATCCCTCCATCCATCCCTCCTCTCTCAGGGCAGTGGGAGAAAGCGAATGTAGCCCAGCACTAGTATTAAGCCCCTCCCACTGTGATTCTACCCAGCTCCACACACATTGGACTGTACTGCAGTCTGCAGCTTGGAACCCTGAGAAGAAACCAGGGGACTGTCATACTGGATGACATAATGACACCCTATCCCCCATGTAGTGGACTACTTCTGACCACAGCCCCAACCCCTAACACGTTTCCCATCTTTGGTTATCGGATGTTGCCTCAAACTACAAAAACAGATTTCATATAGAGAGTCATTATGATGCCCCTTGCCAAATTTAGCACGGGGGGCTCTTGTCAAACATAGTGCACTACATGGGGAATAGGGTAACATTTTAGATTTGCCCTCTGAGGCTGAAGCCAGCCTCTTCAGACCCCTCTATGGTCACTGTTGGGACCCTAATGGGACTCTACAGGCCTCCTTACCATCAGTCCCAGCCTGAGGGGTGAGGACCAACCAATCAGTCCCAGCCTGAGGGGTGAGGACCAACCAATCAGTCCCAGCCTGAGGGGTGAGGACCAACCAATCAGTCCCAGCCTGAGGGGTGAGGACCAATCAATCAGTCCCAGCCTGAGGGGTGAGGACCAACCAATCAGTCCCAGCCTGAGGGGTGAGGACCAATCAATCAGTCCCAGCCTGAGGGGTGAGGACCAACCAATCAGTCCCAGCCTGAGGGGTGAGGACCAATCAATCAGTCCCAGCCTGAGCCAACACCCTACAAACCAACCAACTGCACTTTAGCAGCTCAGTCACTTTCTAAAAATATTTTAGTTTTCCTGTCTCTGTTTTTCTGCTCTCTTCTCTCAGGCAGGGGTCTGCTGTTTCTTCTCATACAGTACCTTTTCTTTCTGTCTGTCTCTACTCTAGTATGTAGTAATGCTGAGATGGGTACCAAAACTTCATTATACTGTAACTTCTACAGCTAAAAGAGGAGAGATCACGGAATGATTACAGAACTAAAGCATGTAGAGAGAAATCAGTCCACTCCAGCACACGCACACTGTACTCACTCTTCCAACCAAACAGACAACTGTAAATTGTAACTCCACTTACCTTGTTCTCTCGCCAGCTGAAAGTATTAAGTAATATTGAGCTCTGATAAGCCCTGTTTGGCAGAATCATACAGAGAAGTGTGTGTGTGTGTGTGTGTGTGTGTGTGTGTGTGTGTGTGTGTGTGTGTGTGTGTGTGTGTGTGTGTGTGTGTGTGTGTGTGTGTGTGTGTGTGTGTGTGTGTGTGTGTGTGTGTGTGTGTGTGTGGGGGCAGCCCCAGTGCAGTCAGAGGTCTGTGTTCGTTCTATACCTAGGAGGTTTACAGAGCAGAGCCCAGCTGAACTGACTGCTGTAATATCTCTCTCTACGGGTGAGAACCAGAGCTCTGCGCAGAGAGCCATGCCTCACATGCAGCTAGCCGCTCATCAGGTTCCCCTCTGGGGCTAGAACCAGCGCTCACTCAGCCCACTCTGGAACTCTGCTCCACATGGCTCTTAAAAGATAACTATCCTGTCAACATTGGGGCTTAGTGGGAACAGTATTAGAACAGTATTACAACACTATTAGCGACAAGTGGGAGAAAAATAGCACTATATTAAATACTGTTGATCTTCACTTATAAACCACATGAGAAGTGAATTATCTGACCGACAGTAGGCTAAGTGTAATATTTATGACAGCTTGCATTGAAGCTAATCATAATTCATTACTTAAAAAAGGTCATAAAGTTTCAGTGTATCCATTTACAGTGAGGGAAAAAAGTATTTGATCCCCTGATGATTTTGTACGTTTGCCCACTGACAAAGAAATGATCAGTCTATAATTTTAATGGTAGGTTTATTTGAACAGTGAGAGACAGAATAACAACAAAAAAATCCAGAAAAACGCATGTGAAAAATGTTATAAATGGAATTGCATTTTAATGAGGGAAATAAGTATTTGACCCCCTCTCAATCAGAAAGATTTCTGGCTCCCAGGTGTCTTTTATACAGGTAACGAGCTGAGATTAGGAGCACACTCTTAAAGGGAGTGCTCCTAATCTCAGCTTGTTACCTGTATAAAAGACACCTGTCCACAGAAGCAATCAATCAATCAGATTCCAAACTCTCCACCATGGCCAAGACCAAAGAGCTCTCCAAGGAAGTCAGGGACAAGATTGTAGACCTACACAAGGCTGGAATGGGCTACAAGACCATCGCCAAGCAGCTTGGTGAGAAGGTGACAACAGTTGGTGCGATTATTCGCAAATGGAAGAAACACAAAAGAACTGTCAATCTCCCTCGGCCTGGGGCTCCATGCAAGATCTCACCTCGTGGAGTTGCAATGATCATGAGAACGGTGAGGAATCAGCCCAGAACTACACGGGAGTATCTTGTCAATGATCTCAAGGCAGCTGGGACCATAGTCACCAAGAAAACAATTGGTAACACACTACGCTGTGAAGGACTGAAATCCTGCAGCGCCCGCAAGGTCCCCCTGCTCAAGAAAGCACATATACATGCCCATGTCTGAAGTTTGCCAATGAACATCTGAATGATTCAGAGGACATCGGGGTGAAAGTGTTGTGGTCAGATGAGATCAAAATGGAGTTCTTTGGCATCAACTCAACTCACCGTGTTTGGAGGAGGAGGAATGCTGCCTATGACCCCAAGAACACCATCCCCACCGTCAAACATGGAGATGGAAATATTATGCTTTGGGGGTGTTTTTCTGATAAGGGGACAGCTTCACCGCATCAAAGGGACGATGGACGCGGTCAAGGCAACAAAGGAGTTGCTCAAGAAGAAGCACATTAAGGTCCTGGAGTGGCCTAGCCAGTCTCCAGATCTTAATCCCATAGAAAATCTTTGGAGGGAGCTGAAGGTTCGAGTTGCCAAACGTCAGCCTCGAAACCTTAATGACTTGGAGAAGATCTGCAAAGAGGAGTGGGACAAAATCCCTCCTGAGATGTGTGCAAACCTGGTGGCCAACTACAAGAAACGTCTGACCTCTGTGATTGCCAACAAGGGTTTGTACTAAGGGTTTGTACTAAGTCATGTTTTGCAGAGGGGCCAAATACTTATTTCCCTCATTAAAATGCAATTCCATTTATAAAATTTTTCACATGCGTTTTTCTGGATTTTTTTGTTGTTATTCTGTCTCTCACTGTTCAAATAAACCTACCATTAAAATTATAGACTGATCATTTCTTTGTCAGTGGGCAAAAGTACAAAATCAGCAGGGGATCAAATACTTTTTTCCCTCACTGTAAATATTGAAGGCACATTTTTAAATTTTTTAATTTTACCTTTATTTAACTAGGCACATTGATGTGGACACATACTGTAGATAATTGTAATCTCCAAATATGAAGGAACCTAATTATAGTATCGCAACATGAGAGCAGTGGCTAAGCAAGTTGCTATTCCAAGCACAACCAACCCATTGATTTCTAACATTCCAGTTATTCTCTGGTGTGCAGTGCAGTTGTAGGAGTACATTTTATTTTCCAACTGCTTTTTGTCCCTCCTGTGTCCCCATAGCGTGTTGCTGGTTCGTTGTGAAGTAGCATGGCAGTGTGGTCTGAGCAGAGAGCCACCTCACAGCAGCCTGATGAAACCACCATGGGAGAGACACAGCATGAAAGGCTTGGATGGCCCTGGCTCAAACTATTCCCTATGTAGTGCACTACGTTTGGGGCAGAGATGTATGTGGTGAGAGACACTGGCACTATTAACGTTTGGGGCTTAAACAGTTGCGTCTTAAATGCACCCTATTGCCTATAAAGTGCAGTACAGAACGGCAGGGCATTCTATTCTAAATATGGTGTCATTTCAGATTGACCCTGCCTTTGGATCCTCTCTAGGAAAAGAGACCATCAGGCCAGCTCCCAGTACCCTGTACTGCTGTTTGGTTCTGTTTGCTTTTCAACTCCGACTCTGCTATTAAAACAAGATTTAAAATGACATTATCATCCCCTTCCCATCATCTAAAATCACATTACTGTGTAGCTGTCTCCCTCCATTGGTTAGCAGTGGGAAATGCAGTTCCAATCATTTCCTTGTGCAGCTACACAGTAGTAGACATAGAAGACAGGCAGTCAGAGGCATAGCCTCCTGGAAGTAGGGGTGCTGGTGTCTCCCCTGAAAAATCTTTTTTTTTTTTTTTTTTAATTACAGAAGTAGTGCACTGGGCCTTTACTATTATCAGACCGATATATAGCCGTCTGTTGCGCGTGCCCCCAAAATATTCTACGACACTGCAGCTATGGTCAGATGTGTTATGAATGGGTGGTAAGTTCTGAGTTCAAAGTGCTTGCGTGTGCGTGCATGTGCGTGCATGTGTGTAAATTCAACCAAGAGAAACTAAACTGGTGTACGTAGTTAACCGAAGGCACAGTTATCTTCTTCAAGGTGCCTTACTTTGCTCCTCTCCTCTGAAATAGTGTTCCTTCAGCTTCAAATGGTTTGTTTAGCTTCAAATGGTTTGTTTGGCTACAAATGGTTTGTTTGGCTTCATGTGGTTAATTTAGCTTCAAATGGTTTGTTTGGTTTCATGTGCTTTGTTTGGTCTAGTGAGCAGCTGAACAAAGCTTCTAGACTAAGCCAGAGTAGGCCTATTTTACCTTATAATTCTAACCTGGCTCATGTCTCACATTCCTCAACTCCTCGTTCTCTGGTTGGTCAGAGTATCACAGTATATTAATGTCCCAAATGGCACCCTATTCCCCATATAGTGACACATGAAGTGTGCTTTGTGGGGAACATGGTGTCATTTGAGACTGACCCTCGACAGGTGAATACTACAGGTGTTATGGAGAGAACAGTGTGTTTGACAATGACTGTATGCTAGTTTCAGAACTTGGTAAGACGAATGCATTAAAACCTCTTCCCATTGCTCACTCTGTCCAGGCTTTGATAGTTTCACTGATATATGACACTAAAGACACTGGAAACTACCTAGCTACTGCTGACTTCAACAACCCAATATCTAGTGTCCCATGGACTGTTCTCCATTGGGCTTCATCTATTTTTAATAGAACAATGTTGTTATTGGCTTTAGTTTCAGTTGTCCAGTGAGATGTGGTCAGATCTGATGTCACCCTCATGCTTCACCTCCTTTCCTCTCTTTCTTCCCAAAACAAACCGTTCCTGCTGAGGTGAGAGCATGGCTGACATCTACTGTGACGTTAACCAGGCTCTGTCATTGGTCAGAGACTGGCATCAATGGATACGGAGAACGTGCCAATCCCTTTCCTTCAGAACAACCAATAGAAACTCCACAAGCATTAATGTATACAAGCTCTATTTTTTTAAGTAATTATTCATTGTTTTGTCATTATTAACCGTGAAAAGGCAACTGTAGAGTATAATGGTAATGTTTTATGTATTTTGGAAGGATCTTATGGTCTGAGGCTTTAGTTGTTTATAAAGCTGTTCTGGATGGATCCTCCACAGTTGACTGGATATCATGTCAGTCTTTTCTGGTCTCTGTCAGAGGACGTCTGATTTTCTTTGTCAATACTTTTAAATGTATTAGTGAGAAACAAACTTTTTTTAAATATACATATCCTGCAATATGGTGTTTGTGACCAGTTGTATCTTTAATTTGTGACATTCTTTAAAAAACAAGCAACTGTGGGGTTAAGAGTTCAAATAACCATACAGACATTTGGCAAATAAATGTGTGACCAACTTGAAGACAGGCATATATAAGAACATTAGATTAAAATTGAAGACTTGAAACACACAGAATTTCACACGTTGTAAAATCACTGAAACAACAAACATGTTAAAGAAATATCCATCACATTGTACATATATATATATAGACACATCCATGAACCTCAGAGACAGTGAAATAATGACTCCACATAACACCTAGGAACAAATACATTCCACCCCTCTTTAAAACCTTAACTTCCAGTAGGAAGTGTTCTGTAAAATCATAAATAATTGTGTTAGTGACTGAAAGGTGGGGGGGTCAGAGCCCCCCGTTCTCTTCCAGTTTCCTGAAGAGGGCGAGACTGCGGAGGTGAGACTCTCTCTCTCTGTTCTTCCATGCGATCAGCAGGTGGTCTGTAGAACATGTTACCAGACCCTTCTCCCCAAAACTCACAAACATCTGGAGAGGACACGCAAGCAAAAACACACAAATACACAGAAATGGTAACATGTATAAATAGGATAGGGTATTTACGTCTAAATGTTGCCCGTTGTTTATAAAACCTTTCACATTACGTGACATCATACCTGCACGGCCCCTGAGTGTCCAATCAGGTCGCCTGTCAGTTCCAATGTTCTGAGACTGGGGAGTTCAAGAACCTTCTTCACCGGAGGCCCAGCCTGCTTATTGGACCTGCCGAAAGTCCACATCCCAAAGAACCCTGGAGGATGGAGAGAGAGAGAAGAGAGATTTTAATAGAAAGCTGATGCTGTGACTTTTCAGATGGACTCGGCAACCAGACAGGTTTGGCACATGGACTCTATCAGCCACGACGTCATCACCACGAGACGTCAAGCAGTGGGCACAGCTCTGGGATGAGAAACATTCCACAACCATCCAATAAGACGTGACTGTAGACCTCCTGCCCCTAGGGGCTTGTCACATTTTCACATGAAAACATTTATCTTAATATGGACAATAAAAAGGCAATACAAATCCCAAAAGACCAAAATTATGTATTTTCCCTTATAAATTATAGTGGAAGTGCAAAAAGAACAACCAACTCAGGAAATGTGATTTGGCTGAGTGTGTGTGTGTTCGCTGACTGACAGTGCTTCAAGAAGGAGGCATCACACTGACAGACTCTGAGCTCTGAGCTGTGGTGAAGTGATGGATGAACAGAACGAGAAAGAGAAAGAGAGAGAGAGAAAAAATAAAGAGACAGAGGGAAAGAGAAAGGACCACAGTTCAGACTCAGAGGAGCGCTCCAAACAACTTCAAAGCCAAAGGCAGCTGTGTAGGATTAGTATAGACACTAGCCTATGCTAGTGACATCACTGCTATAGTCTGTCTAGCCAAGCCCTCCTCTGATCCCACCACTACACTGACTCCTCTGTGTGTGTATGTGTGTGTGTGTGTGTGTATGACTCACCTGCAGAGGCTGGTTCTGCTGGTAACAGGAGGTCCTGCATCTCCCAAATCCTCACACTGCCATCCTCGGAGCACGACATCAGCCCTCTGCAACACACACACACTATAAGAAATCTCTAAAAACACTGCTGTGTGACACATATGTATCTTACAGAAGAGAACACAGGTAACGTGTGAACACAGGTAACGTGTGAAACCTGATAAAGACCATTATATTTGATAACATTGTTGTGGCTGAAATAAAGAGCTTGGGTACAGCAAACAGTGGGTCTCTTAATAAGAGCAGGTGTGATTTGATTACCCATCAGGCAGCAGCATGGTGTGTAGTACGTTGGAGTCGTGGGCTGTCTTCCTGTAGGCCACAACACTCTTAGTGATGGCGCTGTACACGTACAGACCACTGCCCACTGCAGCCACCATCAGCTAGGGAGAAAGAGATGATAAAAGAATAGATCATTCATTTGTAGTGTATTGAGACCTTGTGATAATGCACTTTAAATACCAGTTGACTTGACTAACAACACAGACTTTCAACCTAAAATAGTCTCACCGTGTCAAAACACTTTGGGTACTCACCTCTCCATCGGATGTCAGCTGTTGGATGGACATCTCACTGGGTTTCGGAGCGGCCAATCGGATCTCAGCCTGGGTGTCGGTCTGAGACTCCTCCCACAGGATGTGCTCATAGGCCATAATCGTCCAATCAACAGCATCCCACAGGATCAGCTCGCCAACATGGGACCCGCTGGCAAACAGGCCATCTGGAAATGAACGAGGTAGAGGAGGAGGAAGAGGGGAAGGAGGAAGATACCATAGAGTTAGAATTTGTGAAGTAGAACCTCAGAAATTCAAATCCCAGACTGCCCGGTCAAGGTTTAGCTTCAGTTTAAGTTAAACCAAGTCAACCTGAATTATACACTGAGTGTACAAAGCATTAAGGACACCTGCTCTTTCCAAGACATACTGTAGACTGACCAGGTGAATCCAGGTGAACTCTATGATCCCTTATTGATGTCACTTCAATCAGTGTAGATGAAGAGGAGGAGACAGGTTAAAGAATGATTTTTAAGCCTTGTGACATGGATTGTGTATGTGTGCCATTCAGAGGGTGAATGGGCAAGACAAAATATTGAAGTGCCTTTGAACAGGGTATGATGGTAGGTGCCAAGAACACCACTATGAGTGTGTCAAGAACTGCAGCGCTGCTGTATTTGTCACGCGCAACAGTTTCATGTGTGTATCAAGAATGGTCCTCCACCCAAAGGACATCCAGCCAAAGGACACAACTGTGGGAAGCATTGGAGTCAAAATGGGCCAGCATCCCTGTGGAACACTTTTGACACTTTGTAGAGCCCATGCCCTGACGAATTGAGGCTGTTCTGAAGGCAAAAGGGAGGGAGGGGGGTGCAACTCAATATTAAGAAGGTGTCCTTACTGTTTTGTCCACTCAGTGTATTTGACATCAGCAAAGTGCTCTCTCTATCTCTATCAGACCTGCTAGGTGATATGCATAGAACTTCTTTATTGAGGAAAATGTACTTACTACGACGGTGATACTTGGTTGTCTCACCTTGCTATCTTAAGATGATCGCACTAAGGGGCTCTGGATAAGAGCATCTGCTGAATGACTAACAAGTCAAATGTAAATGTGAGATGATGAAGAGATAAAGGCTGACCATTGATGTTGATGAGAGCGTGGATGCTGTCCTGGTGGTCAGACAGACGTCTGACCTCTGCCACAGACAACTGGGACCCCGTGGACATGGTCAGCCTGAAAATCACTACACACAGAGGGAGGGAGAGGGTGTTTACCTTAGTTCAAAACAAATCCATGGACAACGCAAAGGTTCAAAAAAAATACAGGACTACAACCATGGTTACTAGTACTACTCACCTATCTCTTTGTCCATAGCTGCTGCTATACAGTTCTTAGGCAACTCCACCGTGGCACTGATTCCTTGAGACAACACAAGACTACCATTGAATCCCTTCATATATGAGATAAAAATACATGAATAAGCACAAACGACAGTAAGCCATTTATCAAATGGAGTGAAAAGGTGGTGCTGAATGGACAAGGTCAGACAGTACTCCCTTCCTTTAAAAATGTTTGCTCCCTTTTGTGGTAACTGAACCGTAATCCTGGTTTCTCTGTGTGTACCATGAGGGTAATGTGTGAATAGTGGAATATGAATGAATGTATCCTAACATGATCTGTGTTATTACCTGTGTCGTCGTGGTGCTGGCTCTGACACTGCAGCTGGAAGTCTCTGTTCCACACACACAACTCGTTTCCCCCCGACACCCACACACACAACCGCTCCAACACCAGTAGACACTAACAGAGATAGAAGGATAAGAGTACACACCCACACACACCCACACACACAACCGCTCTGTATATATAGAAACAGTATGTCGAAATATAACCTGAACTGACTGTATATATAGAAACAGCATGTCGAAATATAACCTGAACTGACTGTATACAGTGGGGCAAAAAAGTATTGTCAGCCACCAATTGTGCAAGTTCTCCAACTTAAAAAGATGAGAGAGGCCTGTAATTTTCATCATAGGTACACTTCAACTATGACAGACGAAATGAGAAAAAGAAATCCAGAAAATCACATTGTAGGATTTTTTATTTATTTATTTGCAAATTATGGTGGAAAATAAGTATTTGGTCAATAACAAAAGTTGATCTCAATACTTTGTTATATACCTTTTGTTGGCAATGACAGAGGTCAAACGTTTTCTGTAAGTCTTCACAAGGTTTTCACACACTGTTGCTGGTATTTTGGCCCATTCCTCCATGCAGATCTCCTCTAGAGCAGTGATGTTTTGGGGCTGTCGCTGGGCAACACAGACTTTCAACTCCCTCCAAAGATTTTCTATGGGGTTGAGATCTGGAGACTGGCTAGAGCCACTCCAGGACCTTGAAATGCTTCTTACGAAGCCACTCCTTCGATTGCCGGGCGGTGTGTTTGGGATCATTGTCATGCTGAAAGACCCAGCCACGTTTCATCTTCAATGCCCTTGCTGATGGAAGGAGGTTTTCACTCAAAATCTCACGATACATGGCCCCATTCATGCTTTCCTTTACACGGATCAGTCGTCCTGGTCCCTTTGCAGAAAAACAGCCCCAAAGCATGATGTTTCCACCCCATGCTTCACAGTAGGTATGGTGTTCTTTGGATGCAACTCAGCATTCTTTGTCCTCCAAACACGACGAGTTGAGTTTTTACCAAAAAGTTATATTTTGGTTTCATCTGACCATATGACATTCTCCCAATCCTCATCTGGATCATCCAAATGCTCTCTAGCAAACTTCAGACGGGCCTGAACATGTACTGGCTTAAGCAGGGGGACACGTCTGGCACTGCAGGATTTGAGTCCCTGGCGGCGTAGTGTGTTACTGATGGTAGGCTTTGTTACTTTGGTCCCAGCTCTCTGCAGGTCATTCACTAGGTCCCCCGGTGTGGTTCTGGGATTTTTGCTCACCGTTCTTGTGATCATTTTGACCCCACGGGGTGAGATCTTGCGTGGAGCCCCAGATCGAGGAAGATTATCAGTGGTCTTGTATGTCTTCCATTTCCTAATAATTGCTCCCACAGTTGATTTCTTCAAACCAAGCTGCTTACCTATTACAGATTCAGTCTTCCAAACCTGGTGCAGGTCTACAATTTTGTTTCTGGTGTCCTTTGACAGCTCTTTGGTCTTGGCCATAGTGGAGTTTGGAGTGTGACTGTTTGAGGTTGTGGACAGGTGTCTTTTATACTGATAACAAGTTCAAACAGGTGCCATTAATACAGGTAACGAGTGGAGGACAGAGGAGCCTCTTAAAGAAGAAGTTACAGGTCTGTGAGAGCCAGAAATCTTGCTTGTTTGTATGTGACCAAATACTTATTTTCCACCATAATTAGCAAATAAATTCATTAAAAATCCTACAATGTGATCTTCGGGATTTTTTTCCCCTCATTTTGTCTGTCATAGTTGAAGTGTACCTATGATGAAAATTACAGGCCTATCTCATCTTTTTAAGTGAGAGAACTTGCACAATTGGTGGCTGACTAAATACTTTTTTGCCCCACTGTATATAGAAACAGTATGTCGAAATATAACCTGAACTGACTGTATATATAGAAACAGCATGTCGAAATATAACCTGAACTGACTGTATATATAGAAACAGCATGTCGAAATATAACCTAAACTGACTGTATATATAGAAACAGCATGTCTAAATATAACCTGAACTGACTGTATATATAGAAACAGTATGTCGAAATATAACCTGAACTGACTGTATATATAGAAACAGTATGTCGAAATATAACCTGAACTGACTGTATATATAGAAACAGCATGTCTAAATATAACCTGAACTGACTGTATATATAGAAACAGTATGTCGAAATATAACCTGAACTGACTGTATATATAGAAACAGTATGTCGAAATATAACCTGAACTGACTGTATATATAGAAACAGCATGTCTAAATATAACCTGAACTGACTGTATATATAGAAACAGTATGTCGAAATATAACCTGAACTGACTGTATATATAGAAACAGCATGTCTAAATATAACCTGAACTGACTGTATATATATAGAAACAGTATGTCTAAATATAACCTGAACTGACTGTATATATAGAAACAGTATGTCTAAATATAACCTGAACTGACTGTATATATAGAAACAGTATGTCGAAATATAACCTGAACTGACTGTATATATAGAAACAGCATGTCGAAATATAACCTGAACTGACTGTATATATAGAAACAGCATGTCGAAATATAACCTGAACTGACTGTATATATAGAAACAGTATGTCGAAATATAACCTGAACTGACTGTATATATAGAAACAGTATGTGAAATATAACCTGAACTGACTGTATATATAGAAACAGTATGTCGAAATATAACCTGAACTGACTGTATATATAGAAACAGTATGTCGAAATATAACCTGAACTGACTGTATATATAGAAACAGGTGAGGGAAAGATAAGGAACAGCACTGTTGCCCCTAGCAACCCCCTCCCAAATGATTTAAAGACACTTCATGAATTTTTCTTGTGGAAAAACAATATCCCACATACAGCAATGTACACACTTAAGGTTACAAAAATATGTTTTGAGCAAAATAAAAAAAAATTGACAACTGCACATTTTTGAGAACTCTTCTAATTTCCCTGCTCGGACGAATTAATGCCATTAAAATGGTCTTCCTCCCGCAACTGCTTTACCTATTCCAGAACATCAGGGTATTCATACCTAAAACCTTTCATAAACAACTGGACTCAATTATCAATCCATTCATCTGGGATCATAAAACACACAGGAGTGGTAAAAACACCTGTGGAAGTCCAAGATGGAAGGATTGTCTCCCCCAAATGTTATATTTTACTATTGGTCCGCTAACCTCCGTGCTCTTATGTTTTGTCTGGATGACACAGCTGGCTTAGTAAGAAGAGTATGGAGCGTGAGGATAGCCACTGTGAATCACGCTGTGATTTTGTCGCCTGTCAATTTGGTGATGTCACTTTACAGTAAAAATCCTATTATACATAGCAGTCTTAATCTGGAAGCAAATTAAGTTCCATTTTGACCTTATACCAATATCATTCCACTCCCTACTGCGAAGAATGCCTCTTTTGTCCCCTCTAACCTTGATAACACCTTTGAGCGATGGGGAGAACTAGGGACCCATACCATAGGGGATTTTTATATAGAAGGGACCTTTGCCTCCTTTGATTTGCTGAGGGAAACCTATAATCTTCCCAGAAGTAACTTTTTAAGATACAGTTGAAGTCAGAAGTTTACATACACCTTATCCAAATATATTTAAACTCAGTTTTTCACAATTCCTGACATTTAATCCTAGTAAAAAGTCCCTGTCTTGGGTCAGTTAGGATCACCACTTTATTTTAAGAATGTGAAATGTCAGAATAATAGTAGAGAGAATGATTTATTTCAGCTTTTATTTCTTTCATCACATTCCCAGTGGGTCAGAAGTTTACATACACTCAATTAGTATTTGGTAGCATTGCCTTTAAATTGTTTAATTTGGGTCAAACGTGTCGGGTAGCCTTCCACAATCTTCCCACAATAAGTTGGGTGAATTTTGGCTCATTTCTCCTGACAGAGCTGGTGTAAATGAGTCAGGTTTGTAGGCCTTGCTCGCACACGCTTTTTCAGTTCTACCCACAAATTTTCTATAGGATTGAGGTTAGGGCTTTGTGATGGCCACTCCAATACCTTGACTTTGTTTTGCCACAACTTTGGAAGTATGCTTGGGGTCATTCTCCATTTGGAAGACCCTTTCGCGACCAAGCTTTAACTTCCTGACTGATGTCTTGAGATGTTGCTTCAATATATCCACATAATTTTCCTTCCTCATGAAGCCATCTATTTTGTGAAGTGCACCAGTCGCTCCTGCAGCAAAGCACCCCCACAACATGATTCTGCCACCACGTGCTTCATGGTTGGGATGGTGTTCTTCGGATTGCAAGCCTCCCTCTTTTTCCTCCAAACATATCGATGGTCATTATGGCCAAACAGTTCTGTTTTTGTTTCATCAGACCAGAGGACATTTCTCCAAAAAGTACAATCTTTGTCCCCATGTGCAGTTGCAAACCGTAGTCTGTCTTTTTAATGGGGGTTTTGGAGCAGTGGCTTCTTCCTTGCTAAGCGGCCTCTCAGGTTATGTCAATATAGGACTCGTTTTACTGTGGATATTGATACTTTTGTACCTGTTTTCTCCAGCATCTTCACAAGGTCCTTTGCTGTTGTTCTGGGATTGATTTGCACTTTTCGCACAAAAGTATGTTCATCTCTTGGAGACAGAACGCTTCTCCTTCCTGAGCGGTATGACGGCTGCGTGGTCCCATGGTGTTTATACTTGAGTACTATTGTTTGCACAGATGAACATGGTACCATATACAGGCAGTTCATTTTTATTCTGAGGTCTTAGCTGATTTCTTTTGATTTTCCCATAATGTCAAGCAAAGAGGCACTGAGTTTGAAGGTAGGCCTTGAAATACAGCCACAGGTACACCTCCAATTGACTCAAATTATGTAAATTAGCCTATCAGAAGCTTCTAAAGCCTTTACATCATTTTCTGGAATTTTCCAAGCTGTTTAAAGGCATAGTCAACTAAGTCTATGTAAACTTCTGACCCACTGGAATTATGTTACAGTGAATTATAAGTGAAATAATCTGTCTGTAAACAATTGTTGGAAAAATTACTTGTGTCATGCACAAAGTAGATGTCCTAACCGACTTGCCAAAACTATAGTTTGTTAACAAGAAATTTGTGGAGTGGTTGAAAAACGAGTTTTGATGACTCCAACCTAAGTGTATGTAAACTTCAGACTTCAACTGTAGATGCAGATTAGAGACTATGTTAGAATACATCTTCCTACATTTGGAAATGCTAAACCTTCCATGTTTGACAGATCCATGAAAATGTGTCCCACCTCAGGCAAACTGATATCTCGTCTATATGACGCTTTTCAATCTGTTAGCACACCTTCTACAGACGCCATTAAGGCAAAATGGGAAGAAGAGCTAGGGACTGACATTTCTGGAGCAGACTGGGAAGATAGTTGGGAGTATATCCACACCTGCTCCATTAACTCCAGACATTGTCTTACACAATTCAAGATCTTACACAGATTACCCTATTCCAAAACTAAACTGCATAGGATATTTCCTGATAGCTCCAGTGTGATGAATGTCATGCTGCGGAGGGTACACTATTCCACTGCTGTGCCCTATGCTCTAACCTGCATGGTTATTGTTGTGGAATTTTTAGGATCCTCTCTGAAGTTCTGGAGACTTTAATTAACTCAGACCTGCTTCTGATCATCCTGGGAGTGTCAGAAACCCTAAACAGATCAACCAATCCTCAAAAACAACTAATCTCTTAGTCTCATTTCGGCAACAAAAAAATATCTTGTTGTTTTGGAAAATGAAGGAAGTTCCCTCTACAAATTATGGGGGGTTGACATCTGCCCTCTTCTTTCTGTTTACTTGTTCTGTATATCTTATTTTCATTCTTGTATGTGTTCAATAAAAAATATTTGAGCAACAAAACGTTCATCCCTTTCTTTTGAAATAACTGAAATGACCAGATATTTAAGACACTACATGTTAAAGGTAATTACATAAAACATTACGTGGGGCGGCAGGTAACCTAGTGGTTAGAGCGTTGGACTAGTAAACGAAAGGTTGCAAGATCGAATCCCCGAGCTGACAAGGTAAAAATCTGTCGTTCTGCCCCTGAACAAGGCAGTTAACCCACTGTTCCTAGGCCATCATTGAAAACAAGAATGTGTCCTTAACTGACTTGCCTAGTTAAATAAAGGTAAAATAAAAAATTTACTTTCATTGGGTTTCAGTAACAAAGACAGCTTCTATCCCCAAGCCATAAGACTGCTAAACAGCTAACAAATGGCTACACGGACTATTTCAATTGTTTTTGCACTTTCTCTATGTACATTCTACACACTCACTCACGCTCCATTTGCTCACACACACACACTCATATACAATCATCATATACACTGCTGCTACTCTGTTTATCATATATCTTGATGCCTAGTTACCTTACCCCTATACATATCTACCTCTATCGACCCAGGATCCCTGCACATTGTAAATATGGTATTGGCACTGACCCTGGAACAGACCCTGTATATAGCTTGCTTACTTCTCATGTTCTACTTATTTCTATTTCTTGTGTGTTTTAGTTCTACTTGACTGTTTTATAGTACTACTAATACGTACTACTGCATTGTTGGGAAAGAGCAAGCAAGAAAGGCATTTCACTGTACTTGTGTACGTGACAATAAAAACTTGAAACTTGAAAAAGCACACAGCAGTAGGTAACATAAGGTAACGAGTTGCATTCTTTAAAGTGGAAACAGTTGGGTAAAATGAAGTGTTGCCAACAGATGAAAAGCAGATGAACAAACCTTGACAGAGGACTGGAGGTCTGAGACAGTCTGAACCCTGTTGCCTGTCTCTGGGTCCCACAGCTGAACCACAACACTCAGGAAACACAACAACTGGGTTTTATGTGTGCGTGTGTGCGTGTGCGTGTGTGTGTGTGTGTGTGTGAGGATACACTGAGGGTGCGGTCCGAGGAAGCTGTGATGAGGGAGGTGTGTGTGTTCTCTCCACTGGTGTGTGTGTAGGCTGTCATGGCCGTTATCTGCTGGGAGTGACCCCTTAGTTCCAGCAGCCTCTCTCCTGTCTGAGAACACACAAACATGACAATTCGTATTATACAAAATATATTCACAATACTGCCACCTATTGGTGTAACTAAAACACTACTACCCTTTATTCTTGCTTTATCGTTTCAAATAGTCTACCCAGCTATTGCTCAAAGCTGTTGGATGTTTATACAGTTGAAGTCGGAAGTTTACATACACCTTAGCCAAATACATTTAAACTCAGTTTTTCACAATTCCTGACATTTAATCCTAGTAAACATTTCCTGTCTTAGGTCAGTTAGGATCACCACTTTATTTTAAGAATGTGCAATGTCAGAATAATAGTAGAGAGATTGATTTATTTCAGCTTTTATTTCTTTCATCGCATTCCCAGTCGGTCAGAAGTTTACATACACTCAATTAGTATTTGGTAGCATTGCCTTTAAATTGTATAACTTGGGTCAAACGTTTTGGGTTCCACAAGCTTCCCACGATAAGTTCAGGGAATTTTGTCCCATTCCTCCTGACAGAGCTGGTGTAATGGAGTCAGGTTTGTAGGCCTCCTTGTTCGCACACGATTTTTCAGTTCTGACCACAAATTTTATATGGGATTGAGGTCAGGGCTTTGTGAGGGCCACTTTAATACCTTGACTTTGTTGTCCTTAAGCCATTTTGCCGCAACTTTGGAAGTATGCTTGGGGTCATTGTCCATTTGGGAGAAACCATTTGCGACCAAGCTTTAACTTCCTGACTGATGTCTTGAGATGTTGCTTCAATATATCCACATAATTTTCCTTCCTCATGATGCCATCTATTCTGTGAAGTGCACCAGTCCCTCCTGCAGCAAAGCACCCCCACAACATGATGCTGCCGCCCCCGTGATTCACGGTTGGGATGGTGTTCTTCGGCTTGCAAGCCTCCCCCTTTTTCCTCCAAACATAATGATGGTCATTATGGCCAAACAGTTCTGTTTTTGTTTCATCAGACCAGAGGACATTTCTCCAAAAAGTACGGTCTTTGTCCCCATGTGCAGTTGCAAACCATAGTCTGACTTTTTAATGGGGGTTTTGTAGCAGTGGCTTCTTCCTTGCTGAGTGGCCTTTCAGGTTATGTCGATATAGGACTCGTTTTACTGTGGATATAGATACTTTTGTACCTGTTTCCTCCATCATCTTCACAAGGTCCTTTGCTGTTGTTCTGGGATTGATTTGCACTTTTCGCACCAAGTATGTTCATCTCTAAGAGACAGAACGCGTCTCCTTCCTGAGCGGTTTGACGGCTGCATGGTCCCATGGTGTTTATACTTGCGTACTATTGTTTGTACAGATGAATGTGGTACCTTCAGGCATTTGGAAATTGCGCCCAAGGATGAACCAGACTTGTGTAGGTCTACAATTTTTTTTCTGAGGTCTTGGCTGATTTATTTAAATTTTCCCATGAATTTTCCCCTTCCGACTTCAACTGTATGTTCCTACATCCCCCCTCGATCTCCCCTCCCAGACAAATGGCTCACCTCAACGTTCCACACCAACACCAGACCATCGTCTCCTGCAGAAGCAAACCTGGGAAACAACAACGTCTACTTATGACATGACAACACACTGGTCCTGCTTACAGTGCTTATTCACCTAAAAGCACTGCTAAAAACAAAGCATGATGGTGATAATTACCTAATACTCTTCAGTTATGAATGAGAAAAAACATGTATTAACTCCAAATGACTGAACCAGAAGGACGTGTTTCAGTGAAACAGAGAGTAGGCTACTGTCCACAATATCCACTACCTCCCCTGGGATCTTAAAAACACCTGTCCTCAGGCTTAGCTCCTTCCCCTGACCTCTGACCCCTACCCATCTACAACCAACCTACAGGATGAGAGGATCAGAAAGAGTAAAGATGAGATAGAGGAAAGAAGAGAAAAGGAACTGTCTTTCCAGCAAACGAGGGCTGGAAAAGGATACATTTTGGGACTTGAAAAGCAATCTGGTGAGAATGTTCCGGCCCCTGCCCTCTGCTGCTGGCCTGTCTGGAGAGGACGAGGCCCAGAGGAGGGGGTCATTACTGGGGTAGACGAGGCGTGAAGCTCTGCCGGACCCACCCAACTCCACACACACACACACACACACACACACACACACACACACACACACACACACACACACAGCGCTCAGATCAGCTAGAAAGCACTTATGAGACCACTTATGCAAACCCACTGTACCATAGTAGCACGCAGCATGCTTCCACCAAGCAATGCATTACCTGTGAAGGCTGTTAACTATGTATTCAGTGGTCAGTGGGGGGTGGAAGAGCAGGTGGGGTAGCAGGTGGGTAGGAGTCGGGGGTTAAGAAAAGGGGTAAACTATAGAGTAACCGCACACATACAGTATAAAATACACTCAACCCAGTAAAGATTTGTTGAGGAGAAGATCAAACACACACACACAGTCCAGCAGTGGTGATGATTAAGCTCTTGTCACGCTCTGTAAGTTTGCTTTGGAGAGGATCTGCTGTCAATCACACTGAGAGTCCAGCAGATGGTAGAGAGCAGAGGCAGAGAGGCAGAGAGGCAGAGAGAGAGAGAGAGAGAGAGAGAGAGAGGTGCTTACCTGAAGTCATCAATCTGCACCAGAAATCGAACAATGTCAAAATGTCCTTTTAGCACCTGCAGTTCAGTGAACCAGTTTTTGGGCTGTTCCTCCCCAATGAATAGCACAGGGTTTTTCTGCACACATAAGGGATAAAAATGAGATGAGGAGAGACAGCAGGTTGAAAAGCCACTCAGTGAATTCAATCACAAAAGAGAAGGCAAGTTATAGTGAGAAAAGCATGGAAAGGGTTGAGAAAATAAATGATGTATATCTCTGCACAAATTATTGTAAGAATTATGGCCAGTACAAGACCACATTTGCTTAGAGAGAGAATGGTTGTCAACCAGGTAACTATTGCATTAACATCACACAAAATAGTTAGCCATCTATTACCTCGACAGACCCCTGTGCTTCCCGACCACCGAGTATCCATCGCAGCATGACTGGCTAATGGCTATGCAGGATATTCTGATGACAAGGAGAAGACAGATGTCAGAAGTTGCACCATGGCACAATATGCAAGGACATGTGATTGCTGTTGTTGATGACAAACAGCTGACCCCTGCATGTAAACAATTCGGACAAGCTAATTCAGGTTAGCAAGCAGAGAATGTGATTATATCTTGCCTTAACAATCATTTGGCGTGAGACGTTCCCAGATCACGGTCGTCTTGAAGCCTTTAAAACAGCTGTCGGGGATATCTCGTTGTTATTTAGTAGGGAAATCTGCCACTTGAGATCCAGCTGGCAAACCAAGACCCGTGAAATTTGACATGAAACTGTCAAGCTGAGCTTTCGCAACAAAACATTCATGTGACAGTAGCTAACTACGGAAGCGCAGAATGGACATATTAATGAAAACGAGAAAAACGGAAACGCAACTTCGCAAAGACCTGTTGACAAACTGATATTATTGTTCTGCCTGTTCCTTATCTTAATTACCTAGGCAGGGGTCTGTCGAGGTAATAGCTGGCTAACTATTTGTTTATGCTATAGTTACCTGGTTGACAACCATTCTCTACGGTATCTCTAAGCAAATGTGGTATTGTACTGGCCATAATTATTTAAAAAAATTGTGCAGAGATATATATCATTTATTTTTTCGACCCTTTCCACGCTATAAAATAATAGATATGGGAGGAATTAAAAAAATTAAATAACATTTTATTACATGTATATGCACCATATAGCTAGTCTGTTTGTTACCTTGTAATTACACATTCATCCGTGACAACTAGATGGCAGTGTACAACAACTCCAAGAACCACATCCTGAAAGCGTTTGGGGAATCATGGCTGAACCAAAATGTTTGCCTTGCTATTTATCCATGCAGTGTTGAGACAGGTAAATCTTTCTTGAAATAGAAAACACAGAATGTGCTTATTCATCTCATTCAAAATATTGTGCCTCTCTGGACATTGAACCTAAAACTACACTGTCAAAGACTGCACTATTAGACTCTTGTTATTTTCTTTGTGATAGAGTGTTTATGTGACTCAGTAGTGTTTGCAGATTACCATAGCATGACAACCACTGGTCCAAATCTCCCCCTGGCCCTCTCCTCCCCGTCTACCCTCTATCACCCTCTTTATATGCTCTCTACCTTCCTTCTCTCCCTCTTTCCTCATCTCTCCCTCTGTGACTGCTGGCTCTGCTGTGCTCTATCTGTGTCAATATTCCTGCTCTCCCCGTCTGCCTCCCCATCTCCCCGTCTACCTCCCCCTCTCCTTGTCTACCTCCCCCTCTCTCCGTCTGCCTCCCCCTCTCCCGTCTACCTCCCCTTCTCTCCATCTGCCTCCCCCTCTCCCCCGTCTACCTTTCCCCGTCTACCTCCCTCTCCCGTCTACCATCTACCCCCTCCCGTCTACCTCCCCCTCTATCCATCTGCCTCTCCCGTCTACCTCCCCTCTCCCTGTCTACCTCCCTCTAACTCCCCCTCTCCCCATCTGCCTCTTCCTCTACCCTTCCACATCCCCATCTACCTCCCCTTCTACCTCCCCCTACCCTTCTACCCCCTCTCCCCGTCTACCTCCCCCTCTGCCTTCCACCTCCCCCTCTCCCCTCTACCTTCCCCTCTCCCCGTCTACCTCTTCCTCTACCCTTCTACCTCCCCCTCTGCCCTTCTACCTCCCTCTACCCTTCTACATCCCCCTCTACCTCCCATTCGACCGCCCCTCTCTCTACCTCCCCTCTCCCCTCTACCTCCCCCTCTCCCCATCTGCCTCTTCCTCTACCCTTCTACCTTCCCTCTACCTCCCCCTCTACCCTTCTACATCCCCCTCTACCTCCCATTCTACCACCTCTCTACCCCTCTACCTCCCCCTCTCCCCGTCTATCTCTTCCTCTACCCTTCTACCTCCCCCTCTCCCCTCTCCCCCCCCCCCTCTACCTCCCCTCTCCCCGTCTATCTCTTCCTCTACCCTTCTACCTCCCCTTCTACTTCCCCCTCTACAATCTACCTCCCCCTCTACCTCTACCTCCCCCTCCCCCGTCTACCTCCCCTCTCCCCTTCTACCTCCCCCTTTCCCTGTCTACCTCTTCCTCTACCCTTCTCTCTCCACCTCTACCCATCTACCTTCCCCTCTACCTCCCTCTCTACCCTTCTACATCCCCCTCTACCTCCCCCTCTCCCCGTCTCCCTCTCCCTCTATCCTTCTACATCCCCCTCTCCCCATCTACTCCCCTCTCTCCCCTCCTACCTCCTCCTCTACGCATCTACCTCTCCCCCTCTACCTCCCCTTCTCCCTATCTACCTCTTCCTCTACCCTTCTAACTCCAGCTTCAGCGATCCAGCTTCAGCGACCCCCTCCCCCTCTACCTTCCCCTCTCCCCCATCTACCTCCCCCTCTACCATTCTACATCCCCCTCTACCCTTCTACCTCCCCCTCTACCTTTCTACATCCCCCTCTACCCTAACTCCCTCTCTACCTCTCTGTCTGGTGTCTGCGTACTCTAGTTGTGTCTGTGTTCCAGCTCTGTTCTCCAGATTGAGATGCGGCGGCGGATGGTCTGTGACCTTCATGGTGCCTCAGATCGGCGGCTGGCACTGATTTCTGATTTAGTGTCGATCCGCTGCGCTTGTCAGGGGCTGCGAGGTGCTTTCCATGTGGTAATAGAAAAGCTCAAGGGCAGCTGGAGAAGTGAGGAGGGAGACAGAGAGAGAGAGAGAGAGAGAGAGAGAGAGAGAGAGAGAGAGAGAGAGAGAGAGAGAGAGAGAGAGAGAGAGAGAGAGAGAGAGAGAGAGAGAGAGAGAGAGAGAGAGAGAGAGAGAGAGGGAAGGATTGGTGGCAGTGGTGGAGGGAGGGGGTTGAAGGAGTGGAGGAGGGCAGGAGGGGAGGAGGGGTGAATAAGGCTTGAATGTGCAACTATTTGTCGACTGTCAGAGCTGAGTGGGTTAGATGTACAGAGGTTTGGATAGGGGTGAGAGAAGAGGAGAGCACGGAAGAGGAGAATATGAAGGAGAAAGAGGAGAGAGGAGGAAGTTGGGAGACATACTGTAGGAGGAAAGAGGAGGGGTCAGGAGAGCTGAGAGGAAAATAAAGGAATAGGAAGAGGAGAATCGAGGGAGAAGGACCCAGTGTCCACACATAATATGTCAACATGAACAATGTAAGGAATCAGCAGCATGAGGAACTGATGAAACGAATGAGGACCACCAAACACTACCACTACCACTAACGAGAGAGAGAGAGAGAGAGAGAGAGAGAGAGAGAGAGAGAGAGAGAGAGAGAGAGAGAGAGAGAGAGAGAGAGAGAGAGAGAGAGAGAGAGAGAGAGAGAGAGAGAGAGAGAGAGAGAGAGAGAGAGAGAGAGAGAGAGAGAGAGAGAGAGAGAGAGAGAGAGAGAGAGAGAGAGAGAGAAAGAGAGAGAGAGAGAGCACCGAGATCAGAGGCAACGTGCACCTCCTCTTCCTCCTTCCCTCCCGAACTGCTCCCATCCCATCTCACCCTCCCTGATAGGAAAACAAATGGTTATGATGATGGAAAAGGATTTAAGGTGTGATTTAACCGAGAGCTGGCTACAGCATTCGATAAGAGCCACTCCCACAGCACAGCGCTAGCTGTGCTGTGACTGTAAAAGCCTTGTAGTGGAGAGAGGCTCATTCCTGACCAACACACCTCACTGTCCCTCTGCATTACCTCCTCACTGTGTCCTGCTTTACCCACTCATATCCCTGCATCCTCCATGCTCATACACACTACATCTACACTGACAACATTCACACTGATACACACTACATTCACACTGATACACACTGCATTCACACTGATACACACTTGATTACATTCACACTAATATCAAATCAAATCAAATTGTATTGGTCACATACACATGGTTAGCAGATGTTAATGCGAGTGTAGCGAAATGCTTGTGCTTGTAGTTCCAACCGTGCAGTAATATCTAACAAGTAAACGAACAATTTCACAACAACTACCTAATACACACAAGTGTAAAGGAATAATTAAGAATATGTACATATGGTCTCGACAGGGCGGGGTCAAGACCCAGGGTCTCGAGCTTAATGACGAGTTTGGAGGGTACTATGGTGTTAAATGCTGAGCTGTAATCGATGAACAGCATTCTTACATAGGTATTCCTCTTGTCCAGATGGGTTAGGGCAATGTGCAGTGTGGTTGCGATTGCGTCGTCTGTGGACCTATTGGGACGGTAAGCAAATTGGAGTGGGTCTAGGGTGTCAGGTAGGGTGGAGGTGATATGATCCTTGACTAGTCTCTCAAAGCACTTCATGATGACAGAAGTGAGTGCTACGGGCGATAGTAATTTAGTTCAGTTATCTTTGCCTTCTTAGGTACAGGAACAATGGTGGCCCTTTTGAAGCATGTGGGAACAGCAGACTGGGATAGGGATTGATTGAATATATTCGTAAACACACCAGCCAGCGGGTCTGCACATGCTCTGAGGACGCGGCCAGGTATACCGTCTGGGCCGGCAGCCTTGCGAGGGTTAACACGTTTACATTTTTACTCACGTTGGCTGCGGTGAAGGAGAGCCTGCAGGTTTTGGTAGTGGGCCATGTCAGTGGCACTGTATTGTCCTCAAAGCGAGCAAAGAAGTTGTTTAGTTTGTCTGGGAGCAAGACATTGGTGTCCGCGACTGGGCTGGATTTCTTTTTGTAGTCCGTGATTGACTGTAGACCCTGCCACATACGTCTCGTGTCTGAGCCGTTGAATTGTGACTCTACTTTGTCTCTATACTGACTCTTAGCTTGTTTGATTGCCTTGTGGAGGGAATAGCTACACTGTTTGTATTCGGTCATGTTTCCGGTCGCTTTGCCATGATTAAAAGTAATGGTTCGCGCTTTCAGTTTTGCACGAATGCTGCCATCAATCCACGGTTTCAGGTTGGGGAATGTTTTAATAGTCACCGTGGGTACCACATCACCGGTGCACTTGCTAATAAACTCGCTCACCGAATCTGTGTATACATCAATGTTATTGTCCAACGCTACCCGGAACATATCTCAGTCCACATGATCGAAGTAATCTTGAAGCGTGGAATCAGATTGGTCGGGCCAGCGTTGAACAGACCTGAGCACGGGCGTTTTCTGTTTTAGTTTCTGTCTATAGGCTGGGAGCAACAAATGGAGTCGTGGTCAGATTTGCCGAAAGAAGGGCGAGGGAGGGCTTTGTATGCGTCGTGGAAATTAGAGTAGCAGTGATCCAGGGTTTTACCAGCCAGGGTTGCGCATTCGATATGCTGTTAAAATCTGAAATTGTTTTCAGATTAGCATTGTTAAAATCCCCAGCTACAATAAATGCAGCCTCAGGATATGTGGTTTCCAGTTTACATAGAGTTCAATGAAGTTCTTTCAGGGCTGTTGAGGTGTCTGATTGGGGGGGATATATACGGCTGTGATTATAATCGAAGAGAATTCTCTTGGTAGATAATGCGGTCGGCATTTAATCGTGAGGAATTCTAGGTCAGGTGAACAAAAGGACTTGAGTTCCTGTATGTTGTTATGATCACCTTACGACTCGTTAACTTAATCATAAGGCATACACCCCCGCCCTTCTTCTTACCAGAGAGATTTGTTTCTGTCAGCATGATGTGTGAAGAAACCGGGTGGCTGTATCGACTCTGATAATGTTTCCCGAGTGAGCCATGTCTCCGTGAAACAAAGAACGTTACAGTCTCTAATGTCTCTCTGGAAGGCAACCCTTGCTCGATTTTCATCTACCTTGTTGTCAAGAGACTGGACATTGGCAAGTAGTATACTCGGGAGCGGTGGGCGATGTGCCGTCTACGGAACCTGATCAGAAGACCGCTCCGTCTGCCCCTTCTGCGGCGCCGATGTTTTGGGTCGCCTATTGGGATGCAATCCATTGTCCTGGGTGGTGGTCCAAACAGAGGATCTGCTTCGGGAAAGTCGTATTCCTGGTTGTAATGTTGGTAAGTTGACGTTGCTCTTATATCCAAAAGTTATTCCCGGCTGTATGTAATAAGACTTAAAATTTCCTGGGGTAACAGTGTGAGAAATAATATGTAAAAAAACAAAATACCACATAGTTTCCTAAGAACGCGAAGCGAGGCGTCCATCTCTGTCGACGCCAAACAATCACTTGGAACCAACATCACAATATACTGATACACACTACATGTAGGTTGAGTCCAGTGTGTGTGCATAGAGTCTGTGCATGAGAGTTAGTTCACGAAAGGGTCAATGCAGGTTGTCCAGGTAGCCATTTTATTTGCTTTTTAGCAGCCTTGTTTAGTAGTCTCATGGCTTGGCAGTAGAAGCTGTTCAGGGTTCTGTTGGTTCCTGACTTGGTACCGCAATGGTACCACTTGCCGTGCTGTAGCAGGGAGAACAGTCTATCGCTTGGGTCGCTGAAGTCTTTGAAAAAATGTTGGGCCTTCCTCAGGGCATGCTCTGAGGATGCATCCTGGTATTCCATCTGGCCCCGCGGCCTTGTAAATGTCAACCTGTTTAAAGGTCTTATTTACATTGGCTACAGAGAGTGATGGTTCAGTGTTGCTTGCCACAAAGCGAGCATAGAAGGCATTTAGCTAATCTTGTAGACTCACATCGCTGGGCAGCTCACAGCTGAGTTTCTCTTTGTAATCCGTGATAGTTTGCAAGCCCTGCCACATCCGTTGAGCATCAGAGCCAGCGTAGTAGGATTCGATCTTAGTCCTGTATTGACGCTCTTTGCCTGTTTGATGGCTTACCCGGATTAGGTCGTAGCGGGATTTCATTTAAGTGTCCGGATTAGTATCCCACTCCTTGAAAGTGGCAGCTCTAGCCTTAAATTCAGTGTGGATGTTGCCTGGCTCCATGGCTTCTGGTTGGGCTATGTACGTACAGTCACTGTGCGGACGACATCGTCAAAGCACTTGATGAAGCCAGTGACTGATGTGGTAAACTTCTCAATGTTATTGGATGAATCCAGGAACCTATTCCAGTCTGTGCTAGCGGAACATCCACTTCCTTGGACCACTTCCGTATTGAGTGTGTTACTGGTACTTACTTTGTGAGCATTTGCATGTAAGCAGGAAGCAGGAGGATAGAGTTATGGTCTGATTTGCCAAAGGGAGGGCGGGGGAGGGCCTTGTATGTGTTTCCCTGTGTGGAGTAAAGGTGATGTAGAGTTTTGTCGCCTCTAGTTGCACAGGTGACAAAATTTCAGTTTCACTGCATTAAAATCCCCAGCCAAAGAAACACCGCCTCTGAATGTGCATTTTCTTGTTTACTTATAGCCCTATACAGCTTGTTGAGTTCGGTCGTAGTGCCAGCATTGGTTTGTGCTGGTACGTAGACAGCTATGAAAAGTACAGATGAAATCTCTCTTGGTAAATAGTATGATCTGCAGCTTATCATGAGGTATTCTAACTTAGGCGAGCTAAAACTTGGGACTTCCTTAGTATTAGAGTATTAGAGATTGCTCACCAACTGTTGTTAACAAAGACACACATCCTTCTTGGTCTTGCCTAAGTCTGGCGTCCGGTCTATACGATAGATAGAAAAATCAGCGAGATGTGTATCCATGTCCTCATTCAGCCATAAATGAGAAAAAGAGGATATTACAGTTTTTCATGTCCCGTTGATAGGATAGTCTCGAACGGAGCTCATCCAGTTTGTTCTTCATTGATTACACATTCGGCAATAGAACAGAGGGCAATGGTGTTCTACTGTATTTGTTCGGTGCCTCCCCTTCCCTGTCTTCGCCACCACTTCCTCTTTCGAGGATTAGGGCCTGGTTCGGATACACACAAACTGATACACACAACATTCAAACTGATACACACAACATTCAAACTGATACACACAACATTCACACTGATACACACAACATTCACACTGATACACACAACATTCAAACTGATACACACAACATTCACACTGATACACACAACATTCACACTGATACACACAACATTCACACTGATACACACAACATTCACACTGATACACACAACATTCACACTGATACACACAACATTCACACTGATACACACAACATTCACACTGATACACACAACATTCAAATTGATACACACAACATTCAAACTGATACACACAACATTTAAACTGATACACAAACATTCAAATTGATACACACAACATTCACACTGATACACACAACATTCAAACTGATACACACAACATTCAAACTGATACACACAACATTCACACTGATACACACAACATTCAAACTGATACACACAACATTCAAACTGGTACACACAACATTCAAACTGATACACACAACATTCAAACTGAAACAAACTACATTCAAACTGATGCCCACAACACATTCATACTGTAATATAATCGACAGTGACTGGAATAGTGTGGTCAGAAACAGATCAGACTAAGGAGCATGCATGACCAGATTCAGGCCTCTGTCACTCCAATTTGTCACATGAGTAAAACTGTAATTGCTGTTTATCCATCATCATAGGTTAATTATCCAACACTGACCTATCACACACGCACACACACACACTTTGAGTGCTCTGTTCTCTCAAATGTTTTGCAAAAATGGCTGTGGAATGGTGATATCAAAATGTCAAATATTACAACTATCTTATCATTAAAATATCTCTAAGTGTTCTGTGGGGTCCAGTGGTTACAACTGATGACCCTGGCACACATGTATGCCAGAGTCGGCAAAGGGTTCAAATCCAGCCCACTGCCCTTTGACTCAATCCCCCTTTAACGTCCCTGTCTATCCAACACTTAACTATCCATTCAATAAAGCAACAAAAAACAAAATACTACTCCTTAAAAACTACAACAACAAAAAATAACATATTTGAATCTCACTCTCTGTCTCTCTCGTTCTCTCCCTCTCTCTCTGACCCCAGTGGTGCTTCGTTCATTTGCTCTTATGGATAGATAATGGGCACAAAATTGAATCTCTTCATTTGCATGTAATATAATTAAGACATTCTCAAACAATGACAGATGGTGGGAGCTGCTAGGTGTCAGTCAGTCTTGTCAGACTGGACCAAACGCAGCCAGAGCAAGACTCTTCACTACTTAGACTGAAATTAATAAAACCTGGAGATGGAATTCTTCACCAAGCACAATCTGGAGCAACAATCACCAGCCAAGATATTATCCTGTCTATCAGACCAAATGATGTCTCTCCTCCATTATAACCATGCCTTCCCATCATCATCAGACATATCCAGGGTTGTATATTCACACCATTAGTAGAATGCAAAGGTCCCTGGGGCTGTAGGATCTTGAAGTACAAATGAATGCTCTTCCCTATGTTTTTACAGTTTTTCTCGATTGTTTACACACATTTTCTGAAAGCATGCCTCATATTCTCAGAACTCTACACACAAATCAAAAAACACACACACAATGGGCAAAACCCTTCAATTCTCCAGCAAAATGAAACTTTACATTCAAAACAATGTTATTTCTTATCAAAATGGTATTTTGTTTTCAAATTACACACACAAACCATCATATGAATAGACATTTATAAGAACCAGTTGAACACTGATGTGCTCAATGTAAAACACTATGATGAATGGAAAACACTTCTTCTCCATTCATCATAATGACTTAGGCCTTTTTTTGGTTCAGTGTTGCCATTACTACAGACAGTACATACATAAGTGTGTTGTAAAATATTTGAGAATATTGTTTTTATACTCAGAACACACAAATACACGGTAACAAATATATTTTATTTTTCCCACAAAACAATGTACACAGTGTACATCCCATTCCCAACCAACACAAAGATGCACATACAGTGCTCTACATACAAAACAGAAGAATTTAATGTATACAGTTACAGTAAAAAAACTATGCTGCATCCTCTCTTCTGTTGTGGTCTGGCCAGCACCTCATCCACATCACAAGCAATGTTTTCCCTGGACAAGCAGCGGAAATATCGCCTAGCATGGCGATTCCAGCCATGAAAAGCATCAGCTGCTATATCTCCACGTATGCCTTCCATAGCTTGGAGAAGAGGTATACGCTTTTGTGGATTTCGGTCATACACTTTCCATCTCCAGGCAGAAAAAATTCCTCAATAGGATTGAGAATATGGAGGGAGATAAACAACTAAAAGCGTGGGTGGGCAGTGAACCAGTTACGAACCAGAGCAGCCCTGTGGAAACTAATTGGATTGCTAATTGTCCCAAATGACAACATACCTGAGCTGCTCTGGGCCATCTACCTGATCTGGTGGAATGAGTGTGTTGTGTAGGGTGTCCAGGAATGTGATCAGATGGGCGGTGTTGTAGGGCCAAGGGTAGCATGGTGATGGATGACGCTGTGGTGGGTAATCGCTGCACACATTGTGATGTTCCCTCCGCGCTGGCCAGGACTTGAACAATGGCACGCTGGGTCGATGATATTCCTTCCCTCTTTCTGCCTTTTTGTGAGGTTGAATCCAACCTCATCAATGAAGATGAACTGGTGCTCCACTGCAGCCACCTCTAGCTCAAGGACTCTCTGAAACACACATGACAATATCAGAAATAGACATGGAGTGGTCACTATTGTGAAGCACAATCATTATGATTACAATACTGAAATATGTATAATTTATACAGTGTTGAGAGTATGCATCAATTGTGGGTTTGTATAGGACTCACTTGCACATAGTTATATCGCAATTCTTTGACTCTTTCTGAATTGCGTTCAAATGGCACCCTGTAGACCTGCTTCATCCTGAGATTATTTCTACGCCAAGACACGGTCCAGTGTTGATAAGCTTACCCTATCAATATTTTGAAATATCTCATTGTTTTCTATTATTTTTATTTGTATTTGCTGTAATGTTATGGCGTTATTTTCTAGGACCATGTTCATGATTTCAGTTTCCTGTTCAGAGACAGAACACGTTCAACCACCTTGTGTTGGTAATCTTTCAGTTCTGCCAAACAAATAGTAAAATACTGTAAATACAAAGTAGGAATACATTTCCCAAATACTTGAAACATACTTTATTTTTACAGTCCTACAGAACAGTCCACAGGCAATACTGTACTACTGTACTCATTGAGTACTGTATTGATATGCAGTACTGCAATTTTCTAGTGAGAGTAGATTTCTTACCTATTCTCATTTCGAAAGTCCGGATGATGGATGCTACAGTGTACCTGCTCAAATTTGGCTGTACTCTTGCCCAGCCTCCTCATTGTTAGACCATGGTTGACCACATGATCAACCAAAAGTGGCTCGGATCTCATCAGAGATTACGGTCCCTTGGCCTTCCTCGTCCTCGTCCTCCCCGCCCTACTCCTCTTACTCTCACTCCTCTGGCTCTGCCTCTGTTTCCAATGTTGGCATCCATTGCTCCAAAACAGAAGAGCTCACCTGTTGCCCTTTTTTATGCTAAAGCTCTGATTGCTAATTGTAAAACCGTGGACGGTGTTTGCCCATGTGATGAGTCAGTGTGCATATTTGAATGGCAGTGTGTTCATTGTGAAAACAAGAGATTTTCTGCATGAAAATTGTGCCAAATGCAAAGAATTGTGTGTAGTGTTTTGAAAAAAGTGTGTTTTAGAACTGCAATTTGAGTGTAAAGCAGGAATTGTGCTTGTAGTTTAGCAGAATTGGTTCAGGGGGTTTGTGCATGAGTTACATGTTGTGGTCATTGTGTCTCAAGTACCAGTATTTGTGTGTAAACAATTGAGAAAAACTGTAAGAATGATCCAACCAATTTTACCAATGGTTGTGATAATGATTTAAACATCGGTACACACTGTGCATAGTATAACATCACTAGTATTAAATAGCTATGTTGTTTTTTGTGACCAGAGTTGCTGTTGTGTTCTCAGTTATTCTCATCTATTTTTGCTGAATGGTAGTGGTAGTCAATGTTGCAATAAAAACAAAGGACATACTGATGTTCTATTGGCTATAGCAGTTGTAATGACATCTGTAATCTTCTGCAGTGACATTTTCCAATGAATAGGTAGGTAAATGAGGGTGGAACAATGCAGCCTGGCAATATATGCATAAACACCTATTGTACATCAATGCATAAACACACAATCTCTCAGGAAGCTTTCAAACACATTCTCTCACCCTTTCTAATACACACACAAGCACTCACACACACACACACACACACCCCTGCACACACAAACACACATACGCACACACACTTGCACGCACACACACACACACAGAGAGAGAGAGAGAGAGAGCCTGAGAGAAAATTAATGAGCTCTCATTCATAATCCTGGACAGAGAGAGCCATATTCACCCTTGGATGGTTTATTGACTGATTTCATTTATTTGTGTGAAATAAATAGGAGGTAAACATTGGCTCGCTCCCACATTTTCCGCGACACACTCGCTGCACAGAATTCTGGGAGAAATGATCCCACCAACAGCGGGGTCACTGATTGGCTCTCGCGTCAGTGTGTGACAAATTACCCAATGAGAAATGGGTTACCCATTTCCACAAAGTAATTAACCTGGGTGATAGTGAAACAAATTATTACATTTATGTAATATTATTTCGCATCTGTCGCCAGGACTGGGAAAATCTTTATCCCTGTGCACGCCTCCCCAACCCTCCTGATTGTCTTGTGATGCTCTGTGAATATTAACACATCCAGACGTCGACACATGCGCGCACACACACACTGGTGTTCACTCGGCTATTGAGTGCCAGTTGTTGCACTTTTTAAAGCTTTATTATGTATTTATGCTAGTTTGTGTGGAGGCGAGCATCCAGATCAACAGTGATACTCCACATCGTGTGCTGGATGTTCCAATCTAGCTAAAGAACAGGCAAAAATGGGTAGATATTGAATGTAATCCTATTGAAAATGTAACCTAAAGCAGTAGCAGAGGCAGCCATAGAAAAACAGGGTGTCGGTGGGTTTCGTTAACCAAACTATCTTCTGTTGCCCAACCCCAGACAACATTACTAATATGATGATGATTATTATTATTATGTAAATTAACTCATTTGTAAACACATTAGTGCATTTACCAAGCCTCTCATATGGAGACATTGTCCTATATCCTCTCTCCAGGTTGTCCCATGATCCCATCCTCCAACCATAGACACACTATAGGCCTACTGTCATAAGCACAGAAGGTCACATAGATCAGTGGTTACAACACACACACACATACAGAGAGAGAGGGGGGGATAAGATATGTGTAGAGTTTAATAGCTCGCTCCACATGTCTGTTTGATGTCCTGTCGGAGGTGGTGTAAATGATGCTGCTGCTACACCACGAGTTAGAGCTTGTCGCCGTTTTGTTGGGGAGATTATCCTCAGGGACGTGCGTTAATACAGCCGAGATTGCTCCAAATCTGGGTTTGATGAATGAATCCGTGATATACATTGACATGACGAAACAAAATATAGGCCTGTACAATCAACGTTACAGCGCGATAGTATCCATCAAATCTAAGGTCAACCCCGTCAACGGAGCTCAGGGGGAAGAGGAGGCACAACTCATGGCACGGTCGCATTTACTTGACATATTTGGCTGGATAGGATGTCATTCGATTCGGCAAAAACGTTTGTTGTTTTGAAAGATGTGCACGACTTAACACGTATTTCTGTTATAGAAATTGATTTAGCATCTATCTATAAATATAAAGATATATTCTTCATTGCCTTGAGCTTTCATATCCATAACACACCCACATTGTCCACTTGCTTTTCTCTAGTCTGGGGGTGGAGTTCCATCAGTAGCAATGCATATTGGACGGATATACTGTAGACTACTTACAGCTCGTTGTTAGATAGTTTGATGTTTTGATCATCGGTTTTCCTATTTATTGTAGGCCTACCGTATATCACCGGAGACCGGTTACTCATGCCCGTGCCTCCGAGTCCCGGTATGAAGCATTTCAGGAAAATAAAAATAAACATTAGGTCAGTATTTGATTGATTTTGATAGGCTGGGTGCATGCGTCACGTTCAAGAAAAGGAGTTTGATTCGTGATGTGACATATTGAAAATGATTTTAATTTGTTCATTTACAGTCAATTGATAAAAACATGGCCATGAAACGAAATGGTTTGTTCAGTTTTAGATCAAACATTTAAGAAATTCTGATATGATAATAAGCACAGACAATAATTTAGAACATATACAAACTGACCAAATGGGAACAAGTCAAGAATGCTTTCTCTACACAAAACATTCTATATAACAGATTATATTCAAGTCGATTTTTCTTGTCTTAATTATAGTAGGCCTGTTTCCGTAAATTTACCTTGGCCAGCACATGCAGTCAAATTAATTTCCATGTTGTGTGATTCCTGTCAGATTATCGCTTGTCTTCCTCTTTTCCGTTGTATGAATCTTTTTATGCTTTTCAAACAAAAAAACTCCCAGTTGTGTGATATTTGCACGTGCACGGCGCATGCCCGTGGCCCATCATGGTTGCATGCTGTGCAGCAGGTGACATTAAAAACGAGTTTTCTTCTTTTTTGAGTTTTTACACCCTCGACCATCGGCCGGTGGAAACTGTTAGAAACTCCAGTAGCAAATATCAGTACTATTTTGTTATAGACAAAGGAAATGAAAACGAGGTGGTAAATATATATATTTTAATAAATAAAAGGAATAACAAATAAATAAATATACATAGCCTACATGTTAAATAAATCAAGTTATAAAAGTTATAAATCAATACATGCACATCATAAATTAATAAGCTAAACATTTACCCATTTATCCACCTTCAAATCGTTTGGTTTCAGTATTAGTGTGCCAACAAAACTGTGGCTGTTGTTTTGCTGTTGCCTTGCTTTTTTTGCTTGTAGACATTCTCATCCTTGTCCAGCTGTATTGGGCTGGATGTGTTCAACAACAAAACAAAAAATGATAGATGACAAAGTAAAAAGAAAAACGCGTAAAACGTGGCGCTTGGCTTGGTGGTGGTTGGCCTACTACTAAGTAAAACTCATAGATACTGTGTGCTCCAGCGCTTTTCGCCGCAGGGAGGCGATGCTCGTCCCTCTCCAGACGTCATTTTCCGGGGAGCTACACAGCTGGGGAGAGCTCGTCACGTTGGTGGGACCGGACAGGGAGGCCGGCACCATCCCAGGGAACGGGTTCTGGTAGAGGTGAGACTGGAGCCCGGATCCGTTCGACGACATGTTGGATAGCCCCATGGAGTTGGGCGGCGGGCCGGACAGGCTGCACTGGGACAGGGACTGCGCCATGGCATGCTGGTGCTGGCGACCCAGGGCTGGAGGGAGCTGCAGCTGAGAGACGCCTGGCATCCCAGCCGTGGCCCAGCGGGTGTCGTTGGCGTGGAAGGAGCACAGGCTGTCGCCCATGGCCGCGGCAGCGGCAGCAGCAGAGTTGAACTGACTGTGCAGGCCGTGGTGGGTGGGCAGCAGCGTTCCCGGAGCGCGGAAAACGTTGGTGGTCTTCTTGCGCTTCTTCCACTTAGCGCGTCGGTTCTGGAACCAAACCTGGAGTAGCGAGAGAGGGAGAGAGATGGGTTAGAATATGGCTACAGTGTCATCAATGTGAGACACAATGAGTAGGCTACTGCACATTTCTCTAGACGCTAACTTCAACGCACGGGAAAGAGGTTTAGGTTCTTAGAAGAGCAGGAAGCCCATAACACAGATATGTCCATTACAAATCTTCTTTATACCAGCGGATTCCATGAATAACACTAGATATGATATAAAACGGATGAAATGATATGCCATAAACGAAGGATTTGATAGCTTACATGACATAACGCCAAAATCCATGTCAGTAAATGGTCTGTGGCATGCCTGCATTAGTCCATGGATATCATAAAATACAAATGGCTACGTCAGAAAACACAGTAGGCCTATGCGGGAGGTGGTCCAGTCAGCTGACAATATGTGATTGTAACTGTTATGAGCCCTATAGCCTAGTATTTTGATATGCATTTTAAATAGGCTAGTCGAAACCCGTTTACTATTTAGAATATTATTTTTTTAAATCTACAGAGCGACTTACAGTAGAGTGAATACCTTTTTCGTACTTTTTCGTACTATCAAACTTGGATATAAACACTTACTTTTGGCCTACACAAAACAACAATAATATTTGTATTTCGGGAAAACAAAGGCGTTATTAATGTGACCCAGGCCTCAGTTGTAAATGGCACAAGCAGTGTTTATTCTGCGGGTCCTTGAGAGACTTTCTATATAGATCTCATAGTAGGCCTAACCCGGTTAGAGCCGATGATTAATGTGAAGATTTGGTTGAGAAACTGTGCCGTAGTATTAAGAGGCCCAATCTCAGTCTATCCCCCAGAGCAGCCAGCCGTGAAATCAGGCCTCAAATGCATTACACTTCAAAGGAAAGAAAATGCAATTTCTCATTCTGTTTAAAAGACAGAGTACACGTTCTGTCTTCCGCCATTAAGACGTGGAACTCTGACAGGCCCATTTCACAAGAGAACAGCGCGAGCTGCATGCGCCTTCTCATTCGAAACATGACCAGATGTAGGCTATTTCTAGCCACTGGCTTCCTATTATTATTATTATCCTTGGCTATACTCTTTATAAAGGGCTCGTCATTTCGCTAATTCTTATTTTATGTAAATAAAATATTGAAACCAAATTGATGCGTGCAAAAATAATGATTACCGCGGTTACTGTTTCACATGTGAACGACTCCTCTGCATTTTTCATTGCTGCTTAATAACCCCTTATCGAAATAAATAATTCAGAAATGGTTGATAATAATGGATTTGGTTTTATTGCCCTATCACCGTGAGAAGGGCTACATGGCAATGAACGACGATGCACCAGAGGACCCAAACCAACTGCAATGTCGAGCTATTATTGAATGTAAAGGGAAACAAAATAAACCATTAGGATCTTCCATTGGTCATGTTGTCACCTAATATCGATATAGAAGTAATTATGTGGTACAAATGGTTTAATAGTGAGGGTATAATAAAGATAAAATCCTCATCCCGTTTTCACTATGCATGACAACGCATGAATATAGGCTACTCCAATAGGACAACTAAACGAAACGTTATTAGATTTTAAGGACCAAAGTCATTGCCTAGTAAAATAGCCTACGTATATATACTGTTGTATAATTTCATCTGGCCCATTGAGAGTTTTATGTGTGGCTTATTGCATATGTACATTATAATTTGTGTAGTTCACCATGCATAATAATTCAGTCAAATGTATGCATGCAACATTGAATGTTGCTATTGACACAGTGAGTAGGAAAAAAATACACTCATATTTAGGAAATTCTTATTTTCATGAATTTTATCGGCTACCTAGGCCTACATTAAGATGTCCTTAATATTTCCACGTACAATCTGTAATTGTCTGATATTATGAAAACTTACACTCATGGAATTTAAATTATAGTAACTATCCAAGTCGATGTATTAATGCAACTTTGTAGGCATGGGTTGCACGTTTCATCCCAACCTTGTTTTGAACGTTCGTTTTAAGAATGATGACCAGCTGAGCATTCTGTTCAATGCGGTCTCAATTTGTGGTGATGAAGACTTAATCTTAAATGCATAACTGTGGCTGGGAAACACGATGACATTTCAAAAGGATTAGTATGAAAAGCTTTTGTCATCATTGTGATGTCTCCAGATTGACTTAAGATGCAGTATAACGCTAGCTAGTTAATATTGATGGGAGAGCAACGACATTTTAGCCAGCTAACGTTAGCATTGCTAGCTATTTCTGACGAACTTGAGAGAGATAGCAATGTTGCCATGAGATAGCAAAGTAAACTTAACGATATTATAATAACGGCAAAGCTGTTTTCTACTAATTATTTGTCTACGTTTGCGATGCCATATTATTTCCAGGCCACTATAGTGTAAATTTGACGAAACAGTCACTAGCCCCTGCTCAGAACGACTTGGCATTAGGCCTAAACATCAATCAGACGTAAATATTCTGCGGCATCTGTAGAACGTTGATAACAATGGCAACGACGAGACCGAGTGACGGAGGTGCACCTATGGTAAAAGCTGTTTTAATCTCTAATTTTATTTGTATTAGTTCTGTCCGTTCGTTCTGGACAATTGTATCTCATAACACCCCGGTTTAGTCAGCTCTGTCTTGAATAACATAATTTTGGGACACGTTTCTTGCATCTGGTTTCAACCAAATCGCTGTAGAACGTTATTACCCGGGCTCTTGCGCGTTATTTTCAGAACCATGGACAGCTCGCTTGCCCAGTGCAGTTTTTGTCAGAGATTTAGGTTAGTCTAGCATACATTTTGTATTTCCTGATACTTTTAACAACAAAAACAAGACCCTCAAAAAATACAATCGAGGTTCAGGTGTAAGCTATTATTATTTTTGACACAAGGAAATAAAAGATGGTTGCCTCTAGGAACACAAGGCGTGGCCTATATGCTATCCTCCTATAGTATATCGCTAATGGATTAAATGTAGTTTTAGTTCCAAGGGAATAGCCTATTAGTGGCAAATAGTTTAGGTTATCATACATTTCTAGTGGCCAAATCTTTACGCAGTATCAAGGTGTATGGTAGGCCTATTTTAATTCCTTCAAAAGTCTACACTTCATCTACACTTCATCTTCTTCATCTTCTTTAGATTCAAGCTACTAGAACAGCTGTGAGTTGGATATTTTCACCGACTGGTAATTTAAACTGTAATGAAGATTTACTTTGCAATTAGTCGTTGTACCTAGTTACTTGAGGAAATATTGTTATTGTGCACGTGAAGTGAAATAATAACACCCACTGACGGTTAATATTTACATTATTTTGGGGGGTTAAGAGGGCAAATTACATACACATTTCATCACATCATTTCCCGCAGTATTAGTACACTACTCTTACAGTGTTATTATAGGCTACTTGTTTCAAAATAATTTGCTATGACACATACATTTCCCAATCCATATCACAAACAAACCTGCACGCGAGATTCCGTTACCTGAACGCGAGATTCCGTTAGGCCGATCCGTAGGGCCAATTCCTCCCTCATGAAGATATCTGGGTAGTGCGTTTTGGCGAAGCTGCGCTCCAGTTCGTTAAGTTGGGCCGGGGTGAATCGGGTCCGATGTCGCTTCTGTTTCTGACTCTGACTTCCTCCGGATTGGCTGGAGTTATTCTGCTGCTGCTTGTCCTGTTGCTCTTTACTGTTGGCCTGCACGCCGGAAGGGTTGGATCCACCATTGTTGATATCGTCTCCAGGGAGCATGGTGGTCCCCTCCACGGTGTCTGGCCCCGGGGCTAGCTCTCCGGAGTGGCCGGGGTCAGGTCCCACTCCACCACCTAGCCTGCACTTCAGAGCTTCCCTGTGACCCAGCAGCTCTGCCGCGGCATCCTTCATCCCTGGATAGACAACACCCGGTCAGAATTTAAAGGCAATGTCACAACTATTTTGTATAGGCTAATGCATAGGAAAAATGGAAATTAGTATTATATATTTTTTAAATACATTGTTTAGTTAGATTATCGAAAGTGACACTTGTATGAAGCTAACGAAGTCTGGCAAGGGAATAATAATTTGTCATGCATGCAGATAATTGGTTGAACATTTTGTCATTTTACAAAATGCTCTCTAAAAACATGGTGAAACCATCGAAGTGAACATTACATTATGGATAAAACCAGACACTAACTGTCTTTTAAACAAGCACATAACTATCATAGGCTACTCCTTAATTCCATTTGATCACATCAATAATTTTGAAAACGGTTAAATCAAATTACGCAGTAATATAATAATAATAATTACTTTTCCAATGAATTATCTCACTTAACTGACATTAAGATAAAATAAGAAACAAATTATCAATTTTCTCTGCTTGATTTAGATTAGAAGTGCCTCCAGCTTACAGTAGAGTTGAAGACCGGAGTTTGGCGACGATAACTCACCGAGGCGAGCATCCAGGAGGTCGGCGTGCGAAAGCATTGCGCACCTCTCCAGTGCGAAATGCTATTTCAAAAAAATCTCTATGACTTTAACCTGTTTAAAAAATATATATAGCCTAAATAAAAGCAAATTCTGTTTGTGGTTAAAAAAGGAGGTTCCTTGCATTATAATGTCCTTTAGAGAAACGGGGAGGCGCCTAACAACCCAATGAACCCATGAGCTTCTTTAAAGGAGAGCCAATCAGATTTGAAGCTCGAGATATGTCAACAACCTCGAGACCCCAGAGCAGCCAGCCACTCAAATTCTCCAATCCAGCCAAATTCACAAGTTCATTTTTCCTCATTTCTGTAATTGGCTTTGATTTCAACTCTAAATTATATCAAATAAAATCACTTGATTTAATATCTGTGAAAGCTTCGACCCATTTGATAAACTGGATCAGCGCAGTATTTGTTTAATTGTGCGTGCTGTTGCTGCCTCTCTCTACAATGGATCAGCCCCAGGTTTGAACAACGACTGATTTACCCAAGTTAACAGCCTCTGTGGCCACAGAAACATATTAGACTCGTTTCTGGGGTATGAATGACACAACATATTTCCTACACAAATAACTGCCTCAAATTAGGTTAAACTTAAATAGCCCGAGTATGAAAACTCTTAGTGTGCATTTTATACCACATCTTATAACCAGGTCAAGGTTACGTTTATATCAAGTGTCTGTTGAAGTGGCTCAATGACTTGTGTTTTAATAGCAAGGCCCTTTGTCATTTTTAAACTGTGAATGGCTGTGGATATTCTTTTTCGACCTCTTTTATCCAACGTGCCCCAGTCAGTCCTGCCTTTTGGAGATGAAGTGAACCTCTGCTAATGCCTCTTACTCCACATTCAGCCAACAACAACGTTTAGATTAGCGATATATTTCTAACCAGAGTAATTTTCAACACCATTAGGCTTTTATGTAATTCGTGCCAAATCTATACGATTTGTATTACAATTATTAGAGTAAAATCAGTATAAATTAGAGTTGATTTACTACTGTTTAGGCTCGACTGTCATGCAGGGTGGGACTTATTGTACATGATATGTGAGCAAATTAAGTGCATAATTCATCGGAAAGTGGAAACTGAGTTTTGGCTGAACATGATCTGAGGACGTTTCCCTTTCATAGAGACAGCAGATCTCCCAGAAGGCGTGGATTGCACTAGAACAGACACAATCATGCTTTAAACACTTTGCTGTTGGCCAATTGCTTTTCATGGTATTGATTTTTCATCCAATCTGCCCAAATTAAGCGTACTCATTCCAGTCAGACAAAGCAGGTAGGCTATAAACAGGTATCCAATGTAGTCTATAAATATACCACCATTATACCAATTAGCACATTAGGTTCTTGTCACACACCATGTTCCCAAAATATATAAGGGACACAAAAGAATCCAACAGGCTCCCTACAGCTGTTGGAAGGTTTTGTGAACGCTAGTTCATTTGTTGTGGAGTGAATGGTGCCTTTTTGGAAGTAACACAAAGGATGCGTCCTAGCGTGAACTTGGGGCACTTTGGGGTCCTTTCCCAGCCCATCTCGAGTTGAATTAGCTCGGCTCATCTTTTATCTAGTGGCAATCTGGTGGGACGACCGACCGGGGGAGCGCGAGAGAATCTCGGACACAACGGGGTCACTGGCAATCGCTCACGCGCCACGAAACCACAGGGTAGGTTATTATTTTGCGCATCCTGAAAATGAAAAAAGAGAGAAGAGTGTGGATTCGATTTGGAAACAATTGTCTGTTCCTCTGCGTTTTCATATCCCAAATGTCACAGAACGTGGATTAAAGCGCCGGAGCAGAGAATGTGTGCGTAATTCAAGATGTCCGGGTTTGTGTTGTTCTTTCCCACTTTTTATTTGAAGAACATACATATTTTATTTGCTATATTCAACATCAACGAGATGTAAACATATTAGCGTTATAATATGATATAATATGTAACCAGTTAAATGTGTCAGTTTAGGCTGTCTTCGGTTGTGCGCTGAAACAATAACGATCATTTAAAATCATTACTTTGTTTGGTCTTCGCTGCTCAGTCAGAACAGCAGCATAACGCGGTGTGATTGATTGCGCGCTTCATTTTACGAGTTTTCAATAGCTCACGGCTTTTATGGCTGTACAAACAAAAGTGAATGACTCCTCTCCGCGCGCCAGCTCACATTTAACCCGGGAAAACGCCTAGAGGCAGGAGCATTGGCATGGTGCTTCAAGGCATGGGAATAAAACTGCACTTTTAAGGATATATCATGTACAAAAATACACATAGGCTTTATGAAAATGCTTTGTGCAGAAAGTGACCCTATATTAAATTCCACGCTCTTTGATGCACCTTGTCTGATCTTTCTACAGTGCTGTAAAGGGCAAACATGGACTTATTTTTGGCGGATGAAGTGATTTTCCTCTTATAAATAGGTTTCAGATTGTTGCCCAGAGACAGAGGAGAAAAACAACAACTAGGCTGAAAACACATTGGCTCCCTTTAATGCAATTTATTCACCTAGTTTACTTCGTACAATACCTATATATTGAATCTCTGCACGACAATACCTGCCCCAGAACTAAGCACAGGGATGTTAAGCTTTATTGGCGAAACATGGTGGATAAAAAAAAAATCGAATTCATTTGTGGGAAGAAATGTAACCATTTCCTGGTGCAACAAAATGTATTTTCAGTATATGTTTACTCCGGTGGAATGTTGCTTGTAGGCCTACACGGTGTATCCCCTTTCTATAATAATAACAATAATAATAAGCATCAGAAATTATAAAATATATCTCAAATAGGCCTACGCTATTGTTTATTATTAGCTTTTAAGTACATTTTATAGAATAAAATCACGAGTTCATCACGAACAAATATAGCAAATAAACAGCAATCTCTGCTGCAAAATATTGAAATAATGGACTCGAAAGCCAATAGGCCAATACAATTTTCCCCAACTGCCTGTAAGGCAATTCAATATGGTGCCAAAGTGAAACATGATTATTGTGATTGTATTTATTGATGTTGTTACTTTATAAAATTTTTATTCGAAGGAATCTCGGTGTTAGGCTATGTAAACACCTTTACTATGTATTTCTCTAACGAAATTGTAATCCATAATTTAACAATGTGTGTCTGTGTATGTGTGTGTGTGCGTGTGTGTATGTTTGTCAGATAAAGGTCCTCATTTCGCTGAATAGAATAAACTGTAATTAGGGTAAACAACAAGGAGCAAAGCAGTGGCTTCTCTCCCTGGCTGAGATTCCCATAACAAGCCCACATCAATCTTATCCAGCATAGAAATACAAATAGACAAACAAACCAATTCGCCCCCTGCAAGTTAATGCAGCGCATCTGAGTGGAAAGTAGACATTTTCACGCGCTCTGGAGATTAGGAGTGACTTTTAATAAAACCACAAGAAAAACAAATGTAATTCTATACGCAGTAGGCCTATTGGAACTGGAGATTTCCAGTGCACCTCTCTCTTTCCATCCGGGCCTTAGGCATTCGCTGGCGCACCGGGAGTTTCATGCTAGAGACACCGCGTGTTACCTTTTGCCCGTCACCACCGCCAATGACCGTCACCACTCTCCCGCGTGCATTCTTGTCTCGGGCCACGCACGGTGCAGAGAGATAACACGGAGGATGGTTTTTGTTGATTCTTTTTCCTTATTTTTCGTCTTCTCCTCTCCTCCTCTTCATCCAGGGTGAATCTAATTCATCGGGCGTCTGTATTCACTCAATTAGAGAATTCTAAATCGATCTTCCATTTGCAGAAATGCCAGTTTAACAAATTAGATTCTTGTTTCGTGCAGGTGACTTGGTGACAGTCGGGAGATTAGAAGTAATAAGTTGTTGTCTTTGAGTTTTGGGGAGGAACGAAGAGCGATAAAAGAGAGAGGCGCTGTGCTTGCCAGGGCTACATCCACCAGGTGCGTCGCTTTGCCTCGACGTTTGGTCACAAATCCAGGTAGCGCCCGCGGACCACCACCGCATCTCATGCTTCAATTAGCGCCGCTGCCCTCTGCGCGGACTCGATTAGACCGTGATTTATCCGAAATAAATATAATTATGGTTCCAAATAAAATAATCAGCATTGAAGAGCGATTTCCTTAACGAGATGGAGCGGCTGGATGTCACGGAGAGACGCGCGCCTCATTAGGGCGTTAATAAGACTTCGGGGTGATCCCGATAATTATCGAAATCTGTAAAATAAGACAAATGTAACCTTAATTTGTCTGCCCAGTCAGGTTTTTTGTCTTGTATTATTAGACTGGCATTTAGGTGTCTTGGGTACCGTATCCTCGAAAGAGGGTGAATTTAGAGAAAAATAGGCCATGAGATTTAACATTTAGAAATTATATTATTAATATCCAGTGATATTAACACAGGCTTAGCAACCTAATAAATGTTTGCTTTAATAAATATATTAGCCTGCACCAAACATCTTCAAGCAGGTTAGGGTTATATAGACTTAAATTAAAAAAACTAATTAAACTAATGGAATGAAATTCAACTTAAATAGGCCATGTACGGAATTAATGTTTCCTTTATTTGGTTGGCATATCGGCTGGCATATTTTGGTCAGGTAAACAGAAACTATTTAGCCAATTAAAGATGAAAATAAAAAATATTATGTTAACCCAAATAAAATCTTGAATTATAGTTTGTAAATGTCTACATTTGCGGACCAAAATAAGCTATGTAAATTTGTGGACAAACCACTTGATGCCCAACTAGGCCTACTGGTCAATTCGCAGGATTGTCAGATACACTGTAGACTATCTGCTTAGCAATGGCAGTGCTTATGATATCACTACGCTGCATGGACTTCATTGACCAGCGGAGGTCGGTGTCCTGATTCTTACCTCTAGAACAGGCATCATGCCAATTTCTCTCTATCCAATCACATGACACAGACAATAAGACGGATGTTATATGATGATATATAGTTGGATGTAATATGATATGGTGTAGCTGGCTCCGGTCTCTCATTAGGATGTTCTTCGGTCCATCACTTATTTTGACCGTTATCTTGTTTCTTAAGAACAAATAAACATTATACTAGGCTAAATATTGAATCAGTCATTATCAAGAAGAATATATCTCCATTCAAGACATTGAGGAACACTTTTTGTAAATCAATTGATGCAAGACGCTACAGTACTATTGTATAGCTTTAATATGAGTTAAACAATACAACCAGGCTTAATTTGCAGTTGTATAGTTGAAGAAACCAAGCAAACCCCCATGGTAAGAAAAGAGGTACGTTTTTATTTGCTGCTTGTGTGAGATTGTACACACTGGAGAAGGATGTCGAGATCAGACTGCACATTGTTTTCAAATGTAGAAATAAAAAAAGAGCGAGAGAAAGAGAAAAAGATGCTGAACAATTTTGTTTGTCTGTGTTTCCAAACAAGCCCAGATGAATGGAATATACATTTAAGTAGTGCATTACAGAGGGAGAACATCATCCTTCAAGCTTCACTGAATCCAATACGGTCCTGGCCTCTTTGTACTCCTCTGCTTCAGCCAAGTCCTCTTCTGTTTCCTGCAAACACACACATATACAGGATATCAATACTAACACCATCACACAGACTTTTAAAATTACCAACCCATCAAATAGCATTACACCAAATCTAACTTACCATCTACAATCAACCCATAGTTAACCTAGCCATTAAAAAGTCCACAGTCAATTCACATGGCTATTCACCAAATGATCAAACTAAAGCCCTTTTCCTAACCCTAGCATAGCCCATTTTTAATAAAATTAACATTTACACTTACAATCCACATATTGATTTCACAGTGGAACGGTTCTAGTCAGTAAAAAAAAAAAAAAAAAGTATGTGAGGGTCACATCTGTGCTAATCGAGTGCTGCTGGGTTCCTATGGTGGCCACCGCAGTGACAGAACTGCTAATGAACTGTAATGAGTGTGTGTGTGTGTGTTGGAAGGGAAGGGGTGAGAGTGGGCTTTGGTAGGAGGTGGAGGGACCCTGTCACCCCACCCCTCTGAGGAGTCATCTGTGATTTCCTCTCTCCTCCTCTCCCTTCCGCACGTGTCTCTCAGTGAGGCCACGGCTGCCCGACTCCTGCTCTCTGCTAATTGTGAGGACCCTGAGACATGCATGTGTGTGGAGGTGGGGTGTGTGTTCCTCTCTCTGGCTTCTTATATCTGTCACTAGACAGTCACACACCTGCATGATCAGTGTCACTATAGACGGTCACACACATACACACACCCCTGCATGATCAGTGTGTCACTTTAGACAGTCGCACACACACACACCTGCATGATCAGTGTCACTTTAGACAGTCACACACACACACACACACGATCAGCGTGTCACTTTAGACAGTCACACACACCAACATGGAAGCCAAAAATACTATCATGGATAAACCTGCAGCAAGAAAGACAAAGGAGGATGGGTCTGGTTCCTCTAAACGTTTTTTCCTTCCTAATGGAGCCGTGCTTACTAGTATCTGGGACAGGTCTGCGTGTGCTATGGTCAAACGCCTGTGACAGTCTGGAATCATCATCTTGGACTCCTGTAGCACCTCCAACTGAAACACAAAGAGAAAACACAGATTACTCATCAACACCAGCATCTTCATTACCATATTCATCTACACCATTTATAAACATATCAGTTGTGTTATATTTTCTTCAAGGGGTCCTACAAGCAGAAAACGTTATTCAAAAAGGTTGAAAAAACACTGCCTTAGACTAATGTATTAAAGGTTGATAAACAAAGTGTTACAGCTTCAATAGCTCCACTGTGCAGTTCCTTGAAATAGGTTTTGTCTTGGTTTAGTATCCCACATATGCTGTGCTAAGTTTAACATCCCACAACAAGCTCTCTGCCTGCGTGAAAAATGTTATATAGTTATTGATCGGGCAGGGAGTTGGACAGCAGCAGGGGTCCTCACCTAGCTTTGCATCCAGCACACCTGGGTGAGTGGAGAAGACCAGAGCAGAGAGGTAGGGACATGAAGATCAGGCATGGAGAGGTATTACTACGCCTAGGGCAGGTAGCATCAGGTTGATCATGCATGGAGAGGTATTACTACGCCTGTGGGGAAGCTAAGTTAGAGCCTGAGATGTCTGGGTCTGAGATACTCTGGAAAGGCAAAGCGAATGGGGAATTCCCCTGACTGTCACCCTAAAGAGCACAGAGGACTCGGCTAACATTGTTAGTCAGACATACCGCTAAGAAATTCCGGAGGTGAGGTGGAGAGACACAGGCAGTGATGCACACACAGACACGGTGAGGTGGTAGTGGTCATGGTGCCCTCCCAGTACCAGTGCAGTGGAATGATCCCATCAGCAGCAGGATAAAGACTCATAACTAATCCACCCTGCCATCCAGCCACCCTGCCCTCCACTCCACTCCACTCCACCCATCCACCCTGCCCTCCATCCAGATCTCTACCCACCCTGCTCTCCATCCAGATCTCCATCCACCCTGCCCTCCATCCATCCTGATCTCCAATCATCCATCCATGCATCTATCCATGCATCCTGATCTCCATCCATGCATCCATCCTGATCTCCACCCATCCAGATCTCCATCCATCCTGATCTCCATCCATCCATCCAGCCTATTGTGCATGAAAGCATGACAGATGATCCTCTCCACAAGGTGTTATCCCTCAAATAGCTGAGATGAAAACAAAGGTTGCGAGGAAGGGCACACAGAGGACACAAGCCACCATGGGTCTTTATTGTCCTTCACCCTCTCTTTCTAATCTAAGAAGGGAAAATTATGGAGGGAGAGAAGGAGTAAGAGCGAAAGAGAGCGAGGGAGACGAGGAGGATATGGACCAGCGATCTCCTAGCGGCTGTAAATTACCAGCATGTGTCAGTAATTATCAAACTCCTCCAAAGTTACATAATGTCATTAAATCAGCAAATGACTAAATCACTAACGACCCCCACCTCCAAGACTAATTCTTCATAATGATACTAAGCTGACCTCATTAAAGTGAATGTAGGGCTACTGGCAATGTCTGTTCGCTACTGTACTAGAATTCCATTTGACAATAGGCTTGTTAAATAAAGCACATTAGAAAGCTTCCACATTTAGCAATGAAGGTGACAAATAAAATGTTGACCAAGAACATTCAATGTGATTTAAGCTATAATGCATCCCTTTTAAACCACTTCCTAACACTTTACATTAAGTTGCTCTTATACCTGTGTAGTAACAAAGTAACATTGGACAGCATTTTATCATCTTGTATAATAAAAATAGCTCTAAAATCCATTCATATGCAACCACAAAACATTACAAAATTACTATGTAACAACTTAATGCAATGTTACTATAGTTATAACATCATTACTATACAACTATAAAAGCAACTTAATGGAAAGTATGTGTTGGCCTATGTGTGTAAAGTATGTGTTGGCCTATGTATGTAAAGTATGTGTTGGCCTATGTATGTAAAGTATGTGTTGGCCTATGTATGTAAAGTATGTGTTGGCCTATGTATGTAAAGTATGTGTTGGCCTATGTATGTGTTAACAACTGAATGTAAACATCCTTTATTCTCCTGTGTTTTCACCCACCTGTTTCTTGATGACATACTTGGCCTCGGAGTCGGCCTCTTCGTCACAGGCCTCTGCTTTCAGTCGTTCAATCTTCTCCTCCTGCTGCCTGGTCTCCTTGACGTACATGACCTTCTCCTTCACCAGCCTGGGGAGACAATAACAGATGACAAGACACAGCACAGTTTAGTTAAACACAACACACAAAAACAAATCAAAGTTCATGCCTACTAGATTAGTTAAAAACGCACAGAAAAACACAAACACCAAAAGCTGGGTGATCGAAGGCCTCAAGATGTCAAGGAGGAGGAGTTCTCATTCAACTAACCACCAGTTAGTAACCTAAGCAATATGTCCCATTGTTTCCAGATGTGTCCGGTGTGGGTATAATAGAACTGTGGGTCTACTACGGTACAGCCCCATGCCTTCCTTCTTGTCTGATCACGAAGCTTATATGACGGTCTCCGTTTAACTGCCACCTCTAGCAGGACATACAATCTACTGGCCCTTTCTACGATTAATTGATCATCAATTTAGTTTCAAATTTAGACCAAGTCAAGTGATAAATGGACCACTCTTCCTTGATTGTTAGTGAAAATGGGCTTGAGTACATTGATAAATGTTGATTATTTATCAATTACGGACCAAATGGAACTAAATCTATTAAATAAATTCAGACCTTCATTGGCATAATGGAGTTTGAAAATATCACTATTGATAATGATTCCCGACTAATAGTATTTTTCCGGCTGCAGCTTTGCTTGTCGGTATGACAACGTTGAATTCATTTTTCATAAAATCAGCTGCGTGCGTTGGTTCGTGTGCGATCCTTCATTAATCAGGTCCATTAGCCAGAAACAACCTCTCCTCAGTGTTGCCGTGGCGCCTTGCTTAGCTGAGGAAGCCAATGGCACTCTGTCATATTTTACGTCAATTATCGCTTCATTTTAATACGTTTCCATCAAGATGCTGTTTAAACGGGCAGCATATGCAACAACGAACAGCAGAGGAGCCCTCCACCTCTCTTTTCCTCTCCTCCTCTCTCTCAGGCTTTACACCGAATGAAGGATGTCAGCTCTGAGGTTATTTAGAGGAAAAGAAGGCAGCAATGAGGGAGAGGGGAAGGAGAGGAAAGGGGGATTGAAATAATTTGAATAAAACTGAAGGACAGTCTAATAAAAATGTCCACCTCCACCTCCTTCTCTTTCTCTCATCTAGGCCTGATGTTAATGTTTTATTTCTCTCAGGCTGGGTCTACTAGCGCTGGCTGTGTGTGTGAATGAGGGGTGGGGTCGTGGCTGGTTTTAAATAGACCTGCCACCCTGGACTTAATGGAAAAGGCATCTCTCTGGAAAATAAGGAAGAAAAGGGAATTAGAGATCCGACACGCATTCGGCCGCTGCCTCCTCCAACAGCACTGTATTTTTGAGCCTCGGCCTAGCCCTATGCCCGAATGACAAAGCCAAATTACTGTTGTCATTTTATTAAGGGCATCCGCCTCGCTAGGGCAGAGAAGAGGTACTGACTGGAATGTACAACACCACAAAGCCACTGGAACAGGCCTTACTGGGAGAGAGCAGACAGGGAGCTGCTACTAGGGTTTTAATAACATATGAGGAATGAGAGAGAAAGAGAGAGCGAGAGAGAGCAGGCGGAAGAGAGAGACAGGAAGACAGTAGGGTAGAGTAGAGAGAGCAAAGGCAGTCTGTTCCATCTGACTGTGAACAGAGGCTGCAGGTTCCCTTATCAAGGTCATGCTGGAGGCCACTGAATGGGTAATGGATCTCTCCTTACTTTATACCTCAGTAAAATATAACATTTCTAGTACAGCTGATGAAATTAACCTATTCTGAATGGGAAAGGAATGAGAATGGAGATGATTTAAAATGTAAAGGAAGCCATTCTAGAATGGAGATGATTTAAAATGTAAAGGAAGCCATTCTAGAATGGAGATGATTTAAAATGTAAAGGAAGCCATTCTAGAATGGAGATGTGTTTGAACCTGCACCACCTCATTACACCAGCGGGCCTACAGTTTCTCCACTGCATCAGACACCCTCTCTGTGACATCACCTTCTGAGGGAGAGTTCTAAGCCGGTACCGCCATTACCCACACTCATCAGGGAGCCCCGTTAGTAATGTGACCCTAATCAAAATAAGATCGATAGCACATTTACACAAAGGGCCAGGGACAGAGGGAACCAAGGGGAGAGCAAGACCGAGAGAAATCCTCTTCATGTTTAGACCTACTTTTCCATTTACGGATGAGCAAATAGACCCATTATGACACCCAGTGCGTTATGACATACTTTTTTTAATTAATAGAAGCTACTGAGTAGCTTTCAGGAGATTAGCCTGAATGAAAATATCAAATGTCTGCAACAGAAAGAAAAGTATGTTCACTCCATGTGTAACTCTGTGTTGTTTGTGTCGCACTGCTTTGCTTTATCTTGGCCAGGTCGCAGTTGTAAATGACAACTTGTTCTCAACTAGCCTACCTGGTTAAATAAAGGTTAAATAATTTGTTTATTATTTTAATAAATAAATAAGAACAGTGATTAGGGAATTAGATCTTATCCTGACTGCTTTTGTGTGTGTTCAACGGAAAAAACAACAGATTATGGTCAGATGTTGGACTGTGGGGACTGAATGCTCTGTCAGGAAAAACATCAGTAATTTGCACCCAGGATATTATAATAATAATTGCACCCAGGACCTAATACTCCGTTTCATGGAATCATGGCTCTCTCCAGAAATACTGTCCCCGTCCATATGTAACCGTATAGCTTCCGTTCCTCTCCTCGCCCCTACCTGGGCTCGAACCAGGGACCCTCTGCACACATCAACAACAGCCACCCTCGAAGCATCGTTACCCATCGCTCCACAAAAGCCGCGGCGCTTGCAGAGCAAGGGGTACAACTACTTCAAGGTTTCAGAGCGAGTGACGTCACCGATTGAAATGCTGTTAGCTAACTAGCCATTTCACACCAGCTACACATACAGCCATCTGGGTTCTCAGTACACTTGCGCAGACAGGAATAAAGAACTCTCCGGGAAGAAGAAAGGCAGTGGTCTGATCAACTACTTATGGTGTGGTTGTGATAACGTACAGCAACTCAAGTCCTTTTTGTTCACCAGACCTAGAATACCTCACAATCAAATGCCGACTGTACTACCTCCCAAGAGAATTCTCTTTGGTTATAGTCACAGCGGTGTTTATTCCCCCTCAAGCCAATAACACAACGGCCCTCAAGGAACTACACTGGACTTTGTGGAAACTGGAAACCACATATCCTGAGGCCACATTTATTGTACATTTTAATAAAGCAAATTTGAGGAAAACGCTACCAAAGTTCTATCGACACATTGCCTGTTGTACTCGCGCATTAAAAACTCTCAACCATTGTTACTCCCCCTTCCGGGATGGCTACAAGGCCCTCCCCCGCCCTCCCTTAGGTATATCAGATCACGACTCCATCCTGCTCCTCCCTTCCTATAGGCAGAAACAGGAAGTACCAGCCCAATGGTATATTCAACACTGGTCTGACCAATCGGAATCCATGCTTCAAGATTGTTTTGATCACGCGGACTGGGATATGTTAAGTGTAGTCTCTGAGAATAACATTGATGTATACACGGACACGGTGACTGAGTTCATCAGGAAGTGTATATATATATTTTAATTTAACTTTTACTTAACAAGGCAAGTCAGTTAATAACAAATTCTTATTTACAATGACGGCCTACCCCGGTCGACCCTGGGCCAATTGTGCGCCGCCCTGTGGGACTCCCAATCACAGCCGGTTGTGATGCAGCCTGGATTCGAACCAGGTACAGCAAAACATCAGCACAGAGAAAGTGGAGTCGCAATTCAACGGCTCAGACGAGAGACGTATGTGGTATAGGGGATGTTGTTCCCACTGTGACTATAAAAACCTACCCAAACCAAAAACCATGGATAGATGGTAGCATTCGCGCAAAACTGAAAGTGCAAACCACCGTATTTAACCACAAAGTGACTGGGAATATGGTTGATTACTAACAGTGTAGTTATTCCCTCTGTAAGGCAATCAAATAGGCAAAACATCAGTACAGAGAAAGCAGAGTCGCTCAGACACGAGACGTATGTGGCAGGGTCTACAGACAATCATGGATTACAAAAGGAAAACCAGACACGTCATGGACACTGACGTCTTGTTCCCGGACAAGCTAAACACCTTATTTTCCCACTTTGAGGATAACACAGTGCCACCGACGCGGCCCGCTCCCAAGGACTGTGGGCTCTCGTTCTCTGTGGTCGATGTGTGTAAGCCATTTAAGCGTGTTAACCCTCGCAAGGCTGCCGGCCCAGACAGCATCCCTAGCCGCATCCTCAGAGCATGCTTAGACCAGCTGGCTGGAGTGTTTACGGAAATGTTCAATCTCTCCCTATCCCAGTCTGCTGTTCCCACTTGCTTCAAGATGTCTACCATTGTTCCTGTACCCAAGAAAGCAAGGGTATCTGAACTAAATGACTATCGCCCCGTAGCACTCACTTCTGTCACCGAGAAGTGCTGAGAAGCTAGTTAAGGATCATATCACCTCCACCGTACACCCTAGACCCACTTCAATTTGCATACCACCCCAATAGCTCCACAGACAATGCAATCGCACTGCACACTGACCTATCCCATCTGGACAAGAGGAATACCTATGTAAGAATGCTGTTCATTGACTGTAGCTCAGCCTTCAACACCATAGTACCCTCCAAGCTCATCATTAAGCTCAGGGCCCTGGGTATGAACCCTGCCCTGTACAGCTGGGTCCTGGACTTCCTGACGGGCCACCCCAGGTGTTGAAGGCAGGAAACAACAAGGGTGCGTGCTCAGCCTCCTCCTGTACTTCCTGTTCACCCATGACTCCGTGGCCTCCAAGTTTGCAGACTACAACAGTAGTAGGCCCGATTACCAACAATGACGAGACAGCCTACAGGGAGGGGGTGAGGGCCCTGGCGGAGTGGTGCCAGGAAAATATCCTCTCCCTCAACGTCAACAAAACAACTGATCGTGGACTTCAGGAGACCGCAAAGGGAGCACGCCCCTTTCCACCTTCTCCGCAGTGGAGAAGGTGAAAAGCTTCAAGTTCCTCAGAGTACACACCACTGACAATCTGAAATGGTCAACCCACACAGACAGTGTTGTGAAGGTGCAACAGTGCCTCTTCAACCTCAGGAGGCTGAAGAAATGTGGCTTGGCCCCTAAGACCGACAAACTTTACAGATGCACAATTGAGAGCATCCTGTCGGGCTGTATCAACGCCTGGTAGGGCAACTCCACCGCCCGCAACAGCAGGGCTCTCCAGAGGGTGGTGCGGTCTGCCCAATGCATCACTGGGGGCACACTGCCTGCCCTCCAGGATACCTAAAGCACCCGTTGTCACAGGAAGGCCAAAAATATCATAAAGGAAGGACATCAACTACCCGAGCCACGGCTTGCTCAGCCCACTATCATCCAGAAGGCGAGGTCAGTACAGGTGCATCAAAGCTGGGACAGAGAGACTAAAAAACAGCTTCTATCCCAAGGCAATCAGACTGTTAAATAGCCATTACTAAGCAGGCTACCACCCAGTTACTCAACCCTGCAACTTAGAGACTGCACATGGAATCATTGGTCACTTTAATAATGTTTACATACTGTTTTACTAATTTCATATGGATATACTGTATTTTAGTCAATGCCATTCCGACATTGCTCATAATAATATTCATATATTTCTTAATTCCATTATTTTACTTTTAGACTTGTGTGTATTATTAGATACTACTGCATTGTTGGAGCTAGGAACACAAGCATTTCGCTATACCCGTTACATAACATCTGCTTAATGTGTATGTGACCACAACAATTTGATTTGTGCAACTCTAAGCTAAAACCCTGATTGCCTTTTCAACAAAAAGAGGCTGGCTCAGATGAGAATGAGTTTGCAGAAAATTTGCTTCAGTACATCAAATGCCTGCATTAAGGCCTGTTTACAATTGTACCGTCCCTGATCATTAACAGGCCTGTAGCCAACATTCACATGAAAACTTAGCTACAAAGAGAGACAAGAGAAAACAATGGTAGCAGTAACTTTACTATCCAGACAGCTAGCTAGCTAGCTAGTAGTATAATAAAGGCCAGATAGCCTCTGCTTATTGCGCACCTGCTAAGTGAATGCAAAGCATGTTGTATGTTAGCTTGTATGCTAGCAGTTAACAGTTACAGGCAACACAACAGGGATGACTTGCTAACCTTAGCACAAGCGCACTTGTTATAAACATGAGTGACATTTTCGCAATTTCATACAACAACATACAATTTGCCCCGTTGTATAGGTAAATATATGCCGGCGAAGTGCTCTCGACGCACAGTCTGACTTCTGTCTCGAGCCGAAGTAGGTATCCGCGGCCTTGCGGTTTAGCATGGGTGTAGCATGTTCGCCAGTTGGCTAGCTAGCCTGCTATCTTTTAAATATTTTATTAAGTCAAAACTGTACTTACCGCTTTACTACGCCAGTCTTGATTTTGATCTGTCGTATTCTTGGATCTGCCATGTTAACTGATATTCTCAAAATAAAAAAAATAAGTGAATAGTCAATCGAAAGACGGTGAAACTACTGCTATCCAACACAGCACAATAATATCACGAAAACCTGGGCAGATTACTGTGAGTGAGCATGCGCACTATGTGCTGCGGGAGAGGAGGAGAGCACATCACAGAGTCTTTGAGCACGTTTTCTTCTTCTCTTTGTGTGGCTTTCCGGCAGACTAGACGCTGTGTTGCGTATAGCTACCTTTCTCAGGTCGGAATGAGGGTGGTAAATTGTGGTCACAAAAAAAAGGGGAACGAGAAAATGTTAAATTTCAGCACCATCTTATCCTGCACCTATACACTATCCCCAAAACCCCACCACCCAATCCCTCTACTTTGGCCATAAACAATACTCCACTAGGCCATTGTCCTGGGAGGATGGAAGCCCTTCTCAAAACTTCCTGTAGATCTTCGGCACTAAAATCTTTCATACCCATATATTTATCTTCTGCTGCAACTACCACATCTATCGTGGACCATTTTTCTGTCCTGCTAAGCATTCAAAATGTAATGCTTAGGCCTACATTTGGGTGTCAGGGAACATTTATGGAGTGAAAGGTACATTATTTTCTTAAGGAATGTAGTAGAGTAAAAGTAAAAGTTGTCAAAAATATAAATAGTAAAGTACAAATCCCCTCAAAAAAAAACACTGAAGTAGTACTTTAAACTATTACACCACATTATTATGATTTAACCTTTAATTAACTAGGCAAGTCAGTTAAGAACAAATTCTTATTTTCAATGATGGCCTAGGAACAGATGTGTTAACTGCCTTGTTCAGGGTCAGAACGACAGACTTGTAGCGGGTTCGGTACATAGGCCCTGACAGAATAGAAAATAAATTAAATAAAATACAATTTTATTGGTAACATACACATGTTTAGCAGATGTTATTGCAGGTGTAGTGAAATGCTTGTGCTTCTAGTTCTGACAGTGCAGCAATATCTAACAAGTAATATCTAACAATTTCACAACAAATACCTAATACACACAAATATAAGCAAAGGAATGGAATTAAGAATATATCTGTATGTAATAACACAACATTTTCTGGGCTAACAATGTAAGAAATAATACATAAAGAAAACGAAATACTGCAAAGTTTCCTAAGAACTAGAAGTGAGGCAGCCCTCTCTGTCGGCGCCATTTCTGAAATATAATCTAACCTGACTTTATCAGCTAGGAACTCTGTGTCGAAGCTCAACAGACAGGGTATTCTCAGTCTCGCCATTGCCACCGGATCTACGTTTCACCAAGCAGCGGGCATCCCAAACACCAGCAATATACTTTTTAATTTGATCAACCTCTACACTCAACTCTACCACACTGATCCCTCCTTTGAGGGCGCCCTGCTCCAGAAAGCAAAGCATGACACATGTTGAGCCCCGAGTCGCGTGACGTCAGGCACCCGTTTTCTCTGGACAACGGATGCACAAAAAATCTAAACAATTTCACTTCTCTAAACTTTTACAGATGCAACCATTCCCAGTTTGTCCTTTACCCAGCTTGACACAACATATGGTTCGGCCAAAAAGCAGGATCCACTCTTTCCAAAAATGTCTCTCCTACCGGTCCAAAATCATCTCCAGTAGGATTCACAGGGCAAATGTTGAAAGTCACACCTGTCGCTGCAAGTAGGCACACTTCATCCTGGTCTGGCTCAACTTCAGAGTTATCACCACTGCCGGCTAACTCCATTACGAGATCCTCAAGGTTCTCAAGAGAGCATCTATGTAGACTCATAAGTAAGTTTAGTTTGTTTGTATTCAGGAGATGAAGGTACTGTATGCACTCAGAGGAAGGTGTACACAGGAGATGAAGGTCTGAATTTAGACCCATTCTTACACGCTGACCACACCACCCTCGTTTCTCGTGTGTGAGCGTTGAGAAAATACATTTACACATACATGTTATTCAACCATTTCACCCAAACTGCTTGTGCGCGTCAACGAGAGTCTGCATAGCCAGGTGCTAAAATAGAACTTGGTTATAGTTTTGATGCTTAACGCAAAAGCATTAACGCAAGTCCCGCCTCTCCCATCTCTTCATTGGTTTTTAGGAGCATATACCCATGTGGGTGATTGAAAGCTGAACTGAGGTCCACACTCCACTTCACTCCAGTCCAGTTGTTGGTGTTAATGCACCTTAAAGTTGGTGGCCAACCATCATATAAAGTCCACAGAAGAAGAAGAAGAGATTACTAGAACCTAACTAGGTTTCCCATTTTATCAGTGGACTAATTGTCGGAGACTCAGAATGGGTCAAAATTCTGCAAAGATCCAGGGGAAAAAAAGGACCTTATGCATTTCAGGTAAAATAACAACCCAATGTTTATATCCCAGGACAAATTAGCCTGCAACAGCTAGCTAGCTAAATGTCCATGAATGTTTAATGTGTTTTGACCTGTCCCCAAATTAATATAGATAGTTCAAAGTTTGTTTTGATATTTCAACATGGGTGTCCAGATCGCGTCTGTTGTGGATGGACAAAACTAACATGCGCGTACACACATACACACATAAAGTTGAAGTCAGAAGTTTACATACACCTTAGCCAAATACATTTCAACTCAGTTTTTCACAATTCCTGACATTTAGTTAAAATAAAGTGGTGATCCTAAGAATGTGAAATGTCAGAATAATAGTAGAGAGAATTATTTACTTCAGATTTGATTTCTTTCTTCACATTCCCAGTGGGTCAGAAGTTTACATACACTCAATTAGTATTTGGTAGCATTGCCTTTAAATTGTGTAACTTGAGTCAAATGTTTTGGGTAGCCTTCCACAAGCTTCCCACAATACGTTGGGTGAATTTTGGCCCATTCCTCCTGACAAAGCTGGTGTAACTGAGTCAGGTTTGTAGGCCTCCTTGCTCGCACACGCTTTTTCAGTTCTGACCACAAGATTTCTATAGGATTGAGGTCAGGGCTTTGTGATGGCCACTCCAATACCTTGACTTTGTTGTCCTTAAGCCATTTTGCCGCAACTTTGGAAGTATGCTTGGGGTCATTGTCCATTTGGAAGACCCATTTGCGACCAAGCTTTAACTTCCTGACTGATGTCTTGAGATGTTGCTTCAATATATCCACATAATTTTCCTTCCTCATGATGCCATCTATTTTGTGAAGTGCACCAGTCCCTCCTGTAGCAAAGCACCCCCACAACATGATGCTGCCACCCCTGTGCTTCACAGTTGGGATGGTGTTCTTCGGCTTGCAAGCCTCCCCCTTTTCCCTCCAAACATAACGATGGTCATTATGGCCAAACAGTTCTGTTTTTGTTTCATCAGACCAGAGGACATTTCTCCAAAAAGTACGATCTTTGTCCCCATGTGCAGTTGCAAACCATAGTCTGGCTTTTTTATGGCGGTTTTGGAGCAGTGTCTTCTTCCTTGCTGAGCGGTTTTTCAGGTTATGTTGATATAGGACTTGTTTTACTGTGGATAATGATACTTTTGTACCCTGTTTCCTCCAGCATCTTCACAAGGTCTTTTGCTGTTGTTCTGGGATTGAGTTGCACTTTTTGCACCAAGGTATTTTAATCTCTAGGAGACAGAGCGTGCCTCCTTCCTGAGTGGTATGACGGCTGCGTGGTCCCATGGAGTTTATACTTGCGTACTTGTTTGTACAGATGAACGTGGTACTTTCAGGCGTTTGGAAATTGCTCCCAAGGATGAACCAGACTTGTGGAGGTCTACCAGATCTTTCTTTTGATTTTCCCATGATGTCAAGCAAAGAGGCACTGAGTTTGAAGGTAGGCCTTCAAATACATCCACAGTTACAACTCCAATTGACTCAAATTATGTAAATTAGCCTATCAGAAGCTTCTAAAGCCATGACATCATTTTCTGGAATTTTCCAAGCTGTTTAAAGGCACAGTCAACTTAGTGTATGTAAACTTCTGATCCACTGGGATTGTGATACATTGCATTATAAGAGAAATAATCTGTCTGTAAACAATTGTTGGAAAAATTACTTGTGTCATACACAAAGTAGGGGTCCTAAACAACTTGCCAAAACTATAGTTTGTTAACAAGAAATTTGTGGAGTGGTTGATAAACGAGTTTTAATGATTCCAACCTAAATGTATGTAAACTTCCGACTTCAAATGTACGCTATTCAATAATTTCATCCAAACTGCTGGCGCTTGTCAACAAGCGTCTGCATAGCCAGGCACTAAAATATAACTTGGTTCTATTTTTGATGCGCTGCAAGGCCCGCATCTCCCATCTCCTCGTTGGTTTTTAGGAGCATATACCCATGTGGGTGACTTGCACATCATTATAACACTGTACTTAGCTATAAAATTATTGGAAATGTCTCTATTCCTCCAAAACTTTTGTGAGTGTAATCTTTACTTTTGATTGTTTGTTTCACTTTTGTTTATTATCTATTTCACTTGCTTTGGCATTGTAAACATATGCTTCCCATGCCAATAAAGCTCTTTGAATTGAATTGAATTGAAATTGATTGAAAGATGAACTGAGGTCCACACTCCAGACCAGTTGGTGGTGGTAATGCTCCTTAAAGTTGGATGCCAACTGCCATATAAAGTCCACAGAATAATAATATGAAGATTGAAGGAGGAGAGATTACTAGAAACTAACTGTTTCCCCTTTTATCTGGATGGACAAAATTAACATGCGGCGTGCCCGGTTCTAGTCAGCATGTTACACCCTCATGTTATCGCACCAGCAATCTGAGAGCACATTTTAAATTTCAACTTCAATGGGGGTAGTAGAGACGTCCCCAAGGATTTTGGGGCTGAAGTCCAACTTGGAGTAATTCCAAGAATTTGGGATAGAAAGGCTAAGCATTTGATGTGTCTAATGAGTCGATGATGTAGCTAGAAATGAAATTGTAGGCCTACTTGTATTGTGATGATACAAGATCTACTGAAATAATGTCAAACAAAAGGAAATTACATCGAGAAATGTGGGATTCAAATCACTGGTTTTATACTACTGGATACGTGAAAGCAAAAGCAACATTTCTAATGATTTCACCTTCAGTCATGATGTCAGAACATTGAAAACGGATGGGCTCGGATTAGGGAGGAAGGAATGAAGGAAGGAAGCATTCAGAAAATACCCGAATAAGTCCATGTCTGTTCAGTAAAGTAGTATTGACCACAGTGACTCTTGCTCATTTATACTCCCAGGTTGTAGTCAACAAATGCCCCACATAATTTGCCTCCTTCGATTTTTTTATTTGATTTTAAAACTGTGTGTGTGTTCGCCTGTGTGCGTGCGTGTGTCAATAAAACATGTTGACCATTTACAGCGGGTTTCTAAGTGTACATATGGAGATTTAACGAAACCTCACAATATACTGCTGAAATATTATGCATGATATGGGATATTGGCTTGCTTCCATGTTGCTCCATGCGCGTCGTTCAAATGCATTTTGTCTAAATATATTTTTTGATGTAATGTTTATATGTGTAATATAAATGATTGTATTCATTAATTAGCCTATACTACATGTTCTGGATTATATAGCCTAGATTCTCGAAGACCTTCATTTGAGAACCTAGGATACTGTGAATATTAATTCAAGAGCCACCATGTTGTGTTGTAAATATGTATTTGTCTGCACAGCTAGTTGATTAGTTGGGGCGTAAACAAATGGTTGTGTATCTTCCAAAAACAGCCCATTCTATGCCATTTGAATCTCTGCGTCCTCGTCTTGTATTGATTTGTGGGAAATTATTTAATGTCATGGCATTCTTCAAGGTCCCCTTGACTTGCATTACAAATACAAGCAAGTCATCAAATATTTTATGAAACCCTACCAGTTGCAATGTGTGCGTTGAAATGAATATCAAATTGAATAGATAAATGCATTGTTGATATTTTACCAACTGATTACACAACTTCAAAGAATGCCTTCTCTAAACCCCTCAATGCAATCTGTTATCGTACTGTATATTTTGCACTTTTTTTTATTGTTTATTAGTTGCAGTGAAGTCACACAAATATGGCCTGTATAATGTAATATAATCAATGCAATCTGTTCTGATAAATTTGATGAGTTGTATCATTCCTAAGCAGGCTCACTTGATAATAATAATATACAATTTAAACTACTACAACTAGTTTACTAGGCTCCTTTTGTTATAGGACTATCATATTTTCAAACAAACAAAAACAAAGAAATATTACGAGGTAACTACAAATAATACTATAATAACAACAATGTTAGGCTACATAGTAGAACAATTCAAGATTAGGTTATTGTAGCCTAAAACAATCGCAATCAAAACCATTATTCAGAGGATTGTACAACATTTGGTTATGCCTCTATCCCTCCATTTCATGTCCACTTTCACCGGTTGGACAGGTTTACATGGAGAGAGAGAGAGAGAGAGAGAGAGAGAGAGAGAGAGAGAGAGAAATAATTGTAGTCATATTAAGAACCTGAAATCTCTCTCTAATTAAATAAATAAAATCAGCCGTGATTAACTGTTCCAGTGAACTAAAGAGGTTAAATAAAACCAGTGAAAACACATATATTCATTCACCCTGCCTCCGTAACGACCTAATTATGTAATATTTCCGATTTGTCAAGCGTTAATACGATTTATTAATTCCAAAAGTGACTCCAAAAACCCAGAGATATTACCTTGTCGAATAAATTTTTCCTCCTTTGCAATGGCCACTGACACGTTTTGGGAGAATAAAAAAAGGACAAAATAAAAATGGAACGAATGCGCTAGCTCATACATGCCCGCCAGTGTAGGTGACAGTGGTTATGACTGTGGCCTGCAGAATGGTGGTGCATGATGCTAATGCGATACAAAAAACAGAGCCGGGCTTTACCGTAGGCCTAATCTATTCGAACTGCAAGGGGGAAGAAAGAAATCCGTTGGCGCTTTTCCCTTTAGCTCCATGACCGTTGATTATTGGTATTTTCCGAGTTTTCCAAACTAATAAGTGGCGCTATCAAGAATTTGGAAGCGCCGGGAGACTACGGAAGGGCTGCTAGACTTAATTGATATTGAGCGGGGCGCTGGTAGGCGCGGATGGAGGCCACTGCTGGGTAATTTGCAGTTTAATCAGTGTTTGTAATGAGAGCGGCTGATTAGCACGGGGTGGAAATAAAAGAGAGTTACAAGGAACGTCTGTCAGAGTCCGGTGATAATTCAGGACTAATTGTAATGATTAGAGCAAACTGGATGACTTTGGAGTTTTCTAATACGGTGTATGTGTGTTTGTGTGTGTGTGTTTAGCCATCGTGATTTATGTGAAGTAAAGCAAAAAAGAAAAGCTAGGCATACTCATTCACCCACATGCATGATACTAGCCTACTGTTGACTGATGTGTATACAGTATATAGTGTGTGTATATATATGCAAAAATGTAGCCCTACAACCCCTGACATCATTGGAATACATAATGTATGTCAGGTATATATAATCTAAAATAGGTAATTGCTAAAACGTGTATTAGCGATTGTTCTCCAAGCGTTGAAACAAAACAGCCTACCTGAATTGCGGCCAAGCATTTCAGCCCTTGGACAGCGGTTTTTCGAACGAGCTTCAACCAATACACTGCTGAATTGTTAGGCGGATGGCCTAGGCCTAAAGATAAGTCTACTCTTACGTTGATGTTTGTTACAGAAGGAAATATACTTTAATAATTGTTTACGTTTATATTGATGTGGTGTATGTGTGTGTGTGTGTGTTCACTCTCGTTTGCTAGCGTGGGGACACATTCGGTGAGGGGAACTAGACTGAATCACGGAGATTTGATTATCAAACAAAGCAGCTAATTTATCTGAAAAATCGTTGAACGAGTCTGCGGTGACTGAGGTTGGGATATATTCCTTGAGACGTGCCTCAGTTACCTCAGGAATAGCAAATGTGAAATTAGTGAGAATGTGTGTATGAACGTGGAAGGCCAATTAGCGCGCGCGCGAGAGAGAGGAGGGAAGGGAAGGGGGCGAGCAAATCAGCTGTTTGCTCGCGCCATGGCGCATCTGCCCGTGGAGCCGCGAGGACACTGGCACCTGCTGTCGTTTATCTCTCTCGCTTTCTATCTCCCTCCCCCCCTCTCTCCCCTCATCTACTACTCTCTCTCCCTCTCATTCCCTCTCTATCCACTTCAAAATAAATAAAGTTGAATATATCACAGGTGAATAACAGACATTTCTTACAGGCTGCCACGAAAATTAAAAAGTGTTAATTTGACTATTAACCACCATCTGTTTTTTTTTGTTGTTTTTTTTACATGTGGAGTATTCACTAAAATGCTTTTTACAAAATACATAATGATAGCCTACCATTTGAATACAAATGTAAGCTACATTGTATCTTTATAATTTCATAGACCAGTCCATCTAAATAAAATGCAGGCCACGGCTTTCTGTTCTTACTTCCTCTGTTAATATCAACGTACGGATGCCTTTCATCTGCGCGTTTGTATTTCACGCTTCTCTAAGAGACCTCTTTCTTCCCCTCTTCTCCGGCCTCCCTCCCTCAACCGCGGCTAGGCAGCGAGAGCTAGCCGCCTGGCTGGCCGCTGCTAGGCTGGTTGAAGCCCGATCGATTCTCCCAGCAAGAGGTTATCTATACGCGGTATTTTAATGTCAGGGAGTCAGCTAAATTGATAGTGATAAATATTTGCCGGAAGATTAGGTGAGGGGAGTGTGTCGGTGGTGCTCTATCTCAGACCTGTAACCTCGGCAGAGCCGTCTCTCTCTGTGGCGGATTAGCCCCATCCATCCAGTGTCACTGCCTGTCTTGTTGAGAAAATCAGTGAGTAAACACGGCTGACAGAGAGGGGTGGGGGGGGCGCCGCTGATTACTCATACAAATAGACTGCAAACTCCACCAGGACGCACCTGCCTTCCTGCCCCTTCTGAGATGCGTTTTTTCTCCCTCTTTCCCCTTCCTCTCTCCGCTCCTCCTTTTTTTCCCGTGTTGACAGCGCCCGCTGTCTCCAAGGGTCCCCCCTGTCCTGCTGTTACCACTTTGTCCGCCATCAATCACTCCGCCATTGTGTCCTGGATGTTATATAGAGTCACTTAATATCTCTTCCTTCATCTCTATTCACTCCCAGAATGATTCTCCACAAGAGCCAGCGATACGGTCTGGACTGGGCGGGGAGGAATAGAGTCTGCACGCAGACACCCCAAAAAACAGAGAGAGAGAGAGAGACTCAGAAACAGTAATTTCAGATATTTGACAAGACGTACATGTATATGCACTTTATTGCGACGTAATGGACTGACTGGACTCGAGCTTAAAAAAATGAAACACAAACTAAAGAGGAACAGGTCCAGACAGACAGTTTATACTTTGTATTAAAATATTAGCCCACCAGAGAGAGGCCTATGGCTTGCAAATGATTTTTTTTTAAATGATTAATGCGGTGAAAATCTGTACCATTTTGTCTTGTCTCAAGAACTTTATATTTTAACAAGTCAAACAAAAGGCATACATAGCCTATGTCTTCGGTGTTTTGAATAAACAGGCAGAATATAACCCATGCCATGACTTTATGCTTTGATATAAGATATCCTATAGCAAGTGATTAGCAGAGACATGTGATGTTGGTAATACAAATTAAGGGGATTATTACCATCATTACAGATCAAATTATTCCTATATTAGTATCAAAGTGGATTTATAATTGCTATACCAAACAACGCGAGACGAGTCAAAGGTGAGCCGCAGTGACAAATAGGCCGTTTTATTTGAATAGATCTGGAACATTTCTAACAAATAATAAATTGACCTTCTAATGAAGAGAGTAATTTCTTAACTTTTACGCAACCACTTCAATCATTATGAATGAATTTCAGTGTATTAAAACTTTGTAATTTTTTAATTAGAAATAACTTACCGATTATGGTTGTGAATTAAATACCTCAGGCACGTGCATGCTTTTAAATGTCCATATGTTGTGAAAGGATGATTTATACTCCTGCTGTTTGATACGTTTTGAGTTCTTAATTAGGCGGTTACAATACATTTGGCCTTGCCTCAGTCGAATCCAAACTCCTGTTTATTTGGTTATACAGGCCTACATGTCAAGCTTTAGGATTAATTTCATATTAGGCTATACTTTGATTGTTGTTGTTGTTTTTTTCCAATAACTTACGGTTTGGCCTATTACAAAACAATGATCTGGAATATGCCCGATCTACCCTCGTAACCTCTTTTTAGTCAAAATGGAGACATCACCTCTCCAATCCTATTTATGAAGGTTCTCTGACAAATAGGCCTCCGCGCTATGCTTGGGTGGCACCTTCATTCCGCCCTGGGCTTGTTTACATAGAGCCAGGACCATTCCCCCGGATTAAACAAATCACTACCCGAGGGGGACATCCATAACCCGCTAACGGGTCACTAGCCAGACAGTTATAAATGCTGGTGTCTGCTGCTGGTTAGGTGGGATAGATGTCCGTGTCCAAAGATGACCTTCACGGGCGCACAACACCGGTCCTTTCAGGTAAAGAGAGAGGGGGGTGACAAGATAGAGGGATGTATGTTCTGTTGCCTCTTGATTCTTCGTTCAGTATCAGGTCTGCTTTTATTTGGAACAAAGAGCCAAATATGTAGAAAAACGCCGTTTCAAAGTTAAATCCACGCAACCCAAGTTAGAGGAGAAACCATTTAGTTATAAAAGGAAATGTGGGCCATCATCTTTAATCGGTTTTCACGATAGTTAGATGGGAGGTTTTATCACACCTAAAATCATAGCAGGGGATAGCCTGATTTTCCGCAAATAGAGAGGCGGAGGAAAGAGATCTGGAAAATATTGTATGGAATCTTAAACCGATTTATTTCATCATTCCGCATTAGAGACTTATGAATTGTTCAAAATTGATAACAAGCACTCAATTCACTTCGTTATGTAGGCTAAGTTAAATTAGACTTCGATAATAAAACATTGCAGTGTCATTCAGTGGCTCCTTGAATAAAATGTAATTTGGGGGAGAATTTGTTGTATCTGTCACAAATATCCCCAATTAGCTGCAGTAATTATTTGATAGTTTCTGCAATTAAGGCTTAAACGGGTGAATTTGGAACTGTGCGGGACCGTAATTGGCCTAAATGTGATATTTTGCATATTTGCATAATGAGGAAAGTGGTAGAAAATTGTGTTCATTCATTTGTGAAAAATCCTATGAATTTTATGAATTTGAAAGGTCTGTTCCCGTAGCCTGTGACTTTGGCTAAATGATCCCTGAGGAGTCAACTGGAAAGTAGTCGCAGGCACGTCGCCAAGTGTGGAGGAGGAGGAGAAGGAGAGGGGGAAGAGAAGAGAGGAGAAGTGCAAAGAGTGGAACATGACATTTTCAACTCGCGATAAAGAGGGAAATGCGCGCTTACCGTGCAACTATGTGATACGGACCTTTTCTCCCGTCAAGCCAAGAAAGTCTTGTCAGGTGGAACTTTCGAAATAGTAGGGCCTATTGATTTTAGGTTTCATGATTTGATTTAGATTTTAGATATGTGGACTCATGCAATTCTCTGGGTTGGAATGCACATATTGGGGTCCATGTATCAATTCATGCCGATAGTGTGATATCAAAATAAAGTAGTCAATATGAAAATTCTAACATGCTCTCTCACAGCTCAAAGGAATGTTATTTTGTGTCACCCCAAAAAACTCGTGGATCTCTTTCGATTGAATGTTGCCTTTTTAGTCCTGGCTACACTGCTGGAGGGTTAATGTGCCAGAAGGCAGGTAGGCTATAGACCGTTATACGGTTATAAGGTGCAGAGCAGACACACTGCCACTTACAATGCAGTTAAAGTTGTTTCAAAATCCCATACCGTCACCTCTTCAATGCCATGGTCTAAATGGTCTTTAGGAACCTCAATTAGCTTTGAACATAGTGCAATGAATGACACTGTATTGAATGAGGCCATAGAAGGCGAAGTGAGGTGTGGGTAATTGGTAATAAAGAATCTAATTTCAGTCATTTGCAAAATCACAGTATTTTTCGTTCAACTAAATCCTAAATTACAGTGCTATTAACCTTGCCTGCAAACACTCTCCCACTCTATGCAAGAATGACTGATAGTGGTGGGTTTTAGCAATGCACACATTCTTTACCTCCAGCTGTGTGATTTTGAACTTCGTTGACAACGAGCAAATTAGAGCAGACTTACACTGAGTTTAGAGTACCCTGCTATTTTTAGACTATTTTAAAGGGAGAGCTGTAAAGAAAACATGTATTATTCAAATACTACATTGCCTCATCTTTCAGAAAGAGCCCAAACACCTGACATAGGAACATAACAATTAGGCTGCATGTTTTGATACGTAATACGGCTTAACAAATAGATGTATATATTATCTTTATGATTTAATTACATATAGATGTATATATTATCTTTATGATTTAATTACATATATGGACATGCTTATTCTGGATTGTGAAGTGTGTCCATGCACATGCAACATAGCAGAAGTGTTGAGATCAAACTGTCATATATATATATACACACACACACACACACACACACACACACACACACACACACACACACACACACACACACACACACACACACACACACACACACACACACACACACAGTATTCAATGATGGGGAGAAGTGAACTACATGTTGCAGTAACTTGGTGGTAGTTGAACTATATTCTAATATTATTATTTTGTTTTATTTTGTTTACTTTTCTGCCACGTAGAGGTGTAGCTACAGGAACTGCAGTACGGGTTTAGTAAAAATACAATAAAATATGGGTGAAGTAGGCAAAAATGTCCTTTCTTGTTCCGCATCAGACCTGCCTAATTCTCACTTGAAACAGTTTTTGTTTTTATTAATAGGCTAAATTACACATTCTGTTAACATCGTACTCACGAGGGATCTGTTCTTGCATTTTGTAGTTTATGACATTTCAGATTTAGATACACTATGATAATTTATCACTAAGTAGTTTGGATGTAGTGAACTACTATTTCAAAGTAACTTTAGTTAAGTAAACTCTATTTTTCTTAAGAGTAGCTTTAATGTAGCTTAACTTCTTCCAGTGTGAAGTAATTGGTAGCTTGGTAAACTATATTTTCAGGGTAGCTTCCACAACACTGACAGTATTCTATATCCAGAAAGCACTTCAGAAATACACTCACATGGCAATGTAACATGTTTGTTTTAGTCAAATTGTGGGACGTATCTTATTTTGCCTTATTTTGCCTAATCGGCAGAAATGTGAGAATACAGCTTTTGATTGAATGTGTCGGCTATGTGGCAAAGCAAAGCAATGTTTGATCTTTCCATTATATTACAAACGCTATCCAGTCTCATAATTCCGATTTTAATGAGTATTTAGTTGTTTATGTTTTTGTTTTGAAGATGGTCCACATCAATCAGAATTTGACATGTTATTAAAACAGTGTTTGTTGTTGATGTGATGGGACTACCACCAGGGGAGAAGCATCCAAACAAACACTACTGGATTAATGTAAAGCGTTAGAGAGGGGCTAGATTACAGTAACACACACACACGCACACACACTTCCATCGCTCTTTCCTATACAGGCCCTCTACCACTCCCCAGCAGCCCATAAAGCCGGTAGATGATAATGATGCTGCCATGGACAGTAATGATCCAGCCATTTCATGGGGTATTACTCTATAATGATGATAGCCCTGCACATTTGCATCCCATCCTGCCTGCTTCCTTTGGCTGCTGGGAAGAGAAGCACCTCTGTCTTACCTGGCAGCCTGGGGGATTTATAGTGCTGAGGACATGAAGACACTGTCCTGGAGTAATACAAGCCATACTTACAGTCAACCACCTAAATTTATTACAGCGCTCTCAAACCCAAAACGCAAACAGAGCATCCGTGTGTGTGTGTGTGTGTGTGTGTGTGTGTGTGTATGTGCATGAAGACAAAGCAGAGAGGCGTTGAAAGGATAGATGCCAATGAAGACATACACAAAAACTCACCAATGACAGGCCATAAGAGATGACTGGGGGGTGGGTCTGGGTGGTGGGTGAGTAAAAGGGAGGGGTGAGGGAGGAAGGAGGAAGGGAGGGATAGAGGAAGGGGGAGGGATAGTTGTAAAAATGTACCTCCACAAAGACACCAAAAAACTACGCCGCCATAAATGTGTTCTTTGCCAGATACATTTTCTCTACAAACAAAAACACACACCACAACACAAAGACAACACACACCCCAACACACACAACCACAAGCAACAAGAACACAGAAAAGCCTGAACCCTGTGCGTATTTTACTCTGGGAGTTAATGGGAATGAAATACCTTGGTGGATGAGTGCAGATGTGTTTGATACAAATAGTCATTTTCCTATTTGCTGCCTCATTGAGCATGATGAATGATGGGAGTCAGGGAGGCGGCGTGATAGATGGCAGCACCTTGGCTCCATTGCATGGCCTATTGATTCTCCTTCTTTATTACTCCTACAACCCAGCTGGCTGCTCCTGCCCTCCCTACACTCCCTGTCTCTCTCTCTACACTCCCTGTCTCTCTCTCTACACTCCCTGTCTCTCTCTCTACACTCCCTGTCTCCCTCCCTACACTCCCTGTCTCTCTCTCTACACTCCCTGTCTCCCTACACTCCCTGTCTCCCTACACTCCCTGTCTCCCTCCCTCCCTACACTCCCTGTCTCCCTGTCTCCCTCCCTCCCTACACTCCCTCTCTCCCAACACTCACTGTCTCCCTCTCTCTCTCCCTCCCACCCTACACTCCCTCTCTCCCTCCCCGCCTACACTCACTTTCTCCCTCTCTCCCTCCCACCCTACATTCCCCTTCTCCCTCTCTCCCTACACTCCCTGTCTCCCTCTCTCCATACACTCCCTCTCTCCATACACTCCCTCTCTCCATACACTCCCTCTCTCCCTCTCTCCCTACACTCCCTGTCTCCCTCTCTCCATACACTCCCTCTCTCCATACACGCCCTCTCTCCATACACTCCCTCTCTCCCTCCCTCCCTACACTCACTGTCTCCCTCTCCCTCCCAACCTACACTCCCTCCCACCCTACACTCCCTGGCTCCCTCTCTCCCTGTCTCCCTCCCACCCTACACTCCCTCTCTCCCTCCCTCCCTACACTCACTTTCTCCCTCTCTCCGTCCCACCCTACACTCCCCTGCTCCCTCTCTCACTCCCTCCCTATACTCCCTGTCTCCCTCCCTCTCTACACTCCCTGTCCCCCTCTCTCCCTCCCTACACTCCCCGTCCCCCTCTCTCCCTCCCTACACTCCCTGTCCCCCTCTCTCCCTCCCTACACTCCCTGGCTCCCTCTCTGTCTATACTTCCTCTCTCCCTCCCACCCTACACTCCCTGTCTCCCTCCCTCCCTACACTCCCTCTCTCCCTCCCTCCCAACACTCACTGTCTCCCTCTCTCCCTCTCACCCTACACTCCCTCTCTCCCTTCCACCCTACAATCCCTCTCTCCCTCCCCGCCTACACTCACTGTCTCCCTCTCTCCCTCCCACCCTACACTCCCTGTCTCCCTCTCTCCATACACTCCCTCTCTCCATACACTCCCTCTCTCCCTCCCACCCTACACTCCCTGGCTCCCTCTCTCCCTCCCTCCCTATACTCCCTCTCTCCCTACACTCCCTGTCTCCCTCCCACCCTACACTCCCTGTCTCCCTCCCACCCTACACTCCCTCTCTCTGTCCCTCCCTCCCTACACTCACTTTCTCCCTCCCACCCTACACTCCCCTGCTCCCTCTCTCACTCCCTCCCTGTCTCCCTCCCTCCCTGGCTCCCTCTCTGTCTATACATCCTCTCTCTCTCTCTCTCTCTCTCTCCCTCTTCTCTTTTCCAGTGGGAAGGAGGAGAAAAAAAAAGGGGGGGTCATCCTCCTGCTTCAGGTCCCTCATACAGGAAGAGATGTGTGTGTGTGGAAATTCATTTTCTGATTAGCACACACGCTCAGGCCCAGCCAGCCAGCCAGCCGGTCTCTAATAGGGTTGTGTCTATTAGAAGCCTGGTTAGTTAGTTAAAGGAGCCTCTCAGAGTGCCAGGACAGAGACAGGAAGTGACGGTGCTGGGGACAGGATATGGTGCAGGTAGAAGGAACACAAAAGAGACATCACAATGATTAGATTTTGTAGTTAAAACTGTTTTAGAGCAACGTCAGATGACAAGATTACGACAAGGTAAAGATGTATTTTTCAAGACTACAAAAATATGTGGATATAATATACATACTTGACATCATGACTGCAACAGTTTCCTACTTCTTAAAAATACAAAGCCCCACGAGGCAAGCAACTGTCCAGCAAGTCTAGTTTTCATCCCAAAGCAGACACAGTTGTCTCTGTCATGAGGCTATTTCGCAATGTGTGTGTGATTGACAGGGCTGTGTGCAGTGGTCCGAGTCCGTCCACTTGTCTCACTCCAGATCTGAGACACACACATACTCGGCCAGGACAGAGCGACATGTTGTCATCTTGGGCCTAGTGGGGTTTTTATACATACAGAAGAGTTGTCACTGTTCTGTCTGAGTGTGACCAATGACTGTATAGACTGAGTCAAAGAAGGATTTCAGAGGTCATGTCATAGATAGACATAAACACCAAGACCCCCAGGCCCGACTACTTAAGTTTGTAAGAAATAAGAAAAATGTCACAAATAATTAATAATTAAGAAATAATATTAATGGTAGTCATTATTCCGAAACCTTTTGTGAATTAGTCCTATTCAACAATGACTACATTTTGAGTCCTTTTACATACCCACTCTCTCCCTACCCGGCTTGGGGTCAAACAATGAAAATCCAATTCCTGAGCTGAAAAACAATATTCATTGAAAATAATGGGCAATCTCTGCAGCTGATGAATTGTATTTCGGTTCATTTCCTAAATGGGCTGAGTTGAAATAGAAGTGATCCAACCTGTAATATGCATACACACATTACCCTGAGAGGTAAGGCCCCTACTGATACACACATTACCCTGAGAGGTAAGGCCCCTGCTGATACACACACACACACACACACCTCCATCTCCCGGCCTGTGTGTGTGTGTGTGTGTGTGTGTGCACTAGCTGCTCAGCAGACTAAATTACAGATGTTTCAGTGGATTGGAGTAACGGGACATAATGAAGCAACGCCGCGCTCCGAGAGGTAATTACCCAGAAGCACCCTCTCCCTGCACCCGCCTGCCAGCCCCAACGAGGTGAGGGAGAGAAGATGAATAGCCCAAGTACAAAACCACTGACCCCTCAAAAGTTTCATTTACCGTCTCCCCTCCCGCTCTATCTCCCCCTGCCTCCCCTAATCCTCCCCCTGGTTCTGGGCTGGTTTGGAAGAGGTAATCATCTAGGGACTGTTTTGGTGGCTTGATGAATGATGTGTGTGGTTTTGGCGCTCGTACACACACAGCTATTTATCTGCTTCTGGTCCGAACGCAGCCAAGCAGCGCCGGGAGGTGTGGAGCATGCTGGGACTTATTGAGTCACCAGGACCAGCAGAGCGGAGAGACAGACCAGGGAGGAGTGGGGACGGGGAGGAGGAGAGGTGAGAGACAGGAGAGAGAAGGAAAGGAGGAGGGGAGAAAGAGGGGATGGAGCGATGGAAGGAGGACAAACTGGTGGTCCATGGAGGAGAGGAGAGGACAGTGGGAGAGGAGAGAGGAGATGGAGGGATGGATGGAGGACAAACTGGTGGTCCATGGAGGAGAGGACAGGTGGAGAGGAGAGAGGGAGATGGAGGGATGGATGGAGGAGAGTGGTTGGCCAGGGAACGTAGAAGCCGATCAATTCTCTCCCCCAGTCTATCAGTCATGTCCTCTCACTCTGTCCGTTTCTGCTGATGACACACTTTCTCTGGCCAGCTACTCATTTCCAGGCTAGAAGGGAAAGGAGGGGAAGGTGTGTGTGTGTGTTTCTCTTGAGTGCATGTGTACATGCCTTCATGCATGTGTTAGTGTGTGTGTGTGTGTCTGTATGCGTGTCGTCCAAGGAGACTGCCTGCCTTGTCGTTGGTTCTGTCCAAGTCTCCCCTCCCAGAAGAGAGTGGGCAAGGAGCTGAGAGCAGCCCAGATCCCAGTTAAGGCCCCCACAAGTAAGAAGGCCTATCCAGCCCCTCTCCTCTTCTCTCCCAGGCGTGCCAGCCAAGGTGGCAGCAGCCTCCAGGTTTCAGGGCTCTGTCAATGCATAATGCATTAGAGGCCTCTCCTCTCTGCTGTCTGACAGGCCCTCTGCCTCCCTGCTCACTCCAACAGCCTGCACACTAATCAAAGACGACACATCCGAATGTCCAGACACACACACACAGAAATGTACTAATCAAAAAGTGTATTTCCTAGAGGCCGACTCCCAGGAGAAATCCAGCTGGAAGAAATTGGAATAATTTATTAGCTTACAAGTTTTCGTTGACAGTTAGCCCGGGCTATTTATCTCAGTAATAGAGAACGGCTCCAATGTGGCAAAATTGACCAAATCAAACAGCTTTGATCAGAAAATGAATCTGGCAAGGCTGTCTGTCTTGGGGCGTCCCGCGAGGCCGGAGAGAAACAAACAAAACTGAAATAGGGAAGGAGAGAGAGTGAGCAGGAGAGAGATTGAGAGAATAGAGATGAAGAGAGAGATTTAACAAGTGGCCGGAGAAAGAGAGTGAATGATAAGTTCACATTGGAAGTGAAATCTCTTAGTATGAATTATTAAATACACAAAGGGTTTGGTAATATTTAAAATGGAGGAGAACGCTGAGGAATTGATGTGACAACATCAAACTAACTGGCAGAGTTTACACTCGCTCTCTCTTCACTGAGTTTGATATGACAGAAATTTTCCTGCTTTTTCACATTACCACAAGTGGATAACTAATACATTTTGTCATCTGCAAAAACATTTGGGAAATAGAATAACCAAAAATAACCATCTAACTGAAAAGGTAAAAGAAAGGGTTTTACACATTACTCTCTGTAGAGCACTGTCACAGCTGGTGTGGTGGAGGAAACGCTGTGATGGTGTTTTTCTGTCACCTCCATTCTCATCTCATTCAATTAACACTCCAAATACAGTATGCTGAGACCATAAAGATGGAAATAGGTCTAATGATTGTATCCGTGCCATTATGGTGTCTGTGACAGCCTCAATGGCACTGCCCATGCTATCTCCATTTTGAAGTAGTACATTTTCTTCTTCTCGATTGGCTAATCTCTCCTGATGACTCGACTGGACATGACTCCAACAGGGTCACCAGGAGGGATCTGCCAATGAAGTTGGAGTTCCACCCAGTTGACTACATTAAAATGGTGGAAGCCCTCAATGGCTCTGCCCATGCTAAAACAGCATATTGGCCACTAGAGGCCTCTATCATTCTCTATGGTTGAGACAGGAAAAGTGACATGATTTCGAACTTACAGCTGCAGTTTACAAAAATAAATCTGGGTTGCTGGCTACTTGGCTAGATAATACATTTAATTTATAAGCCACTTTTTATTAAAACACAATGTCAAAGTGCTACAGTGAGTGTATAAACGATGATCTAGATATATAACGATGTGGTAAATGTTGCTTTGTACATTTCCAGTTTGATTGAATAGGCCTGGTCAGTTCCACCACATATAGCTTAGCTTTTGATGGCAACCTGGGATTTTGTGCATTCACCATATAAGAATATAGTCTGATTTCTGATCTGGGGATTTTTACGTTTCTTTTGGGATGTGAACCATGACACTGATCACATAGATGGAACTTCCATGACAAGGCCTCACTTCTCTTCTCTTCTTTTTTTCTCCATGCCTCCTCTCTCTCAGGGACACAGAGTCTGTTTATTCCTAGATTGACGGAGGGATCTGCAGGGACGTCAGGCTGACACAGAGGGTCGTAAACATGCCACAGCCATCTCAATTAACAAGCAGGCCTCTGATCCACACTTCACATATACACGTCACACACATCACACATGTGATCTTCTTGTGTTAAAGGCATGTCAATCACACCGACTCATCTCAACAACTCCTACTGACACTTTTAGCAGGACACACACATACAAGTTTTTCTGTAATTTGCAAACTGACGACAGCCCCGTCTTCACATTCTAAATAAACCCTCCCATCTATCGACACAATGGGGTGTTTGCAGGAAAACTGTAATGAGAGCATCGACAGAGTAGATCTCTCTACCTGCACTGTAGACTGGCATTGGAGTTAACCTGTCCTCCCTCCTCTCCTCCACCCTTTTTTCTCCCCTCTTCCTCTCCATCTCATCCTCTTCCTTCCCCTTCCCTCCTTCCCCTCCCTCCTCAACCCCTCCCTCCTCTCCTTCCCCCTCCTCGTCTTCCCCTCCCTCCACCCCTTCATCTAATGAGTTTTTACCTGGCACAGCCTGCTGTAAACTCCATTTGGACCTGAGCCTACAATTACCTCCTCCGAGTCTCCAAAGTAACTGCGGCCGGCCTAATTAGTATGCATTATCAATTAAAAAATGTAATAGCTGGCAGATTGATTAGATCCTCTGTAGTGGAGGGGGCAGAAACTGTAGCGAAACACACAGTGCAAAATCATCTCTGGTCTCCCACACTATTTCTCTCTTTCACTTAGAGACACACACACACAAAGGTAGAGGCAGGCTTGCACACACACTTACACACGTGAGTGTACACACACACACACACACACACACACACACACACACACAAGCATATATGCACAAATACACACATGCATGCTTTATATACGCTTACAGTTCACACATACACTTTTTTTAAACAAATTAATTTGCACGTTATCCATATATATTCCATTATCTGAAAGGAGCAGGATTGATAAGATACAGAATAAAGGCCAGTGGACAGGCAGTAAAATACATACACACTGGCTTAAGAGGCCTCATGTAAGTCTATTCAAGTCTCCACATTCAGGAAATATAGGCTACTGAATGCACTGCAGCATTTCTGTAATTCAGTGGACTTTTAATTGACTACAATTATTATTTAACAAATAAATAGGAAAATATTAAGTGGAAGGAGTAACTAGTATTGTGTGTATTGTGTATGCAAAGGTTTAATCAAATAATGACTTGTGTTGTTATAGCTTGCTGCACAAATCCTGCAAAAATAGAACCCTGCTTCCTGGAAAGTAAGTGGAGCCATGGGAGGCGTTAAGCAAAGGAAACCAATTTGTCAGGGAAATGAATATTACAGTTAAAGCAAGCATTCATTTTCTGGACATTGACGGCGCCATTAAACTGTGCTGTCTGACATAAAAGTCGCTGAATAGATAGGAATGTCTCCATTTATCCCCATTTATCTTTTTCTAGACCTACTGGTTTTTGAAATAAAATGTTTACAAGGTCATCTGTTTTTGCACACCCATCAATTACTGTTTATTCGATATCTGTCATTTTGTGTTGGGACAAATATTATATTTCCATGTTCAACTGTTGATGAATTGGTCATTCTTTAAAGGCTCAGCTCACATCAAATGTTTCTCCATGTTCAATATGCAACACCAACGGCTTGGCATGTAGATAGAGTTGCTATATCTGATAATGAGAAAATAAAAGAGTTAGAGAATCAAGAAATTTGACTGGTTCCAGGTTGGAGGCCAAGTCCTGTTTACATCAGCACAAATAATTCAGCCAAATGACAGAGCATAAGTCAAATTACTGCAGACAAACCGTGGGTTTATTTTAAGATTAAATGATTTATGACTACACATGAACAGATTTGAGGGAGCAACTTTGTCCGAATGCTTCTTCTTCCTCACGCGCGCTGTCCAAGGTGCTGAAAATTACTGCCACCCTCATTTCCCACGTGCTCAATGAATTCATGCACGCTATTCAAACGTTTTCATTTAGCTTAAATGATTGAATTAAGAATAGTTGCTTATTTACATAAATATCAATAACGACACGTTACGTGAATTACCCCCCCCTATTGGTCACAAACTTTGTACGCCTGAAAATATACTTTATTTTCATTAGGAAGCATGAAATGCGATCATTATTGCATTCATTAAGGCCACTATAAACAATTACCCAGGTTCGCCTTTCCTTATCATGTAATGGGTCATTGTGGTAATGGAAGAAACTTCACAGTATCATTTTTACACATGTCCACTAATACATAGGCCATTTTAGCGGAGTTAGGTTAGGCAGAGACGCAACAAATAGAATAACAGTCTGCCTTTTGATGGGGCCTGTATCATTTATGTGTAGCCAAGCCTATGGTGTATTTCTCTGGTATTTTCCTCACGCCTGCCGGGTCGGGTCGGGCAGATCCATTAACTGGGTAGAGAAGCGACAAACGCCAGTTGTCCGGATAGTTCATTGCGCGGTAATACAGAGACAGGAACGGGCAGCAGATTCGGGGAAGCAGCGGAATTGAGGAGTCACATACAATGAGCGTCACACCGCAAGGGGACAGTGGCCGAGGGGAAGAGTGGCCCCCGCCACGTGCTCTTTGGTGACTGTCATCATGGTAACAACATTCTGAGGTGAGGGGACAGAGGTGGAGAGAGGAGAGAAAGTGTAGGCCAGGGGATCTATCTTAACATCAATGACAAATCTGTAGTAGAGGTTTAGGAGTGTGTTTGTGCTGAGTGTGTTAAATTACACCAAAGGAAACTGCACTTCTCTGCGGATTGCACCGTTTCACTGAAAAAGCGGGAAAAGCGGTGTGCATTAGTGCTGACCCATGATATTGGACTAACAGTATTTTGTTTGTAGGTATAGGCCTACATTTGGATGCATTTTTTCAGGGCTCTATAACCATTCCCCAATGATAACGTTTTTTTTACCATTTGACTTCCCTATTCATACCACTGCCTCCTATTTCTCTGGCCTGTGTGTGTTTGGGACTGATCTCACAAGACTGACATTATGCAACCACTTCTTAGAAATAAATGTTAGTATGAATTAATAAATTACGTTAATAAATTACAATCTAAATTAATGTATTAATAAATAAACATCTAGATGAATAGCCTTATTCTGAGAAATACGGCTGCACAGAAGTGTGTGGAGGTAATTCAAAGCATCTGAACCTAATGCAGTATTCTGCCTTTGTGGTGTTTTTCTAAAAACTGAACGCTGCTGGCCATTTGATTGTTCAGTAACCTAAAGTCAATATGACATTAACCTCCAACACGTATTGTCAGTCTCTCACAAATATAAGTATGACTAGTACTTCATTTTAAGTTTCAAGACAAGCCATCTGCTCCAAGGTAACAGTATAAAGAGTAGGCCCAGGCATAAAAGTGCATACACAACAGAACAGTTCGGCTCAGCTCACACAGTTTGCTTCAACAGAACAGAGCATATGTCCCCGCAGTCGACGGGCACGTTGCCTATCAGCCTGCTTCAGCGTCAGTTTTCACTGGTGTATATTTCGTTGTCCGCGAGCTTAATTTTGATTTATCGTCCGTCCATAAATTAGAAAAATATGTTTTAGAATTCCATCCTGCGGAAAAGCGGCGCGTGATGTCAGGGGATTGGGTGATATTTAAGATGTCAGAAAAACGTATTGGATTAGCGCGCTTTGTTCCCCGGCAACAGCAGGTGTTTAATCACGGTTGATGGCTGAGGCTAAATGCGTTAGGACAGCACAGGCCCAAAACTGGAGCTGCGTTCCACGGATCGCGATAAATCATATGGCCGAATGTTGCTGCTTACCTCGCCACCCCCCATCAACACCCCTATGCCTCCCTCCCATCACCCAACACACACACCGTGCATGGCAAGCCTCTTGGAACAACAGTAACCTGTTTCAGAAGTGCGTTTATGTCGATGTGAAAATACCAATACACCTCCACTGAGAACCGTGCACGGCCAAAAAGCATATCCTATAATTCACACCGTGTTGCTTGCATTCACTACGCCTTTGTCCGCTCGGGTTAAATTAATTTATATCACAAGTTTACTTGTTACTATTAATATTGCATCTATTATCGAGGCCTGGGGTGATAACAACGGTGGAGCAATAAGGCCTAATCTATTTTTTCAGGTAATCATGATTTATATAACATAAATACATATGGATAACTCGATTGAACTCGCGAAATGTGGACTGAGGCACTCAAGCTCGTGGTGTGAATGAACTAGTCTCAGCCTGCTCTGCACGGTCAGCGTGCTAGAAGTTTCTCATATATAGCCAGGCTCTCTCCCCATGCACCATCATCGTTATCATTATCACCTTCTAAAAAGTGATTACTTTGCCAATACACGCTCTCCCGTTTCACACTGATGTGTATTTCCCCGGTTAGGCAGAAATGGATGAGACTTGGAGAGCTAGGCTGAGGGAAAGAAAGGGGAAAAGTGAGGGGGGGGGGGCGTTTAGGAGAGCAAACATTTTCAATGTCACCCGGTGAACTGGAACGAGCGTGAGAAGATGCATGGCGAAAATAGCGCGTTTTGACACAAGCGCGCGGTTTGATTAAAAGGCAAAGTAATGAGTTTAAACACACTTCACAAGCATGCCGCCGGAGTCCATCGGCTTTTTTCGCAAATTACTTAACGGCGCAGTGATGGAAATAAGATTGTACTGTTTGGTAATGGAAAAGAAAGCACATATTCTTTTTCTGACAAACACAAAATAAATTACACAAGCTAATAGCCATGGCGCACGTTTTTCCCCTCTCCTCCCTGAATCCTTCTGGGGAATTCGAACGATCCTTGCGGTTTCATTTTACATTGTTATCTCGGAACAATATTGGCTAAAATGAGGAAAACATAAAACACCTAATGTAACATTAACCGTTGTGACTGCTGAGAAAAATAGCTAGTGTGGGTTTGCACAAAAAGCACGTCAACCGTGGAAATAAGAGGCAGGAGCCTTGTTACAGAGGGCCTTAAAATATGCCTAATAGTGGAACCAGAACGCTGGGAACCTTCGTGAATAGAACCCTCCGAGCAGAACAAAGGGGATTGCAAAACAAACTGCAGGATGATTTAATGCTGTGTGCATGGGGGAAAAAATCCGGACCACATTAGCCAGCAGAGAAACGTGCTAATCATGCAAACCTGCAAGTGGGAACTCTGCCAAGCACGACCAAGCAAGAGATCATGTCCATATAGCTTGCAAAATACACTATGGAAATGTATCCAGGTTTCTGATGTGTAGGCTATGAAAAATAGGCTACCTGATAGACCGAAAGTCACTGAATAAGGCATCCAGGTTTACAGGCTGCAGAAGACAGACCAATGTCACTGAATATAAGCAGGTTGCCAATGATATGCCTATGCATATGAATATATACTGAACAAAAATATAAACCCAACATCCAACAATTCCAACGATTTTACTGAGTTATAGTTCATATAAGGAAATCAGTCAATTAAAATACATGCAACATGACTGGGCAGGGAGGCAGCCATGGATGGACCCGGGAGGGCATAGGCCCACTCACTTGGGAGCCAGGTCCAGCCATACATTTTCGCCAGAAAATGTATATTACAGACATAAATACTCCTCCGTTTCATCAGCTGTCCAGGTGGCTGGTCTCAGACAATCGCGCAGGTGTAGAAGCCGGATGTGGAGGTCCTGGTCTGGTGTGGTTGCACGTGGTCTGCTGTTGTGAGGCCGGTTGGATTTACTGCAAAATTATGGTAGAGAAATGAACATTCAATTCTCTAGCAACAGCTCTGGTGGACATTCCTTCAGTCAGCATGACAATTGCACTGCCCTCAAAACTTGAGGCACCTGTGACACTGTGTTGTTTGACAAAACTGCACATTTTAGTGTGGCCTTTTATTGTCCCGGTACAAGGTGCACCTGTATAATGATCATGCTGTTTAATCAGCTTCATGATATGCCACACCTGTCAGGTGGATGGATTAACTTGGCAAAGGAGAAATGTTTACTGACAGGGATGTAAACACATTTGGGGCGGCAGGTAGCCTAGTGGTTAGAGCGTTGGACTTGTAACCGGAGGGTTGCAAGATCGAATCCCCGAGCTGACAAGGTAAAAATCTGTCGTTCTGCCCCTGAACAAGGCAGTTAACCCACTGTTCCCCCGGGCGCCGAAGACGTGGATGTCGATTAAGGCAGCCCCCCGCACCTCTCTGATTCAGAGGGGTTGGGTTAAATGCGGAAGACACATTTCGGTTGAAGGCATTCGGTTGTACAACTGACTAATAATGGTGACTTTGATTTGTGCACAAAAGGTGAGAGAAATGAGCTTTTTTGTGCATATTGAACATTTCTGGGATGTTGTATGTTGCGTTTATATTTTTGTTAAGTATATACAGGTGGCGGGCTATTCTTTGTTTGACACCCGACCTCAAGTAAAACATAAACAGCCATTCAGTCCCCTCCTATCTACAGTATATATAGTTTCTTATACTCATCACTTCTCTGTCTATTCTGGAACTACCTCTTCACTGAGGCTCTTAATTCGCCTCTAATTCTGCGTGTCAGAACCGTGTTCCCCCGCTGTCCCACCAGCGGCCCCTTGTCTCCCCGTTTTCAACCCTCTCTCTCTCCGGAGCTACTCAGCCCAATGACACAAGGCAAATTGCGTTTAATAAATTAGCTTAATGGATCCGGCGATCGGTTAGCGGCAGCGATGTTTCCTCTGGTTAAGCAAAACATTTATATCCTCCACATTCCCCCTTCTCTCTCTGTGGGAAGGGGACACCGAGGAACCGGGCTTCCGGAGATGCACGTGCGCGCAATGAGGCCCAAAATAAAACCCTTCTTTGGGTGGTGCACGCTTTCACTTCACTGTTGGTTTGCATTACAGGGATAGGCTATTTAGCCTGCCCTTGTTCGTTGCGTAACTGGCCGTTCATGGCAGTTACAGGATGATGATGGTAATCAGGCCTATAATGCTTCATTAAATAAAGTTGGTTTGAATAAATGTTTTAATGCTGCTGTGCCAAGCAGTTCAGATTCATGCGTAATGGGGGCACAATTATTTTCATGGCATGTGCCATTAGACTACATCTTCATCGTCATCATCATCTGAGGAAGTTGTCACCTTTAAAAATCACACCCTCTTCAGCGAAATCATCCAACCCAGTTGTAATGGCGTGGTGCGCCTATGCTGTGGGTTAAATGTCAATGACGATATGACCCTCCCCTCCTTTACGGCCTCTGCATGTTTGGTTGCGCAAAACAATCTCATCGGACATTATTGATGTTACAGATGTTATAGTAATCAAATTATCGGCGTGTGAAGGGCCTCCCCGTCACTGTGGCGCCTGATGAATTACAGTAAAGGTCACAGACTGCTGCGACTTTATAGGAGCGATCTCCGGTTCTCACAGCAACGCTCAGGTGAGCTCCTCCAGGGCCTCGCGCCGCAGACACATTTCCGTTCAGGTTAACGGGTTTCTCACCCGAGGGGCAGAGGCAGGCAGGGTACCCTAAATGACTGTTGTATGGTCTTCAGAGATTTTCAACGTCAACTTTAATAAAGTTACACTGGAGAACTCTGTTGCAATTATTCGCAGATGTAGCCTCCCTTTTTACAATTCTAAAGGTTTTAACCAGTATGGCTGAAGCCAAATACTTGTAGCGGTGTAGGCCTCTACATGTGCTTTCCCCAGAGGTCAGTAATGTGCAGTGTCACATAAAACAGTCACTGTCCGCTGACTTTTGGCGCTGAACATCACACAAGAGCCCGATTTTGTCGCTGCCAGTGGTTCTAAAATGGTACCGAAAAGTTTTAAAGGAAAACAACGCATTGCCTTTATTGATGATTCAATACACACAAATCTATGCAGTCGTTTCGGTTGGTTCGAGCTCTGAAGCGAACAATATTCTGAGTTGATTATCCAATTACGCTACTTTTAATAATTTGTTTTAGATTGCTGAATTAATTAAAGAACCTGTCATAACAGTGGCGGATCAGAGTTTGATCTGAAATGACTTTTCCACATTAAGTGCTGTTTTTATCACCGTCTTTTATAAATAAATAAATGTTAATGGGAAAAAGTCACTCTAACCATCTGAGCATCCAACTGCTTTTGATAGTCTCCTGACACTACACCTGATATATCCTCTTGGGAGCGATGTGTGTGACTTTTTGTAGAAGGCAGCCATTCATAGAATAGGCAACACATGGGTCTGTAATTATATATATATCTATCCTACTCTCAAAAACCAATGTGGCATCAAGCAATGACCATTCAGATATGGGTTAATAGTTTTATCAAAAAGGCTCAATTTGGTAGAATATCAGGTCACTGTTGAGGTGCACCAGCCCTCCAGTTATGGCCCTGCTATCTGGCTGGTGGTTATTGGTTACGGAGGGAGGAGATAAGCAGGGAGGGAAGGAGACTGAGGCTTTGCCGCTGTCACTCTCGGCCACATTAATTCACACGCAATTAGATGTCAGAACGCGCAGGGCTTCTCTGTTTGATGATAGCCTTGGGCTGCGCGAGCCACTAATCAGGAGAGTAAACTCCGCTATATTTCAATTTGGGAGAGCGCTCTTCCGCAAAGGGGGGCCCTGGCACTGCGATAAATAAAACGCCCATTTACTCCACCGCCTCGTGGAGTCATCCAAACTGCATGCAGCGCCTCGCCACCACCAAGCCCCCTAATCAACCCACATAAATCACACAATTGGAAACGACATGATTAGGGATGCCGTATAACTACCACCGATACACTGCCTGGCTGTTTCCGCTTTTCCTAGTCGTCATTGGAAATAATATGAAATAATTTTCAATCAAAAACTAAATGACATTGACGATTAGTAACACATTTTCAGATAGAAGGCAAAAGCCTACTGTTTATTTTATAGTAGTCCATTTAGGCCTTGAAGTGATTTGGTCACCGTTCAGGTCTAGAACAGGAGGGCTTGAAGAGTGACAAGTTTACAACTATTAGGCGAGTAATCCCCGGTATTATGACACATCTGTCTTTCACCACACGACAGTCTCTACCGAAGGGCCACGAACTCCTTTTAAATGTTAACCAGCCTGTTCATGATCTCGTTAAAGTGTTAATTGTCTGAATATAGTCAATTTATATAATCCCCATGGCTTCGCCGCTGCCCTTCCAATAGGTTACTTCTAATTCTCTAAACGGAGTGGATTTGAGTGAAGTACAGCACATAATCTCTATTCAAATATTTCCATATGACAACTGCTTACCGACCACTCCAATTAAAGGCCAGTCACTTTCTATTTGAGACGTTCCATGGAGAGCCAGGCGGGTACGTGGAGAGAACAATAGAACCCTTTAAAAAGCGTTTTATTTCCCAAAACTGCAGATCGACAGGACTGGCCCAAGAGCCGCCTCTGAGAACCTCTAAACCGCAGGCCAGGGACCTCAAGGGGATTAAGGGGTGGACATGGAGGTTTGGAGGGGTATCAAAACTGTCATTTTTTTCTGTCTCTCCAAACAAAGTGGCAGTCTGTGCAGTGCTTCCATGCTCATCACCGTGAAAATGAGATGCGCATTTAAATCTGAGAGCGCGAGCGAGTCCACCGCCTGTGGCCACTGCAGGAGTATACCTGCCCGCCTCACAAGGCCCGCGGGTTAATTAATTGGGCCTGAATGCGAACAAGCGCGAGGAGAAGCAGCCAGCAGCAGCGAGGGTTTGATACTCTACATCTGTGGGTTTTATAAGAAACATTCAGTCCCCCTCCACACACCCCATCTACGAGCGTGAGGGAGGATTTTAAATAGGAAATTAGCATTCAGATGAGAGCGCATGCATGGAGCGAGGCACTCGGACGGGGAGGCCTAGCGCCTCTGAAAAGAGAGGGAGCAGGGATGAGGTATATTAATGACTCTACGCGCACTCCCGTGACATAATCTCCAAACGCCGTGCTAAAAAGAGAGTTCTCCATCGACACGCTATAGACATAGTCTCCCGCTGGATCGGTTCTAAATTCACACACAAATAGGCAATTTGTCAAACATTCTGATCTAGCGAGGTTGGTGTGTGATTATGCCTGGAATGGGATTTACACTGTTTGAGCTGGTTGTTCCCAATATAAATTATAGTAGGCTAATGGTTTGTTCTCAATACAAATTCTAGTAATCTTCTCACCATTCATAGAGTCACTGACTCCAAATGTCAAATGCACTGTCATATTAACCAACATTTAACATCTTTACACAATTAATATGTATCCCTCATTTCTTGTCTTGTTGGACTTGGGCCTATATAATGATAAACGCACTCTATAAGACAACCGACATTTGGTTAAGAAACATGTTAAAACATTTAATGCAAACACATGTGAAGGGTCCATGGATTGAGGAGACCTCACTGCTTTGCTGCTGCCAACCATCTTATGTACACAGTGTTCTCAGTTCACAAAAATAAAATACACAGCATTAACATGGGCCCTACATCAACACATTTCATTTGAGGAAACATGTTTAATTAAAAAACAGACCATTTCCTTTTTTATTTGGTGCAAATGAAATAATTATTTACCTTTTGTACCCACTTTGCATCTTTTCATGCTTTTACACACACACACACACACACACACACACACACACACACACACACACACACACCACGTAATCAGGTCAGAATCTTTTCAACCCTAATGGTCTGTCAATGAGACCCCTAATTTAGAAAGCAACATGGCGGATCAACCCAAATAGATATTGCCTAGCTGTGTGTTCTCCTTTTCTCCGCTATGGCTTTTACAGTCGAGGCTGGAGAGGGAGGAAGAGGCAAATGCAAAGTGCTTGTATAGGCCAAGAAGGGTACCAGCCCTGAGCACTCCACTCCGCTATGCTTTATTGTGTAGGCCCTGTGAAATACAGGTCTTCATTAGGGGCCTGCCTGGAGAGGAGTGCCGCCATGGGCTTTGTGAGTGTGAATCACAGAGGTTTATGCGTCTTTTGTGTAGCTAATACTCCACTATTTCAGACAGAGTCTGTTTTAGTGCAAGCCTTTATGGGCCCAAATTGCTACTGAATAGGACAGTCAAGCACTTTAACGCCACTCACCTTCCTCTCACCCCTTTTAACTTATTACCTTACATTAACAAATTTTAACCTGTCAGGGGCCTCGTGCCTAGCTCCTCACTGCTTTCAAATAAATTATGATCACGGTAAATAAAGTGCTTGTGTAGGTGGGGCGCAAAATGTGTTTACCTCGGCTTGAATCAACACACTAAATCTTTTTATCCTCTCATCCTTGTTAATGAAGCCAATCTCCGTTTGGACTGCGTTGATCACTCTTTAATGCACTCCGCTGGTTTTTACAGCGCAATCAAACGCTAATTAAGAACTGGGGAGGGCGGAGGGGGTGGTTTCTTACAGAGAGCCATCATAAAGGCATTCTATGTTTCCATTGTGCGTTCACTTAGAGAGCACAGAGAAGAGAGGAGAGGCATAATGCTCCTGGCTGCATGCCGCTCCTCAAATGACTTGGTTTGGTAACACTTTACATGAAAGTATACTTTATAAAGCGTTTATAAATCCATTATGAAAAAATATAAAAAAGGTTGATATGTTACATTTTGAAAAACGTTGTAGTGGAACGTTTTACTGCAAAAATTTCAAATTCAAGTACTTGGCAAATACATTTAAAAATGTATATCTCATGAGACTGGGTTGCTATGGACATTTCTATTAGTGTGTGTGCTCACAGGTACAAATGCACGCATCCCCCCCATCTCAACAGAACATTTTCTTTCTCTACTCCAGTATCCACACAGCAGATAGATAAATATGTGAAGCCAGAAAAAAGTAAAGTGAAAAATCTAATGTACTGAAAGCCTGAATGTGTGTGTCGTCCTAACAAAGAGCTGATTGAACATTTCTGAGTGGGAAGATGTAGTTCATTAGTCTCCACGCTTCAGAGCAGCATTTAAAAGAAACTTCAGCGCAGAAAAAAATCTAATTACAATAAAGGAGAGTCACACAATAGCTGTGAAGCATCAATTTAAGCCTAATCACCACAATCACCATCCCCAGGGGTTCCCTGGTGACAGACAGAGATGGGTTTGGGGGAGAAGATTGTATTTGGGGTGGATATGACACTTTCCACTTCCCTCCAAAACATAGTATTCATCAAACCCTATTCTGTTCCACTTTATCTCACGAATGAATAACATCAACGTTTAAGTATTATGGTTTGTAAATTGTCTCTGCATTGACTGAACATGTGAGTTCTTGTTTGCAACTATTTATTTTGATTTGTTATTATATTGGAGGTTAATCAATGTGGGGAGAATGTACAGCTTCAAATACATCTGCTGTAATAAATGTTTGGATGTACAGGTAAAAGAAGTGGTGGACAGATAAGGAAAAAACCTTGAAGTTGCTGAGGAATTAAGAGCAGGAGATCTGACTGTGGAAGGAGTCTGGAATAGAGGCCTTGACTGTTAGGAAGGAGTCTGGAATAGAGGCCCTGACTGTGAGGAAAGAGTCTGGCATAGAGGCCCTGACTGTGAGGAAAGAGTCTGGCATAGAGGCCCTGACTGTGGGGAAGGAGTCTGGAATAGAGGCCCTGACTGTGAGGAAGGAGTCTGGAACAGAGGCCCTGACTGTGAGGAAAGAGTCTGGCATAGAGGCCCTGACTGTGGGGAAGGAGTCTGGAATAGAGGCCCTGACTGTGAGGAAGGAGTCTGGAACAGAGGCCCTGACTGTCTACAGTTCCTGTTAGTGTACGGATGAAGACCTAAAAGGTCGAAACGTCACCTTTCAGTTCAGGGATAGGCTTCATCTTGTTCTGGTAATATGGCCCTATATTATACCGTATATTACTGATATTCAAAGGTGTGTTAGAGAGTGCAAGCTTGCTAGGGAAGGTGTCTTTGAATTGTAATGTGTGTGTGTGTGTGTGTCTACACATCTGTGCACAGGGAGACACTGTGGTTAATGAGAAGTGCCTTATCTGCTCAGGTCAGACAGCAGCTTCCTTTAGTGTCTGTCTGGGACCCTCTCTATCCCTCCTTCTATCCCCCTTTCTACCCATCCCTCCCTTTGGCAATAAGACAGGCGTGTCCTTAACTGGGACCTTCTTTTTCCCTCCCTCATGTCCCTCTCTCCTATTCTCAGACAGACACCATGAAAAGTCCATATTAACAGGCCCATCATGTCTCCCTGAGAGAGCAAGCACGAAATCAAGCTGTCACCGCAGAGGGGAGAGGGAGAGAAGGGGAGGAGGGAGAGAGGCAGGCCCCTCACCCCCCTCACCCCCAGCCCATTATAGTAGGTGCCAACCTGGGAGATGGATCACACACACAGGGAGTGAGTGTGTGTGTGTGTGTGCTTCTTAGTGTGTCTACATCAGCCTTTCTACAGTTTCTTATCCAGTCTAACATTCAGTCAAAGACATTGAATACAAGGCCAAGAAGGCCCAGTTCAGTTGTTCTTCGTATTGTTTCCATTCACACAACTTAGCTGGTGCCTACATCAAATTAGGAAGATGACTAACTTTGAGATAGATGTGGAGCTGTTGCTGTGGTGATGTGATGATCACATCAAGGAGGAGCAAACAACCCCCAACGCCTGGTATAATAAGGACTGTAATGTTTCCGTTCCTTTAATCAGTCAGATCAGGTAGCTAGTCAGATGAAAACCTTATCAACATAACTATCTTACATATGTCTGCTATCATGCTTCAATTTTGCCAATCACCAAAAATAAACTTTTGTTGTATTGAGGAAAATAAATCAAATGAATATGAAATAATTAAGAACATTAAATTGATACTTAGACTGCCTGTCTGTGTCCTGCTTGTGCTCAGTATTACAACGTCATTATAGTTACAACAGACAAAGAAAATTGTCCAACATGTTAATGATGTCATTTATAGTAATAGCAGACCAAAAACGTTTGTACAAAAGGGGTTCCCAAACGTTTTTGGCGTGCGACCCCATTTAGCAAAAAATAATAATAAATCGCAACACCACCACGTAACAAAACATTATGTAATCAACGGCCAATGTTTACTTCTTTAATTGGAGCTATCAGCCTGACAATCTGAAGGAAGTATGGTTTGAAGTAACTGAAATGCATAAGAAAGGTATTGGGAAGTTCAGAACATCATCAGGCAATCATTTTGTATGATCTTCAGTGTCATCATTGATGATGTTCTTTTCCCCCTCTGATTTAGTGGCTGGTCCTGTACGCTCTGTTCTAATGAGTCTTGAACAGCTTGTGGGCATTGTAGAGGGAAACAGAGAGTCCTGAGAGTGTTCCTGAGAGTCTTATCTTTTTAGTGATATGTTGTAGCTTAATAAACCATTCAAAAGATAGAGCCACATTTGTAGGAAGAAAACAGAAAACATTCTGTTTATTACAACTGCATCTAGTGGCTACTATGAAATAAGTGTGATTTAGTAGTATTTCTCTCGCGGACCCCTATTTTGGGCAACGCTGTTGTACAACATGTTGATCATCATGTCGTTTATAGTAAGAGCAGACTAAGAGGTTTGTACAACATACCTTTCACCGTAAAGCAGCACATGCACAGAAGGTATGGTTGTTTAGCTATTGGGGAGAGGCGTCCAGAGAATCAGGTCACTCAGCCACTCAGAATAATTCAATGAACATGCTGGTGGTACCACCTTTGTTTTGTTGTTATCAAATGATAAATAATTGTCCGCTCTCTCACGTATTTCCTGATTTGTGTTTTAATGGAACATGCCAATCTAGTAAAATGTACAGCCTGTTGGATGTTGACTTAGTTAAGGTCCCCGCACGCACACTAGAGGCTCTTTACTACACCTTCTAATGCTGGAACCTTCTAATGTCGGAAACTTCTAATGCCCGGATCTTTTAATGCCCAAACCTTCTAATGCCCGAACATTCTAATGCCCGAACATTCTAATGCCCGAACCTTCTAATGCCCGAACCTTCTAATGCCCGAACCTTCTAATGCCCGAACCTTCTAATGCCCGAACCTTCTAATGCCCGAACCTTCTAATGCCCGAACCTTCTAATGCCCGAACATTCTAATGCCCGAACGTGAAGGGAAATTGCATTCACAGTACTTAAGCTTCCGTTTAGCGGGCTTACACAGTCTTGTGACCCGCAGTAAATCCCAGCTCAAACCCAGCCTCTCACACAAATTCCTATAAATGTCTGATAATGGTAGCCTAGTGGTTAGAGCGCTGGGCCAGTAACCGAAAGGTTGCTGGATAGAATCCCTGAGCTGATAAGGTAAAAATATGTTGTTCTGCTCGAGCAAGGCAGTGAACCCACAGTTCCCCGGGCACCGAAGACAAGAATGTCGATTAAGGCAGCCCCCCCACACCTCTGATTCAGAGGGGTTGGATTAAATGCGGAAGACACATTTCAGTTGAAGGCATTCAGTTGTACAACTGACTAGGTATCCCCCTTTCCCCTAATGTTAACTGGAACATGAAAGAAAGCATCTAAGATACCGTACATATTCATTACAACAATACCAAACCAATCTCCATAGTGGGAACAATATCTAATGCAAACATACCGTTGAAGTCGGAAGTTTACATACACCTTAGCCAAATACATTTAACTATTTAGGGAGCGGCAGCCGAGGTGTCGGTTTTGGAGAGTCTGGCGTGCCCAAAGTAAAATACTTGCCATTCAGGCCCAGCAACTAGGATATGCACATACTTAGTACTATTGAATAGGAAACACTCTGAAGTTTCTAAAACCGTTAAAATAATGTCTGTGAGTATAACAGAACTGAATTGCAGTTTTATTTTTAGGTTACCTTTTTCTCCTGTCTGCCTATGGGATTCAATGTTATCTATGACACAGACTGCAGTACCTATGGCTTCCACTGGATGTCAACAGTCTTTAGACAGGGTTTCATGACGTTAGGTTGAATTAGAAGCCAATAGAAGAAGAATTTAGAAGTGGATCCCGGAACTCAATAGAATGACATGCCGTTCACGGTCTCGGCGTGCTCTGTGTTTTTTTCCTTTCCTATCGTTCACGTTATCGTCCGGTTGAAATATTATAGTAAATATACATAAAAGGATACATAAAAATGATGTTTGATTTGTTTGGACAAAGTTGATAGGTATAATTTGAACGCGTTCTCTTCACGGTTCAATGGGCTACTCGACGGTGGATTTTCTGAACATAACGCGCCAACCAAACAGAGATTTATGGATATAATAAATGACTTGTTGTAACAAAAGAACCATTGGATGTCTTCGTTGGATACTTCGGATGCCCTCAGCAGAAGTTCTTCCGAAAGGTAAGTGGGTTTTGTGTGACCCACGCTGGATATGAATTTATGCTAATGCATAAATATTAGAGGTGCTATCCTCAAACAATCAAGTGTTGTGCTTTCGCCGTAAAGCCTTTTTGAAATCTGACAACGCTGTGATATTGCCAAGAATAAGAGCTTTTGATGACTATGCAACACTTGTATATTGATGAATGTTTAATAATTCAGCTTTTGGATTTTGAATTTGGCGCCTTACATTTCACCGGGTAGTGTCGGGAGCTGCCAGCTAGCGGAGGTTAAACTCCGTTTTTCACAACTCCTGACAATTAATCCTAGTAAAAATGTAATATCTTAGGTCAGTAAGGATCACCACTTTATTTTAAGAATGTGAAATGTCAGAATAATAGTAGAGAGAATGATTTATTTCAGCTTTTATTTCTTTCATCACATTCCCAGTGGGTCAGAAGTTTACTCAACTAGTATTTGGTAGCATTACCTTTAATTTGTTTAACTTGGATCAAACGTTTTGGGTAGCCTTCCACAAGCTTCCCACAATAAGTTGGGTGAATTCTGGCCCATTCTTCCTGACAGAGCTGGTGTAACAGTCAGGTTTGTAGGCCTCCTTGCTCGCACACACTTTTCCAGTTCTGCCCACAATATTTCTATGGGATTGAGGTCTTTGTGATGGCCACTCTAATACCTTGACTTTGTTGTCCTTAAGCCATTTTGCCACAACTTTGGAAGTATGACCCATTTGCGACCAAGCTTTAACTTCCTGACTGATGTCTTGAGATGTTGCTTCACTATGTACACATCATTTCCTTCCTCATGATGCCATCTATTTGTGAAGTGCACCAGTCCCTCCTCCAGCAAAGCACCCCCACAACATGATGCTGCCACCCCCATGCATCACGGTTGGGATGGTGTTCTTTGGCTTGCAAGCCTCCCCCTTTTTCCTCCAAACATAACGATGGTCATTATGGCCAAACAGTTCTATTTTTGTTTCATCAGACCAGAGGACATTTCTCCAAAAAGTACGGTCTTTGTCCCCATGTGCAGTTGCAAACCATAGTCTGGCTTTTTTATGACAGTTTTGGAGCAGTGGCTTCTTCCTTGCTGAGGGGCCTTTCAGGTTATGTCGATATAGGACTCGTTTTTACTGTGGATATAGATACTTTTGTACCCGTTTCCTCCAGCATCTTCACAAGGTCCTTTGCTGTTGTTCTGGGATTGATTTGTACTTTTCGCACCAAAGTACGTTCATCTCTAGGAGACAGAACGCGTCTCTTTCCTGAGCGGTATGACGGCTGCGTGGTCCCATGTTGTTTATACTTGCGTACTATTGTTTGTAAAGATGAACGTGGTACCTTCAGGCATTTGGAAATTGCTTCCAAAGATGAACCAGACTTGTGGAGGTCTACAATTTCTTTGTCTGATTTCTTTTGATTTTTCCATGATTTCAAGCAAAGAGGCACTGAGTTTGAAGGTAGGCCTTGAAATACATCCACAGGTACACCTCCAATTGACTCAAATATTGTCGATTAGCCTATCAGAAGCTTCTAAAGGCATGACATAATTTTCTGGAATTTTCCAAGCTGTTTAAAGGCACAGTCAACTTAGTGTGTGTAAACTTCTGACCCACTGGAATTGTGATACAGTGAATTATAAGTGAAATAATCTGTCTGTAAACAATTGTTGGAAAAATTACTTATGTCATGCACAAAGTAGATGTCTTAACAGACTTGCCAAAACTATAGTTTGTTAACAAGAAATTTGTGGAGTGGTTGAAAAACGAGTTTTAATGACTCCAACCTGAGTGTATGTAAACTTCCGACTTCAACTGTACCTGACTTCAGTTCAGCCTAGTAAGCAGTAAGTATGAAGCAGCAGTCCGTCTGAGTTGAGTAAAATCTGATTTAGCATCAGACCATTCCCTCTCTAAAAGTGGCATAAAAAGTCAAGCCAGGAGTGTAAAAGCTCCAGATTTGTGTGTGTGTCCGTAGGTCAGACGGAGCTGTAAGTTACAGCTGCAGTAGGCCTTAACGGCTTGTGTCATAATGGCAGATAAAGCCGTTTCTATACACTGCAAGTTACAGCAGCAGCTCTCGCTGTGTGTGTGTCTGAGGGGGGAAAATGGCAGAAGAAGTGGGTGTGAAACTAATTATTTTGCGGCCTGTTGTAGTGTTTGTGTGTGTCTATGGCCTGTCGAGGTGTGTGTGATGGGAACAGCTGGCAGAGGGAATGAGTGCGTAGGGAGAGGTGATGGATGATCTAACAGGTGTTCTCTACAGCCCTCGGAGACACCTCGCTTATGAGCTGGAAAACACAGCCAGACGCAAACTACAAGACACACACCGCACCCAAACACAACACACACACCGCACCCAACACACAAACGCACTATACTCTAACCCAAAACACAGCCACACAAATCACACAGCACCCTAACCCAAAACAACACAATGCATCCTAACCTAACACAACACACACATTGCATCCTAACCCAACACACATTGCATCCTAACCCAACACACAGCAACACTGCATCCTAACCCAACACACACATAGCCAATGCACCGAAACGCAAGACACAGTCAGTCACACTGCACCACAACCCAACACACACTCTATGAAGTAACCCTACCCACAAACACACTGGAAAACAACCCGACACACTAACCAAACACACAACGCACCACAATCAAGAGACTCATTCAAAACAACTGTCAACAAACATTGTTCACGTTAAAGTTTTAATATATTCAGTTCTTTTCACCAAAAGTGATACACACCTCATTGATTGATAAACACATTTTTGGTTACCTAGTCTAGAGAGACACACAGAGTCTCTGGTCTAGAGAGACACACAGAGTCTCTGGTCTAGAGAGAAACAAGAGTTCTGTTGAAATGAAATGCAGCAGAAACATTGATGCTCATTGCTGACAATAGATTGTCAGTGTAAAAAAAATATGATGAGGTGTGTGTATGAGTGTGTACCGTATGGGAGGATGTGTAAGCATGAGAGAAACAATATCAATCTCTTTGCCTGCATGTAAGTGTGTATATGCGTGACAGAGAATGAAAGAGAGAGGAAGAAGAATTGAGATTGGGAGACAGAAATAAGTGTATGTGTGTTTTGCATGCACGTGTATGAGACCTCTCCATGGCAGCTGTGCATTTATCCCTGTGTTGGAGGACTGGGGCTAGGGGGCGCTGTAGACTAGGCCTGGGCCAGGGCCTGTTTAAGGTCTCGGAGCAGCATGGAGCCCATGACACTCTTCTCTGTGTTGATAGTGATAAGGGCTGTAGACGACTCCCTCAGCTCCACCGTCACCAGCACCACAGCTCCACTACTGGCCGTCTTACCAGCAAACCTACAGGAAACAGGAGATACAAGACTGGGTTATAGCACTAACTGGATACTGGGTTACAGGACTGACTGGATATACAGCAGCAAGAAAAAGTATGTGAACCCTTTGGAAATACCTGGATTTCTGCATAAATTGGTCATAAAAGTTGATCTGATGTTCATCTAGGTCACAACAATATACAGTCTGCTTAAACTAATAACACACAAACAATTATACGTTTTCATGTCTTTATTGAACACACCATGTAAACATTCACAGTGCAGGGTGGAAAAAGTATGTGAATCCTTGGATTTAATAACTGGTTGACCCTCCTTTGGCAGCAATAACCTCAACCAAATGTTTTCTGTAGTTGCGGATCAGACCTGCACAACGGTCAGGAGGAATTTTGGACCATTCCTCTTTACCAAACTGTTTCAGTTCAGCAATATTCTTTGGATGTCCGGTGTGAACTGCTCTCTTGAGGTCATGCCACAGCATCTCAATCGGGTTGAGGTCAGGACTCGGACTGGGCCACTCCAGAAGGCATATTTTCTTCTGTTGAAGCCATTCTGTTGTTAATTTACTTCTGTGTTTTGGGTCGTTGTCCTTTTGCTTCACCCAACTTCTGTTGAGCTTTGGCGGACAGGTAGCCTAACATACTCCTGCAAAATGTCTTGATAAACTTGGGAATTCATTTTTCCGTTGATGATAGCAAGCTGTCCAGGCCGAGGCAGCATAGCAGCCCCAAACCACGATGCTCCCTCCTCCATAGTTTACAGTTGGGATGAGATTTTGATGTTGGTGTGCTGTGCCTTTTTTTCTCCACAGTGTTGTGCGTTCCTTCCGAACAACTCAACTGTAGTTTCATCAGTCCACAGTATTTTTTGCCAGTAGCACTGTGGAACATCCAGGTGCACTTTTGCAAACTTCAGACGTGCAGCAATGTTATTTTTGGACAGCAGTGGCTTCTTCCAGGGTGTCCTCCCATGAACACCATTCTTGTTTAGTGTTTTACGTATCGTAGACTCGTTAACAGAGATGTTAGCATATTCCAGAGATTTCTGTAAGTCTTTAGCTGACACTCAGAACTATAGGATAAAATAATGTTTCACCATTCACCAACCAGACAGACCTGTACACAGAAGTAACACACACACAAAGACACTTAAAGCACACCAACCAGTGACAAATCAAACATACTGTTCTCTGGCCTGGATTTTTCTTAACCTCATTGAGCATTCTGCGCTGTGCTCTTGCAGTCATCTTTGCAGGATGGCCACTCCTAGGGAGAGTAGCAACAGTGCTGAACTTTCTCCATTTATAGACAATTGGTCTTTCCGTGGACTGATGAACATCAAGGCTTTTAGAGATACTTTTGTAACCCTTTCCAGCTTTATACAAGTCATCAATTCTTAATCTTAGGTCTTCTGAGATCTCTTTTGTTTGAGGCATGGTTCACATCAGGCAATGCTTCTTGTGAATAGCAAACTCAAATTTTGTGAGTGTTTTTTACAGGGCAAGGCAGCTCCAACCTACATCTCCAATCTCGTCTCATTGATTGGACTCCAGGTTAGCTGGCTCCTGACTCCAATTAGCTTTTGGAGAAGTCCTTAGCCTAGAGGTTCACATACTTTTCCCAACCTACATTGTGAATGTTTAAATGTTGTATTCAATATAGACAAGAAACATACAATAATGTGTGTTATTAGTTTAAGCACACTATGTTTGTCTATTGTTGTGAATTATGACAATGCACATTTAGTCTTTCAGTCTAGGATGGCACTAAGTTTAGGGATGTAAGTTGAGGTTGCATAGCTGACCTATAACTAAACTTCATGAAATTAACAACCAATGTGTGTTTCAGCTCCCTATTCACTTAAAGGAAGAATCCACTCATTCCTTTAATTTACAGTTTTAAATAACACTAATATGTGTGAACAATATTTTTCTGTGAACAAATGTAGCATTTTGGCAGCAACATGGAAATTCGTTGTGGAAATCTGTTGCTGCTCAAGTCCACTACAAAATCCACAATGCAATGCTCTTTCTATGGTCTGGCTAGCTACACACAATAATACCAAAGACAATATAAGCATGTAACAGAGCTAAACTCAGCAAAAAAAAGAAACGTCCTATCACTGTCAACAGAGTTTATTTTCAGCAAACTTAACATGTAAATATTTGTATGAACATAAGATTCAACAACTGAGACATAAACTGAACAAGTTCCACAGACATGTGACTAACAGAAATTTAATAATGTGTCCCTGAACAAAGGGGGGGTCAAAATCAAAAGTAACAGTCAGTATCTGGTGTGGCCACCAGCTGCATTAAGTACTGCAGTGCATCTCCTCCTCATGGACTGCACCAGATTTGCCAGTTCTTGCTGTGAGATGTTACCCCACTCTTCCACCAAGGCACCTGCATGTTCCCGGGCATTTCTGGGGGGAATGGCCCTAACCCTCACCCTCCGATCCAACAGGTCCCAGACGTGCTCAATGGGATTGAGATCCGGGCTCTTCGCTGGCCATGGCAGAACACTGACATTCCTGTCTTGCAGGAAATAACGCACAGAATGAGCAGCATGGCTGGTGGCATTGTCATGTCAGGATGAGCCTGCAGGAAGGGTAACACATGAGGGAGGAGGATGTCTTCCCTGTAACGCACAGCGTTGAGATGGACTGCGCTTGTTATCATTGCAGGCAAATGATGCTGTGACACACCGCCCCAGACCATGACGGACCCTCCACCTCCAAATCGATCCTGCTCCAGAGTACAGGCTTCGGTGTAACGCTCATTCCTTTGACGATAAACGCGAATCTGACCATCACCCCTGGTGAGACAAACTCGTCAGTGAAGAACATTTTTTGCCAGTCCTGTCTGGTTCAGCGACGGTGGGTTTGTGCCCATAGGCAACGTTGTTGCCGGTGATGTCTGGTGAGGACCTGCCTTACAACAGGCCTACAAGCCCTCAGTCCAGCCTCTCTCAGCCTATTGTGGACAGTCTGAGCACTGATGGAGGGATTGTGCGTTCCTGGTGTAACTCGGGCAGTTGTTTTTGCCATCCTGTACCTGTCTCGCAGGTGTGGTGTTCGGATGTACCAATCCTGTGCAGGTGTTGTTACACGTGGTCTGCCACTGCGAGGACGATCAGCTGTCCGTCCTGTCTCCCTGTAGCGCCGTCTTAGGCGTCTCACAGTATGGATATTGCAATTTATTGCCCTGGCCACATCTGCAGTCCTCATGCCTCCTTGCAGCATGCCTAAGGCACGTTCACGCAAATGAGCAGGGACTCTGGGCATCTGTCTTTTGGTGTTTTTCCCAGAGTCAGTAGAAAGGCCTCTTTAGTGTCCTACGTTTTCATAACTGTGACCTTAATTGCCTATCCTCTGTAAGCTGTTAGTGTCTTAACGACCGTTCCACAGGTGCATGTTCATTAATTGTTTATAGTTCATTGAACAAGCATGGGAAACAGTGTTTAAACCCTTTACAATGAAGATCTGTGAAGTTATTTGGATTTTTACGAATTATCTTTGAAAGACAGGGTCCTGAAAAAGGGACGTTTATTTTTTTGCTGAGTTTAGTTAGATGTAAAATCGCCTAAACAAACTGCACTATCAATTTACGAGTCTACAATCTCACCATGCTGGGGCGGCAGGTAGCCTAGTGGTTAGAGCGCTGGGCCAGTAACTGAAAGGTTGCTAGATCGAATCCCAGAGCTGACAAAGTAAAAATCTGTCGTTCTGCCCCTGAACAAGACAGTTAACCCACTGTTCCTAGGCTGACATTGTAAATAATATTTTGTTCTTAACTGACTTGCCTAGTTAAATAAAATTATAATAAAAAGATGCAGATTGATGTGCCTCACAGTGTGGATTCTAACATTCGCAACGGCAGATGGGAAAAGTTGCCCATGCTACGTCAATGGGCCACGCGGGGACAAGGAGCGCTCTCCTTCAAGTAGTGAATGTGAGTCGATTGGGTGCTAGCTCAAAAACCCAACATTAGCATGAATTTCATCAACAAGAAGTACAACCTTAAAAATATTTTCTGAAATTTGAGGTAATTAACATGCTATCTGTAGTACCGCATAGCTTTGGAATCGTGACATTACTTACTTAAGAGGAAAATAGGCAAGTTTCTCGACATATACACAGACTTTGAGAAGGGATTGCGTGACGATTAGTTTAGCAATCGCGTGACACTGCATGACAACGTGAACGCGATTGGTCTAAAATCTGCTGGGTGGGGTGTTATACGTTCCTTCTTCCATTGGATTCCTATCTCCTTTCTATAATATCTCTGGCAACTGCACCATGCAATGCACCCTGGACTAAAGTGGCAGACAAACAGAAAAAATGTGCTAGACCCTCCGTTAAATTAGACATTTCTCGAGGTAGGAATATTGCAAAATTATGATCAATGACTCATTCGAGAGAAGACATCCTTCCAAGTTATGACATCAGCCAGTATTTAAATCTGACATGTATGAGCCGTTTTTGCGATCTAAATGTTGTATTCCTATTAACTTCCAGTGTAGTAAGAGTGACTTTATCACGGTGCTACGTCATACTGGCCGGATTTCTGCCTGCTTGAACGCCAATAACTCAGATACACATGAAAACTGAAATGACCCAGGGAATCGATAAAACATCACTCAGAGATGCACAAAAACAATATAACATTCAAAATGGCTGAAACTTTCCTTTAACACACACCAAGCAGGCCCTCATAAATCCTCCATTAATACAATTCCCAAACACTACAAATCATGTAATTACCCAGCATTAGTGAGGGGGTGTCAGAGAGAGAGGGAGAGAGAGGGAGAGAGAGAGATAGCCAGTCTATTATCCAGCTGACTAAAAAGCCATTAAGGAGGAGACACACTCCTTTTGTCAATCAAACACAATCACCTCCTTTCCCCAGAGAGAGCAATAGAGTGTGTGTGGGGGGACCTTCCCTCCCCCAGGAGAATTCTCAGCAGCCCGGTTTCCAAGGATACCAGCCCCACAGACAGGGGGACTAAAATGGGGCACACATGGTGCCCATTGAGGGTGCTAACAAGAGCCAGGCAGCGGGCCTGACCCGGCGTGACCCAACCCCTCTTTAGGGTGACAGGCCTGTGCTGGGCCCCCTTCTCCCTCTTCCCTGTCCCCTCTGGTGCCCCACGTGGCTGACACCACCCAGCCATCTGCCTCCGTTTAGCACTACATCCCTGGGACAAAGGCCCCCTGTGGACCCCTGGTTAGGCCTGACAAATACCCCACAAAGACCCGCTCTTAGAACTGACAAGCAGCCCTCCCTCAGGCCTGACAATACCTCAGTGAAGAGGAGAGGAGCCCCCCACAGCAGATAGAGAAGGCTCAGAGCATTTTAGGAACAGGCCTGTAGACAGGACCAGGGGCCACAGGGCTGGGATAGGGAGGAGGACACACCCTATGGGATAGGGAGGAGGTACACACCCTATGGGATAGGGAGGAGGTACACACCCTATGAGATAGGGAGGAGGACCACACCCTATGAGATAGGGAGGAGGACCACACCCTATGAGATAGGGAGGAGGACCACACCCTATGAGATAGGGAGGAGGACCACACCCTATGAGATAGGGAGGAGGACACACATATGTGCACACACACAACAGTGTGTCTGGCTGTGCCTCTGGGGAGCAGCTCAATTACCATCAACAGAGGAGAGGGAGTTGATCAGGCAGCTCTCAGTCCTCTGACTTAATTAAAATATTAGCCACTTCAACAGGACACACTCAACTGAAAACACCACTAATCCCTCTTTCCTTCGCTCTTTCATTCTACCCCTCCACTCTTTCCTTTTCTTTTTTGTTTAGCAATTGTGTAGGCCTAAATATGTTATTTTTCAAATATACTAATCTAACGACTCCAATCTAAAAGCTCCAGCTACCAAAAACAGAGCTTTAGATATGTTTAAACTGCACAAACAATCATTTTAAAAGCTCTACCCAGCCACTGTGTCCTGTGCTATAACCTCTCTCCACGTCAGCTGCCTGAGGTGTGTGGTCGCTATGGCTTAAGGATTTTAAGGGGGGGTCTCTCTCTCTCTCTCTACAGGCCAGAGAACAGTATGTTTGATTTGTCACTGATTGGTGTGCTTTAAGTGTCTTTGTGTGTGTGTTACTTATGTGTACAGGTCTGTCTGGTTGGTGCATGGTGAAACATTATTTTATCCTATAGTTCTGAGCTGTAGGCCTCAGGTCAGGATTCTCCCTGGTTCTGATTTCACACACCGAGGACTAGAGGAGACACACTGAGGTGAGACACACCCACACCTCATGAAGAAAAAAAATAACATAACGGGGCACAGTGAAGCCCCGAGGAGCATCCATTTACACACCAGACGTGAGCCCAACTACACACACACACACAGTGGGGGTGATAGTGGTCTTAACCAGGTCATTGGTATGCCCATGCTCTCCCCAGGCAGGCGTGAGAGGGGCTAAACACTGGATTAATTGCAGCGTATGAAAAGAAAAGCAAACGATAACCCCCAGACTTAGAGAGGAGGGATTGGCATCGATCGCCAGACTGCAGCTAAGCATCACTCTCCAATTATCTGTGATTCTCCTCGGTGGAAAAAGCCTCTCCCTGATGCCATCTGCCTCCAGTACACCTCCTTCCCTCCAACACCCCACCATGCAAACACTAAGTGGGCTTCACCTTTACATTCAACCTCAGGCTGGGTCGGGAAGAACAAGGATCAGTCTGCCACCCACCACAACCAACTGGCTGTACGAGAGACATTACTGGATTGGATTTATGCAGAGCTTTTCCAGCACTTTACATTTGATCAATATTCAACCAAAAATTCCAGAAAAACATTCAAGCAAACATTTGAAGTAAACATATGAATGGTGTTTTTGACTGGTCCGACATATAGCGGCTGCCTGGTAGACAACACTAACGGCCCTGGCTGGTTAAAGCCATTAATGCAGCAGCAAGCTCCCAGCAACCCCACACTGAGCTGAGCGTAACTGGGATTCACTGGCCATGTGGTCAGATGAGTGTCCAAGACAGAGTGTCCTTCAGCAGGGTGGTCAGATCAGACCAGCTACAGCCAGATGGGTACTGCTATTAACCCCTATTAGAAAGCAGTTCATTTCCCAGAACACAGCCATACGGACACTGAGTGACCACACTGCAGCCCATATGGACACTAATGACCATTAGAAAGAGGGAGATAGAGGTGTGTGTGTGTTTACCGCTACACAACAGGGGGAGATGAAGGGATAAAGAACACTTCACAAGGACAGTATACAGATGTGTTAACTGATGCAGAGTTGGGCATTGGGAAGACTCACACTCAAACACAGACGTTGTTAGCAGTGTTATTGGATATGTTCATAAATAACCATTGCTGCTACTGTTATAATTGTTATTATTTGGTGGCACATTCAATAATAAAGCTCACAAACCCACTAAAAACTGGATAATAAAATAAAACATATAAATATTATTAAGCCTAAAAGGGCTTTGGGCTGCAATTTGTTTGTATTATAGTTGATAATCAAATAATGATTTTTACGATTAATAAAATTAATGGGATAAAATACTGAACATCCTCATTAATTTAAGACTAATAGGACAAAAAGTATATTTGCATTTAACTCCATTTCAGTATCACCAAATGGAAATAAAATTGGATATATAAATATGTTATATTGAAGCAAAGTAAACACACAGCTTAAAATTCCCAAGGTGCACTTTTAAAAATGAAGGTCTCTAACCAACCAATGCATACAAATAGGATCACATTTGCTTTCAAACGGAGTGAAAAATAGAGCAGATTTATTCTATTCCCCCTGTTTAGACACAAACAAGAACAGCTTTTTCTACATTTGCTTTTCTGCTTGATTTATTGCCAGCCTCCTTTCCATCAATCTATTGGGCTGTGTTGAGGTGGTGGTTAGGTTTTCCTCTGTTAGTAAGGGCAGCTTGTAGAGAGTAGCAGTGCTGCACCCTGCTGGTGATGAACAGGATTGTATGGCTGAGAGAGAAGAGCACAATACACCCATGTACACACGCACACAAACCAAACATGAGATATGTGGCTAGTTTTCTTCCTTAAATTATTCTAATAGCCACAATATCAAATGTAACATAGTATTGTGGCTAATACCACCACACAATATAAACATGATACCATGTAAGATAATCACTTCAAGACTGAACCCTGACCTCCAGGGAGAGCACCTCCTTTGTGTGCTGGTGCCCAGGCAGGAGAGGCCTGTCCCTAGGGAGGAGGAGAGGGGGTCCTAGTGGAGTTCACCTCCATCACAGTAACATTAATGCAGTGTGACCTCCACAATGAGCTCTCAGTGTGTGTCTCCCCTCACATCGATCCCTCCTGTGTGCATTTGTGTCAACACTGGTCTGTGTGTGTGTGAGTGTGAGTGTGAGTGTGAGTGTGAGTGTGAGTGTGAGAGAGTGCACTAGTAGTTGTGCAGCATCAATATAACCCCACCTATGATACCTCTTCGGTATTTTCAGATCTGAAGAAAACCGTGGACGGCTCCACCTAACCTAACTTCCAGTACACCTTTCGGACTCCTTCAGATGTGCAGAAGGGGAGGCTGCTAGCCCAGGGGCCGTCTTTGGACCAGGTCCATGTCATCATTGTGAGACCAGAGGAGAGCGTGTCGTCATTAAAGGACAGTGAGGAGAGTGTAGCTTCCTCCCCAGCCGTCAGCCAGCCAGCCAGCCAGGCAGCAGAGAGAGATTGATAGCCCAGAGTCATTTGTCCTATTGGTTATTCTAAATGAAGTATGGGCTTATTGGAGGCAGGCCTCTCCCACCGGCTAACATTGATTTCCACTCACTCTCCTCTCCTCCTCTCCTCCCAGCTCACTGTAACCTTGTGCTAGTGTCTCATTCCTCCTCTTTCTTTTTCCTTCTCTCCATCTCTCCCTTTCTCCCCCTTGGTTTTTCTATCCCCTTCTGTTTATCCCCCGTCCTCCCTCTCTCCCCCTAACATCCCTTATTTTCAGACAGTTGGATAGACAAGGAAGGAGGTAGAGAAAGTAAAAGAGGGACAAAGTGGGAGACAATTGGAAAGATAGGAGAGACAGAAAGAGGGACAAAGAGGAAGTGAAAGAGAGACAGGTGAGGAAACGGAGAGAGAGAGAGCAGAAGAGAGATAGATGGAGGGGTAATTATCCGCCAGGTGTGTGTGTGTGCGTGACGGAGAAGGAAGCTCATTAGCACACCCTGTGTACACCAATTACACAGCAAGACTTCACACACACCGTTCTCTAGGCATTCCCCTGGCAGAGCCATCTCAGGCAGGGACACACACAGATAGTCAAACACATACGTGCAAAGCAGAGCCGAAAAAACAAACACACACACGTTTGTTTTACTATCGTTGTGGGGACCACACAATTTATTCCCATTCAAAATGCCAATCCCTAACCTTAAATAACCAAACAAAAAACAAAACACACACCTGTGGATGTTGTCTTGACCGGATGGAACCACTCCCAGGTTGGCCACGGTTGCCACTGGTCTGCTGATTGGTTGGCTAGTCATGTTCTCTGCTGCCATGGTGATGGTTGCCGAGCTCTCGTTCATGCCCAGCAGTTTACCTGATTGGGTGAGAAACAGTTTAGTGAAATGATGCACTCACATCACATCTAGAGGTTGCTTTGCAGGTGCGCTGGAGAATAATATTCATTGACTGCACTCAACACCCGGTGACACAGCCAGCACGCTCTCCTCATTCTGACAGATGACAGGAAATGAACATAGTGCTTGAGAGCTTGACTGTGCAGAAGATAAAGAAAGAAAGTGCACCCAACATGCCAGAAATAGTTTTTAATGAGGACCGGAGTGAATGGCAGAGGGAGGGATGGAGGCAGGTTAGAGTGAGTGGGGTGTGTGTGGGGGGGCACACTACCCCATTCAGGTTAAAACAACAAATCTGTTTCTAAAGACCGCCTGAAGAGAAGGAAAGTTGTTCAGTTTAAAGAATCTTCTTTAAAAGAGAGGGGTGGGTTAAATCTAGCCTTTGTCTCCTCTTCTCTCCGATTGCTGTGAGGAGTAGATCAGAATACAAATCTAGTGAATGAAGATTAATTAATTAATTAACCAGACGAGGAAGGCATTAGTAGACACTTAGAGAAGAGTGGTGGCCTACATACCACATTCTCTCAATAGCTCTCCTCGGTGTGTGTATGTGAGTGTTTACAAGATATTTCAGCCACTCTTGGAGGACCATTGAAGTTGAATGGAAAATGTATCTTTATTATGACACATTTCTGCATTAAAGCCTCCATAAAAAGCAGGCCTGTATTATTGGCATCACTTCTGAAGCCATTAACAACAAACTGCCTTTGTTGCTGCTTTGTCTGGTCTGACTACAGCACACGGCTCAGTAGCACTTTCTTTAACAGCGACGTATCCTAAACACCATGAAATACCCAGTGATTGGTCATGTTGATGATAATGTAGATAATGTTTAGTCTGACTGTGTAAGATAATGATTATGATATTTTTTGTAGTTAACGCTGTATGAAAGCTCACCTTGCTCTTTGCGGAAGTCCAGTTCGGTCATAGTGATGGGCAGGAAGAGATCCCCTACGGCAGGCTGGATGGACACACTGAAATGGTCCTCCTTCGTACTGATGGACAAACAGGACAACAGTGAGTGTCCAAGGGCCACAACTACAGTTGAAGTCGGAAGTTTACATACATTTAGGTTGGAGTCATTATAACTCGTTTTACAACCACTCCACAAATTCTTGTTAACAAACAATAGTTTTGGCAAGTCAATTAGGACATCTACTTTGTGCATGACACAAGTAATTTTTCCAACAATTGTTTACAGACAGATTATTTCACTTATAATTCACTGTATCACAATTCCAGTGGGTCAGAAGTTTACACACACTAAGTTGACTGTGCCTTTAAACAGCTTGGAAGATTCCAGAAAATGATGTCATGGCTTTAGAAGCTTCTGATAGGCTAATTGACATCATTTGAGTCAATTGGAGGTGTACCTGTGGATGTATTTCAAGGCCTACCTTCAAACTCAGTGCCTCTTTGCTTGACATCATGGGAAAATCAAAAGAAATTATCCAAGAGCTCAGAAAAAATATTGTAGACCTCCACAAGTCTGGTTCATCCTTGGGAGCAATTTCCCAATTCCTGAAGGTACCATGTTCATCTGTACGAACAATAGTATGCAAGTATAAACACCATGGGACCACGCAGCCGTCATACCGCTCAGGTAGAAGATGCGTTCTGTCTCCTAGAGATTAACGTACTTTGGTGCAAAAAGTACAAATCAATCCCAGAACAGCAAAGGACCTTGTGAAGATGCTGGAGGAAACAGGTACAAAAGTATCTATATCCACAGTAAAACGAGTCCTATATCGACATAACCTGAAAGGCTGCTCAGCAAGGAAGAAGCCACTGCTCCAAAACCGCCATAAAAAAGCCAGACTATGGTTTGCAACTGCACATGGGGACAAAGATCGTACTTGTTGGAGAAACGTCCTCTGGTCTGATGAAACAAAAACAGAACTGTTTGGCCATAATGACCATCATTATGTTTGGAGGAAAAAGGGGGAGGCTTGCAAGCCGAAGAACACCATCCCAACCGTGAAGAACGGGGGTGGCAGCATCATGTTGTGGGGGTGCTTTGCTGCAGAAGGGACTGGTGCACTTCACAAAATAGATGGCATCATGAGGAAGGAAAATTATGTGGATATATTGAAGCAACATCTCAAGACATTAGTCAGGAAGTTAAAGCTTTTTCGCAAATGGGTCTTCCAAATGGACAATGACCCCAAGCATACTTCCAAAGTTGTGGCAAAATGGCTTAAGGACAACAAAGTCAAGGTATTGGAGTGGCCTACACAAAGCCCTGACCTCAATCCCATAGAACATTTGTGGGCAGAACTGAAAAAGCATGTGCGAGCAAGGAGGCAAACAAACCTGACTCAGTTACACCAGCTCTGTCAGGAGGAAATGGGCCAAAATTCAACCAACTTATTGTGGGAAGCTTGTGGAAGGCTACCTAAAACGTTTGACCCAAGTTAAACAAATTAAAGGCAATGCTACCAAATACTAATTGAGTGTATGTAAACTTCTGACCCACTGGGAATGTGATGAAAGAAATAAAAGCTGAAATAAATCATTCTCTCTACTATTATTCTGACATTTCACATTCTTAAAATAAAGTGGTGATCCTAACTGACCTAAGATAAGACATTTTTACTAGGATTAAATGTCAGGAGTTGTGAAAAACTGAGTTAATGTATTTGGCTAAGGTGTATGTAAACTTCCGACTTCAACTGTATGTTTGCATTAGATATTGTTCCCACTATGGAGATAGGTTCGGTATTGTTATAATGAATATGTACGGTATCTTAGATGCTTTCTTTCATGTTCCAGTTAACATTAGGGGAATGGGAGATACCTAGTCAGTTGTACAACTGAATGCCTTCAACTGAAATGTGCCTTCCACATTTAACCTCTGAATCATAGAGGTGTGGGGGGCTGCCTTAATCGACATCCACGTCTTCGGTGCCCGGGGAACTGTGGGTTCACTGCCTTGCTCGAGCAGAACAACATATTTTTACCTTATCAGCTCAGGGATTCTATCCAGCAACCTTTCGGTTACTGGCCCAGCGCTCTAACCACTAGGCTACCATTATCAGACATTTATAGGAATTTGTGTGAGAGGCTGGGTTTGAGCTGGGATTTACTGCGGGTCACAAGACTGTGTAAGCCCGTTAAACGGAAGCTTAAGTACTGTGAATGCAATTTCCCTTCACGTTCGGGCATTAGAAGGTTCGGGCATTAGAATGTTCGGGCATTAGAAGGTTCCGACATTAGAAGGTTCCAGCATTAGAAGGTGTAGTAAAGAGCCTCTAGTGTGCGTGCGGGGACCTTAACTAAGTCAACATCCAACAGGCTGTACATTTTACTAGATTGGCATGTTCCATTAAAACACAAATCAGGAAATACGTGAGAGAGCGGACAATTATTTATCATTTGATAACAACAAAACAAAGGTGGTACCACCAGCATGTTCATTGAATTATTCTGAGTGGCTGAGTGACCTGATTCTCTGGACGCCTCTCCCCAATAGCTAAACAACCATACCTTCTGTGCATGTGCTGCTTTACGGTGAAAGGTATGTTGTACAAACCTTAGTCTGCTCTTACTATAAACGACATGATGATCAACATGTTGTACAACAGCGTTGCCCAACTGACCTAAGACAGGGAATTTTTACAAGGATTAAATGTCAGGAATTGTGAAAAACTGAGTTTAAATGTATTTGGCTAAGGTGTATGTAAACTTCTGACTTCAACTCTATGTTATTGTGTTATGGTTCTGTCCGTGTGTATAATAGTACTGTAGTGTTTTGCGATATACCTAATAACAAAATCAAGCTACCGGTAATGCTAAAAAAAAATTAAATGAGGGGTGTGTGTATGTGACATTTTCTCTGTTCAAATTGCCATACAAATCAAACTGGGTGATGGCGCAGATTGATTTGCTCTGTTCCAAAAATATTTTCTGATCAGCCTATTGATCAGCGAGCAGAGCAGAGCAGAAAGGTGGTGGCATAGACTGAGGGCCTGCTGCTCTGGCCTGGTCTGGTCTGCTCTGCTCTGGTCTGCTCTGTTCTGGTCTGCTCTGTTCTGGTCTGGGAAGTCAGAGCAGAGTTCATTAATGAGGGGGATAATTGTTATCTCTGTAAAACAGGATCAATGGTGGGTGACGCCTCACCTGGGAGTCAGGTCAGAGGAGAGGAGGAAGAGGAGGGGTAGAGAAGAGATGGAGATAACAGACCGGAAAAGGGGAGCTTTCTTCTACAGCTAGAAGAAAAGCAAGTTAGGGAGAGGAGGAGGAAGAGGAAGAGAGCCATAGCTGTTTCAAGCCTCACTGAGTATAATGACTAGAGGACAGGGTATCTTACCACAGCTGGAAGTTGGCTGCTTGTGTTGAGTCGTTGAAGTCGATGCCCATGAAAACAGTTACTGAGGCCTCTGGCTCCAGACACTCTGAAAACGGTGAGATCAGAGGAGGAAAGGAAGAGAGGAGTGAGTGAAAAGGGCAGAGGGGGAGGGAGAGGACAGAAGAAGAGAGGGAAGAGAGGAGAGGAAGAAAGGATTGAGTGACAAGAGCAGATAGCGAGGGAGTGGGCAAAGGAAGAAGAGAGCAATGGAAGAGGGAAGAGAGGAGAGGAAGAGTGACAAGGGAGGGGGCAGAATGAGAGAGAGAGAGAGAGAGAGAGAGAGAGAGAGAGAGAGAGAGAAGGGCATTAGAGTGGAACAGACAGACAGGCATGCAGACAGACACTACTTGTGTTTTCTACTTCACAAAGCCAGGCCACTGCGTGTGAGAAATCCATCTTTCAATCTCATCCTCTGCAACAGTGAGACCAAAAAAAGAATAGCGCATTTCCAAAACAACAGGTTTGTCAAAGAGAGCGTCAGGGTCTGAAGAAGGAGTGAAGGAGAGGAAAAGAGAGAGAGACAGAGGGAGGAAGCTGAAGAGAAGAGGGAGAAAGACATGGAGCAGAGAGAGATCTGTGAGGTAGATGGCCTAGAGGAGACAAGACAGAAGCATCCTCTATGCTCTCCTGAGCAGCCCTGTGTTTCTCTGTGGAGCGGAGGTGTTTTAGCGTGGAACTCTGTTTCACACAAAGGAGAGAGGAGAGGGCCCTGGACACCAGAGGACAGACACTGAAAACAGAGACATCATACACTCCTCTTCTCAACACTCCTGCCTCAAAGCTGCTTTATATCCCTCCATCACCCCTCTTTCTCTCTCTTCCTTTTCCCCCCCATCTCTTTAACTTCTTCCCTCGCTCATCTCACTCTTTTTCTCCTCCTCATACCCCTCTCCATTTTAGTTTTGAGAGGAATGTGGACTTTACTACAGTATATGAATACATGTAGAAGCAGGTATGGAAGCGCCAGATATGTTGAAACACATTGTGGGCCATGCTACTGTAGGAACAGTGCTCTGTATCATTTTTAAGACATTGTGATAGAGTAAGGTATTTCTTCTGCATTCACTTTCTCCTGCTCAATTTGAAAACTGACTCCACCGCACACACACAAACGCACGCACACACGCTCCAAACTCAATCGATCCCAATTACCCCGTGTTTGGCAGCCTGACTTCCTTCAATGCCCAATCAATCCACAGCCAATTGAAGCTTTTAACGTGCTTGAGCGCACACCACTTTTATTTTTTCTCCCTTCTTTTGCTTTTCTTTGATGTCTGCAGGGAGAGTAGGCCCAGAGGTGTGTGTGTGTTATGAATGGAGATATTCTCTAATCAATATGGCCTCGCAGGGATTATGTGGATTAATACGCCCAATCTCAGCTATAGAAGATCATAATAGAAAACAAGGTCTTGATGGTTTCCTATCATATAGGCTTATAGCCCTCCATAGTATAATGTCTACTAAATACAGGCTCCGGAGTGACCAGCAGAGCACCTATTTTAAAATGTCACGGAACATAAGAGGCCTCATATAGATTTGTAAGAACGAGAAGTCATACCTATATGTGCAAATGAATTCAGGTTTACATTAAAATCATTAGGTCCTGGATGGCAGTGTAATGCAGGGTAGTTAAGCCCTTTCCCCTCGACATGACATCATACGTAACCTGGATGATGTTTCTCGCTCTCTCGCTCTGGTGGGAGGGGATATAGGAGGACGGGCTCATTGTAATGGCCGGGAATGGAATTAATGGAATGAGTCAAACATGTGGTTTTCATATGTTTGATACAGTTCCATATATTCCGTACCAGCCATTACAATGAGCTTGTCCTATATACACAGCGTACCAAAACATTAAAAACACCTTCCTAATATTGAGTTACATCTACACTGATTGAAGTGGATTTGTGACATCAATAAGGGATCATAGCTTTCACCTGGTCAGTCTGTCATTGAAAGAGCAGGTGTTCTTAATGTTTTGTACACTCAGTGTACACCCTGGACTTATTCCACATTTTGTTGTGTTACAAAGTGGGATTAAAATGGATTTGTCATTTTTTTAATTAACAATCTACACAAAATGTCATATCAAAGTCTAAGAAAATTCTAACATTTGTAAGAGAATATCATGAAAAAGAAAACACGTTGATTAGATAAATATTAAACTCAGAGTCAATCAATACATGTTAGAGTCACCGTTGGCAGCGATTACAGCTGTAAGTCTAAGCGGTTCCCACACCTGGATTGTGCAACATTTGCTCATTATTCTTTTCAAAATTCTTCAAGCTCTGTCAAATTGGTTGTTGATCATTGCTAGACAACCATTTTCAGGTCATAGATTTAAGTCAAAACTGTAACCCGGCCAGTCAGGATCATTCACTGTCTTCTTGGTAAGCAACTCCAATATAGATTTGGCATTGTGTTTTAGGTTATTGTCATGCTGAAAGGTGCCTGGTGCTTTCTAAGATTTTGCCTGTGCTTAGCTCCATTCCGTTTTATCCTGAAAACTCTCCAGTCCTTAACGATTGATTACAAGCATACCCATAACATAATGCAACCACCACTATGCTTAAACATTTTGATAATGGTACTAATTAATGTGTCGTATTGGATTTTCTCCAAACATAACACTTTGTCTTCAGGACTAAAAGTTAAATGCTTTGCCACATTTTTTGCAGTATTACTTTAGTGACTTGTTGCAAACAGGATACATGTTTTGGAATATTTTTATTCTGAACAGGTTTCAGTCTTTTCACTCTGTCATTTAGGTTAGTATTGTGGATTAACTACAATGTTGTTGATCCATTCTCCTATCACAGCCATTAAACGCTGTAACTGTTTGAAAGTCACCATTGGCCTCATGGTGAAATCCCTGAGTGGTTTCCTTCCTCTCTGGCAACTGAGTTAGGAAGGACACCTGTATCTTTGTAGTGACTGGGTGCATTGATAGACCATCCAAAGTGTAATTAATAACGTTACCATGCTCAAGGGGATTTTCAATGTCTGCTTTTATTATTTTTACCCATCTACCAATAGGTGCCCTTCTTGGCGAGGCATTGGAAAACCTCCCTGGTCTTTGTGGTTGAATCTGTGTTTAAAAATTCACCTCTCGACTGAGGACCTTACAGATAATTGTATGTGTGGCGTACAGAGATGAGGTAGTCATAAAAAAAAGAATGTTAAAAACTATTATTGCACACAGAGTGAGTCCATGCAACTTATACTGTGACTTGTTAAGTCAATTTTTACTTGTGAACTTAATCAGCTTCTTGATATGCCACACCTGTCAGGTGGATGGCTTATCTTGGCAAAGGAGAAATGCTCACTAACAGGGATGTAAAGACATTTGTACACAACATTTTAGAGAAATACGTTTTTGTGTGTATGAACATTTCTGGGAATTTAATTTCAGCTAATGAAACCAACACTTTACACGTTGCGTTGCGTATGTGGACAACTGCTCATCGAACATCTCATTCCAAAATCATGGGCAATAATATGGAGTTAGCCCACCTTTGCTCCTCTAACAGCCTCCACTCTTCAGGGAAGGCTTTCCACTAGATGTTGGAACATTGGTGCGGGGACTTGCTTCCATTCAGCCACAAGAGCATTAGTGAGGCTGGGCACTGATGTTGGGCAATTAGGCTTGGCTCGCAGTCGGTGTTCCAGTTCATCCCAAAGGTGTTCGATGGATTTGAGGTTAGGGCTCTGTGCAGGCCAGTCAAGTTCTTCCACCCCGATCTCAACATTTCTGTATGGACCTCGCTTTGTGCACGGGGTCATTGTCATGCTGAAACCAGAAAGAGCCTTCCCCAAACTGTTGCCACAAAGTTGGAAGCACAGAATCGTCTAGAATGTCATTGTATGCGGTAGATTTAAGATTACCCTTCACTGGAACTAAGAGGCCTAGCCCGAATCATGAAAAACAGCCCCAGACAATTATTCCTCCTCCACCAAATTTTACAGTTGGCACACAATTCATACGCACTACGAACTTCAGCACTTGGCGGTCCCGTTCTGTAAGCTTGTGTGGCCCCCAACGCTGAGCCGTTGTTGCTCCTGGACGTTTCCACTTCACAATAACAGCACTTACAGTTGCCCGGGGAAGAAATTTGACGAACTGACTTGTTGGAGAGGTGGCATCCTATGACGGTTCCATGTTGAAAGTCACTGAGCTTTTCAGTATGGGCCATTTGACTGACAATGTTCATCTATGGAGATTGGATGGCTGTGTGCTGGATTTTATACACCTGTCAGCAATGGGTGTGGCTGTAATAGCCAAATCTACTAATTTGAAGGGGTGTCCACATACTTGGTCAGGTAGTGTATTATGTTAACTAACTCACCTATAGTATTGAAGCAGTGCATTATGTTATCGAACTCACCTACAGTATTGAAGCAGTGCATTATGTTATCGAACTCACCTACAGTATTGAAGCAGTGCATTATGTTATCTAACTCACCTACAGTATTGAAGCAGTGCATTATGTTATCTAACTCACCTACAGTATTGAAGCAGTGTATGTTGAGTCCTGTGGGGATCCTGTCTCCAATGTGGATCTGTTCCAGAGGGTGGTCTGAGGTGTTTGTCAGGCTGATCTGGACTGAGACCATGGTGGGCTGGTAGAGACAGGGCTGTCTGGGGAACTGGTACTGGGCTGACAGACCTTTACCTGTCATACGGTGCAGCAGCTCATGGCTCTTCTCTGGGACAAATGCTGGACCGCTCACCTGGAGAGGAAAGAAGAGAGAAAGAGGAGACAGAGCTGAGTAAACTGGGACACACACAGAGAGGACCAATGAGAATATGAAAAGGTCTGAAGAACAGAATGTTGGTTGGTAACATTTTGACAAATATGGTCTTTGTCAGGTAACCAAACCCAGATAACCTCACATAGAAGTAGGTATGTTGTTTGGTGACGTAAGTCCAGCTCTCTTCATTAAATATCTACTTACCATAGGCTACTCCACTTACGACTGCAGGATAACTGAGGGTTTGTTGACAACTTTTGCCTAGCTCTGTTCATTAACCATCAACCATTCTTCCTGGAAAAAGGCCCATTTCAGCCATGTCCTAGAAAAGCGCCATATAAACCCAATGTATTATTATTATTCTTATACAGTATGTCCCCAATCAGGCAGGTTAGTAGTGAGTGGGTGGGATGGTCTGATGCGGCTCCACGGCAGGCTGAAGGACTGCTCAGGCTTAATGAATGGGAACACTAGAGGCCTGCTCTGGGCCTAGCCTGCCATTCAGCTTTCTATTAACAGAGCTTTTACCTTTTCAACAGCAGGAACTGTAATTACCATAGCATAGAGAGGCAGGACAAAACAGCCTGTGAGGCGGAGAAGAGGGAGAAACTTACTGATAAATTCTGGGGGTTAAGAGGAGTGTTTGTGTTCTTTGGAGTGTTTTTCTTGTTCTTTATTTCCCCCCAGCAACATTAACATGGTCCCTCTTTCATTCTGTATTCTGTTCGTTCTTTCATTCATTCTATTTTCTGTGCATTCTTATTCTAATTAACCGGCCTGACTCTATTATGACTTGTTGATTTGACAGTGGCAATGCCGTCCTCTCAACTCAAGATAATCTAGTCTACGTATAGTGGTACAAGCCAACTACTTTACACAGACAAAGACAGATGCAAGCAATCACAATTAGGCTACATGCAAAAAAACCAAATCTACATAAGCTGGCTAGGTGGTTTCATAACAGTTTGCATAGGCACAAAACTACACTCCATTGTAATACCCCCATCAACAACTGTTACAAAATGCTACTTTTAATGAAGATTGAAGCTATTAGGTGCCTAAATGGTGTTACACTCATCATTTTGAGTTATCGGACGCCCACATCATGTCTCATTCATGTGTGAATGAGACATGTTTAGTGGCTCAATCTTCATTAACAGTATAAGACTACCTTGTTGACACCCAGTCCAGCTATGCAGTGACAGAACTGTCTGTCTCAACATCAGGACAATCATAGCCATACAGTGCATTCGGAAAGTATTCAGACCCCTGACTTTGTACATATTTTGTTACGTTACAGCCTTATTCTAAAATGGATTAAATCGTTTCCCCCTCCCCATCAATCTACACACACTAACCCATACTGACAAAGCAGAAACAGGTTATTTTTGGAAATATCATATAAGTACTCAGACCCTTTACTCAGTACTTTGTTGAAGCACCTTTGGCAGTGATTACAGCCTCAAGTCTTCTTGGGTATGACGCTACAAGCTTGGCACATCTGTATTTGGGGAGTTTCTTCCATTCTTCTCTGCAGATCCTCTCAAGCTCTGTCAGGTTGGATGGGGAGCGTCACTGCACAGCTATTTTCAGGTCTCTCCAGAGATCGGGTTCAAGTCCAGGCTCTGGCTGGGCCACTCAAGGACATTGAGACTTGTCCCAAAGCCACTCCTGTGCTGTCTTGGCTGTGTGCCTAGGGTCGGTGTCCTGTTGGAAGGTGAACCATCGCCCCAGTCTGAGGTCCTGAGCGCTCTGGAGCAGGTTTTCATCAAGGATCTCTCTGTACTTCACCGTAGGGATGGTGCCAGGTTTCCCCCAGACATGACGCTTGGCATTCAGGCCAAAGACTTCAATCTTGATTTCATCAGACCAGAGAATCTTGTTTCTCATAGTCTGAGAGTCTTTTGGCAAGCTCCAAGCGGGCTGTCATTTGCCTTTTACTGAAGAGTGGCTTCCGTCTGGCCACTCTACCATAAAGGCCTGATTGGTGGAGTGCTGCAGAGATGGTTGTCCTTCTGGAAGGTTCTCCTATCTCCACAGAGGAACTCTGGAGCTCTGTCAGACTGACCATCGGGTTCTTCGTCACCAAGTCCCTTCTCCCCCGATTGCTCATTTTGGCCGCGTGGCCAGCTCTAGGAAGAGTCTTGGTGGTTCCAACTTATTCCATTTAAGAATGATGGAGGCTACTGTGTTCTTGGGGACCTTCATGCTGCAGAAATGTTTTGGTACCCTTCCCCAGATCTGTGCCTCGACAGAATCCACTCTCTGAGCTCTATGGACAATTCCTTCAACCTCATGGGTTGGTTTTTGCTCCAACATGCACTGTCAACTGTGGGACCTTATATAGACAGGTGTGTGCCTTTCCAAATCATGTCCATTCAATTGAATTTACAACAGGTGGACTCCAATCAAGTCGTAGAAACATCTCAAGGATGATTAATGGAAACAGGATGCACCTGAGCTCTATTTCAAGTCTCATTGCAAAGGGTCTGAATACTTATGTAAATAAGGTATTTCAGTTTTGTATTTTTAATACATTTGCAAAAAATTGTAAAAACATGTTTATGCAATCCATTTTAGAATAAGGCTGTAACAAAACGTGGAAAAAGGGAAGGGGTCTGAATACTTTCCAAATGCACTGTATATTGCCCATTTAATAAGTAGGCTACTAAGTAGGCTCCTCCCTGTTTCTCTCAAGACAGACACATGGATATCAACCCTGTGTTAATGAGAGTAAAGTGAGAGAACGCTAAAACAAGTAGTTAACACCTCCTGAATCCTTCTGTTACACCTGCTGCTGTTGGTGCTATGTGTTTACCTTGACAAGCTGAGAGATGGACAGAGAGGGGGGAGAGAGAGAGACGAGGGAGTGAGGGGGGAGAGAGAGACGAGGGAGTGAGAGAGAGACGAGGGAGTGAGGGGGAGAGAGAGACGAGGGAGTGAGGGGGAGAGAGAGACGAGAGAGACGAGGGAGGGAGAGAGAGACGAGGGAGTGAGGGGGGGAGAGAGAGACGAGGGAGTGAGGGGGGGAGAGAGAGACGAGGGAGTGAGGGGGGAGAGAGAGACGAGAGAGTGAGGGGGAGAGAGAGACGGAAATTATAAAAAGAGGTGTGAGAAATCTCACAACAGTGTCAAAAAACCTCACCATCAACAAAGATAAAAAGGGTCCAAGTAAACACGTGCGCAACGGTGAGAGTCAAACGAGGGGACGAATATAACTCCTCATTTCTGACTTGTGATGATGCGATATGACATGGGAAAGAGTGTCTAAGTTGTTGACAGGAGATGGAGGTGGTTGGACATATTTGCCAGTCTCTTTCAGATCATACCGATAGGAGAAGGGGGGGGAGATGTGTGTGAGACATTCTCAGGACTGTCATGGTGTGTGAGTGTGGAGAATCAGTTTGAAATACAACAGGGTGGAACTCAAAGTGCTGACAAAACAAGTTAGTAAACAGAAACAGACTGGCTAATCACATTCAAAAAGTCCAGTTTTTCCTGCTACAATGACACATAGGAGAGGAGAGCAGGTTATCCCCATCCTCCCCAGGTAATAGCCAGCCCAGACGTGTCGTGTACCCCCAGACAGGAAGGGGGTCAAACAAACATTTGTCACGGCGCGGCGCCCTCACACTCGCCCGTCACGCCAACGGGGGAAATTTATCGGGCCACTTTTGTTCGTGTCAGAGCAGTCGTTGTCGATAAAGCTGGCCGTAATGTCTGCCACGCCTTCACAGAGCAGATTTACCTTCCTGACAAGCACATCCTGCTCCCTCCGCGCTCAAGGTCCTGTTTAACACCCCCATGAGGGAGGGAGGGATGGAGGGAGGATAGGACAGGGTTTCAAACAGCTTATCATCACCAATTTGACACAGCAGACAGTAATGACCTAACACACATACACACACACCCTCGCCCAGTCTTCCGTCACTGTTGGCCTTAGAGGCAGGACGCATCCTCCAAACCCAAAGTGTAAATAACAGCAGGCTAGGGATGTAACCTTGCCTCCCATGTCACACACACCCTTGGTGGATCTCTTTTTGTCTGGTCTCCTGGACTTGGGGGAAGGTGACAATGGGAGAGGAAGTTGATTGAGAGGCTCTATTATGTCTCAACTTAAAGGAAGCTACTGTGATGGATGACACACACTCCATTCACCTTCAAAGCCCGGACACACACACCCACGCCGAGGGACGACACTCTCACTCCCTCCCAGCATCCTCTCTGGTAAATTACCTGAAAATCTCGCTGACATATTCAAAAGGGGCTAACCTTAACTTGGCGTCTGCCGAGCATGTGAACGCATAACATTTCCAATTTAAGAGAAAGAGTGTGTGTTAGGAGATGTATTGAAAATCCATTTCTGTTTTTGTGACATTGGCTGCTTGTTACTTCAGAAAGAGGATTTCATTATGTCGTGAGATTGTATGAGTGAGAGAGAGAGAGAGAGAGAGAGAGAGAGAGGTGTAAGAGACGTGTGTTTGACTTGATTTTAATTGTTCCCTTCAGTCAGTCAGGAGATGACAATTAATTGAGTCAGTCTATCATAAGACCTTGACTAGGAGTCAGCTAGATGTCACTGCAGTCACCTACAACCATATTAAGCCAACAGGAGTTAGTTAGCTCAAAGCACACAGACAGAGGTTAGCTCACCTGGGACCATTCATCACAAAATTAGATTTAAAAAAAAGTGATTCATCTTGGTACTTTCAAAGAAACATTGACAGTTATGGTACACCAAGACACGGTGGCATCAGTTTAATTGAAGTCTTTGCCTCAGGGGCTTGATTCAGAGACAGACAAACCCCTACCTGTGGTGGAAAAAGTACCCAATTGTCATTCATAAGTAAAAGTACAGATACCTTAATAGAAAGTTACTCAAGTAAAAGTGAAAGTCACCCAGTAAAATACTACTTGAGTAAAAGTCTAAAAGTATTTAGTTTTAAACATACTTAAGTATCAAAAGTAAAAGTATAAATCATTTAAAATGTATTCTATTAAGGAAAGCAGCCGGCACGCTTTTCTTGTTTTAAAAATGTATGGACAGCCAGGGGCACACACCAACACTCAAGACATTATTTACAAATTATGCATTTGTGTTTAGTGAGTCCGCCAGAACATAGGCAGTAGGGATGACCATATGTTCTCTTGAAAATTGTGAAATTCATACACACATATCATGTTCTGCTAAACACACACACATCAACCAATTGCTTATTTCCTACAGGGCATTTAAACCTATTTATACCCAGACAGTGTGTGTGTGTGTGTGTGTGTGTGTGTGTGTGTGTGTGTGTGTGTGTGTGAGAGTGGCAGGTAGGGGTGTGTGGAGGGCAGGGCTGCTATATTCCTGCCTCTCCCAGTCCACTGCTGATTCATAATTAGACCTGAACCCAGCACACCCACACCAGGGGAGGTCAGGGGGGTGAGACGCGGGGAGGCGCGGTCCGCCTGATGGGCACCAAATGAACAAATTATGATGGCCCCCTCCGGGCGTGATGGGGTCAAACGGCCCGCGCCCTGCCGCTGACAGTTCAATTTCCCCCCAACGCAGCCTCATTCGCCCAATGCTAATTATGAATGAAACGTTATCAGCCTTTGACAATTCCCCCCCTACACACATACACACGGACAACGGAAGGAGGGTGTGTGTTTGGAGGGGTGGGATGGTTTAAAAGGCATTTGTGAGAGATCCTCTAATGTCAAAATGTTATTAGAGAGAGGGAGAATGAAAAGAGAGAGAAAGTAGGAAAAAAGAGAGGGAGAGAGAAAGGGAAAAATAGGGGGGGAGAGGGAGAATAAGAGCCAAGAGAGGGAGATAGAGGAGAGGAAGGGTCAGAGACAGTGACCAGGGTTAATGTAAATGTCTTTGATAACCATGCAGTAATTCTCTAAAAGGGCCGAAGCGTTCAGCTGAGACACACTCACCGCTTCTGTGGGCTGATTGGTGAGAAATAGAAATGACATCGGGGCAAGTGTGTGTCTGTGTGAAGGATATTGGTGTGTGTGTGTGAGAGAGAGAGATAGGAAGTGAGTGGGTGATACTATTTGTGTGTCTGCTCACACGTCTTTGAAATATGTAGCGAGAGGGTTGTGAGGTTATTTACCCCAGTCTGAATCCTGATGGCCATCATGTATTTATGCATAGGATTGACTCTCAATCAGATGCTGATGTGCAAACAGCACCCTGTTTAATCTGCATTTCTATTGTCTATTACTGCCTGGCCTTAACCTATCAGTAAACACACCACTCTGCCTGAGACAGGCTGTCAATCACAAACACACACAAACACACATGTGTGCACACTGATACAAACACACTGGATGAGAGAAGACAGGAAAAAAAAGGACGAAAAGATTGTATACGTACGAGGGAACTTATTATTTGTAGGTAAGAAAATGAATGTAATGGGAACATTATGGGATGTTATGGTGATGTTATAGGGACATATCTACTCTCTATAGAATTAGCTCATATTGGTTGATTGGCCACACATGCACCTCAGCTAAAGTAGTGCTGGTACAAGGCCAACAAACAACAATCGAACACCAAAGAGAAAAAGATCCATTCAACTGGGAAAAGGTCAACCATAATGCATAGACACACTGTAGACTACAGAGACACGAGGGAGAGAAAAACTGACAGAGAGATGGAGAGAGAGACAGAGAGGGAGGTGGAGAGAGAGACAGAGAGGGAGTTCAAGAGGGAGGTGGATGGAGGTTGACATTGAGAGTTGTATGAACAGGGCACAATGGACAGAAATAGAACGACTGTAAAACACAGGAAATGCAATTGTATGAGTGGAGAGGGAGATTATTTATAAATATGTCCAGGAAGGAGGAAAGGGAGATGATGACCTACTCATTAAAGTGTTTTTCTTTATTTGACTATTTTCTACATTGTTGAATAATAGTGAAGACATCAAAACTACGAAATAACACATATGGAATCATGTCGTAACCAAAAAAAAGTGTAAAACAAATCTAAATATATTTAATATTTGAGATTCTTCAAAGCAGCCACCCTCTGCAGTGATGACAGCTTTGCACACTTGGCATTCTCTCAACCAGCTTCACCTGGAATGCTTTTCCAACAGTCTTGAAGGAGTTCTCACATATGCTGAGCACTTGTTGGCTGCTTTTCCTTCACTCTGTGGTTCAATTCATCCCAAACCATCTCAATTGGGTTGAGGTCGGGTGATTATGGAGGTCAGGTCATCTGATGCAGCACTCCATCAAATCTCTTTCTTGGGTCATTGTCCTGTTGAAAAACAAATGATAGTGCCCCTAAGCCCAAGCCAGATGGGATGGCGTATCGCTGCAAGACGCTGTGGTAGCCATGCTGGTTAAGTGTGCCTTGAATTCTAAATAAATCACAGACAGTGTCACCAGCAAAGCACTCCCACACCATCACACCTCCTCCATGCTTCACAGTGGGAACCACATATACAGAGATAATCCGTTCACTTACTGTACTCTGCGCCTCACAAAGACACGGTGGTTGGAACCAAAAATCTCAAATTTGGACTCTTTGCCCAAGCAAGTCTTCTTCTTATTTGTGTCCTTTAGTAGTGGTTTATTTGCAGCAATTTGACCATGATGGCCTGGTTCATGCAGTCTCCTCTGAACAGCTGATATTGAGATGTGTCTGTTACTTGAACTATTTGAAGCATTTATTTGGACTGCAATCTGAGGTGCAGTTAACTCTAATGAACGTATCCTCTGCAGTAGAGGTAACACTGCCTTTCCTGTGGCGGTCCTCATGAGATCCAGTTTCATCATAGCACTTGATAGTTTTTGCGACTGCACTTGAAGACATTTTCAAAAGTTCTTGAAATGTTCCGGATTGACTGACCTTCATGTCTTAAATGGACTGTCATTTCTCTTTGCTTGTTTGAGCTGTTCTTGCCATAATATGGACTCACAACACAACTGAATGGCTCAAATGCATTAATGAAAGAAATTCCACAAATTAACTTTTAACAAGGCAATTGAAATGCATTCCAGGTGACTACCTCGTGATGCTGGTTGAGAGAATGCCAAGAGTGTGCAAAGCTGTCATCCAGGCAAAGGGTGGCTACATTGAAGAATCTCAAATAAAAAATATATTTTGATTTGCCCAACACTTTTTTAGTTACAACATATGATAGTTTGGATGTCTTCACTATTACTCTACAATGTAGAAAATAGTAAAAAAAAATAAAGAAAAACCGTTGCATGAGTCAGTGTCCAAACTTTGACTGGTACTGTATGTCCAGGAAGGAGGAAAGGGAGATGATTTATACAGTGCCTTTGGAAAGTATTCAGACCCCTTGACTTTTAATTTGTTTTTTTAGGTTACAGCTTTATTCTAAAATTGATTAAATTGTTTTTCCCCCCTCATCAATCTACACACAATACCCAATAATGACAAAGCAGAAACTGGTTTAGAATCTTTTGCTAATTCATTGAAAATAAACTGAAATATCACATTTACGTATTCAGACCCTTCATTCAGTACTTTGTTGAAACACCTTTGGCAGCGATTATCACCTCAAGTCTTCTTGGGTGTGACGCTACAAGCTTGGCACACCTGTATTTGGAATTCATCTCATAAGTGTTCTGTGTGTGTCCTGTAGTCACTCCTGCACCAGTGACCCAGCTCAAGTCTTCTGTCCTCTCTCCAATGTCTCCTCCACCACTTCCATTCTTCTCTGCAGATCATCTCAAACTCTATCAGCTTGGATGGGGTGCGTTGCTGCACAGATATTCTCAAGTCTCTCAAGAGATGTATTCAATCTGTTTCAAGTCCGGGCTCTGGCTGGGCCACTCAAGGACATTCTGAGACTTGTCCTGAAGCCACTCCTGCGTTGTCTTGGCTGTGTTCTAAGGGTCGGTGTCCTGTTGGAAAGTGAACCTTCGCCCCAGTCTGAGATCCTGAGCGCTCAGGAGCAGGTTTTTTCTGACTAGTCTCCCAGTCCCTGAAAAACATCCGCACAGCATGATGCTGCCACCACCATCCTTCACCGTAGGGATGGTGCCAGGTTACCTCCAGACATGACGCTTGGCATTCAGGCCAAAGAGTTCAATCTTGGTTTCATAAGACCAGAGAATCTTGTATTTCATGGTCTGAGAGTCTTTAGGTGCCTTTTGGCAAACTCCAAGCAGGCTGTCATGTGCCTTTCACTGAGGAGTGGCTTCCGTCTGGCCACTACCATAAAGGCCTGATTGGTGGAGTGCTGCAGAGATGGTTGTCCTTCTGGAAGGTTATCCCATCTCCACAGAGAAACTCTGGAGCTCTGTCAGACTGACCATTGGGTTCTTCGTCAACTCCCTGACCAAGGCCCTTCTCCCCTGATTGCTCAATCCTGTCTTGGACCTCTATGGACAATTCCTTCGACCTCATGGCTTGGTTTTTGCTCCGACATGCACTGTCAACTTTGGGACCTTGTATAGACAGGTGTGTTTCCCTCCAAGTCATGTCCAATCAATTGAATTTTCCACAGGTGGACTCCAATCAAGTTGTAGATACATCTTAAGGATGATCAATGGAAACAGGGTGCACCTGAGCTCAATTTCGAGTCTCATAGCAAAGGGTCTGAATACTTATATAAATAAGTGTTTTTGCTTCGTCATTACGGGGTATTGTGTGTAGATTGATGAGGAAATTGTTTTATTTAATATATTTTAGAATAAAGCTGTAACGTAATAAAATGTGAAAAAAATTCAAGGGGTCTGAATACTTTCCGAAGGCACTGTAAATATGTACAGGAAGGAGGAAAGGGAGACAGGGAGATGATTTATAAATGTCCAGGAAGGAGGAAAGAGAGATGATTTATAAATATGTCCGGGAAGGAGGAAAGGGTCAACAGCCAACTTCAGGAGGAGATTCCAGCCACTGGAGAGACAGTCATTTAAAAGACACTCTACTGTACAGTATGATCCAACACATTTCTCTCTCAGCTGTCACACACACACACCAAGAGAGGGATAAACAGACAGACAGATCTACACACACACACACTCTCACCTGGATGGTGGAGGAGACATTGGAGAGAGACATGCCCTCCAGGTCTCCTAGAAGGCTAGGGGAGAGGATAGAAGACTTGAGCTGGGTCATTTGTGCAGGAGTGACTACAGGACACACACAGAACACTTATGAGATGAATTCCAACTGGAAATCTTGTGTTATTTTTCCTGTTTTTTCTGTTTTACAGACAGAAAACTCACAGTCACCCAGATCCAACAGACACACCTCCTTCTTTGACTTCACCTCCACCTGGAGAAAAGACCAGCAGAATCCTACATGAGAAACATACTGTCCCTAGACTGACTTTGAACAGGTGCTGGATAAAATATTCATTAATGTTCGACCCTTAGGTCTGTGTCAGATTGTCAAACATATTTATAGTAAAAACACTTGGCAGAGTACAGCACAGTATATCATAACATAAGAGTTTTATTTTTTAGCAAATGTTCCAACATGAATGGCAGATGAATGAAGGCTATAGATGAAAGAAAAAGAAGAATGAGTGGAAAGAGAGAAAGATGACAAGCAGAATATTAAAGTAAAGTCTGTCTATATGTATTTGGGGGAATGTAGCCTACACACTGCCCTATTTGACTGACAGTGTCTATACAATACAGTAACATGATATTCCTAAACACATCTGCTCTGTGCATAAAATTAAATTCTACTTCTCAGGCTGCTGTGCGTATATACAGTTGTGGCCAACATTTTTGAGAATGACACAAATATTAATTCTCACAAAGTTTGCTGCTTCAGTGTCTTTAGATATTTTTGTCAGATGTTACTATGGAATACTGAAGTATAATTACAAGTACTTCATAAGTGTCAAAGGCCTTTATTGACAATTACATGAAGTTGATGCAAAGAGTCAATATTTGCAGTGTTGACCCTTCTTTTTCAAGACCTCTGCAATCTGCCCTGGCATGCTGTCAATTAACTTCTGGGCCACATCCTGACTGATGGCAGCCCATTCTTGCATAATCAATGCTTGGAGTTTGTCATAATTTGTGGGTTTTTGTTTGTCCACCTGGCTCTTGAGGATTGACCACAAGTTCTCAACGGGATTAAGGTCTGGGGAGATTCCTGACCATGGACCCAAAATATCTATGTTTTGTTCCCCGAGACACTTAGTTATCACTGTTGCCTTATGGCAAGGTGCTCCATCATGCTGGAAAAGGCATTGTTCGTCACCAAACTGTTCCTGGATGGTTGGGAGAAGTTTCTCTCGGAGGATGTGCTGGTACCATTCTTTATTCATGGCTGTGTTCTGTATGGGGATGAGGTAGATAGATGGGCTGTTTACAGATGGGCTATGTACAGGTGCAGTGATCTGTGAGCTGCTCTGACAGCTGGTGCTTAAAGCTAGTGAGGGAGATATGAGTCTCCAGTTTCAGTGATTTTTGCAGTTCGTTCCAGTCATTGGCAGCAGAGAACTGGAAGGAAAGGCGACCAAAGTAGGAATTGGCTTTGGGGGTGACCATTGAGCTCGTGCTACGAGTGGGTGCTGCTATGGTGACCAGTGAGCCGAGATAAGGCGGGGCTTTACCTAGCAGAGACTTGTAGATTACCTGGAGCCAGTGGGTTTGGCGACGAGTATGAAGTGAGGGCCAACCAATGAGAGCGTACAGGTCGCAGTGGTGGGTAGTGTATGGGGCTTTGGTGGCAAAACGGATGGCACTGTGATAGACTGCATCCAATTTGTTGAGTAGAGTGTTGGAGGCTATTTTATAGATGACATCGCCGAAGTCGAGCATCGGTAGGATGGTCAGTTTTACGAGGGTATGTTTGGCAGCATGAGTGAAGGAGGCTTTGTTGCGATATAGGAAGCCAATTCTAGATTTAATTTTATATTGGAGATGCTTAATGTGAGTCTGGAAGGAGAGTTTACAGTCTAACCAGACACCTAGGTATTTGTAGTATTCCACGTATTCTAAGTCAGAGCCGTCCGTCCAGCGTAGTGATGCTGGACGGGCAGGCAGGTGCGGGCAGTGATCGATTGAATAGCATGCATTTAGTTTTACTTGCATTTAAGAGCAGTTGGAGGCCACGGAAGGAGAGTTGTAGGGCATTGAAGCTCGTCTGGAGGTTAGTTAACACAGTGTCCACGAAGGGCCAGAAGTATACAGAATGGTGTCGTCTGCGTAGAGGTGGATCAGAGAATCACCTGCAGCAAGAGCGACATCATTGATGTATACAGAAAAAAAGAGTTGGCCCGAGAATTGAACCCTGTGGCACCCCCATAGAGGGCCTGTTGTCCGGACATCAGGCCCTCCGATTTGACACACTGAACTCTATCAGAGAAGTAGTTGGTAAACCAGGCGAGGCAATCACTTGAGAAACCAAGGCTATTGAGTCTGCCAATAAGAATGTGGTGATTGACAGAGTCGAAAGCCTTGGCCAGGTCGATAAATACAGCTGCACAGTAATGTCTCTTATCGATGGCGGTTATGATATTGTTTAGGACCTTGAGCGTGGCTGAGGTGCACCCATGACCAGCTCTGAAACCAGATTGCATAGCGGAGAAGGTACGGTGGGAATCACTGACATGATGTCAGCTGGTCTTTTTGTGGTAGGGCTGAAATGCAGTGGAAATGTTTTTTGGGGATTCAGTTCATTTGCATGGCAAAGAGGGACTTTGCAATAAATTGCAATTCATCTGATCACTCTACCTGACATTCTGGAGTATATTCAAATTGCCATCATACAAACTGAGGCAGCAGACTTAGTGAAAATTAATATTTGTGTCATTCTCAAAACTTTTGGCCACGACTGTACATCTGGAGGGTCTGTATGATCAACATGGGCCAGCCATGAGACATGTCATGTCACAACCGATAGATACACTCCAGTGACTATACCTCCTACCACTAGGCCAAGCTTGTCAAACGGCGACTCAGAATATTAGAACGTGCATTGTCACATATACAATACAACAGGCAACAATAAAAACGCATTTAAACATACAAGAGCTTTTACAACCCTCTGTCTCACCATGCCCTCCTAACCAACCACAGCCCTGTTCACATCTCATAAAGAACTGTAAAATTTCACTCTACTTACTGCGGGATCCACAAATGGAGGAGAGAGTGTGTGAGAAGGCATAATAGTGAAAACAAACAATGATATTAGAGGGCGTATCTTCTCAGATCAGAAAGAGAGAGAAAGAGGGAGAGAAAAGACAGAGAGATGCATAATGCATAGGTTGTAGGAGCAAAGTGTGTAAAACAAAAATGTCAGTGCAGAAAGAGAAGTAATCAAAAAGAGAAGGAATCAGAAAGAGAATCAGAAAGAGAGAGGGGGAGAATCAGGAAGAGAGAGGGGGAGAATCAGGAAGAGAGAGGGAGAGAATCAGAAAGAGAGAGGGGCTGCGTTTCAAACTCATAAGAGACACACCCTCCCCCACTTACCCTCGCCTTATGCCCTTTGGGGAATCCCCGTCCCCATCTTGGCCATCAGTCCAAACGATTAGCCAAACAAGGGAACTTCGAAATGTAAGCCCCTCAGCCCTTATTTTTGATAGAGTTTGCGAGTGTACAATTATGTTCACTTCAGGGCCTGAAACACCCCATAATAAAATTTGCGATGATTGCACATCCGCTAAGAAAAGTCAGCCAAAACTTAAAACGTCAATATGGAGTCAACATACAAGTGTAAGTAAAAACAAAATGTAAATAAGTTTTGTGCTACTAATGTAAGAAATTGTGGTGCTACTAATGCACAAACACTTCTCATAAAAGTAATGATGTTTTTGTTTGGTTAGCTATTGGAAATTGTAGAAATATAAAACATTTTCATTCTTCAGAAGTAGCTAGGCAGGCTAATGTTAGTTAGCTAATTATTTTGCTAGCTATCATACAGTAGCCTTATATTAATAATTATATAGTTAATATAAGTAGACATGCAATAATAATTGACTGTAGCGCATATAAAGCACCCACAAGCTACCGGTGGGTGAAAACATAATCGTCGCGGGATGAACGAGTGATGTATTTCCAGGCAAGGGCGGTCCATTTAAAATGAATCTCTTTCTCCCTTGCCCTGCAAGTGTAAACTCGTCAGACGTCATCAGAAGTGTCCACTTAATTTGAGGCCTGAGGTAAGAGGGTGTGTCTGTTAAGTGTTCGGAATGCAGCCAGGGAGAGAGAGAATCAGAAGGAGTGGGAGAATCAGAAAGAGTGGGAGAATCAGAAAGAGTGGGAGAATCAGAAAGAGTGGGAGAATCAGAAAGAGTGGGAGAATCAGAAGGAGTGGGAGAATCAGAAGGAGTGGGAGAATCAGAAAGAGTGGGAGAATCAGAAAGAGTGGGAGAATCAGAAAGAGTGGGAGAATCAGAAAGAGTGGGAGAATCAGAAAGAGTGGGAGAATCAGAAAGAGGGAGGGACGGATGAGGTGAAAGAAAAAGCAAGAAAAAACAAAGAAGCTGACCAAATCATATTCTGCTGTGTAAAATGTAATTTCTCTGCCTCCAGTAGCTCTTCAAAGACACTGTTCACACTCACTAACTAACTAACACACTGTATACTGTTGTACCATGATGAACAGAGGGTTGGTTCACACTCTTATTTACAGTGTGGAGAACAGCTCAGATTGGACACAGGTCAACAGACCTTCATCTGTTCAGAGTCAGACCACAGCCTCAATTCAATCAACTGCAGATAAAGGAACACTCAAGAGAGTTAACGCTAGCTGTATCTTAGATGGTAAGCATGTTAGAACTGACACACCTAGCAAGCTGTTGGCCTCCCAGTTGGTTGGTTGTCTCACCTTGGGTTTGGCTTTAGACTTGGTCTTCTTCTTGTGTTCGGTGCCTGAGTCAGAGTCTGTGTGGGCATCAGAGTCTGATTCTGAATCAGAGGAGCTCTCTTCTGCAGACGAACTGCTGGCCTCTTTAGCAACATTCCCATCCGAATCACTGACACAGGAACACGCACGCACACAAACGAACAAACACACACGCACGTTGAGCAGAGAGAACACAAAAAGTTGTAAAAGTTCAACTGCCAAATCACATTCCAACACTTTTCAATCTGTAACTGATAAAGGAGTGTTTAAAGATGATTTCCCATGAGAAATCTAAGGAATAGGGCACCTTTAACATATCTTAAACTGAAGACTGTAATACATTAACGCGTGTTTCCTATAACCAAAACCTAAAAAACATGACACAGTTGCAATGCGAAGGGGAAAGTGTTACGCATCTATCCATTCAAACACTTTCCATTCTGCACCACGTACTGCAGTCTGCTGGAGCTCACACTCAAACTCTGTCAGAACAACCTAGATCAATCTGTTTTGGTTCGCCCACTTAATTTAATATCGCTTTGGCTAAAAAGTTATCCTCCTCCCTCCCCTCCATCTCACTCTCTCTTCAATTTGTCCTGATAATGAGTGTTTACTGGGGCTGCCTGGGATTTTCAGCTGTTAAATTAACGAGGAGAATTGTGACGGTAACTGGCTTTTTAACTTGGCCGATGATGAGAAGCCAGTATTAATTTGGCCTACAGATTTCATTTGTTTCGAACAGGAAAAAGCGATATAAATCAGAGTGGGCCTGATTAAGCCCTGCCTGGAATGACTGGGCTGTAATGAGGGCATTATGCTGGGTTTGTTGTGGAAGCACTGGGGTGAGCTGGGATAATTACTGTGTGTGTGTCGGTGTGTGTGTTTGCGAGAGAGAGATTGTGTGTGTGTGGGATAGTGTGTGTCAGTGTGTGTGTTTGTGTCTGAAATCACTGGGGTGAGCTGCTCTAATTACACTCTAATGGAGGGAACAAGGTCAGCTGCCGGCCTGTCATACAGTGCGAGCAGGTAGGGTGTGTGTGTGCGTAAGAAAGCTGGGGTGAGTGAAATAGAACGTGTCAGAGACAACATTTGCCAGTGTGTAACAGTGTGCGTGTGTGTGTATTCAGCAGTAATGACTCAGATCTCATTCATTGGTACCAACAGGCAGCTAAATGACCAATCCACAGTCATTATCTATCAGCCATGTAAATCTGGACTACTGCTGATGGAGCTCATACTAACTACGTTCTAACTGCTCTGAACGGGTGTGTAGAATAGGTGTCATCGTATGTCTTCAACATGACCAGAGAGAATGTGAGAGTGAGAGAGAGAGAGAAAGTGAACAGATGAAGAATGAGATTATTGATGCCACAAAGCACTGCTCATGTTGCTGACTGTGACCATGACTTCAGACAGCTGCACTATTGTATGAGCGAACACACACCCCTTGCCTAATTCTCATGCTCAGCCTTCGATAAAACAGGTAAGCTCTCAATAGATAAATTCATCAAGAAGAGAAATTATAGACACAGTACATATATGTTCCAAACCAAGGACCTAGTCAGGGGAGTGGGCATGTTCCATTATAGTGTGGTACCCGTCTTTGGCCGTTGGTTTGACTGTCTTCTTCTGTAGTGGGGTCTTAGTTTTCCTCTTCTTTTCAGAGTCAGATTCAGATTCACTGGAACTCTTCTCTGATTGGCTGGAGGACTCGTCTGACTCCTCACTGCTCTGACTGCTGTTCTCGACACGGCTCTCTGCATCGCTGCCTGACTCTGTGGACACACAGGTTCATTTTGTAAGATGTACAGTCTTATAGATAAAATGGATTGGACTGGCAATGCAAACACTCACAAGAGAACATTATACTTTATGTTACACACGTGGACACACACAAACACACACCTTCACTACTACTACTGCCATCCTCACTGCTACTGCTCCCTGATCCCTCCTCCTCCTCCTCTCCAGAGTCAGAGTAGAACTTGTCCTCTGATGACTTGGCAGGCTTGGATTTCCCAGTCTTCCATAAAGATGGAGCCCACTCCTTCACCTGGCAACAGAACAGGAAGTGAGGTCAGAGGAAGTGAGATACAGTAAGAGGAAGTAAAGTAAGAGAAGGGAGGAGAGTTGGGAGAACTGCAAACTTATTGAAACGTAGCAAAATTGATTTGTAGTTTGGGTGACAGAGTTGACCATGACCACCCTTGGTGTAGGGCCGGGGTGAGCAGTAGAACCAAAGATTAAATGATGGATCTTTACCGGCTCGATCACCTCCACATTCCTCACTGATTGGTCAGGAGCCACGGCGGGCCAATCAGAGAGCTCCAGGTAGCCACTGGCTTTGGTGTTGATGGTGTGGGACAGGGTTCCCAACTGGTAACGATCGCGGTCTGACAGAGGGAGAGAGACAGAGAGAGGTAAAGAGAGGTAGAGGGGGAGACACAGGGGAGATGAGAAGTGAAAAAGATGGAGAGAGGGAAAGATAGAGGGAGGAGAAAGAGGGATGGAGAAAGAGAGGAGAAAATGTGTCAGAGGAGAAACATTGGAGTTAGGGAGAGGGGGAGAGCGGAAGAGAAAAGAAGGAAACAATGATTAACATAGGAGGGGGGAGAAGGGCTGAGAGGCAGGGGTCTCAATGTCACAGCAGTGCTCTCTCAATCGGCAGGACAGAGAGTAATTGGCCTTAAACACTCTGAAATGTCACTGTATAAACACATACACAACGCTGTTTAATAAAGGGTCCAGGAGTCCACATAAGCACATACACGGCAGCGGGCAAACAGATTAAAAGGATTCTCCCTCCCTAATGGTGAATATAGGAGGTGTAATCAGTCAAAGTGCCTGGGGAGGTCTGAATTCAAAACAGGCTTTCTCTAACTAAAAAGATGGAGAAAAAGAGAGGCGTTTAAGTGTGAATATTAAGAATGACAGGAGCGGTTAACGTTTTCCATAAACATCTAGCAGACGCAGAGACCACCGCAGAATAATAATGTTTAAGAGGCTGCTTCTGTCTCTTATCTGGATTAAAGTAAAGTGTGTATGTGTGTGTTCTCTGCGTCTCAGAAAGGTTAGTATTAGCCAGGTAATTCATCCATCTCATATGAGCCAGAGAGAGAGCCCTGACCCCACTGCCATTCAGAAAGACACACACAATACCCTGTCTAGTGCACTATTTATAAGGTACCTTTGTAGGCAGACTCGAGGACAGGTGCTGGTTTGGGCGCCAGCAGAATGCGGTGGGCATACTTGCTGAGCGCTCCGTTCTTGTCATTGGGCACAATGAGCTGGCGGATGAAACGCGTGCGGTCTCTGATGTCATAGTTCTGGTCATATTTCCCCAGGTTCAGAATGTACTGGGTCAACAACTTAGTCTGGATGGAAGAAAGGAGGGAGAGAGGGGGGGATGGAGGGAAGGAGAGAGGGAAGGAGGAGAGGGAGAGAAAGATAGAGGGGACGGGCAGGAAAAAGAGAATGGGAAAGATGGAGGGATATGATGGGAAGATATTGAAGGAGATGGAGGGATATGATGGGAAGATATTGAAGGAGATGGAGGGATATGATGGGAAGATATTGAAGAGATGGAGGGATATGATGGGAAGATATTGAAGGAGATGGAGGGATATGATGGGAAGATATTGAAGGAGATGGAGGGATATGATGGGAAGATATTGAAGGAGATGGAGGGATATGATGGGAAGATATTGAAGGAGATGGAGGGATATGATGGGAAGATATTGAAGGAGATGGGGAGAAAACACACAAATCAAAAACACACACACACCTCTGGGGCATCACATTAAATGTTCTCTCTTCTCCTCTCTCCTCGTCTTTCTCCAGCTGAGACTGCTCCTCACTAGCTGTATGAGTGGCAACCTCTCCCTGTACCAGGTGGGTTTATGGCCTGAGATGGGAAGTGCTTTCCTTACACTAACATATATTATTTATGGAGGAATAAAAACAAGAGTTACTACCTGAACAGCAACATTACACCTCTTCCCCCCCCCTGAAACATTACCAGGGGATACTGGTGTAATAATGTGCTCATTTGAGGCGGCAGCAGCAGCGTCTGCAGTGTGGTCATAAACCCAGCTTGGCAGCCATATTGCCTCCCATCTGATAGAATGGGCCTTCAGTTCTCATACGAGGGGAGGCAGGGAGATGGGAGAATGTGCTACATTGAAGCCTGCTCTTAACAAAGCATTTAGCTCTGAGGTTATGGTATAGGACTTCTGTTAGACCCAGCAGGCTGAACCAAACCGGAATAATTAGGAAAGACACTGGCGAAACTATATTAGCAGCTAGTGCATAAGTAGCCAAATAACTAGAACAACTGGAAGTCAACATAAGCTGAATTGACATGGTAATAAAATATTAATAAACATATTATAGGCTACTGCACAGTTTAGCATAGACTATGCATGTATGTATGTTTTACCTGTTTGGAGTTGGTGAGGTAGAGTTTGGCAGCCAGGTTGACAGTCTGGAGCTTGACGATGTCCTCCTCGGAGGTGAAGCTCTTGGCCATCTTCCGGAGGACGTCAGGGGCGATCTTAGGGACCCTCTCACAATACTCTCCCATCAGCCACAGGATGCTGGCCCGCGCCATCGGCACCTGGAGACACAGAAGGGTTAGTCCTCACTGTACTCTCCCATCAGCCACAGGATGCTGGCCCATGCCATCAGCACCTTCGGCACGGGTTACTCTATGTTAAGATTTAAATGTGCACACAATTAAATGTCCCAAATCACACAAGCTCAGTCTCATGAAATACACACTCGGACACAGACACACTAATGTTCAGATAATGGTAGACGTACAGTGATGTTATCGAAGAGTTTGGCCATGTGTTTGATGATATCACTGTGCTGGGTGGGCTGGGTCTGGAGCAGCTTCCTGATCACCACCACGCTCTCCGCCACCACCGTCTCTGTAATGACTTCATACGGTTACATTTAAAACAACACATACAAGAGGATTCCAAACACATCAAACTTAGGAAAGAAGCTGGACAAAGAACCAATCAGTCGATCAATCAATAAACCAATGGACTGGATCCCTCCCCCGTACCGTCTCTGTTGGAGAGCAGCAGCACCAGTCCGTTGAGGCAGGTGTCTGTGACCTCAGAGATGTTGGTGGCACACCTGCCGATGGCCTGGATGGTACCGGCAGCAAACTCCTTGTCCTGGCTCTTCACATAGGTCTGAAAAACCAAAGCACAAGTTGGAGCCATTCACTGTAAAAGCAAATAAATACATGTGCCAGAGATGGGTAAAGGGTTTGAATGTAAAAAAGATGAAAAGAGAACGAGGAGAGAAAAACTTACCTGGAACTCTCTAAGGACGGTGGAGATGTTGGCTTCGTTGGCCAGGCTGGTCAAGATCTCCAGCTGGGGAGTCAAGATAGATCTGATCACACACCTGAACTCATCTCACGGTTTACTTTTACATTAACTAGGTCATCATGAGGGCGCTTACCTTGAGTGATTTGATGTGAGTGGCATCTGTGGATCTCACATAAAAACTCTTCATGTAAGGTTCAAACATGCCCTAATGAGACAACACCAAAACATACAGTTCAAAACATACAGTGTGCCAATACATCTATGCACGCTAAACTGCAACTAAAAAGGACCTACTACTACAGATGTAGGATCTTAATTTGACATAGATATTGTCACAGCAAAATAATCCTGCAGCAACAGGATTTTAACGTTTAATCCATAATGTTGCTTGATCAGTGGTTAGGCTATTAGCTGGCCATATGTAGGTTACATGAAAAGTGCAATACTGTTAATATACAGTGCATTCAGATAGTATTTAGACCCCTTCCCCTTTTCCACATTTTGTTACAGCCTTATTCTATTTTCTTCCCTCATCAATCTACACACAATACCCCATAATGACATAGCAAAAATTGGTTTTTAGACATTTTTGCAAATGTATTAAGAATTTAAAAAAGTAAATACCTTATTTATATAAGTATTCAGACACCTATGAGACTCGAAATGAGACTCGATCCTTGAGATGTTTCTACAACTTGGAGTCCACCTGTTGTAAATTCAGTAGATTGGACATGATTTGGAAAGGCACACCTGTCTATATAAGGTCCCACAGTTGACAGTGCATGTCAGAGCAAAACAAAGCCATGAAGACGAAGGTATTGTCCGTAGAGATCCGAGACAGGATTGTGTAGAGGCACAGATCTGGGGAAGGGTACCAAAAAATGTCTGCAGCATTGAACGTCCCAAACAAACACAGTGGCCTCCATCATTCTTAAATGGAAGAAGTTTGGCACCACCAAGACTCTCCCTAGAGCTGGCCGCCCGGCCAAACTGAGCAATCGGGGGAGAAGGGCCTTGGTCAGGGAGGTGACCAAGAACCCGATGATCACTCTGACAAACCTGGCACCATCGCTACGGTGAAGCATGGTGGTGGCAGCATTATGCTGTGGGGATGTTTTTCAGCAGCAGGGACTAGGAGACTAGTCAGGATTGCGGGAAAGATGAACGGAGCAAAGTACAGAGAGATCCTTGATGAACGCGCTCAAGACCTCTGACTGGGGTGAAGGTTCACCCTCCAACAGGACAACGAACCTAAGCACACAGCCAAAACAACGCAGGAGAGGCTTCGGGACAAGTCTCTGAATGTTATTGAGAGGCCCAGCCAGAGCCCGGACTTGAACCCAATCGAACATCTCTGGAGAGACCTGAAAATAGCTGTGCAGCAATGCTCCCAATCCAACCTGACAGAGCTTGAGAGGATCTGCAGAGAAGAATGGGATAAACTCCCCAAATACAGGTGTGTCAAACTTGTAGCGTCATACCCAAGACGACACAAGCCTGTAATCGCTGCCAAAGGTGCTTCAACAAAATACTGAGTAATGGGTCTGAATACTTATGTAAATGTGTTAGTTCAGTTTTTATTTCTAAAAACCAGTTTTTGCTTTGTCATTATGGGGTATTGTTTGTAGATTTATGAGGAAGAAAAAACAATTTAATCCATTCTAGAATAAGGCTGTAACGTAACAAAATCTGGAAAAAGTCAAGGGGTCGGAATTCTTTCCGGGTTTTCAGTGAATTTCTCTAAATCAAATCTCATCTACATTTCCAGCAGGAAAATTATCAGCAACAAAATAGTAATCAAATTAAGACCCTATATCTGTAAGGGTGTCTATCCTGACTAGGGATGTTAATGGTTAACCGTTAGTCAGTTAGCCACTGAAAATACATTTGCTGTTTGATATATGTATTTTGGTATTTATTAGGATCCCCATTGGCTGTTGCGAAAGCAGCAGCTACTCTTCCTGGGGTCCACACAAAACATGAAACATTACATAATACAAAACATTAATAGACTAGAACAGCTCAAGGACAGAATTTCATCAATTTAAAAATGGCCCACGTAGCCTACATATCAATAAATACAAACTATCTAAATCAAACAGGGGAGAGGCGTTGTGCCGTGAGGTGTTGATTTATCCGTCTTTTTAAACCAGGGAAGGGAGTTCCATGCAATATTAGCTATATAATACTGTACGCTTTCTTGAATTTGTTCTGGATTTGGGGACTATGAAAAGACCCCTGGTGGCATGTCTGGTGGGATAAGTGTGTGTGTCAGAGCTGTGTGTAAGTTGACTATGCAAACAATTTGGAATTTCAACACATTAATGTTTCTTATAAAAATAAGCGATGCAGTCAGTCTCTCCTTATCAGTCTATAGGTTAATTTGCATACTTTTGTGGAATTAAATTGTGTCAGAATTTAACAAAATCATCAGTCAAAACAGGAACAGTGTCTTGGTCAACCGGAATTATTATTTTGCAGACATTTGTAATGTAAGGTGGGTTTATAGAGTTGTCAACTATATGGCCAGAGACTCGTTGCTAGGCAACTCACAGATGCAGGCTGCAGGGAGCAGTGGGAGAGAGAGGAGCAGCCAACAACACCTGCTAAGCTAGCAACCAAAAAGGTTTCACAGCCTTTCTCTCCTGTTCGACTGGTTTTCATATCAATTCGCTTTCGTTGTCCAGAAGCCAAAGGCACAATCCTAGTCATATTAACAACCCAGCCTAGTGGTTGTATATTTACATTTTGTCTCTTTTTAAGTTTCTAACAGAGATGTTAATCTCTGTCACATGAAACGGATTACATCAGGTGTCTTTTAGAACAGTGCTTTCCTGCTAATTGCATTTTGGCATACGTTGAAAATGATCAATTCCATTCTCTACTTCACTACAGTAGTTGCATGTTCAATAATATGAGAGGATAGGCTTGCTATTGTTGCAAGTTTTTTTAAGCTCATAATCAAAAATGGCTGTTCCTTCCATGCATAGTATTTTCTGTTGGTCAAGTCATTTTACTGTTTGGAATAAATTCAACCGTTTGCTAACAGGTTAATGTGGGTTGGTTTGTCAGCAACGAAATGGAACAAGATGTGCATCCCTAGTCCTTACCTTTCTCTGGATGGACATGGAGGCTATGTTCTGTAACACAATGTATTGTACCTCTCTAAGAGGGAGAGAGAGGAAATATTAAGCCATTGTAAGTCCTCAGGAAAAAATGAAGAGGGGGAAAAATGGATAGAGATAGAGATTACCTGTGGCTTCTGAGCAGTCTAACCAGAGATTTGGTGACGATGCTGACCTCATTTTTAGGAGCGAGGTGCCAGTACAGCTGCGCTACAGACATCACCACCTGACAGACAGAGGACAACAGACACATCCAACATGGCAACACCTCAAATACAGACAGTGTTTTTCAACTCCAGTCATGCTGTTTCCACTCTTCTTATTCAGGATGAGTCTCTCTTCACTCAGGACACAAAGCTCTTTAAAGCTCCATATATCAAACAGCAAAGTAAGTAAAGTGCCATGTGTTTTTAAGACGAGACGTGTCATTTAGAAGGTAACAGATAGCCAGAGTAAGGACTGAGGAGTCACATTTGTAAGAAGTGACGGTAAGTGTCGGTAAGATGGAAGGCCGCAGTGTGTTTTCTCTGGTAAAGACATAACATGTCACATTGTAATCAACACACTCATTTGGGACCATTTTTCCTCCTGCTGCTACACTGCCACACAGACCTTGAGTCTCCTGGGTGATGGAGCTCTGCTCACAATGTGTGTTACACTATGAGTGTGTTTCTGAGTGTGTGTAGCAGCAGCAGAATCAGTGGTGGCACGGTGTAGCCTTGGTTCCAGAGACAGCATTGAGGAAGGAGTGAGAACTGAACCACACGCTCAGACGCCTTCATCAAGGCTGCCTGTATCCCTCATAGCAGGTTGAAGAGCAGACACACACACCACTTACTGCTGTGTATGTGTATATTTCTGTGTGTGTGTGTTTACACAACTGTGTGTGTGTGTGGTGTTTGACTCACGGCAGTGTTTCTGCTCTGTAGTAGAGGCTTGGTGTTCCTGAGCAGCAGTCTGTGGTCGGGGTCCATCATGTAGGGCTTGGCCTCTGTCTCATCTCTAGTCTTTTCTTCATCAGACTCATAGAACGCCCTCTCACTGTGCTCATCAAACACACCGTCCTGAAACACACACACACACACATTACACATTTCATTTCACTCTGTTATTCACAGCACACACATTTACTTTCACTGTGAAACACAGCACAGGCACAAACACAATACATGTCAATCTGATAGCACATCAGCCACATATTTACCACCAGGTGTCAACTCATCATATTCAAAGCCAGATGCACACACACATCCAGAGGCTGCTTGAAGATGAGTCGGACACCTGTACAACAGTTGAAAGGTAAAGAAACTTTGCACACTGTGCTCGCAAAATATCACTTTTTTTTTTACTGTGCTAATTGCTATTTTTTTGCCTTTCGACCTTGGTAAAGTTATGACAATAAACAACAGCTACTGAGGACATGTTTTGTGTAGGGGTTTCCTTTCAAATCCTCATGTTCACACAATAACTGCAACACTGGGTGAAAAATAACTGAATATAGACCTACATTACCAACACATACTGACAAATGTCTCCCAGTAGACAAATGTCTAACTTTGTGATTTATTTACTGTAGGTTAAATTTGACTCATCATATTGAAGAAATGATTGCTTCATTACTTTAGTGATGATGATGTCTATTGGTCCTTTACCCGAGACATTTCCTGGTTGGCTTCAAAGAGACATTCAAGACAAGCCATTACTTAAAGGGGCAATCTGCAGTTGCTACATACATTTTTGGACTTAATTATTTGTACCCATTGATTCTTGAAGAATATAACTTATGAATGCCTCATGAGCTTAGTTCAACTGTCATACCCCATCAGAACACAAAATATAAGCCTGTTACTCCAATATATAAGCTCACTCCAAAATATAAGCTTGTTACTCCAATATTTGTAATCAAAGTAAATGTAAACAAAAACTATAATTTTGACATCATGGATGGTCAGTCCATGCATACATAGCAGTCAATGAATTTGAGTGGTTACATTTCTCCAGACCCATCTCTCAGCTTTTTACAGAAACAGAGACACCGCTTTGTTACAGTTTTAACTGCTGAGTTCCACTTTAAAATGATCACACCACATCTCACACTGTTCTTATAAACCATGTTTCCCCTTTGCTCCCTCTCCCCTCCCCTTCCCTCCATCTCTCACCTCTTTCCAGGGGCTGGTGAACTGCGTCCTGGCGTAGCGTGTCAACATGGAGATGATGACCACCTGACCCCACTCCTCCACGTCCACTAGCAGGTTACAGAGTTTACGGTAGTTCTTATGGATCAGGTCAATACGGTCCGGACACACCTCCTCAAAGGCCATCACAACGCTGCCCGCTACCAACTAGAGGAGAAGAGAGAGGAGGTGTGCTACTGTAGGGCTGGAGCAAAAGCCTCACTCCAGAATCGGCGTTGGAGACCCATGCTCTAGCCTGGGCACATCAAAAGCCACCTTGGTTATAAATACTGTACTTCATGATCCAACAGAAATAATTAGGATGTACAGTTAGATTATAATAAACAAAAACTCAGGCACCACACAGGAGAGGAATAACCGGGTAGAAAATTACAGCATTTTAAGTCTTCACTAAAGTAATCTAACTTCTAATCGCCATGGGCTCCCGAGTGGCGCAGCGGTCTAAGGCAGTGCTAGTGGCGTCACTAGATAACCTGGTTAGATTCCAGGCTGTATCACAACCAGCCGTGATTGGGAGTCCCATATGGCGGTGCACAATTGGCCCAGCGTCGTTGTAAATAAGAATTTGTTCTTAACTGACTTGCCTAGTTAAAAAAATAATAATACATCACTAACATATAACATGTCCAAAACATTTATCATATTTTCCCACATAGAATATATAATTTTTATTTCAGCTCATAACTAATTGAATGTTCTATTCATGAGACAAGAGAAAGGGGGAAGTGGGAGGATGGAAAGTACATTTTATTGGGAGAAAAAATCCATTTGTCTGGTCCATGTTCTATCCCTATAGTGCTGCTGGCTGGCTGGCTGGCTGATTGACATGGCTATGTATTAATATGCAAACAGTTTCAACACAGAGAGGCGAGGGGGAGAAGGAAGGAGAGAGGGAGCAGAATTCAGTCTCTCTCATTACAACAGATGGGACCCTGATGGCCACTGCGGAAACCCTGTACATTTACCCATCAGCCTCGCCATGCAGCTGCATTGATTGTGTATATGTTTGTGTGTGTCTATATATATATATATATATATACATATATATATATATATATATATATATATATATATATATATATATATATATATATATATATATATATATATATGTTTGAGGCCCTCTTACAACTGGGTAGCTGGGAAGCAAAGTGTTAATCATTCAACAATCTGGAAAGCTTTAGGGAGTAGGCTGCTACATGACTTCATACCCTGGACGATGATTGGTTAAAACCGCATTCCAGCCATTGTCTATGCCACAAGTTACCACTGGCTAAAGCTATGACGTTGAAATGCCTATTTACGCTGTTCCATCTCACTGCACAATCCACTGTCTCATCAGCCCAACCAGAAATGTTATAAACATGAGCTCCACTGTAAAAAGCATGTAGATTTTATTTCCCATTTCATTTAGACTAGCAAATGGTTTTCCATAACGGAGATGTGTATAAAGCCTTGTTGTCTGTCTCTCTGACATTGGCAACATTGTTTCAATATTGAAATTCGATCTCCGGCTGTCCCATAGTAATGAATGTGAAGGGGTCAGGAAGAGACAGACAGGCAGGCAGATTTTCTCAGCCAGTCGAAATCATGAATCAGCATCATTTTATGGATATATACAAAGTAATTTCAATAGAAAACAGTTAAAATGAAACAAAATGCAGCTAGTTTACAGTCTTTCCAGCTTCAGTTTGAAGTGATTGTGTTAGCTGTGTTGTTGGCTAGCTTCTCTGAACAACAGTGTCCCGACTAGAGAGCACATTTTCTTTGCCAGGGGAAATCACACATCGTTAGCTTATTGTTATGGATGTCTCCATATAAAATGTCACTAGAAAACAGCTTAAACAAATGCAAATGCAGCTATTTTGCTGTTATTCTGGAAGGACTGTTTGACGTAACAGTAAGTTAGCCTTAGTTGACTAGTTAGCAAGCAAGGGATAAGAACATTTAAAACTAACGACTGGGTCACGTCTCTGGCAACCGAACTGATAGAACGAACGATCAGCCAACCGACTTGGCTAGCAACCCTAGATTTGTGTCGGGACTATATATTGTGGAAGGATGAAATAGTATGAATAAATTCATAAAAATAATTTGAATATGTTGGTAACCCGTTCGTGCCGGCCCTTGAGTTCGTCTCGGGCCTAACACCCGTGCCAACATATCCTCCAAACACCAGCTTCCTGGGCATTATCACTTAAATAGAAAGGTGTGTGAGGTAAAATGCGTGTTTGGGAGCAGCCTAACGTTGCATCCACAAGTATGTTACGCAACCAAAAACAAGCTGTTGTGTACAAAAACAACCATATGGACGAAACGAATCAAAACAGAGGCAAGGAACGTAACATTGTTTAAGCACTCAGTTTAGCAAGCAATTAGGAAATCCACAGGCAATAAGAAAACTAATAAGCAGAGTTTAACAGAGCTTGTGGTTTATAATTGGAAAGCGGCCTAATTGGGTAGTGTGTGGTTTTGAATTGTTTTGCACAGTGTGCTTGGTCTCAGAACTAACAGATGCTGGATGTAAAGTTCCAACTCTGCAAACTTCATCTAGTTTAGAGACCTCATGTTGGAGTACAGTACTGACAGGACTTGAACAGGAACTTTGCATGTGTGTATCAGTGGATACACTGATGTTCCTAGTATCTCAGGCTTGTTGTATCTCAGGCCCTCTCTACCCCCATTAGACACAGCTCCAAGGTAAACTACATGCACCATCAACAAAACTGACACCCCAATCTATGGAGTTGGCACCCATCCTCCCTCCTTCCTTCCTTCCTCTCCCCTTCTTCGCCCTCCCTCCCTCCCTCCTTCCTCTCCCCTTCTTCGCCCTCCTTCCCTCATCCACCTCCAACATATTATCTACACTGCGTGACAAGCCAGTAATGGAAAAATCACACTAAGAAAATGGTTCCTCTAATAACAATACATTTCCTATAAAATTATGAAGGGCTCAAACCGTTTCCTTGCATCTATTTTGTCATGAATTCTAATTATGGTGCCAGGGAGGTGCCAGGGAGGTGGTGAGTGCTGGGTCATCACACCAGAGACGACGCCTTGATTGATGGCATGGCGCAGGGTCGGTCGGCCTACCCTCCTTGCATTCTCTCTCTCCTCTCTTCAATCTCCTCTTTCCCTGTTTCTCTTAAATTAATGGGTATCCCAACTAGCCCCTAATCATATCATAACACACACACACACCCACCTCCCTCCTCTCTGTTCTCATTTCAATTTTGCAGGAGGTGCAGGGGGTGGCGCGGCGGGAGGAAGCAGGGGGGTGGGATGGGATGGGAGGGATCGATCATTTATCTTGTAATGGCTAGATAATAGATCCATCACAGTAAAACAGCTGCACAACCTCCTGTGTTGTTTCTCTCTCAACAGCCCTTCTCTTCTCATTCTTTGTTTATACCATCCCCTCTTTAACAAGGGGGTGTCACACACATTTAGCCTAAAGGGGCCATCACTGTTCATCACTGTTCAGACCAATGTCACTAAATGTGTAATATATTTTTACACCTATACAGATATAAGTAGTATACATCAAAACACCCCATTGTCTTAACAGCATAACTGGGAATTCACGTTTTTATTTAAAATGTTCACAACACCCAATCATCTAGAATAATCCAGGCTAGTTTTAGAGTACAATTTGGGTATGGATGGTAGGCCATAAACTGCTACTGAGCCGCATGTCTGTCACCTCAGCTTTATACATTCCCTCATTAGGCTAATCACACCATGTAAAGGAGTCTAGTTACGGCAGATCTGAAATTCTAAATCTGAACGTGAAGGGAAATATCAGCTAAGTTGTTTACTTTTCTCTAGGGGAAAACTGCTTAGTCTGCAAAGAGCATTTTGTGACACATACAGTATATCACAAAAGTGAGTACACCACTCACATTTTTGTAAATATTTGAGTAAATGACACTTTGCTACAATGTAAAGTAGTGAGTGTACAGCTTGTATAACAGTGTAAATTTGCTGTCCCCTCAAAATAACTCAACACACAGCCATTAATGTCTAAACCGCTGGCAACAAAAGTGAGTACACCCCTAAGTGAAAATGTCAAAATTGGGCCCAAAGTGTCAATATTTTGTGTGGCCACCATCATTTTACAGGACTGCCTTAACCCTCTTGGGCATGGAGTTCACCAGAGCTTCACAGGTTGCCACTGGAGTCCTCTTCCACTTCTCCATGACAACATCACGGAGCTGGTGGATGTTAGAGACCTTGCACTCCTCTAGCTTCCGTTTGAGGATGCCCCACAGATGCTCAATAGGGTTTAGGTCTGGAGACATGCTTGGCCAGTCCATCACATTTACCCTCAGCTTCTTCAGCAAGGCAGTGGTCGTCTTGGAGGTGTGTTTGGGGTCGTTATCATGTTGGAATACTGACCTGCAGCCCAGTCTCCGAAGGGAGGGGATCATGCTCTGCTTCAGTATGTCACAGTACATGTTGGCATTCATGGTTCCCTCAATGAACTGTATCTCCCCAGTGCCGGCAGCACTCATGCAGCCCCAGACCATGACACTCCCACCACCATGCTTGACTGTAGGCAAGACACACTTGTCTTTGTACTCCTCACCTGGTTGCCGCCACACACGCTTGACACCATCTGAACCAAATAAGTTTATCTTGGTCTCATCAGACCACAGGACATGGTTCCAGTAATCCATGTCCTTAGTCTGCTTGTCTTCAGCAAACTGTTTGCGGGCTTTCTTGTGCATCATCTTTAGAAGAGGCTTCCTTCTGGGACGACAGCCATGCAGACCAATTTGATGCAGTGTACGGCGTATGGTCTGAGCACTGACAGGCTGACCCCCACCCCTTCAACCTCTGCAGCAATGCTGGCAGCACTCATACGTCTATTTCCCAAAGACAACCTCTGGATATGGCGCTGAGCACGTGCACTCAACTTCTTTGGTCGACCATGGCGAGGCCTGTTCTGAGTGGAACCTGTCCAGTTAAACCGCTGTATGGTCTTGGCCACCGTGCTGCAGCTCAGTTTCAGAGTCTTGGCAATCTTCTTATAGCCCAGGCCATCTTTATGTAGAGCAACAATTCTTTTTTTCAGATCCTCAGAGAGTTCTTTGCCATGAGGTGCCATGTTGAACTTCCAGTGACCAGTCAGTATGAGGAAGTGTGAGAGCGATGACACCAAATTTAACACACTTGCTCCCCATTCACACCTGAGACCTTGTAACACTAACAGTCACATGACACCGGGAAGGGAAAATGGCTAATTGGGCCCAATTTGGACATTTTCACTTAGGGGTGTACTCACTTTTGTTGCCAGCGGTTTAGACATTAATGGCTGTGTGTTGAGTTATTTTGAGTGGACAGCAAATTTACACTGTTATACAAGCTGTACACTCACTACTTTACATTGTAGCAAAGTGTCATTTCTTCAGTGTTGTCACATGAAAAGATATACTCAAATATTTACAAAAATGTGAGTGGTGTACTCACTTTTGTGATATACTGTATGTGTCACAAAATGCTCTTTGCAGACTACTGCTGTGAGATCAACAGTCATAAAGCAAGTAATGTAAGTAATGTAACACATCCAGAATACGATAGATCACCGACAAAAAGCAAAGAGACTAAAGCGACAAATATGATATAAAAGCTCTGAAATTATTATAACAATCATAACACAAAAATACCCCTGAAAATACATTAGCATTCCTCTCTTTTTCATCACAGCACTAGCAGTTCTGTGACTGTGCCCTCTATCTCTCTCTGTCCCCCAGCCAGCCAACCAGCCTCAGTGAGAGTGTGTTACAATGGGGAGAAATCATCTATCTTCGTTAGTGACTGAAGCCAAATATGCTATGCATCTGGTCCTGGGCTCTCCAGCCCCCACTGGCCTCAGTGCTACGGATTTGTTTATATAATGAGAAATGTATGCAATGAATACATAATTGAGAGAGGGAGAGCGTGTATGGCTTGTATATGGTCCTCTGTAGCCCAGTTGGTAGAGCATGGTGCTTACAACGCCAGAATAGTGGGTTCAATTCCTGGGACCACCCATGCATAAAAAAAGGTATGCCCACATGACTAAGTCGCTTTGGATAAAAGTGTCTGCTAAAAATGTTTAAAAGTACAGGGCATTCTATATGCTATCTTCAGCACATACACAATTTACATTTAAACAGCCTTTATAAGAGCATTTAGTTAGCATATATTTATGGTAACTTTCTGAAGAGTATGCGCTATCTAATAGGGGAAGGAGATGCTGTATTTGTGCTGGGCTGCTTTAAACACTGGAGTTGGAGAATGCCATCAAGCTAATCTAGAAAAAAGAACTTAGCAGTAGAAAGCAAATTAAGGTGACACCAGCATCAGTGGGAGAATGCCTTTCTAAATGGACAGCTAACTGGGAGTGTCTAAGGATGTGGGTTTATTTGGGTGCTAACAAAGCATGGCATTGGTGAATGAGCTAAGCTGAGGGAGAGAGGGCTAAAGATGGGGGGACTGTTCTGTTGGACTGGAGCACCCTCTGGTGGCTGGATGGGATTACTGCACCTAGTGGTAGTAGTGACATCATGGATTGGCAAAAATACCTTACATGAAAGTAAGAGAGTAAACATTGTTTCTAGTTGAGGTTAGTTACAAGTCAAGTGTCCTGGCATCGAATCAGTTCAAAAGATAGACGAGTGACGGAAGTGAACGACTGGGAGCTGTGTGAGAGAGCCGGGCATATCTGCTCAATCAGACTGTGCAATTGAAAGATGTCAATTCTGCCAATGAGAGGATTGCATGAAATATTCATCATGCATGCATGCTCGTGATTGGACAAAACAAAAAAAGTAGCTGCATGTCAAATTAAATGTCTATTAGTCTCACGTGGAATTCTCGTCACATTTTTGTAGACAAAAATAAGTAATTTGTAATTAGTTTTTTTCCAGGGCATCTCGTCTACTTTTTTTATTTATTTATAGATTTTCAGATATGAGAACAGAAAAACAGTACAACCCCCTCATTCCCCCATCCACCCCTTCCTGTCATCCCTACACCCCTCCCTCCCATCCCATCCCTCCAGAGACAGGCTCTCCACAGATTCTATTAATGGGGACCAGGTTAAGACTAACTTTTATTGGGACCCAAGCATAGCGTACCTAACCTTCTCCAGTGGCAGAGATGACATCACCTCCTTAACCCACTGCATAAAGGAGGGCGGCTTTGCAGACTTCCATTGAAAGAGGACAAGGCGGCGGCGAGCTAGCAGATGGCAGTGAACGGGTTTGGGTTATCAGTTGTATTACACATATGTGAGAATGCCCCAAAGAATAGGGTCCCAGAAGCCACTCAAATACTGGCATGACCAAAACATGTGTACCACAGTCGCTGGACTCTGGTGGCATCTCAAACACTTGGGGTCAACATTTGGATATATATTTGCCAATCTGTTATTTGAGTAATGGAGACAGTGCAAAACTTTGAACTGAATGAGCCCACGCCTTATGCAAAATGATGAGGTGTGGATACGCTCAATACTGTTTTTCCATATATCATCGGGTAGCTCACCACCCATGTCTTGCTCCCATGCAAATGTTGTATTTGCCAAGGAAGGAAGATTAATGGTCTGTATTATGTCATATAATCTGGAGATTGTGCCCTTCAGATACGGGTTAAGATCTACAGTGAGGGAAAAAAGTATTTGATCCCCAGCTGATTTTATACGTTTGCCCACTGACAAAGAAATGATCAGTCTATAATTTTAATGGTAGGTTTATTTGAACAGTGAGACAGAATAACAACAGAAATCCAGAAAAACGCATGTAAAATTTTTTATAAAATGATTTGTCGTCAACTCAACTCGCCGTGTTTGGAGGAGGAGGAATGCTGCCTACGACCCCAAGAACACCATCCCCACCGTCAAACATGGAGGTGGAAACATTATGCTTTGGGGGTGTTTTTCTGCTAAGGGGACAGGACAACTTCACCGCATCAAAGGGACGATGGACGTGGCCATGTACCGTCACATCTTGGGTGAGAACCTCCTTCCCTCAGCCAGGGCATTGAAAATGGAGTCGTGGATGGGTATTCCAGCATGACAATGACCCAAAACACACGGCCAAGGCAACAAAGGAGTGGCTCAAGAAGAAGCACATTAAGGTCCTGGAGTGGCCTAGCCAGTCTCCAGACCTTAATCCCATAGAAAATCTGTGGAGGGAGCTGAAGGTTCAAGTTGCCAAACGTCAGCCTCGAAACCTTAATGACTTGGAGAAGATCTGCAAAGAGGAGTAGGACAAAATCCCTCCTGAGATGTGTGCAAACCTGGTGGCCAACTACAAGAAACGTCTGACCTCTGTGATTGCCAACAAGGGTTTTGCCACCAAGTACTAAGTCATGTTTTGCAGAGGGGTCAAATACTTATTTCCCTCATTAAAATGCAAATCAATTTATAACATTTTTCACATGCGTTTTTTCTGGATTTTTTTGTTGTTATTCTGTCTCTCACTGTTCAAATAAACCTACCATTAAAATTAGACTGATCATTTCTTTGTCAGTGGGCAAACGTACAAAATCAGCAGGGGATCAAATACTTTTTTCCCCTCACTGTAAGCACCTCTCGACAAGAGACTTAGTAGGCTCGAGTGAAAATGAAGGGAAATGTTTATTGGCAAAGCTGTGAGTTTTCAGGTACAGTGGGGGAAAAAAGTATTTAGTCAGCCACCAATTGTGCAAGTTCTCTCACTTAAAAAAGATGAGAGAGGCCTGTAATTTTCATCATATGTACACTTCAACTATGACAGACAAAATAAGGAAAAAAAATCCAGAAAATCACATTGTAGGATTTTTAATGAATTTATTTGCAAATTATGGTGGAAAATAAGTATTTGGTCACATACAAACAAGCAAGATTTCTGGCTCTCACAGACCTGTAACTTCTTCTTTAAGAGGCTCCTCTGTCCTCCACTCATTACCTGTATTAATGGCACCTGTTTGAACTTGTTATCAGTATAAAAGACACCTGTCCACAACCTCAAACAGTCACACTCCAAACTCCACTATGGCCAAGACCAAAGAGCTGTCAAAGGACACCAGAAACAAAATTGTAGACCTGCACCAGGTTGGGAAGACTGAATCTGCAATAGGTAAGCAGCTTGGTTTGAAGAAATCAACTGTGGGAGCAATTATTAGGAAATGGAAGACATACAAGACCACTGATAATCTTCCTCGATCTGGGGCTCCACGCAAGATCTCACCCGTGGGGTCAAAATGATCACAAGAACGGTGAGCAAAAATCCCAGAACCACACGGGGGGACCTAGTGAATGACGACCTGCAGAGAGCTGGGACCAAAGTAACAAAGCCTACCATCAGTAACACACTACGCCGCCAGGGACTCAAATCCTGCAGTGCCAGACGTGTCCCCCTGCTTAAGCCAGTACATGTTCAGGCCCGTCTAAAGTTTGCTAGAGAGCATTTGGATGATCCAGATGAGGATTGGGAGAATGTCAGATGAAACCAAAATAGAACTTTTTGGTAAAAACTCAACTCGTCGTGTTTGGAGGACAAAGAATGCTGAGTTGCATCCAAAGAACACCATACCTACTGTGAAGCATGGGGGTGGAAACATCATGCTTTGGGGCTGTTTTTCTGCAAAGGGACCAGGACGACTGATCCATGTAAAGGAAAGAATGAATGGGGCCATGTATCGTGAGATTTTGAGTGAAAATCTCCTTCCATCAGCAAGGGCATTGAAGATGAAAGCGTGGCTGGGTCTTTCAGCATGACAATGATCCCAAACACACCGCCCGGCAACGAAGGAGTGGCTTCAGAAGAAGCATTTCAAGGTCCTGGAGTGGCCTAGCCAGTCTCCAGATCTCAACCCCATAGAAAATCTTTGAAAGTCCGTGTTGCCCAGCGACAGCCCCAAAACATCACTGCTCTAGAGGAGATCTGCATGGAGGAATGGGCCAAAATACCAGCAACAGTGTGTGAAAACCTTGTGAAGACTTACAGAAAACGTTTGACCTCTGTCATTGCCAACAAAGGGTATATAACAAAGTATTGAGATAAACTTTTGTTATTGACCAAATACTTATTTTCCACCATAATTTGCAAATAAATTCATAAAAAATCCTACAATGTGATTTTCTGGATTTTTTTTCCTCATTTTGTCTGTCATAGTTGAAGTGTACCTATGGTGAAAATTACAGGCCTCTCTCATCTTTTTAAGTGAGAGAACTTGCACAATTGGTGGCTGACTAAATACTTTTTTTCCCCACTGTATCTAAAACAGTGGGTATTGGGAATATTATGGTCAACCCTCAGAGTATCGAATGAGACGGATGTGTTATCAACAAATGGGTCACAAAAAAACACCAGACCATTTCTATGCCAGAACTGGAATTCCGTGTCAATCTGTGATGCTGGGAAGAGATGATTAGATGTTCATTGGGAGAAGCCGCTTGCTTGTTTAAGGCTAAATTGATTTCGGAATTGGGACCAGACTTTAAGGGAGTTCTTGACAACGGGATTCAAAACATGGGTGCCAAGGTTCATGGGTATCGGGGAGCACAAGAGCGAGACAGGAGAAGTTGAAAGGCTTGACTAACTCAATGATGGCCCAAGTTGGACCATCCATGTTTTCAAATGTAGAAACCCAATAAACACATTTAGATATATTTGCTGGCCAGTAGTAGCGTAAAAAACTGGGACGGCCTAGCCCTCCTGCGGGCTTAGGTGTCTCTAGATATACCTTCATCATTCGTGGATTTTACTTATTCCAAATGAAGTTGGAAATGTAGCTGTCCAGTTGTTTGAACATCAACTTTGACAGAAAAATGGGAATCATTTGGAATAAGGTGACAAACCTAGGTAGTATAGTCATCTTAACAGAATTAATGCGACCAACTAATGAAATGGGAAGAGACGACCACCTTATGAAATCCTGCTTAATGCCCTCCAGGAGTGTTTTGAAGTTGTTTAAACAAAGCCTTGAATGCGTGTGACCTTTATCCCCAAATTAGTAAAGACCTGATGCTCCACCTTAAATGGGAAAATGGCATACCCAATTCCTTCCGCTAACTGATTAATGGGGAGTGTCGTGGAAAATTACATAATTAGTCATGCTATCCCATGTTTTACTGCTTAAAGAATAGTCTCTTGTTATATGCTAGTGTTTTTCTAACCTGATACAAACTGGTCTTGGAGTGACTTAGTCATAAGACTGGGCTTACAGCTAAGAGAGGTTTGGGTGCAACCGCAGCATGTGAAATCCCGTGGGTTTACCATCCACAAAAATTCACATGTATGGAACCCTGCAGAAAGGAGTACAATATAGTGTTTGTTGTTGTGAATGCAGTTAGACAGTTGAGCCCTCGGGCTATCAACCTTGTGCTATCTTAAATTTACACAGACAAAGAATTACAATGTACACACTATCTGCTGACTGCCACGTATACAGAAAGGGGTTGTATGTATTTTCTCTTTAAAAGCATTGAACCTGCACTGTTAGTTGAGCTTTCAACTATGCTCCTGATGCTACACCTTGATTCACCATTTTTGCTAATCTTATGATTAAGTGTTGTTTGAAAGAATCTGCAGTCTCTCTTCCCTTTGATTAGATATTCCACAACAAATTGGTGACAGCAGTGGGATGCTAACTTCGCTTGCTGATTGCTCCCAAGAGACCGAGGTTAAACTGCGCACAGGGGCTTCGTTATACGTGGCTCAGCGTACCACACACTCCGACAACTAAAACGGAGCAGAGGGGGATCCACCTCGGACCTGTCAGGAGTGTCAGTGAGTGGATACGTCATTCTGGACAGATAAGATAGATTCAGAGTGAGACTGATTTTCTTTTAAACATCGAAAATCCTGTTCTAAGAACAGGTTGTGCACATTATGTCTGTTGTAGAAAAGACACCCCTAGTTATAACCTTATTATAGGGCAAACAACCTGTTGAAGCAGGGTGACCCTGTAGGAGCAGGGGACATCTCCAATTGGAATCTTTTTGTTGAAGCATCCTGGTTAGAGACAGGGGTTGTGTTTCTCTGTTGAAGCAGAGAAGCAGCCATAGGGATGATATGACACGGTTACGAGTTATGTAAAGAAAAATAACATGAAAACTAAAATGAATCAGTGTACTGGTAAAACAGTTGGTTATGATTGGGAAACCAGCTACAAATTTAAACCCTACACAGAAATGTGCATAGGAGGAACTACCATGTGGGTACAACATTTAAAATTACATAGAGTAAAACAATACTTTGATGGAGGAGAAATTACTCTTTTCAAATTATAAGAAAGGAAGACGTTCCTAACCAAATACTGTTTGTTTGTTTTTGTTCCTGAGTGTGTGTATTGACGAGAGATTTATATTATGGACGGACGATGGACCCTATCAGCCCAACTGGCTGCACTGTGTGATCGAATAAAGGAACACATTCTCCAGTAGTAAATTGGCACGTTCCAGTATTGGTTTTAATACAAGGTATCAAAACCGTTACCAATTAAAAGGCACATACAATAACTACTCTCCAGGGAAGTGGGTATCACTACGTTAGAAAATTGTTGAATTGGCATATATTAGAGCGGTGAGTGAGTAAATCTAAACACTTTGGCCACGGTCAGGAAGAGGTAAACTAAGGCAAAGCCATAGAGGTACTAAAAGAAGAGCAAGAGCATTCTACCAATTCGGCTAGAATATGGGGAGAAAAAAAATCTAAATTACAGGTGAAATTGGGCAGCATTTCCCTGTTGACGGAAAATTCCAATCTAATAAAGAATACAGACGCTATTGTGAGTTTGCACAATGTCAAAATGAAAGTCTAAGGCTAAATACATCAGCGTTCTGATGTCACCGTTCTATCGGCAGAGGAGAAAAACCAATAGAACCAAGATTAGTAAATGTACTCAGTATAACCGCACTAACCATACTATTTGTGAAGTAAATTGAGTATGTAGTATGCTTATTGGAAAAATTACTTGTCATGCACAAAGTAGATGTCCTAACCAACTTGCCAAAACTATAGTTTGTTAATATACTAGCAAGTTCGATGCAATTATATGCTATGTGGTTCATAAGGATAGCGTAACCAACAAATTTGTCAGCCAACATAACGTATAACACAACTTGATTTGAAAAGTCATTACTTTATAGCGTTGCTCAACATTTGCTTAACATTTGTCATACTTTGTTAAAGCAATGAATTGGTATTTATGACCAACAATTGTTTACAGACAGATTATTTCACTTATAATTCACTGTATCACAATTCCAGTGGGTCAGAAGTTTACATACACTAATTTGACTGTTCCTTTAACTTTTTTGGGAGCAGGGCACGAGGAGACGGTTTTGGAGAGCCTGGCGTGCCCAAAGTAAAATGCCTCCCATTCAGGCCCAGAAAATAGGATATGCACATATTTAGTACCATTGGATAGGAAACAGTTTCTAAACGTGTTAACATTTTGTCTGTGAGTATAACAGAACGGATATGGCAGGCGAAAACCCGAGGAATTTCTGTCCTGGAAAAAGTGGTTTTGACACATTGCCTCATTTGGAACCCCTCCCTTATGAAAATGCCCATATAAGGGCATATGAATGCAGTACCTATTGCTTCCTCTGGATGTCAACAGTCTCGAGAAAGTGTTTTGATTCTTTTTAGCTGCTTTTAGATTGTAGAAGAAGACGAATAAGGAAGTGGCCACACAGATGTCAATAGAAGAAAATGCGCGTTCCCGGCTGGCGCGCTCTGTGGTTTTTTCCTTTCTTATCGCCCAGTTTATATTCCGGTTGAAGTGTTCCTAAGGATACATTTACAATCATGTTTGATTGTTCTTGGACAAGTTTATAGGTATAAGTTGAACGAGTTCTCTTCACGCTTCAATGGAGGAGTCGACGCTGTATTTTCTCATTATAACGCGCCAACCAAACGGAGATTTATGGATATAATACATTACTTTTTCTAACAAAAGAACCATGGATTGTCTTCGTTGGACACTTGGGAAGCCCTCAGCAGAAGTTCTTCAAAAGGTAATTGATTTGTTTTCGCTGTGAAATGTGTTATGTGTGAACCGCGATGGCTTATGAATTTATGGTAATAGGAAAAATGTGGGGTGCTATCCTCAAACAATCAAATGTGGTGCTTTCGCCGTAAAGCCTTTTTGAAATCTGACAACGCTGTGATATTGCCAAGAAGCAGAGCTTTTGATGACTATGCAACACTTGTATATTGATGCATGTTTAATAATTCAACTTTTGGATTTTGAATTTGGTGCCTTGCTAGCGCCCCACCGCTCCCTAAGAAGTTAACCTCTCTGCGCTAGGTGGGACGGTCACGTCCCTCATCTACAACATCCGGTGAAATTGCAGAGCGACAAATTCAAATTACAGAAATACTAATTTTAAACATTCATGAAAATACAAGTGTTGCACACCATTCAAAAGCTTAGAATCTTGTTAATCTAACAGCGTTGTCAGATTTCAAAAAGGCTTTACGGCGAAAGCAGAACATTTGATTGTCTGAGGACAGCGCCCCGCACACATATTCAATTAGCATAATAACATAACCAGCAGAGGTGTCACAAAACTCAGAAATAGCATAAAATATATTGCTTACCTTTAAAGATCTTCATCTGATGGCATACCCAAGTGTCCCGGTTACGCAATAAAAAGGTCCTTTTGTTCGATAAAGTCCCTCTTTATATTCATAAAGCTCCGTTTGGTTGGCGCGTTTTGTTCAGTAATCCACCTGCCCAAAGGCGTTCATCCATGCAGACAAACAATATCCCAAAAGTACCGGTAAAGTTCATCGAAACAAGTCAAACAGCATTTCTAATCAATACTCAGATACCCTAAATTGAATATAAACAATTATATTTCAGACGGAATATAGCCTGATGAATAGAAGAGAAAAAGAGCTGAGAGCGCGCTGACTGTTATGCGCAAAATTCATAATAGGACATTTGACGTGACCTCAGGAAGAACTTCTCTAATTTCTTGGTTTTTCAAGATAAAAGCTTGAAACCATTTTCTAAAGACTGTTGACATCTAGTGGAAGCCATAAGACCTGCAATCTGGGAGCTATTCCCCTATATAACCAATAGGCCTTCAACTGAAAACTGGTCACCTCAAAAAATCCCACTTCCTGGATGGATTATGCTCGGGTTTTCACGTGCCATATCAGTTCTGTTATACTCACAGACATTATTTTAACAGTTTTAGAAACTTCAGAGTGTTTTCTATCCAAAGCTACTAATTGCATATCCTAGCTTCTGGGCCTGAGTAACAGGAAGTTTACATTGGGCACGTTTTTCATCCGAACTTCAAAATACTGCCCCCCTAGCTCAAACAGGTTAAACAGCTTGGAAAATTCCAGAAAATGTCATGGCTTTAGAAGCTTCTAATTGACATAATTTGAGTCAATTGGAGGTGTACCTGTGGATGTATTTCAAGGCCTACTTTCAAACTCAGTGCCTCTTGGCTTGACATCATGGGAAAATCAAAAGAAATCAGCCAAGACCTCAGAAAAAAAATGGTAGACCTCCACAAGTCTGGTTCATCCTTGGGAGCAATTTCCAAAAGCCTGAAGGTACCACGTTCATCTGTACAAACAAGTACGCAAGTATAAACTCCATGGGACCATGCAGCCGTCCTACCGCTCAGGAAGGAGACGCGCTCTGTCTCCTAGAGATTAAAATACCTTGGTGCGAAAAGTGCAAATCAATCCCAGAACAACAGCAAAAGACCTTGTGAAGATGCTGGAGGAAACAGGTACAAAAGTATCATTATCCACAGTAAAACGAGTCCTATATCAACATAACCTGAAAGGCCGCTCAGCAAGGAAGAAGCCACTGCTCCAAAACTGCCATAAAAAAGCCAGACTACGGTTTGCAACTGCACATGGGGACAAAGATCGTACTTTTTGGAGAAATGTCCTCTGGTCTGATGAGACAAAAACAGAACTGTTTGGCCATAATGACCATCGTTATGTTTGGAGGGAAAAGGGGGAGGCTTGCAAGCCGAAGAACACCATCCCAACTGTGAAGCACAGGGGTGGCACAATCATGTTGTGGGGGTGCTTTGCTGCAGGAGCGACTGGTGCACTTCATAAAATAGATGGCATCATGAGGAAGGAACATTATGTGGATATATTGAAGCAACATCTCAAGACATCAGTCAGGAAGTTCAAGCTTGGTCGCAAATCGGTCTTCCAATTGGACAATGACCCCAAGCATACTTCCAAAGTTGCGGCAAAATGGCTTAAGGACAACAAAGTCAAGGTATTGGAGTGGCCATCACAAAGCCACTGGGTATGTGAGTATATTGATAGAAAATGTAAGTCTGCTTTGATGGCAGATTGAAACCTGTTATCAGCATGGATATTGAGGGGATAGCGGAAAACTACTAAAGTGTAGTTTCTGGGGATGGTCAATCGAAAAGTGAGTGTAGGGCAATATTTGTTACATTTATAACAGGAAAGTATAGGGACTTCACTTACCCTAACCAATGAAACTATAAACGCTTATGGGATTTTCCCGGTCTGTTTAATACATACATATATATATATATATACACACATATACACACATATACACACACACACACACATACATATATATACACATATAAAATTCTCCGCAGTAAGAGTTAGGGAGAATTAACACGGAATGTAAACATAACTTGTAACAACGTAAAAAAACAAATGAGGGTTTCCATCAAATTAAAAATCATTGCGGAGTAAATGTGATGTAATTTAGGAATTTCATTATGTTGCAAGGGAAAATATAATCTGCTTTTATTGACCTTGCCATATCTGTTTTCAAATCAATGAATGTTGATTCAACTCGTTGACTGCTAAATCCCCTTTGCAGATGTGAAATCTTTGCAAAGAAACACGGATTAACTTTAAGGCTATTTTCTGGTAATTGTGCTGTCATTATGTGCCAGATGTTAAGACTACAAACCATTATAATTGGGTTATTTGAGGGATTTACTTGTCATTTCAATAGCATTAGGTCTATGTTACTGACTGAATTGAAGTTGTGGGCAGAAAGAGGCTCAAGTATTGTGACCTATTTTTCCTTAGGAATTGGCTGATGAATTAATGTTCATCTTTTAATAAGTGTGAAGCAGAAAGGGAATATCCTATAGAGGTTGGTATTAAAAATATAGAGTAATATTGTTTGGGTTGACAAATGAAAACAATGCCTTTAATAATGTGATTGTAAATATGTTAGTGGTTTTTGGATAGTCTCTAATAATGCCATGTTTTAGTCTGCGGGTGAAAGCGAGTCGTGCTTGCTGGGCTATATCAGGCTGTAAGGGACGCAGTGGGACATTTGAAGCAGAGGTCTGAATAGTTAATCGGAAACGTTCTTTGACAGTTTCTGGTTATTGTTGCTCAGTTTTGTAATTTAGGTAACACCAGTGAATTTGAGCAGGAAGGTAATGTCATTTAAAACGATAATCTGTTTCCATTACATGGAACAGTGGCAAGTATATTGAATATTGAGCTGATGGCACCAACTTTTTTGAAGGTCCTAGATTTGTTAAAACAGGATTTATATTGACTAAATTAATGCAACAGTTTAAAATGATATGATTACCAGAAAGGGGCTCTGGGATTGTTTACTTTAGAAGGTGTCTATTCCTCATAATGGGACACTATAATATCTGATATGTTTTGAGCAGGATTCTTTCTTCCAGGACTGATGGAAGTCCACTACAGTATGTATGTTAAGGGGAGCTCCCAGATTAAATAAGGAAATAGGGAGGAAAAAAACATGTTATTTTTTATTTCACCTTTATTTAACTTTATTTAAATGAGAACAAGTTCTCATTTACAACTGCGACCTGGCCAAGATAAAGTAGAGCAGTGCGACACAAACAACAACACACAGAGTTACACATGGAATAAACAAGGATACAGTCAATAACACAAAAGAAGAAAAAAAGAAAGTCTATATACAGTGTGTGCAAATGGCGTGGGGAGGTAGGAAATAAATAGGCTATTGTAGTAGGCTATAGGAGCTATAGTAGCGAGGTTTTTACCCTACATCATGAATGTCTGTTAGTGTTTCAATACCATGTCTGATTTATTGTGTGGGATTATTTTATTTGGTTTCAGTGGGGTTTTCATGGGTTAGAACCAAGGTATCTTGAAAGGAGTACAAACTTGGAATTTTCTGAAGTTTTATCTTCTGAGTTTTAATTGAACATGTATTCTTTTGATAAGGAATATACTGAATAAACTGTAACTGTTTAGTGTGGTTTGATCACCCTCACTGGAAAGCCAAGAGATGATTTGTTGACGATTTAAGGTCATTTGTAATACTGATTTGAAGGAAATTTATAATACTGATAATTATGGAGATATTTATAATTAATAGTTGTGTGTGTGATTCGGACCACGAGAAGGATAGAACTGTCTCTGGTCTATTTTTATATTCCTTGAATCAAGTTGTGGGTACAATATTTTTCTTTATGGAGTTATTATGGGTAGTGAATCTAATTTGATTTTGTTATTTTAATTACACAGTCACTATGGTGAGTCATGTGTCAAAATGGGGGAATTACCAATCTTTTTGAGGTCTTTGGATTGAAGTTTACACAGTGATATGTCGTGATGTATTGAGTGATATATGAAGGAGTGCATTGTTTGTTCTGTTTTGTTTCGATAAACCTCACCAGATTGGGTCTGCTGGATGATCGGGATAATTTCCTGATCCTATGACTCTGCGATGAGGTTGACAGTGTGATAAGGGGAGTATAACCAATTTGGAATGTATTGTTATTCTCTTTGACATTTGTTTTAGAGATTTGTATTAATAATATTGGTTCGAAGTAATAATTTGTCATATAGTAGATCATTTGTCTGGATTTCCTGAACCAGATATGAACTGAACTGAATTCCACACCAAAGTTCTCAACTGTGCCTGTAATTGAGACTTTTATTTTGGGGTATCAGGTTGATTGAGGAAGTTTACACACTGCTAATTGTATAGTTATTTAGACTAAGAATGCTTTGAGATACCAATTTGTCATTAACATGACAGTGTAAGACAGGGATAAGCGGGGGCTGTAATGATGAAAAGGTAATACTGGTAATAAGTAGTAAAAACTGTCTATTTATGGTCCTGTTTGTACATTTATATTCTAACTGTATTGAATTTGAGTGATCTACTCAACGTGGAGCACAAAATTTGGGTTGAATAACATTGATAGTAGGGGTTTTATTTCACCTTATCAGAATTATAATAAAGCGCATCAATACATATGGCTTTCTTTTGTAGCCGGAGGCTAAGTACATACGGGGACAGAATGTTTTCATAAGAGTGTGCCAAATGATAGGTGACCATTACTGTACATTCATACCCCAGGGTGAGGGTAACTTTACTATTGTAGTGGAACATCTGAAAGAGCTCAGTGGTGATTGGAATCAGTTTGGATGGGTTCAGTAATTATCTGGTGTTATGGGAGCTACAATATTTCAATGGTTGATTTATGCCTTAGTTATTTATTTTTTACAATAATGCTGATTAATACTTGTGTTAAGAAATTGTGCCTCAAAGCCATTGAGACTATTCTTGCAATGCCATTACTGACCCCTGAATGAGATGCCTCAGAACCCTATTTACCTGATTTATTTCCTATGCCTGATTACATGTCTTATGAAGACTATGATAATCCATAACACAGAGGTAAACATATTGAGTTAATGGTGCAGTCCATAGGCCATGCTCATGGCGGGAGTTATGTGAATGGTGCTCCCAAGGTAGGGTTAATGGCCTACCGTCATGGTGAACCTGAGACAATATTGACAGTCTCAATGAAGCTATTGCCTTGTGTGGTGATAATGTACTGATGTTTGAATACATATATTCCTTTCCCCCTTCTGAGAATGAATTGCACTATATGAAGGGTTGAAACTCAATGACAACAGAGGTCATTTACAATTGTAATGTACTAAGTGTAAGAAAGATTATCCCCCCTCATGTTAATGCTTGTTTAATGGAAATACTCAAGTCATTTTCTATTGGGTTGAGACTTAGTCTCAAAAGGGAGGAAATGTCGTGGGAAATTACATAATTAGTCATTCTATCCCATGTTTTACTGCTTAAAGAATAGTCTCTTGTTATATGCTAGTGTTTTTCTAACCTGATACAAACTTGTCTTAGTGTGACTTAGTCATAAGACTGGGCTTACAGCTAAGAGAAGTTTGGTTGCAACCGCAGCATGTGAAATCCCGTGGGTTTACCATCCACAAAAATGCACATGTATGGAACCATAAGGAAAGGAGTACATTATAGTGTTTGTTGTTGTGTGAATGTAGTTAGACAGTTGAGCCCTCGGACTATCAACCTTGTGCTATCTTAAATTTACACAGACAAAGAATTACCTTTTACACACTAGCTGCTGACTGCCACGTATACAGAACGGGGTTGTATGTATATTCTCTATAAAAGCATTGAACCGGCACTGTTCATTAAGCTTTTCAACTATGCACTGTTTAGTGGGTTGTTGATTCTCAATTTTTGCAAATCTTATGATAAAGTGTTGTTTGAAAGAATCTGCAGTCTCTCCTCCCTTTTATTAGATATTCCACGACAGGAGGAGCACACTTTTTGTTAGGTTTAACTTATAACCAGAGAATGTCCCAAAACCTTGTAGCATGTCCAATAGATAGGGTATAGACTACACAGGGTTAGATATGTATAAAAGAAGAATGTCTGCATATAAGGACACCTTGCGAGTTATGTTGCACCTTAGTATTCCCTTAATCCTCTCCTCCACGTGCAGGGCGATAGCAAGAGGCTCTATAGCCATATCAAATAGGAAAGGGGATAAACAGCAACCCTACCTGGCCCCCCTGTGGAGAGGGAGGTAGCTAGAAATAAAATTGTTGGTGAGAACAGAAGTTACTGGGGAGGAGTACAAAATCTTAATTCAGGAAAGAAATGACAGGCCAAACCCAAATCTCTAGTACTGTAAATAGATATTCCCACTCAACCCGGTCTAAAGCCTTCTCAGTATCAAGAGAGACAACAACCTTTGGCTGTCGAGTTGAGAGGGCAGAATAAAGAACATTAAATAGCCGGTGCATATTATAGAAAGATTGCCTTCCTGAGATAAATCCGGTTCGGTCAGAGTTAATTATATTAGGCATCACTGTCTCTAAATGGCGCGAGAGGACCTTAGTGAGAATTTTATAATCACAGCACAAAAAGCTTATAGGGCAGTATGAGCCACAGTCTATGGGATTATTGTCCTTTTTAAGCAAAACCGAAACAGTCACCTGGGTAAGTGTCTGGGGGAGCTTCTGACTAGAAAGGATTTCATTGCACATTGAACTGAGGATAGGGGATAGTTTAGAGGAGAATTCAATAGGGAAGCCATCAGGCCCAGGAGCTTCACAGCTCTGCATGGACTGGATTGCCAGAGTAGCTTCATCATCACTTATTGAGGCATCCATGTTAGTTTGTTCTATCTGAATTGAGACAGGGGATGTCCAGATTGTATAGAAATGCATGCGTACAAGATGCGTCAGGAAGAGCCTCTGACGAATAAAGAGCAGAGTAGAATTGCTTGAATTGATTGTTGATTTCTTTGGGAATGGTAGACTATAAATCAGCTGCAACACAAATTTCAGGTATGGTGCTACTAGCAGCGGATTGTCGAAGCTGGTGAGATAACTTGCCAGCTTTCTCTCTGTGTTCATAAAATGTCTGCCTCAACTTAAACATAAGCTGCTCTGTTTGTTTAGTGGAAAGATAGTCAAATTCCGATTGGTGTAGCAGTCTCTCTTTGTAGAGTTCAGCTGTCGGAGAAGAGGCATATCTATTGTCCTTGTCCACACCTAGAATGAGTTAGCTCCGATAAGCGTTTAGTGCGCTGTTTATTGTCATACGCTGTGTATGAAATAATTTGTCCCCTTAGATATGCTTTTAACGACTCCCACACAGTAGAACGAGACACATCAGGGGTGCAGTTGAACTGAAAAAAGACATCAATGTGAGTTGATATGTATTTTTTAAAGACACTACAGGATAGTAGTAGTGGGTCAAGTCGGCACGCACGTTATGACACAGTACTGTCCGGAAAGCGGATTTCTAGCTAGACAGGGCTATGGTCTGAGATAACGATACTGTGATATTGGCTATTAGCTACATAAGGAAGAATTATATTGTCCAGCAGGAAAAAGTCAATCCTAGAGTATGAGTGGTGGACTGGAGAAAAAAGAAGAAGTACTGTTTAACAGTGGGATGGCTCCTCTTCCATGGAACAGACTATTATAGGATTCTGGAAATGAGTTGATTACTGCACCTGATTTTGAAATTCCATTGTTGGGCTTCGGTCTGGATCTGTCTAGACTTGGATGTAATACACAATTGAAACCTCCACCCAGTATCAAATGATGAGCGTTAAGGTCGGAAAGTGTTGCAATGAGGTCTGAGAAAAATTGACCGTCATCCCAATTAGGGGTTAGCCAGAACAGCCTGTGCGCTAAACTATTTCCCCAACACTATAATATATTAGGATCTGACAATTACTTTGGAGGAGACAAACGGGGTGCCTTTACTGATAAGGATGGTTACCCCTCTGGCCTTAGCACCAAAGTTGGAGTGAAATATTTGGTCGACCCACTCTCTCTTTAGTTCATCATGGTTGCTGGACCGGAGATTGGTCTCTTGGAGAAAAACAATGTCCGGACTTAACTTCTTTGGGAGCAGCACACGAGGTGACCGTTTTGGAGAGCCTGGCATGCCCAAAGTAAAATGCCTCCCATTCAGGCCCAGAAAATAGGATATGCACATATTTAGTACCATTGGATAGGAAACAGTTTCTAAACGTGTTAACATTTTGTCTGTGAGTATAACAGAACGGATATGGCAGGCGAAAACCCGAGGAATTTCTGTCCTGGAAAAAGTGGTTTTGACACATTGCCTCATTTGGAACCCCTCCCTTATGAAAATGCCCATATAAGGGCATATGAATGCAGTACCTATTGCTTCCTCTGAATGTCAGCAGTCTCGAGAAAGTGTTTTGATTCTTCTTAGCTGCTTTTAGATTGTAGAAGAAGACGAATAAGTGGCCACACAGATGTCAATAGAAGAAAATGCGCGTTCCCGGCTGGCGCGTTCTTTGGTTTTTTCCTTTCTTATCGCCCAGTTTATATTCTGGTTGAAATTTTATACTATTTATACAATTTATACATAAAACTGTTCCTAAGGATGCATTTACAATTATGTTTGATTGTTCTTGGACAAGTTTATAGGTATAAGTTGAACGAGTTCTCTTCACGCTTCAATGGAGTAGTCGACGCTGTATTTTCTCATTATAACGCGCCAACCAAATGGAGATTTATGGATATAATACATTACTTTTTCTATCAAAAGAACCATGGATTGTCTTCGTTGGACACTTGGGAAGCCCTCAGCAGAAGTTCTTCAAAAGGTAATTGATTTGTTTTCACTGTGAAATGTGTTATGTGTGAACCGTGAAGGCTTATGAATTTATGGTAATGGGATGCTAATGTGGTGCTTTCACCGTAAAGCCTTTTTGAAATTTGACAACGCTGTGATATTGCCAAGAAGCAGAGCTTTTGATGACTATGCAACACTTGTATATTGATGCATGTTTAATAATTCAACTTTTGGATTTTGAATTTGGCGCCTTGCATTTCACCGGGTAGTGTCGGGAGTGGGGCGCTAGTGCCCCAGTGATCCCTAAGAAGTTAGACTTAAGATGAGCATACACTCGGCTACGCTTGACCGCATGGTTAATTCCAGCTGATAAAGCAAGTGGAGCCTCGAGTATGTGAATTAGGCATAGTCAGAGTAATTCGAAATGAATGTTCGTATACTCACATGGCCAAGGTCAGAATAATAAAATATAAAGAAAATAAAAAACAGCTAAAAACAAAATACCCAGAAGAAAACTTTGGACCCCTCTGCTGGCCTTCCCCCTGTTGGAAGGCTGCATCTACCTCTCCTAGACTAGAGCAAAATACTACCATGTTAAACTGAACCTCAGTAGAGCTCTATCCAGAGTGAACCTAATCAAGTTTACACATAGGTAGGAAAGGATTCTGGAGGGAACCTCCTCAGTTCTCTAATGTGTCTTATGCAACATGCATATTTGAAGGATAAGAAAAAATACATATATAAAAAAAAAAGAAAAAAAAAGAAAATCTGTATATGTCCGCCCGTCCCCTGTCCTGCAGTATTATTTACTGTCTGTACAACCTGCGGTCCCGTGCCAGCAGCCATTAAGCACCAAGGCGGAACAACCAGTCAAATAGTAAAGAATAATACACATGGTCCTTTGGGAGTACAAACTTGTAGGTATTAAACATGCTCACAGTATGTCAGTAGGGTATCCTATCAAGGCATGGAAAGAGAGCTCAGTGGCTAGCCTTAGGTAGCGACTAGGCTAATTATTATCACACCATCTAGCGCCGAGGCTGTCTAGCCGCAGCTAGTTGGTAAAAGCTAATTGTGCCATGTACTGTAAATAAAATACTAATCAAACTATTGTCCTTGTAAGAACATATCACAATATACATACCATCATAACGTTAAGTTAATGGAAGAATAATTGTAATTTTTAGGCAGCAGGGTGGAAGCAGCTTTCTTTAAAAAAAAAAATTGCGCCCCAATTTTGTGATATCCAATTGGTAGTTACAGTCTTGTCCCATCGCTGCAACTCCCGTACGGACTCGGGAGAGGCGAATGTCGAGAGCCATGCGTCCCCCGAAACACGACCCAGCCAAGCCGCACTGCTTCTTGATACAATGCCCGCTTAACCCAGAAGCCAGCCGCACCAATGCATCATAGGAAACACCGTACACTTGGCGACCGTGTCAGTGTGCATGCGCCTGGCCCGCCACAGGAGTCGCTAGAGCGCGATGTGACTTGTTGTCGTTGTTGTTTCAACATTTTACGATGAAAAGGCCAAAAATGTCAGAAAAAAAATGCTAATTAGTGAATTGGATTTGATTCCTAATTAAATGTTACAAAATCAACACGGTAGAGAAGGTGTTGGTCAAGTATTAATGGTAAAGTGTTCGGCCTGGACAGGAGCACAGAGAAAATGAGTCTTCACATTGTTATCGTCGTAGTTTTAGTCATGAAAAATATACTGTTGACAGTATTTTACATCATAGCTATTGTTGACAAAATTTATGTTGTCTACTGAGGTCTTGTAAGAGCTCCTGTGGACAATTATAAACTCAGCAAAAAAAGAAACGTTTTCAGCAAACTTGACATGTGTAAATATTTGTATGAGCATAACAAGATTCAACAACAGACATAAACTGAACAAGTTCCACAGACATGTGACTAACAGAAGCTGAATATTGTGTCCCTGAACAAAGGGGGTAAAGTAAAAAGTAACTGCACCAGATTGCACCAGATTTGCCAGTTCTTGCTGTGAGATGTTACCCCACTCTTCCACCAAGGCACCTGGGATCTTCGCTGGCCATGGCAGAACACTGACATTCCTGTCTTGCAGGAAATCACGCACAGAATGAGCAGTATGGCTGGTGGCATTGTCATGCTGGAGGGTCATGTCAGGATGAGCCTGCAGGAAGGGTACCACATGAGAGAGGAGGATAGCTTCCCTGTAACGCACAGCGCTGAGATTGCCTGCAATGATAACAAGCTCAGTCCGATGATGCTGTGACACACCGCCCCAGACCATGACGGACCATCCACCTCCAAATCGCTCCCACTCCAGAGTACAGGCCTCGGGTGTAACGCTCATTCCTTTGACGATAAACGCAAATCCGACCATCACCCCCTGGTGAGACAAAACCGCGACTCGTCAGTGAAGAGCACTTTTTGCCAGTCCTGTCTGGTCCAGCGACGGTGGGTTTGTGCACATAGGCAACGTTGTTGCCGGTGATGTCTGGTGAGGACCTGCCTTACAACAGGCCTACAAGCCCTCGGTCCAGCATCTCTCAGCCTATTGCGGACAGTCTGAGCACTGATGGAGGGATTGTGCGTTCCTGGTGTAACTCTGGCAGTTGTTGTTGCCATCCTGTACCTGTCTCGCAGGTGTGATGTTCGGATGTACCGATCCTGTGCAGTTTTTGTTACACGTGGTCTGCCACTGTGAGGACGATCAGCTGTCCGTCCTGTCTACTTGTAGCGTTGTCTTAGGCGTCTCACAGTACAGACATCGCAATTTATTGTCCTGGCCACATCTGCAGTCCTCATGCCACCTTGCAGCATGCCTAAGGCACGTTCACGCAGATGAGCAGGGACCCTGGGCATCTTTCTTTTGGTGTTTTTCCAGAGTCAGTAGAAAAGCCTCTTTAGTGTCCTACATTTTCATAACTGTGACCTTAATTGCCTACCGTCTGTAAGCTGTTAGTGTCTTAACGACCGTTACACAGGTGCATGTTCATTAATTGTTTATGGTTCATTGAACACGCATGGGAAACAGTGTTTAAGCCCTTTACAATGAAGAGAAGTTATTTGGATTTTTACGAATTAACTTTGAAAGACAGGGTCCTGAAAAAGGGACGTTTATTTTGTTGCTGAGTTTATATGATCTAGTACTGTAAACTGGTTCAACTCACTGTGCTTTTGTCCTTCAGCAGTTTCTCAATGACTTCTATCAGGAGATCCTTCTGATCCTGGTCCAGGCTGAGGAGAAGGAGGAGGAAAGCTTTGATACAACTCCAAGTTCCAAACACACACACAGAAAAACACCCATACGTGCACAAACACACCCACCCACACCCTACCTGTAGAGTTTCTGGATGGCGTGGGCGGATGTTTTCCTGACGTAAGGGGACATGTCGGAGGCAGCCTCCTTGATGGCCAGCATCATGATGGGAACGATGATGGGGACTCTGATACTGGACAGAACCCTGAGAGCACTGGCTCTGATCAGCTGGTTAGGGTCCTGGCAGAGGGAGAGATAGTCGGTATTAGTATTATCTACACCTTGAGACAGAGGAAAAATAGAAAGGAATGGAGACAGAAATCATGTGGTGTGAGATACTGAAGACATGATACAGCACTACACTAAAACGACATCACATACACCCACACAGGTAGGAAGTGAAGCATGGTATAGAGCTAGCAGGGGTTGAAATCAGAGGTTGAAAGTAGTTTTCCAGCTCTGGGTATGATGATGATGGGGTGGCCTCTAAAAACACCACTGTTGTCCCGTGACCTCACATAGAGACAGACAGACTCTCTTTAACAGCTCAATACTTCTCCACAACACACACACACACACACACACACACACACACACACACACACACACACACACCTTTAAACACATGCATGCACACACCAAACATGACACTTTTGTCTAAGAGTACAAGTGTGTGGGAATTCAAACGGTAGAACCCTCAGCATCAAAGCCTGCTGCGCGCGCGCGCACACACACACACACACGTTACCTTGAGGGCCCTCTGAAAGGTGCTGATGGACAGTAGAGCCAGGTCCTGCTGCTCCTCTGCATACCTCACCAGGTACACATACACCAACTTCTTCAGCTGGAACACACACATACTTTGAATTAGTCATTGATACACCCTTATTTTTAGACAAATTCTAAATCCATTCATTAGCTTTTGGGTTGAGCACAGACAGTCCACATTACAGAATGTGTAGGTAACACTGTTCTTTGACAGTGGAGAGAACAGTGCTTTGGCTAGACGTCAGATGTATGTCTTGGTTTAGTTGTTTTAAAGGGGGAAAGCAGAGGTTGAAAGTGTTCCTGTTTGATATTATAACAGTCTAGATCCCATGTTGTTTCAGGGAGAGCAGAGAATGAGCAAAACATTTTTTTTTTAATTCAGAAACTTTCAGTAGCGTTATCGCTTCCTCCCTTCCTCTACACTCACTCACTCACTCCTTCCCTCCCCTCCTCCTCCTCCTCCTCCTCCCTCACTTCCTTCCCTCCCCTCTCCTCCTCACTTCCTTCCCTCCCTCCCTCACTTCTCCCTTCACACGTAGGATACTGAGCTAATATTTGTCCAGTGTCTGACTTTGTCCAGTGTCCGACTTAAAGGTTGGCCCTTTCATGATTCACCAGTGTTATTCGGTGTGTGTACGGGGAGGTTCAGCTGTGGTGAAACACAGTTTTCAATCATTCCAGTAATTAGTTGGTGAATTAACAGCATTACTGACTAAGAGGGGACATAACCCATCTGGCCTCGTTTGAGGGGAATCACATCATATCGACAACATTACAGAAAATAGATGTTCAAAACTAGGAATACTAATCAAATAAGCTAGTGATTGAATATTCATTATCAGATCAGTCATCATATAGTCTAGCCTCCCCTTCCCCCATACTACCCTCGTTTTCACACTCATACACACACTTCCGGGATGTCTAGTCTCAGGGTGTTGTTTCTAGAACTGGTTGAAGAAAACAAAGCATCCTGATATTAAATCACATTATTCCTTCAATACTCTGTGTCCTGTGCTGCTTTCTGATTAGAGACAATCAATAACACACAGCACTACACAGGCCTGCAGAGGAGAGAACAAGCGGGGGGGGGTTTAGAGAGAGGGTGGAAAGAGAGGTGAGGACAGACAGAGAGATGCAGAGGCCCAGAGAGGGATCTAGCACTACCCTAGCAGCTGGTGTGTGTGAGGGGGGAGAGAGAGGACGTGACCATGGGCTCTCCTCTGCCAATTACCCCCCACCAACCTGCTCCAGTTCCCTACCATGGGCTGCCCTGTCATACACACACCCCTTCGTACTGCCTGTTTATTCTCCTGATCAATATTACCAGGCGTGGGGAACTCATCTGGCCGGGCAGTGGTTCTGTGATCTCATACTTGCAGTGGGGAGATGTCCTCCATGTTCTTTCAGATAGAGCCTTCTAAATGTTTTCAACCATGTTGTGCAAATAGAATGGCTGCTCAGTGTAGGTGTGTGTGGATGATGCCCTACCTCTATATTCTTACTGGCCACGTTCTTCACCACTGCTGGGAACAGCTCGGAGGCATTCTTCCCCTTTGCGATCAGCTGTAGATAGAAAATCACTTACATGTTTCACCACAGTCATAATCCATATCACACTACAGCAATGTACTGCATCTACTTATACTTTTTTCAAAGGAGGATTTAAAAAAAAAAAATATGTAAATGAATTGAGACTATAAAATTGAAGTACACTTGAACTGAGTTAGCAGTGCACTTAGCTGATGTGCACTTACCAGGCTTGGAATGTGTGTATAGGTTCTACTACTCACCCCAACAACCCTCTTCATGGCCTCCAGTTTAAGCGACTCCTTGTTGCTCTCAAGCATCTCTTTAAGGTCATCATTCCTGGGGGGAGAAAGAGATTACAAAATGTACAATACGCTATTTAATATTATCACACAGCTTATTTGCATAGCAGATGCGCGTTTGTACACCAGACAACTCTCACTGATGTAGCCAGGAATTGATTCATGAATTTCAATAACTTAAGAATGGAAAACTGTGGTGCACAGAGAGTTTGACTTGGAAATTGTTTGCATAGTCAATTAGACACACACTTACCCCAACAGACATGCCACCAGGGGTCTTTTCACAGTCCCCAGGTCCAGAACAAATTCAAGGAAACATACAGTATTATACAGAGCCATGATTGCATGGAACTCCCATCTTATATAGCGCAAGTGAACAGCAAACCTGGTTTAAAAAATAAAGCAACACCTCACGACACGCCTACCTACTTGTGTGTATGCACTGACATGCATGTGTAACTGTTCATGTTTTATATGTAAATTGTAAAGTATTTTGTCTGTAATGTCTTTTTAGTCCCTAGTAAAACTAGATGTCGCCAATGGCGTCAGCGATTGGGGATCCTAATAAATCAAAACAAATTGAACAACATGAAGGAGAGAGGGGGATGGGTCGAGAGAATAAAAAAAACAGAACTTAACCATATTGGGTGTTGTTACCAGGCGCAGAGAAAGCAATGTCAGGTCGTGAGTGACTCACGATAATGTCACAATCAACTAACACTAATCAGCTAGAGAGTTCAGGAAACGCTAGGCTACTTGGTAAACTTGAAGACACACATCACAAGCAAGTGCCAAGACTCACACTTCTGTACAGTACCCTTTGGTGTGTCTCTCATCGGGGCCTCCATTGGTGTGTGTGAGGTGCTGCTCCTCCTGGCTGAGTTCAGTCTTTAAGGTGAGCTGGAGGTTCTCAGCAGACACCAGAGCTGTCCTCACAGCCCCTGCGGCCTCAGAACGCAGCACAGAGAAACCCCGGTGACCATTCATACTGCTACAGCTTCTACAGGCCTGTCTGTTGCTCTCCTCTCGTCTCTGTCAGTCTTCCTCGCTCTTCTTTCTCCACTTCTGTCAGTAGGTAAGGGGAGACACAGGATGCCCTTGCAGCTGGCTAAACCTCTGGCCCTCACCCTGGCACAGACAGCTCGCCCTGGTGATCCAGTTATACTCTCTTCTGCTTTATTTCAGTCCCGTGACCTCTCTCTCTCTCTCTCTCTGAAGGGATGAAGTTCCCTGTCTGACAGATCCTTAGCCCATCAGTCAATTGCTACTTCTTCCGCTTCTTCTCCTCTTCATGTACTTTAGTTCTCTGTCTGTGTGTAGCAGTAGGGTGGTAGCTCAGTTGGTTCTCTCTGCCGGAGTCAGTGCTTGTAGTGTGGTAGTTTAGTTCTCTGTGTCTCTGCCTGTGACTGTGGCCACTTCCCTCTAGGGTAAACGGGAGGGCCTTATCAGCCTGAGGGTAAACACTGGGAAGCTTTCACCACCTCTGTCCACAGCACAATAGACCACCTTACACCCACGCCTGCCTTGTGCCCTCCCAGGGAACTGCTGCCAAGGCTGGGCTAGATAAAAGGCCCTGCCAGCCTTACACACTGCCAGGAGAACCACACGGAGTTAGGACAACACCCAACAACTCTACATGTAATTCTTCACATTTCAACCAGCCTAGTCTCTTTTCCTAAGTTTTTAATTCTGGGAAGCGATTCTACAATCAACCATCCGTGAGGAAGCTATGGTAATTCACTCACATAATGACCAGCAGGATAAGGCTGCTCCAATCAGCTGGTTTATTAGCTGCCGTTACATAGGCTAGTATTGTCTGCCGTGTCCTTTAATAACCAGCGTGATAATGTCTAACATTTTGGCCCCCTTGATGCAGGCTAGCTTAATGTCGGACTTCTCATTCAATTCCACAGTAACGGAATTATGCTTTGACTCGGATTCTTCACTTTAAAATGTGTGCCAAACAAAAACCATTGATTTCCAAGTTTAACAAACTCTATGGACAAGGACTACTTCGAACAATTTACATATCACAAAAACAGACTGTGCAGATGCAAAGTTTAGTAACCGAATTACAGTAAAATCTGTTTTTTGTGACCACGTTTCCAAAAAAACTCTTAAATATCTGCTCTGAATTATGATTAAAAGATGCCTGCAGATTACATCATGGGTCCCTGTTCTGTACTATACAAAAAAGCATAATTATGGATATGAATATCATTGTCTTCATGGTGATGTATTCTGAAAAGGTATACAAAGGTAGAAATTAGGGATGCAAATGTTGGTCAATTTTGCTGCCAACTAACTATAAAAATGAACAGTTGAAAAAAAAAATCTAAAAACAGTCAAATGTGACCGACCGGCTCAAATCAGTCTTAGGTAAAAAAATTGAAATTGTGTTTTTTTACATTGGATAAAAGTAGAGACTCAGAGCTACAAAATGGTATATCATACACTACAGTTGAGGAACAATGGGAAAGTAATTCTGCTTTGAAAGTTGATAAACTTGTAAACTCACTTTTGAGAAGATGGCCTTTACATTTTTTGGTACTACTACTGGAGAGCCCTTCTTTGTCTACACCCATTCAGCATTGTTCGCAACCTCTTAAACTGTAGCCCCACCCATCTCTTTAAGGGTTGATCCAAGCGTTCTGTACTAACAGCAGCAGTCAAGCACCCAAGCTAACTTTCTAGCTACTTCCAGAAACAAATATGAGAACAGCTCACTGAACATTACCCACCCAAGCAGAGCTGGTTAGGCTGTTATGTTATCCAGAGCGTTGGTGATTGCAACTGTGCTGTCAGATTGTCCGTTCATAAATTCTGAGCATTCAGAGCGCACACTGGACGCTCTGGCCGATGAGTAGGGTTGATCCGAACGGACTTACCTCACAACGGCAGTCAAGCACCCAAGTTAACTGGCTAACATTGGCTAGCTACTTCCAGACATAAGAGAACACCCCATTTTACTCACCCTAACAGAGCTGGTTAGGCTGTTTGTGTGTCTAACTGTGCTGCTGGCAACAATTTAATTACACTTTTTTCCCCCGACGTTTACTGACACCAGCCATTTTCAACGGGTGTTGAGCGTTCGCAAATTCATCAGTTATTCTGCGCTCTGGCACACTCAGATGAGAGTGCTCTGAAATCGGTGTAGATTGCCAGACTGAATTTACGAATCATACGCACCCGAAATGGTTACTTGCATAGTGGAGTCTTTTGTTAAGACGTGTAGCTAGCTAGCTAAACAATTAACCATAATCCCAACTAATGACATTACTAACCTGCATGAATCTGCAGGTAGCTAACCAACCAGGTTCAATGTTAGCTGGCTAACATTAGGCTATAACTAGCCAAGCAAATGGCTCTGAGATACGAATAATACGATCGTACAGGTAACATTAGCTAGCAAGCCAGCCAGCTAACGTTAGCTAGCTAACAGTACACTTTAACTTGAAATTAAAGCACTGTCAAAATTAGAAATATGTAATATCTGAAAATGTAGCTAGCTAGACTATCATGGATGGATGTGTCTCCTGTCAGATGCCATGGTTGCCCTTAGTTTGAAGATGTAATCCAGAGACAGGTGTTTTCTCCATCTCCTTAGCCATCATACTCAAATTTCACTGATTAAGAAAATCGGTCCTCCAGAAAGTGGAGCGCATCACTTATGCAGTTTCACTACACGATACACATGTATTTTAAGCTGCGTTAGACAGGATTACCTAGACATACTTAACAGCTCAAATAGACAGAGGCGTGTTATACGGCAGACCCAATCCAAACTCATCTCTCCGCATGTCCAGCCCACTCATTATCTCAGCCAATCACGGCTAGCGGGAAGGTTGCTCACTTTTTCTGTGGCTAAACCAACTAGGCTCGTAATTTAACCATTTTATTCATATTTACAGATGGCATACAAGTTTGCTATTAAGGTACATGAAAGTTCACATGTTCGAGAAGGCATTTCTGCCAAAAAACACATTTTGTTAAAAATAAAAAGTTTACGTTCAAACGGCTCAACTGTGAAGTAGTGACCAACAACACACACCTAGTTTCCTGAAACGGGTCACAAATGATGTGACCGACAGAAAATACTATGATTGCATATAAGGAATGAACAATTGTCATTAAGAGCTTAATGAAAAACATGCAACAATAGCAAGCCTATCGTCTTACAGTCAAAAGGCTATAGTCTATTACTGAACATGGCTCCCGAGAGGTGCAGCGGTCTAAGGCACTGCATCGCAGTGCTAGAGGTGTCACTACAGACTCTGGTTCGATCCCGGGCTGTATCACAACCGGCCATGATCGGGAGTCCCATAGGGCGGCGCACAATTGGCTCAGCGTCCTGGTTATGGTTTGGCCGGTGTAGGCCGTCATTGTAAATAAGAATCGGTTCTTAACTGACTCACCTAGTTAAATAAATAAAATACAAAAATAAAACATGTAGCTTCTGTAATGAAGAAGCTAATAAAACGTAATTTTCAAACATTGGCCAAAAGGCAATAGAGGGAAACCGCCATTCTAAACAGCACAGTTGATACTGTGAGATTTCAAAACCACGACTATAGACAAAAACAGCAGCTCTTTGCTGTATTGGTTGAGTAAATTCATGTTTAAGTTATTCAGCACAACACTTTTATAAGCCATAAGCCATTTATAAGCCATGTGTTCTCCCTACTTCTACTCACGCTACAACCAGCACTGCAGCTGCAATGAATGACTATAGCAAAGTGTTCCGATAAGCTTGCGTTGTTATTGGCGGCTTGCCTTTTTAATATTGAGAAATATTTCACTTTTTAAAATGGTCTGAGAACAACATTGGCAGGGCAATTCAAGCATATCCAATACGCAGTATTGGGCCTATAGCCTACTGTACAAACCTCATTGCACAGAACTGTTTTTAAACGGTTAACTGTATGCAATACCCTTCTTTTGCATATTTCGGTATTATTCTACAGACTGGCTATTACTGTAATGAGCTCCACCCCCAAACATTTGATTGGTTTCGGACCAGGCCAATCAGAAACAATCACAGACGTAAATGTTTCACAAGTCTGGAGATCACCAGCATAGTAGAGCAGTAGAGCACAGCACAGTAGAGTTCAATGGAGTACATTATACAGTACTCTGTGCTCTACTGTACTCTTCTTTACAGTACTCTACTGTGCTGTCCAAACTTGTGAAATATAGAATCTATGATAGGTTGACTTTTCAACGTCCATGGACGTCCGGTGCTCAGTGGGTGAGGATGCTTGCTACAGTAAATGCAAAGAGGGTAGGTCTCCCTCAATGTGAGCAAGACAAAGGAGCTGATCGCAGACTACAGGAAAAGGCGGGCCAAACAGGCCCCGGGTCGAGAGTTTCAAGTTCCTTGGTGTCCACATCACCAACGAACTATCATGGTCCAAACATATCAAGACAGTCGTGAAGAGGGCACGACAAAACCTTTCCCCCTCAGGAAACTGAAATGATTTGGCATGGGTCCCCAGATCCTAAAAAGGTTCTACAGCTGCACCACCGAGAGCATCCTGACCGGTTGCATCACCGCCTGGTATGGCAACTGCTCGGCATCTGACCGTAAGGTCAGGTAGTGAGAACAGCCCAGTACATCACTGGGGCCAAGCTTCCTGCCATCCAGGACCTATATAATAGGCGGTGTCAGAAGAAAGCCCAGAAAATTGTCAGAGACTCCAGTCACCCAAGTTATAGACTGTTTTCTCTGCTACCGCACGGCAAGCAGTACCGGAGCACCAAGTCTTGGGCCAAAAGGCTCCTCAACAGCTTCTACCCCCAAGCCATTAGACTGCTGAACAATTCATAAAAATCGCAACCGGACCCACCTCTCGTACACTGCTGCTACTCGCTGTTTGTTTGTTACCTATGCAGTCACTTGGCCCCCACCTACATGTACAGATTACCTCAACTAGCCTGTACCCCCGCACACTGACTCGTTACCGGTGCCCCCTTTATATAGCCTCGTTATTGTGTTACTTTTTAATTATTACTTTTTATTTTAGCCTACTTGGTAAATATTTTCTTCTTCTTGAACTGCACTGTTGGTTAAGGGCTTGTAAGTAAGCATTTCACGGCAAAGTCTACACTTTATGTATTTGGCACACGTGGCAAATAAAGTTTGGTTTGATTTGTTAGGTGTCATGGTCTGTGTCAGTAAGAGCCAGGAGATGCAACATTAACTGAAGAGAGAGAGGAGACAGCGCGGAAGAGAGAGAGGGAGACTGTTGTCCAGACTTATCAGTCTTGCTTTGACCACCAGACAACAGAAAGAGGGGGAAAAACACATAACAGTATGCCAGTGGAAAGGACAGTACCAGGTGACCCAACTGTGGTTTGTGACTACTATGATTAGCGATTTGGTAACAGAATTACGAGTTTTAATTACTTAATAATTCATAAACAAGCCTGATAACAGTAAAAACACTAATTAGTACAGTAGTCTACCTTTACTTGTTACTTCTGTGAACTTTCATTAGAAATGTTTAAACATCTTAAAGATGTGGGTTTTTGGTAAGGAATTACAAGGCACAAGGCAAAGAAGGCAAATAATTTCTCCAAAACGAAATATAAGTGTTGATATTAGTTGGCAGGGGAATGTGTGTTTCGATGCATTTCTAATACCCTTTAAGACTTTTTCTTGAAGATGTCTAAAACCCCTTTTCCATCCGTTTGACCAGAAATGAAAGCCTTTGCTTATTCCTAATTTCTAGGATGGGAAGTTGTTGAATAATGCACATATGACTTAGTAAAAAAAATTAAAAATAACTTCACTTTTATTTGACACCCAATTTGACATGCTCCTATGAACATCACATTGGTGCACAGAGGTCCTTCAAGATGGAAATGCCTTCCCCATTGACTTAAACAAGGTCCTCATAAATCCCTATAACAACATGGGAGACTGAACCACAATAAAATAATATGGCGTTTTAGGAAGCAGCTGATCACTTGAGGACAACCAGCCAGTCAGTCACATGTTGCTGTGCTGTGATTCAGTCAGGGCCATCGAGCAGAGAAGCAGAGTAGACCGTGAGGTAACAAGAGCCGAGGCTAATCAGAATAATCTACAGGAATGTGGCTTTGCCCCTGACTGTGTCACACGACAAACATTATTTAAAACTGCAAACAGAATAATTTTATTTCATTGGAGAATGCTGACTCAGACAAAGGCCATTTATTAATATCTTTATGAGCAAAAAGGTGCATTAGAGGATTAGGTTTACTGCCAATAAATGCATAACAAAGGCAAGTTAAACAAAAATAAAAATCCATCAGTGATTCACTGCTTTCTGATTTAACATTCAAGTCTGCCATCTAGTGTTATGGTACAATCATTGCAAGATAGAGAACTACACAGAGCAACATTCTCAGAAATCAATCTTCCAGTAGGTCTAAAAGTATTAATTGGGATAAAACCTTCACCTACCCTATGCTAACATCCATTCAATCAATAGAGATATACGAGAGGTGTGGGGCTAGTGAGTTGGTTTAATACAACAATGCTATCAGTCACTGACTTGAGTTTGGGGAGTTCCAGAAAAAAACCTCTTCATTTGAACAATATAATGTAAAGGGAATTAGACTATGATGATGGCATTTGCACAGCGCAAACATTTTCAATGAAACCCATGTTAGTACAAACATGGGAAATAGGCCCAATTATAGAGAAATACAGACAAACTAACAGTGGCTAATTCAAAGCTTCAATGATACTCAGGTTGAATTAAATTTCATATAAATGGCTGACTGCGAGACTTTGTGAGACAAAATGGCCTTGTCTGGAGCCAGCTGGGGAAAGACTAGCTTACTGATAGTAAAATAATAACTGATACCAATGCCCAGGGCATGGTTTGGGAAACACAGTTATCCCTCTCAAAACATACAACTGAGTAACTAAACTATTGGGCTCGTATTCAAGATCATAATGAATAAGATTAGCTATACCAAACTGATCCTAATTCAGCACACCTTCCCTGAGATCCTACGTGAATACAGGCCCTGATTTACAGTAACGCCACACCATGACAACAGGATGGCCAAACTGATGATAGACTGCCCTCTAGTGGTATCATCACTTGACGCTGACAGCTGAGGACCTCCTTTTACACTTTGTCAGTTCCATTTCATCTCTCTTTTTCAATTTTAAAGGGTCTGAATGGGTAGTTTACAAGGATTTACAAGTGTTGGGAATGTATAGTAGTCACTTTAGTTTATGACAGTGAGAGGGGAAGAAGATGTGGTCTTTTTTTCACCAGGGTTACAGGGCCTCAGAGGACCACATCACCCGACTTGGGCAGGCAGACCAACTACAACTGAGGATAGCCTATGTGCATAGCACAGCAAGCCTTATTTTGATATAGCTATTCATTTAGAATATTCTGACGCATTACAACATAAAACGACGTGATAGTGTGTAACGTAAAATATGTGTGCTAGTATTAAAAAGGGTGTTTATTTGTCATATTTTCTTTTGTTTCTGTCAACATGTCTTCCACGCAAACTGCATCTTTGATAACTGCTGGCTGTCAACAAAGGGTTTTCAAGCCTGAAGCTACCATAAAATATATTGCCAGCTAAACTAACTAAAGATGCAGCTGGTTTGACAGCTGTATATCTAGCTAGCTACCACCACCATGTTAGCTAGCTAATTAAATTGCAAACACAGCTTACACACAAGCAAGTTACTAAAATGCATTCTAGCTAACTGGCTTACTTTTTAAAGTCGACGCTGAACAGGCCAAATCCAGCCCCAGCGTTGGAGGAGGTCGGGGTAGTCTCCTGCCCAACCTCCACACCTGAATCAGTTCCTCCTTGGTCGTTGTACGACAAATTGTTCGTCGACATACTCAACATTTGACGTTTCGCAAGTGTACAGAAATGTTTATTGTGCAAAGCTAAACTATCGTATAACAAAATTCCAGTCGTTGTCGGTTTTATGATGCGAATTAGAAGGGGAAGGGATACAAAACTTTATCATGAACAAGCAACTTTTTTCCCTTATCCATGCAGAACCGGAAGTATGAGTTGGATAAGTTTAAGTCACATGACAGGGTGGATGATGAAGCGCCGGACCACCTCGTTGCCACGGTAACTATGAACGCAAGCCAATCAAATGACCTGAGGGGCGTATTCAATGACGCGCGTGCGCGCTAAACGAAAGTGGGAGTATTTTTGTTGCCCATCTACTGTTGATGCCCCATTTAAGTTGAGAGCCTATGAGAACGTCTGTGACAGGGTTTTTGCATGCAGGAAGAGTCATGTATGCTTTTTTACATAATAATGTAGGTTAGGAGAAAATATTACGTTATCAAAATTATATAAAATTATCTATTGTAATAACTCATGGTACTCTTTATGCCTTGGAAGAAGTGAGGTAGTAGCTCTTTATAAACTGATTACTTGGCGCAGTAGTCTAAGGCACTGCATCTCAGTGCAAGAGGCAACACTACAGTCGTTGGTTCAAATCCAGGCTGAATCACATCTGGCTGTGATTGGGAGTCCCATAGGGCAGTGCACAGTTGGCCCAACGTTGTCTGGGTTTGGCCAGGGTAGGCCATCATTTAACTGACTTGCCTAGTTAAATAAAGGTTAAATAAAATGTATATATATATATATATTACTAACCCAGAGCATGGTGCTACAGGCAGGCAGTCGCAGCTGCGACTGTGTGTTAGGTGTGCATTCCTACACTCTAACAAAGACATCAATAGGTACTCAAGTGCTACACCACCAGGTGTTGTGTATGTGTAATGACATTAATACGACATTTCACATGTTCACAATAATTTGATTTTCACATGCATGGGAAACTAAGTATTTAACACTTGAGTCTTTTACTGTGAGTCTTTTAGTTGTCTTTTAAAAACAATTTATATCACTGTTCTTTTTTTTCTTGTTCAGAGTTCAAAGTCTTTGAAGCGGCTTGGAAGCTTTGCATGCCTCTGTGAACGACGAACACTTGGGGTAGTGTTCATTCTCGATTGTGGAAAAGCCACCAGTTGTTTCTGAGCCGGGCTCTGAGTCTCTGACTCTAAAATTGAATTCTGCTCTTGGTGCTGTTTCCTCTGTTACAGTCTCAGCCTGCAGAAGCTGCACCACAGAAGCACTTGGATAGCTAGAGAACAGCCTGTCCTCAGCCTGGTTGTTCCTTCTCATCTGACAAGAATCTGGTCAACATGTCTACGAACCATTTTACCATCTCCCAACATTACTTTGTAGGAGACAGGACCAGTCACTGAGTCTATGAATCCAGGAATCCATTTCTGCTCATGACTGACATTTCTGTGAAGGACAGGGTCTGTGTCTCCAAAACTTCGGCCCTTGCTGCGTTTGTCATTCTTCTATTTCTGTCTGTTTTGTTTGGGTTAAACTTTCCTTTTCAGGTCTGGATAGACTAGGTCCAATGTGGAGTGTAGTCTTGACCTAATAACATCTCAGCAGGAGAAAGCCCTGTTGTGGTTTGAGGTGTTATTCTGTAGCTAAACAGAACAGGTGACACCTTTGCTGCTATGCTCCCTTCTGCACTTTTCGTCATAATTTCTTTGAATGTCTGTGCTGCGTGTTCCACCAGTCCATTTGAAGATGGATGATATGGAGCAGATGTCACCTGCACAATACTGTTGTTTCTGAAGAATTCTTGTGTTTCTGTACTTACGAAACAGGTCGCATTGTCGCTCACCACCATCTCAGGTATCCCTTGGTTACCAAAGCTCTATTATAGGCCATCTATAGTAGTGGTGGAGGAAGCAGAACTAACAGGATACACATCCATCCATTTTGAATGTGCATTGGAACATTTTCCCCATTAATGGCCTTGCATTTGCAATTTTCCCAAGGTTTTTCTGGAAACTCCCAAGGGTGGAGTGGAGCTGTTGCCTTTCTGTGTTCCTAACACGTGTTACATGTCTTGACTCGATTCTCCATCTCCTGATCTTTCATACGCAAGACCCCCAGGTGACTCTGATGTGCTGTATCATATCCTGCCTTGAAAAAGGTGACATACTCGTACGCCCTCAACATCACTGCCCACCTCTGGATTCTCAGAGACACCATCTGTGGAACTGCCTTAATTTAATTGAAAATAAAAAGTAAAGGTTTATGATCTGTACAAATGGTAAACTTCCTGCCATATACGGTATGTATTTGTGGAACCTCTGAACCCCAAACATTACTGCAAACTCCTCTTTGTCTAATTGGGAATAGTTATTTTTTGCTGGGTTAAGAGTTCTCGACATAAACCCTATTGGTCTCTCAGTTCCATCGTGCATACGGTGTGACAGAACTGCCCCTACCCCGTAGGGTGATGCATCACACAAGCGAATGAGTTCCTTCTCTCCATCGTAGTGAACCAACACATTGTTATGGAACAGAGACTCAAGACAAAAAGGTTTCAAAAAGGAGTAACAGGTTTAATGATATATAGATGGTGATGAACAATGAAGTATTCGAAAGTCTCTGTAAGATGGTGATGGGAAATCCAGACAGATTTTCTTGTATGAGGAGGAGGTGGTAGCCGGAGGATGAACACTGGAACCAGGAAGACGAGGGAGACACTGGAAGGTAGATGAAACCATGTGGATAACGAAGGTCGAAGGTCGAGGTTAGAGGAACAGGGAGTGAGTCCTTACTCAAACGAGACCAGACAAAGTGACTGTGTTGGGGGGAGTGCCTATATGCTGACTGTGCTGATGATCCAATGACGTGCAGGTGTGGGTGATTAGAACTCAGGTGACAGTGATCTCTGTGATTGTGTGGTGGTGGAGCCTGGCTGATCCCTGACACACATCCAATGACTGCATAAGTTTCTTTGATTTTGCAAACGAAGCATCCTGCTCTCTCCCCCCACTGCCACTGTCTCTTTACACAGTAGTGTTTGAAGCGGTGCTAACACTGTTGACAAGTTTGGCAAAACCCTGTTATAATAGTTTAGCAGTCCCAAGCAAGCTTTTAACTCAGTCACATTTGTAGGAGCAGGTGCGTTCTGGATTGCTTGGACCTTGTCATTGAGTGAATGGATACCCGTGGCATCCACTCTTTGTCCTAGGAACACTGCCTCGTTCCCCATGAAGGTACACTTACTCCGCTTGAGACTTAAGCCTGCAATTTCCAATCTCTGTAGTACCTCAGTTAGCGTGCACAGATGCTCCTGGTCACTCCTCCCCGTCACCAGGATGTCATCCAAGTAAATGGCAACATGTGGAATTCCTTGAAGTACACCCTCGTTGGTGCTCTGAAAAATAACAGGACTACTGGAGACACCAAAAGGTAAATGTTTATACATAAACAACCATTTGTGTGTGTTTACATTACAATACTTATTAGATTCCTCATCCAGAGTGATCTGTTGATATGCATGGCTCATATCTAACTTTGTAAACTTCTGTCCACCAGACACATTTGCAAATAAATTCCCTGTTTTTGTAATAGGATAGTGCTCTAACTTGGATACTCTGTTAACAGTCAGTTTGTAATCCCCACAGATAATCACAATATTGGAAGGTTACAAAACAGGCACTATCGGAGCTGCCCATTCTGAGAATTTGACTGGTTCCATAATGTCCTCTTTCAAGAGACGGTCAATCTCTGCCTCAACCTTTGACTTCATGGCATAAGGCACAGGTCAAGGTTTGTAAAACCTTGGTGTGTCCTCCTTGTCTACATATATTTTAGCTGGGGACCTTTCATTGTTCCTCTTTGAACACATTGTGATGCTTTGTCAACATCTTTTTCCAATGTCCACTGTTGACCCTCATCAATCTGATTTACAGTTCCTCAATTATTTTATTCAGCCTTGACCTAGCAGGTTTGGTCCGTTGCTTAATTCGATTACTACAGGTAGCTGAGTCATTGTGTCTCTGTGCTGCACAGTTACATTAGATGCACCCAATGTGTCTAGTCTACTCTCTCACTTGTGTACGTTTTGAGATGCAGAAAACAAATATTTAAGTCTGAAACTTTTGCACTGTCCCACAACTTTGAATACTCTGATTTATTAATTATGATTACACTGCACCCTGTATCCACTTCAAACTTCAAATCTGATTAGTTGACTTTACATTTTTATGTGCTAAACATGTGTATGTGATCAATACAATTTTATTTGATTTTGATTTGATAGGATACATTTTTGGAATGTTCTCTGACATGCTGTACATCCGCCAAACTCAACTGGCGGACAATGGTCTGGACCCGGACCCAGATAATGTCCAATACGGACAACATCACATTTTGTTATATAGAAGTCAATAAATTATTTTTAGACAGCTTTAAAAATGCAACCGGGTGCAGCTGCCTCTCTAACTCAGCAACCTCTAATTTCGATCAGACGTATCCCCTGAACACAGAGGTGAGAACAAACAAGATTAACCAACTCAAATCCCAATATGAGAGGTCCTGCAAAATCCTTGTCAATTCCCTGTCAGCCCAACAACGTGCAATGGAGTGTTCACTGAGGATAGCTTGGGTTTTGGGAAAACACACAAAATAAAATGTTCAGACGCTGAGATGGTAAAAGAACGCATGTGTGAAGTTGCTGACACCTTGCTTGAATGTAAAGAAAAAGATGAGCTTAGGGAAAATATCAAACAGATCCCACTGTCAGATTCCAAAGCAATGAGGAGAACTGAAATATTAGCTGAAGATTTAACTTCACAATGTGATGAGGCCATTCAGAATGCAACATGCATTTCATTAGCTGTGGATGAATCAACAGATACGGAGAAAATATGCCGACAGACATGGCAGCTCTGCTTCTAGCTCCTAAGCAACTTTGCAGTATCATTTTTTGTGTCTGTTATTTGTTATATTATTAGCCAAAAAAATGTTTTGTGTTATTAAGAACCTTTGGATACCGGAGCAGCGGTAACTCACCAGCATTACGACCAGGAATACGACTTTCTACTGTATTTTAGTCAATGCCATTCCGACATTGCTCGTCCTAATATTTATATATTTCTTAATTTCATTATTTTACTTTTAGATTTGTGTGTATGGTTGTGAATTGTTAGATATTACTACACTGTTGGAGCTAGGAACACAAGCATTTTGCTACACCCGCAATAACATCTGCTAAATATGCGTATGTGACCAATACAATTTGATTTGATAACACTGATAATTGCCCAGCTTCTGGTGATTGTCAGATTTTATAACGAAAACAAAGAAGGAATTCTGTGAGGAACTGTTTTGCTTTACAAATCTAGAAGCACACACACATGGAGAGGATATCCATGAGGCCATCAAAGGGATTCCGACAAAAAGGGGGATAGTGGTCTTCACAGATGGAGCTCCAGCTATGATAGGAAAGGGAGGGGACCACCCTGACTGGACATCATATCACTGCATCATCCATCAATATGTCCTGTGTGCCAGTGTGGGAAAATAGTATTCTGAAGTCAAGACAACGATAATGAAAATTATAAACTTTTTGAGAGCAACATCATCCCTACAACACTGTATGCTACGAGGCATTCTGACAGAAGCCATTGCCAGTTTTGATGTCAACAATGTCAGATGGCTCAGCAAAGGCAGGGTTTTGGAAATCTTTTGGGCCATTTGGGAGGAAATCAAAGCTTTATTATCAGAGCAAAAGAGTAACAAGGCAACTCAGTTTTTTGAGTTTTTGGAAGATGAGAAGATGGAAATAGTTGCCTTTTTGACAGACATTACATCATTAACCAACTGAATGTTAAGCTGCAGGGACGGGACAACACAGTGTGTGATATGATGACAGCAGTCCAGGCTTTTTGGTAGTTGGTATTTTATTAGGATCCCCATTAACTGTTGCAAAAAGCAGCAGCCACTCTTCCACACAAAACATGACATAATACAGAACATTAATAGACAAGAACAGCTCAAGGACAGATCTACATAAATAAATCAAAAATACAAAAGGCACATAGTCTACATACTGTATCAGTACATACACACAAACTATCTAGATCAAATAGGGGAGAGGTGTTGTGCCGTGAGGTGTTGCTTTATCTGTTTTTTGAAACCAGGATGGCTGTTCACTTGAGCAATATGAGATGTAACGTAGTTCCATGCAATAATGACTCTATATAATACTGTAAGCTTTCTTGAGTTTGTTCTGGATTTGGGGACTGTGAAAAGACCCCTGGTGGCATGACTGGTGGGGTAAGTGTGTATATCAGAGCTGTGTGTAAGTTGACTATGCAAACAATTTTCTTATAAAAATAAGAACACATGCTTTGTTTAATGCTAGTGGCAGATCATTGGTAAAAAATAGAAAAGAGTAGAGGGCCTAGAGAGCTACCATGCGGTACACCACACTTGACATTAGAGAGGCTTCCATAAAAGAAAACCCTTTGAGTACTATTAGATAGATAGTTCTGAATCCACGATATGGCAGAGGTTGAAGCCATAACACATACCTTTTTTCAACAACAGGTTATGGTAAAAAATATCAAAGGCAGCACTGAAATTTAACAGTATTGCTCCCACAATCTTCTTATTATCAATTTCTTTCAACCATTCTTCAGTCATTTGTGTCAGTGCAGTACATGTTTGAGTGCCCTTCTCTATAAACATCCTGCAAGTCTGTTGTTAATTTGTTTACAGAGAAATAGCATTATATTTTGTCAAACTTGGCCCTCTCATCCCTTCCAGGCTTCTGGGAGGGAGGGTGGACAATGAGCCTATCAGCGGATGTAAGCAATGTCCCCACGCTCTCTGGCAGCTTTCATGGCTGGGATAAGTTCTTTCCTCTTCTGGTGCACAGCTTCAGGATAGTCCTCGTTGAGGAAGATACAGTGCCTTGCAAAAGTATTCATCCTGTAACAACCTGTAATTTAAATGTATTTTTATTTGGATTTCATGTAATGGACATTTACAAAATAGTCCAAATTGGTGAAGTGAAATGAAAAAAATTAAACGGAACATTTGTGCGTGCATATGTATTCCCCCCCTTCGCTATGAAGCCCCTAAATAAGATAATAATTAGTTAAATAAAGTCCACCTGTGTGCAATCTAAGTGTCACATGATCTCAGTATATATACACCTGTTCTGAAAGGCCCCAGAGTCTGCAACACCACTAAGCAAGGGGCACCACCAAGCAAGCGGCACCATGAAGACCAATGAGCTCTCCAAACAGGTTGTGGAGAAGTACAGATCAGGGTTGGGTTATAAAAAAATATCAGAAACTTTGAACATCCCACGGAGCACCATTAAATCCTTTATTAAAAAAATGGAAAGAATATGGCATCACAACAAACATGCCAAGAGAGGGCCGCCCACCAAAACTCACAGACCAGGCAAGGAGGGCATCAATCAGAGAGCCAACAAAGAGACCAAAGATAACCCTGAAGGAGCTGCAAAGCTCCACAGCGGAGATTGGAGTACCTGTCCATAGGACCACTTTAAGCTGTACACTCCACAGAGCTGGGCTTTACAGAAGAGCGTCCAGAAAAAAGCCATTGCTTAAAGAAAAAAATAAACAAACAAGTTTGGCGTTCACCAAAAGACATGTGGGAGACTCCTCAAACATATGGAAGAAGGTACTCTGGTCAGATGAAACAAAAAAGTAGCTTTTTGGCCATCAAGGAAAACGCTATGCACAAACCCAACACCTCTCAGCACCCCAAAAACAACATCTCCACAGTGAAGCATGGTGGTGGCAGTATCATGCTGTGGTGATGTTTTTCATCAGCAGGGACTGGGAAACTGGTCAGAACTGAAGGAATGATGGATGGAGCTAAATTCTTGAGGGAAACCTAGCCTATTAATTAATTTCTAATTTACACATCTTCACTGTTTCATTCTTGCGCAATTTATGCATCTCTGCTGGCAGCTCCACTGGCCTCTCTCTCTCTTCCATCCTCTCTGTATTCCGTTTATAGCTCTTGAACCAGAGCAATTATATACATACACACCTTGCTCTTGCTTGATGGATATAAAATCGGCTAGAGCGTTCACAGTGAACTGGCGGGAACATTTGAATGGCTAGAGCTTCTTTGGTGTGATTGTGATCACATTGGCTGGTGGTAAAACTGCAATAAACGTGAATCCTCTTTTCTCCATTGCCCAAATTTTACGTTTACATACATGTATTACGGTCAAATGCCCAATGCTTAAATGTTTCCAATCAAATGTATGAATTAAACTTTAGAACGTTTTCCTGTCAATCGAATTTGCATAAATATTGTGATTTAATGACAGCTGTGCGGGTTATATCTGGATAAAATCTTCTGACCTCTTCGAGCTCATTAATCATAGAATGTTCATGTTTGAAGATTGCGGAAAGGCAAGTCTCTTTGGCAATGACAAGGAGTGGCAAGAAGTGGAACGTTCGCGGGAGGGACCGGTATCCATGTTAGCCATTTTATTGCTGAGACTAAACAAGACCGCTGTGAAACACGCAAGAATAACTAAGTACTTCCAGGTCACAGATTTTTGAAATCATTCAAAATAAAAGTCCCCTCCATGTATACTTTGTAAATAAATAGTTAGTGCGAAAATGATGGAAAATGTGCACAATTATCAATATTTTATAGTAGTTATCATACAAAGAATAATTACACGTATTTCTATAAGATATGTCATTCTAGTTCCAAATCCACAGAGGTTACACCCAGAGGAGAGTCCTGCTCATTTGGCGGCCCTTAATCGCCTCATTCTGGAACGTCACGGTGATCGCGGCGAGTTGGTTGCAATAGTGTTTGCGACGCGAGTGCAAGCTAGAGGCGGGAGTAGTTTTACACTGACAGATCCGCACAAAATACTAAACTCGATCAACATGACAAGCATTATATGTTCAGTACGTGGCTGTCCCAATTTTGACAATGTTTTTAACACCAACCTCTACGTCGATCTGAATGTACTTGTGGAGCCCCATTCGACCTGCATCCACCTCATAAAGAGACATAGTCTTTGCGGCTCTGGTTCAAAGCGTTGAACCTAAAGAAACCACCAAAACGTCCCTTTGTGTGCTCCTACCACATATTTGACAAGAAGCCTACAGTGGAGCATCATTACCCAGAAAAATGGTTTGGCCACGATGCTCCACTCGTGAAGAAGCGTCGGTCAGGCAGTCGTCAGTGACAGGTAAGCCAAACGCTTGAGCAGTTTGCCTGCCCTCATTGTGTGTCTCCCTCTTGCATCTAAGCATAGTCTCCTAATAGCACAATTTATTTCCTCTACAACTCAAATAAAATCCCATTTTATATATATGATTATAAATATTATTAAGAGCGTTCATGCAGTATGGTGTCTTATTGTACGGTTTTGTCAATTGACTTGTTTAACAAACCATACTGATTTCTTAACAGAAGTCAGGCTCAAGTCTTCACCAAATTGAAAATGGGGATTGGCCAACAGATAGAAGGAATGGATATGCCTTCAGAGAAGGATGCCCAAACCCAATGGGAAGAACCATCTCTAAGTGATCACAACTACAGCTCAGGTGATCATGTAAAGCCAAGAAACATGAACAGAGCACCGACATGAAACAGATACATTAACAATAACTCCTGGGGAAGGAACCAAAGGGAGTGACATAAATAGAGCAGGTAATCAAGGAAGTGATGGGAGTCCAGGTGAGTGTCAATAAGCTCTGTTGCGCATGACGATGGTGACAGGTGTGTAATAGGTCTGGTGACCTAGAGGCCATTGAGGGAGTATACGTGACAGTACCCCCTCCCTGATGCGCGGCTCCAGCCGCAGGACGCCGACAACAGGGATGATCCCAGTGGATCAGGAGCGGACCGGCCACCTCTGCCGAAGTGCGGGAACCTGTCGAGCCGGCTGGGGCGTGGGAGCCCGGCAACCTAGAGCGCCGAAAGAGGAGCAGACGAAACAGCACCCCCTCTCCGACGCACGACTCCAGCCGCAGGACGCCGACCAGAGGGACGTTCCCGGGGATCAGGAGCGGACCGGTCGCCCTCGTAGAGGCACAGGAACCTGACGAGCAGCCTGAAGCGCCAGAGCCTGGCGTGCCAGCTGTGGCATGGGAGTCTGCCAAGCCTACAGAGTCTTGAAAACCTGACGAGCTAGCTAAGGCATGGAAGCCTGACGAGCTAGTTGAGGCATGCTCGGTAGACTCGGCAACAGACGCTTGACCCGTCAACTGAGTCTTGACACCCTGATCTACCAGCTGAGGCATGAAAGCCCAATGAGCCGGCCAAGGCATCCTCAGTTTCTCCGGCAGCGGAACACAGACCCGACCTCACCTCCAACACAAAAACACTCCCTGATGCGTCCCTTTGGTGAGACGTTATTCTGTAACGATGCACACTGAGAGTCGGGAAGCAAGTTCAGGGAGTGAATACATTTAATAAATAAACGAACATGAACAAAACAAGAAACATGAACAGCACACCGACATGAAACAGAAACAATAACGCCAAGGGGAAGGAACCAAAGGGAGTGACATAAATAGGGCAGGTAATCAAGGAGGTGATGGAGTCCAGGTGAGTGTCAGTAAGCGTTGGTGCGCGTGATGATGGTGACAGGTGTGCGTAATAATCAGCAGTCTGGTGACCTAGAGGCCAGAGAGGGAGTATACGTGACAGTGACAATGTTTTAAGGACCACTACCCAGGAACAACCTGCATTATTGCCTGATCAGAAACTGCTTTTAGAAGTGCAAGAATCTGGATTCAAGGTGGGAGTAATTGAGCCATTACTATGCCCAGAACACTATCAAGTACCTAGTGGCCATTTCTCCTTGTGGTTTAGTGATGTTCATCTCAGCATATGGAGGTAGATGTAGCGACAAATATATAACATCGGATTCTGGGTTCCTGGAGTACCTCTGTCCAGGTGATGAGGTCATGGCTGACCAGGGCTTCAGAATCCGTGATCTGCTACACGAGAGGAAAGTCAAATGAACAATTTCAGCCTTCACAAAAAGAGGCACACAGCTGTCAAGACGGATAGTACAAGACGGATAGCTAATGCGAGGGTTCATGTGGAACGCGTAATTCAAAGGCTCAAGCGGTTTAGAATCATCACAAACAGTACCAATCAACCTCTCATCTAAAATGGACAAAATACTTTGAATCTGTGCTGACCTGTGTAGCCTGCATGGTGATATCAATCATGAAGATGCTGAATGAACTGACTAGTCAAATGCCATTTTCAAAGTCGATTTCCCAATATGAATTAAGGTTGTCAAAAGTTACATTAAATAAATGTCAATTCATTCTATAACAACTCTACTTAATTATTTGTTTTACATACTTATTAATAAAAAACAAAGCCATAAAAATAATTTTCACAATACTGAGACTGTTGATGCATTAAGTCAGGCTTTTTAATTGAAAAACAATTTGTTAATAGTAACTGCAAACAGGAGAGACATCTGACTACATACATCTATAGAGCTGCATATATTTGTCACTCAGTGACAATCTGCCTGCCTGATGCTCCTCAACAATAAATGGCAGCATGTGTGTTGAGTAGAATGCCTTCAACCTGAACAGAACTGTGCATCATAGGGAACAGGGATGACAACTTGCTAGGATGGAGTCCAGATGAGCACCTTACTTTCTTTCAGTCCTGTGCAAAACATACCAATTTGCAGCTGCATGTAGTAGCCACGTGGCCCATGTGTTTGCCGTTGGGGTGTGCCCTCCACCACCTTCACATCACAGGCTTTCCCATTGAAGACATCATCCAGAGAATCACAGCCGTTCCCCATGACAGGACACTTGATCTCCAACAGCTCCTTGGAGTTCAGCACTCTGTCAGGGCTTGCTGGTAGCCATGGCTCTTTAACACTGACAACAGTGCCTCTGTAGTCCACTCAGTATCCACAGTCTTCCAGCCACTGGGAGGCCATCAGCTCATTATCTTCAAATACATTCAAATGGTACAGCCACAAATAAATATTCCTTTCAGTCCAATTTTACCTGGGATGCTACTGGCTGTGATATTATTGTTGGTTGAGTATTAACACACTTATAGAGCAGACTACCCACAGGCAGATTCAGGTGTCTCAAACTCCTATTCAATTCCTCCTGTGAGTGGAATGCAGGAGTGGGAACCAGGGGTGGACATTCTGGATGCTTTTCTGCATATTGGTCACTGGCCTTATGGTGTGTGAAGTCAATGCTGTTTAACCGCTTTGGCTCAAGGTTCCTCCGAGTCCCTGCATTCCATTGTCGCTGCTCATCTGTGCAGGCTATGCCAGTTAGCCCACTGGACACTGCATTCTGCACCTGTGATAGAATGACTGTTACAAAAAAGACATTCAGAGAAAATCTCATAACTAACAATTGTGTGACTGTGGACTATGTGATCAACTTATTCAAAACACATGCAAGTCTCATCATAAACTTACCTTGCTATTGTTCCCAATGAGATGAGACCACTTGTACTTAGCATACTTTAGGCATTACCGCCCAACCACTAGGATATTTTACAAACTTTATTCACCCAGGCCCTCCATCCCAGGGCAAGAGGCGTCACTACAGTCCCTGGTTCGATTACAGGCTGAATCACATCTGGCCACGATTGGCCCAGCGTCGTCCGGGTTTGTCCGGGGTAGACCGTCATTGTAAATACGACTTTATTCTTAACTGACTTGTCTAGTCAAATAAAGGTTAAATAAAAATACAAATGTTAAGCCTGACTATTTTATCATTATGTGTCTTGATAAGGCAGTATTGCGCACTTTCATATATAAAAGGAACGAAGAAAATAGCCTATAAACATCAATTACAAGACCAAATGTCCGAACTGAATTTGGTAAAAGGGATTTTATGTGTGTTTCAATATGCTTTGTGTTGTAATCACGACAAACAAAGATATAACGTTAAGCAACTTTTACTAGGCACGTTGTCAACCAGCACTTTACTCACGTCAGCCCCCCTGCCTTCCGTTTCCTGTGTAACATCAATAAGTGCAACATCAATATTGCTACATGTTCTCTTTTTTTTTTTTTTATATATAAACAAAGGCAGACTCCACCTAACTTTGGCTTGTAGTCCATGTCTACAATAAACTGGAATGTGAACTGAACGTTTGTTTACTGTCTCTGACTGTCCATTACTTATTATTACTTTTACCTTCCCACAAAGTCTTTCAGGTGTATAGGTCTTCGGATGGCCCTACCAGACCTTGTGTGGGGAGTGTTGATTACATCAGGAGGTGCTTGACCTGAGATGTTTGGATCTTCTTGTTGAGGTGCAGCGCTCACCTCTAGGTTTTGTTCAGCACTCCTGCTTGGCGTCCGCTGGTGCTCTGTTTACTGGCTCTGTGCCAGGCTCCTCAACAGTGGGGAAATCCTCCTCTATTTCTCTGCTCTTCCTCAGGTGTGCCTGTTCCTCCTGAAGACTTGTCCCTGTTCGGTCTTCACCTCGAGGACCTTTGCTCCACAGGTCTGACTACTGTGGCCTCTGCCACCACTGTTTCTGTCCTGTGAGTGGCTGAACTCTCACCCTGTCATCTTGTTGCAGCTCTGTGAGATCCTTAGCAGAGCTGTCGTAGTACTTAGCTTGTTTCTGTTGTCTTTCCTTGAACTTCTCCAGCTGACAGTTTGCCATCCCTGGTCTCAGAAGATTTTCACTCATTATAAGTAGTGTCTTTGCACGTCTTCCATGAGCACCATTGCAGGGCTGCTGTCTGTCCCTTGTGATGGGGTATTTCTGTGATCCAGCATGGCCAGGTATGGGTCAGCACCTGCTCTCTTTGCTTTTGCCATCAGTCTCTTGGCTGTTTTCACTGCCGATTCCACTTTCCCATTACTTTGCGGGTATCCTGAGACGACGTTGTGTGTAAAGTCCCAAGCCTTGCTGAAACTTCGAACTCGCCTGAAGAGTACTGGGGACCATTGTCTGAGTAAAGCGATGTCAGGTATCCCATAGCGAGCAAAGTGCGCCTTCAGTTTTCAATGACTGTTTTCGACTGTGTGTTCTCCAAATGGTCCACTTCCCAGAAGTTGAGAGATAATCAACTGTGACCATGTAGTCTCTGTCGTTGAACTGGAACAGGTCAGTCCCTATTTTTTCCCAGGGACGCTTTGGTGCTTCGTGTGGCCTCAACGCTTCTTTCTGCTGCTTCATACCCCATGCAGTGCAGGTGCTACATTGTGCCATGTATGTTCTCAGCTGTGCATTCATGCCTGGCCAGTAGACACACTTCGCATGAAGCTCTTCTCAGACATCCTCTGTTCCTATGTGTGAGGAATGGATTCTCTGCATTATCTCTGACCTTAGGGCAGTAGGCACAACCACTCGCCACCTCTGAAGATAACTCCATTTTGCACACTCAGCTCATCTCTGTTGTGGAAATACATGGCTACTTCCCCAAGGGTACATGTCCTTTCACTTCAGGCCACCCCCTGCAGGATCACATTTTTTCAGTGTCTGAGCTCCCGGTCCAGCTCAGTGGCTCTCTGGATGTGCTTTAGTCTCTCGCTTGACACAGGGAGGTAGTGTATCATATTGATTGATTCCACTTCGACTCCACAGGGCCTCTGTTATCTTGTTCTGTGAGGCACGCCCTGCTCAGGGTGTCGGCCAGCACCACATGTTTTCCAGGAACGATCGAGAGACTGACCTCGTAGTTTTGAAGTCTCATGAGCATGCGTTGTAGTTCTTTTGGTGCGCTGAGAGGAGAGGCTTTGTCATGATGCTCTCTAGAGGCTTGTGATCTGACTGCACTTCCACAGTTCGTCCATATGTGAATTGGTGGAACCTCTCCATGCCAAACACCACTGCCAGCAGCTCCTTTTCTATCTGTGCATACCCTTTTTCTGTCTCTGTCAGGGCTCTGCTGGCGTATGCTATTGGTTGTCCTCCCTGCATCAAGGCTGCTCCTAACCCACTCTCTGAAGCATCACACTGTAGTACAAGCTGCTCTGTTGGGTTGTAGTATTTCAGCACAGGGGCCTGTGCAATGGTATCCCTGATTTTATTGAAAGCCTGCTCATGTCTCAGAGACCACTCCCACAGTGAGTCCTTGTGCGTTAGCTGTCGCAGTGGCTCGCAGAGCTCCGTGGCGTGGCTGCAGAACTTGGCTAGGTAGTTTACCATGCCCAGGAAGCGCTGCACCCCCAACACATCTGTAGGCCTAGGCATCTGTTTGATGGCTGTCACTTTTCCTGGGTCCACTTTCAACCCATCTGATGTTAGCAGGTGGCCAATGTAGGGCACTTCCTTCAGCCTGAGCTGCAGCTTCTCCGGATTCAGCTTGATATTGAGCTTCCTGCATCTGTCCATGAGCATTTTCAGGTTTTTGTCATGGTCCAGAGTCGCCACTTCATCATTGTCTCCTTCTCCCACAATCAGGATGTCATCTGCAATGATTTTGACTCCTGGAAGACCTTCCATTGCCTGGGTCAACTTCCTCTGAAAGATCTCTGGGGCCGGACTGATTCCCATTGGCATGCAGCCACCTGTAGCGCCCCATTGGAGTAGAGAACGTGGTGAGATAGCTGGATTCCTCCTCCAGTTCCACATGCCAAAATCCGTTTTTACATCACAAACAGAGAACACGCGTGCTCTGTTCAGATCTGGCAGCACGTCTTCAATAGTGGGAAGTGCAATGGCTCCTCTTGAGCTTGTTGAGAGGTTTCGGATCAATGCACACCTTAGTTTTCCAGACGGTTTCTTCACTACGATCAGGCTGCTAATCCAATCTGTGCTTTTGTCAACTGCTTTTATCATCCTTCTTTTCTCTAGGCCACTGAGCTCCTCTTTGAGTGGTTTATACAGTGCTACTGGCACTCTTCTCTTTGGCAGCTGGATCGGCTCCACTCGCTTCATCCACTTCCAGCTTCAGTTTGCCGGGTAAGCATCCATCTCCTGGAATACATCAGAGTACTCTTGTTTGATTTGCTCTTTAGTCCAGGATCCCGTTGTTTTCTCAATGGCTAGGATGTTGTGATGCTGCACAGTAATCAACTCCATTGCCTGGATAGCCTTACTGCCTAGAATGGGCCTGTGCACATTCTTGTTGACTACGATGAACTCAACTCGGTATGTTTTCTTATTGGCGTGGATTGATCACTTTAAGTGTGCACTTCCCAGTGGCGCCAGAGTACTCTTGTTATACATCACCAATACCTGACTGCAGGGCTCTAGGTGACTGGTTTTAATGAGGTTTGCAGGGGATAACATTACAACTAGCACCACAATCTAGCTGAAATCTGACAGACTTTTTGTTGACCAGCATGGTTGCAAAGAGAGCTGCTTTGGGGTCTGTGGTTTTCTCCTGCACCACGTTGATGCTCTCTGACTTTGGCCCTAGTGTGATGCACAGAACATCCTCACCGCTCTCTGAGTCAGCTGACGCGCTTTCCATTGGGGACTCTGTTTCTTCTTGCTGGCCCCTGCACTTTTGCAAACTGTAGAGAAGTGATTGTTTTTTCCACAGGATTTGCATTTTAGTCCGTATGCAGGGCATTTTTCCTTTTTTCTCTCGTGTGTCCGTCCACAGTATCTGCATTGTATAATGCTCTGTCCCTCTGTAGGGTCTCCTCTCCTCTTGGTCTCTCTTTCTGTGTTACTGCATGCACTGCTACAGGGCCCTGCACATGTATTACTTTAGCTCTCTGTCTGGACAGTTCTGCAGCTCTTCCAATCTGTATGCATTTCTCTAAACTGAGATCCGTCTCTCTGAGTAAGCGCTCTTAAGTGTGGGTCACACGTGCCACACACAATCCTGTCCCTGATAAGAGAGTCTGTGATTACTCCAAAGTTGCAGGTGGCCACTAGAGTCCTCAATTCAGTGAGATATTTGTCTAAACCCTCATCTTGGCCCTGACTTCGCATGAAAAAATTATATCTCTCAATTGTTTCGTTTTTCTTGGGATCACAAAACGCATCTAGTGCTGCAGTTACTTCCTCAACAGAGAGATGGTCATTTGTACTGCCCACACACAGGGTCTCAAATCTCTCTGCCTTTTTCCCCAATGAGATAATACAGTAGCTTCACTTTGTAGTCATCAGGTTTTTCTCATTGTAAGAGCCAAGTACAAATTGAATTCCTCTTTCCATCTTTTCCAGGTCAGTGCTAAATTACAATCATCAAAGTCTATTTTGCCCGGAGGTTTCAGTGCATTTTCCATATGATTTAGTTGTAGAAGGGGACGTTAGCTACTCGACAACTTGTATCCAATAGCCAGCTAGCTTTTTAGCATTGAGTCACCACAGTAGCTAGCTAACGTTGACGTTCGGCGCGATGACTAGTTCTGTAAACGCGGCACTTTTCAAACTGCCGCCTGGGATGTATTCTTCATTTACATCGATGAGATCCAGGTTCTTTTGAGTACCGCTGCCACCATGTTTCAATATGCTTTGTGTTGTAATCACGACAAACAAAGATATAACGTTAAGCAACTTTTACTAGGCACGTTGTCAACCAGCACTTTACTCACGTCAGCCCCCCTGCCTTCCGTTTCCTGTGTAACATCAATAAGTGCAACATCAATATTGCTACAATGTGCTTCGCGCCATCTGCTTGGAACGCCTTACAAAATACTTTTAAACTGGAAGAGTTTGTCCCGATTGGTGTTTTTAAATCATTGATGAAGGATTTTGAGGCTGATTCCCTGACCTGTCAATGTTTTTAATTTGCTGTTTTATTATTTAGTTATACTCTTGTGAATTCTATGGTTTTTACTAGATTACCTGTAGTTTTTCATGTTGTCTGTCTGTAATTGTGTAATGACTTGGTGCTGCCTATCTTGGCCAGGACGCTCTTGAAAAAGAGATTTAAAATCTCAATGAGCCCTTCCTGGTTAAATAAAGGCATACACATGTATGCTGTAATCGCTTATGTTAAGTAATGTTAGACATAGAAATGCAAGTGGCTTTGCTTATTAGCCTACCTTCCACAAAATTGAGGCTGCATGACTTTCCAAGGCCAGCGATGCAAGCGCATCCAGCCGTCTCTACTGATCCGTTGTTCGATACAAGTGCCCAAGCAGAGTGGTAAGAGCTGCTTGATTGGCTGGGCTGAACATCGGCCTTCAAAAATACAAATCCCTTTCCCTCCTCCTGGTGAAGCCGTTTGTGTGTTCCCAAATGTGAGCCATGTTTTGTTTTTGTTTATTTGTAAGTGCTCCTGAGTAGAATGGAACCCACTTTTACTGCGACACAATGTAAAGGAAATTGTGTACAATGGTGTAGTATGTCCAATATGAAAAACGTAAGTAAGAATGTGGATTTAAAAGTGTTTTCTAAAGTTGATTATTATAATTATAATATTATTATTACTATTGTTATTATTAGTATTAATAGTAGCATTAGAACAAATGTTTTTTTTTATTTGTATTACTGTTACAGTGATAACGATCTGGTAATCATTACTTTTAATGATGTTAACATTGTCAATGCTATAATGTTATTTGTGCTATAAAGGTGATTCACTTTATTCCTTTTTTTTATATTGTTAAACAAAATTATACGTCTGCTAACATTTCCTCATAAATTGTTAAGCATTTCGACCATTTGTATTATTTTTCACAATCTTCATTGCGGGACTTTTATTTTGAAGGAAAATCGCCGAGGTCACGGCCTCAATTCTGGCTAGCTCTTGCTTATTCTTGCTGGTGGAACGGAGGTCAAAGCAATCCGCGACAAGACTAGCTGCAGCCGTTGTTTTGAAGTACAGCTGTTTATTTTTTACTACCACTTGGGTTTTTAATAATTGAAGACATCATCGAAGTACGATGTCAGATTTCGACCATAACCCGTTCGCGGACCCTGAATTCAATAATCCTTTTCAGGTAGGTGTAATACTCACCGGTCTGTCATTTGGCTATGCTAATTGGTTAGTCTGATTATGATAACTAGCAAGCTATGTCATCACTTATGAATGCATTTTAGCTTACTAAGCTAACGTTAGCTAGCTAGCTTTCTAGCGATAGCAGTGTCACGTCGTTTCTCCTGGCATGACTGACAACACAGCAGCAGTAACGTCAGCTAGCTTGCAATACTTTCTAGCAAACGTTTAACATTAGCCTAGGTCGAAAATATATTATCTTCAACCCAGACGTTAACAGTACAGTAACTAGCAATTCGTTATTTGGAAAAAAAGATAACGTTGTACTATATCAGGCAATTATTTACAAACGATATTAGCTGGTACAGTAAACTAGCTAGCTAGATGATTTCGCGTATTCTTGTCTTGTGTGATGTTATCAGTGTCAGTATGCTAGCTGCTACATCTAGCTAGCTAACGTTAACTTGCTTATGATTGTGGTGCGTCTTCACCTGACATGTTTAGCTCTGCTAGACAGGCCGCGTATATGGTCTAACACACACACTTTTATGTGGCCTCATCTCATGTTGATTCATTAAGCACTTGTGAGTTATTAATTTAGGACAACTCATTGACGTTGGTAGGCAGTTAATGCCTGACTTTACACATGACAGCAGTGTTACAGACATGGTGGACGTGACCGCAGTCTTACAAACTTCATCAAGCAAAAGTGTTGCTTGTATTGGACTGTGTGTAGTATCGACCATTTTTTATGTTATGGGAAACAACATACCTTTTATATGTCCAAAACACGCTCTTTCACAACTGACACAATGTAGGTTAATCTTCAATGGCCACACACTGATACATACTAATGTAAAGTCTGCAGAGTAGAAGTCTGAGCACAACCCACATGCGATGTGTCATGTATTTGGAATAAATAATCCAGGGGATTTGAAGAGGGGGTGAATGGGAGCACTGTGGGGGGCACCTTTTGTTGTCAGTAATTCTGGGAATGATAATCCCAGTCTTTGGGGGTGTCCATCGGCTCAGATCGCTTTGGACACAACATAGGTAGTTTGTGAATTGGTTGGACTCCCTGAGATGGTCATCGTTCTGGTGTTTGGTGACAGAAAATAACCATACCACAACTGACATCACCAAAAAAACGTTTCCTGGCAACAAAAGCATATGTATAATTTCAAGGAACTCTATTTACCAGAAGTGAAATGTCTCTCGCTATCAAATAAACATCTGAATCCAACTTTGTCCAAACTGCACCATATTCCTGCTGTGTAAACATTGGTAGATTTCGTGGTAGGAAGTCTCGCATGAAGTGCATGGTCTAATGGTAGCCCACTGTCTCAACTGTTGTCTTGGAATTCAATCACCACATTATGATTGATAGGCAGAATACTCTATTCAAGCCAATAGTTTAAGTCATTTCATCAAAACATGATATGGATGCCTATAGTCATTTGATGTGCTGCTGTGATGTCCTGAGTGGCGCAGCAGTCTAAGGCATTGCATCTCACTGCAAGAGGCATCACTACAGTTCAAATCCAGGCTGAATCACATCTGGTCGTGATTGGGAGTCCCGCACATTTGGCCCACGCCGTCCGGGTTTGGCCAGGGTAGGCCATCATTGTAAATAAGAGTTTGTTCTTAACTGACTTGCCTAGTTAAAATAATTCTGTGACCCCCTCCACACATTTGCTTTCCAGGAATACTGCATTGATACCTGCTACTGTGGTGGTTGCAAGATGAGATGTTGCATTGCTTTCATTATGATAATGGTAGCCTATTACTTAGATCTGTAGACTGTCTTTGTAGAAGTGTCTCACTAGGGAGAAACTGTGTATTTGATCCTCACTGCACATTTTACCCTGTTTGCTTGGTAAACAGGTCCTGCTTTGTATTGTTTGCCTAGGCTGCTTCCTAGCTAAGTAAAACTCAACTCGATGATGTAGCCAACTTCATATCAACAGAGTTGAGTGGCGACTAGTGTGGGCGGACTGGAGCTTGCAACATCACATGGACATTTACCCGTGTAATTGTGGGCTATTCTTTGGGTGCTGAAATCTGTCGTTTTTGATAACTTCATTTCATGTAATGTTGTGACCTGCAGTCTGCCCACACTAGGCGCCACTCAACTCCGTTGATGAGAAGTAGGCTTGCATCGCAGAGTTGAACTTTACTTGGGTTAGGTTACTTCCCATGCTAGTTCTTCCTTGTTTTAGACACACAGCTCTTTCTTCCTTTTTTCTTTATCGCTTTCTCTATTGCCCTTTTCTCTCTCTTTCAATTAAATTATAGTTTACTGACTGCCACGGTTGCTTGCTAGCTCTCAACTCTGAGAGACACGTACACACACTTGCTCTTTCTTGTCCTTTAATTATTGCTTTTTCAATCCTGGGAGCAGCAGAGTTGCCCTCATTAACTTCTGTCCACTCCTTGCTGTTTGGATGATGTGGCTTGGTCTGTAGGTTGATGCTTAGGCCTATGTGTAAGGATTATTGATAATTGATTGTAAGCATGTTTTATTGTTAGCGAAGGAATGAATGGTGTACTTCCCACAGCTAACTGTGCTGTATAGAAATGTGTGTAACTCAACACGAGTTGTGGAGTGGTGTGCTGACCACAGCGCCACATAAACAGTAATTTATTTATTGGGCTATACACGATTCGTCCCTCTCTGCATTTCTCTGCTCTCACGTATTGCTGCAGTTTGTGGACGCCAGGAAGAGTAGCTGCTGCTATTGCAACAGCTAATGGGGATCCTAATAAAAAAATATATATATTAGTACCAGTCAAGTTTGGACACACCTACTCATTCCAGGGTTTTTCTTTGTTTTTTTTAACTACATTGTAGATTCGTTTATAGTGAAGATATCAACTATGAAATTACACATGGAATCATGTAGTAACCAAAAAAAGTTTTAAACAAATCAAAATATTTGACCTTCAAAGTAGCCACCCTTTGCCTTGATGACAGCTCTGCACATTCTTGGCATTCTCTCAACCAGCTTCATGAGGTAGCCACCTGGAATGCATTTTAATTAACAGGAGTCCCTTGTTAATTTGTGGAATTTCTTTCCGTAATGCGTTTGAGCCAATCAGTTGTGTTGTGACAAGGTAGGGGTGGTATACAGAAGATGGCCCTATTTGGTAAAAGACCAAGTCCATATTATGACGAGCAGCTCAAATAAGCAAAGAGAAACGACAGTACATCATTACTTTAAGACAGGAAGAACTTTTGAAAGTTTCTTCAAGTGCTATGATAACTGGCTCTCATGAGGCCTGCCACAGGAAAGGAAGACCCAGAGTTACCTCTGCTGCAGAGGATAAGTTCATTAGAATTAACAGCCTCAGAAATTGCATCCCAAATAAATGCTTCACAGAGTTAAAGTAACAGACACATCTCAACATCAACTGTTCAGAGGAGACTGTTTGAATCAGGCCCTCATGGTCTAATTGCTACAAAGAAACCACTACTAAAGGACACCAATAATAATAATAATAAAATATTTGCTTGGGCCAAGAAACATGAGCAATGGACATTAGACCAGTGGAAATCTGTCCTTTGGTCAAATTTGATATTTTTGGTTCCAACCGCTGTGTCTTTGTGAGACGCCGAGTAGATGAACGGATGATCTCCGCATGTGTTTCCCACCATGAAGCATGGAGGAGGAGGTGTGATGGTGCTTTGCTGGTGACACTGTCGGTGATTTATTTAGAATTCAAGGCACATTTAACCAGCATGGCTACCATAGCATTCTGCAGTGATACGCCATCCCATCTGGTTTGTGCTTAGTGGGACTACCATTTGTTTTTCAATAGGACAATGACCCAACACATCTCCAGGCTGTGTAAGGGCTTTTTGACTAAGGAGGAGAGTGATGGAGTGCTGTATCAGATGACATGGATTCCACAATCACCCGACCTCAACCTAATTGAGATTATTTGGGATGAGTTGGACCACAGAGTGAAGGAAAAGCAGCCAACAAGTGCTCAGCATATGTGGGAACTCCTTCAAGCCTGTTGGAAAAGCATTCCTCATGAAGCTGTTTGAGAGAATGCCAAGTGTGCAAAGCTGTCATCAAGGCAAAGGGTGGCTACTTTGAATAATTTCTAACATATATGTTGATTTGTTTAACACTTTTTTTGGTTACTACATGATTCCATATGTGTTATTTCATAGTTTTGATGTCTTCACTATTATTCTACAATGTAGAAATGTGTAAAAAAATAAATAGCGAAACCCTTGAATGAGTAGGTGTGTCAACTTTTGACTGGTAATATAATCTCAGGTGTGTGTGTGTGTGTGTGTGTGTGTGAACATACCGGATTGGTCAGATTTTAGAGCTGGCTGGCTGTAGTGATTCCATCTGAAGTGCTCACATTTATCACTCAGTCACTTGAATTGGGACATGAGTGCCTGCCTTACCCCGGTCCTAGTGGATCAATAAATCAGAGTGCACAGCGCACACCTAGTTTCTCAAAGGGATGAAAAGCAGCAGGGACTGCTGTCCTCAATGACCAAATCTGTGCACCCCAGAATTAGGCCTAGGCCAACCTAACAGAACACAGGATTTCTAAGACCACTGTCGGTAATGGCATTGTTAGTTTAATCAATGAAATGTGTTTATAAAGCCCTTTTTACATCAGCAGATATCACAGTGCTGTACAGAAACTAAGCCTAAAACCCGAAACGGCAAGCAATGCAGATGTAGAAGCACGGTGGCTAGGAAAAACTCCCTAGAAAGGCAGGACCCTAGGAAGAAACCTAGAGAGGAACCAGGCTCTGAGGGGTAGCCAGTCCTCTTCTTTATTTTTATTTAACTAGGCTAGTCAGTTAAGAACAAATTCTTATTTACAATGACAACCTGGATGACGCTGGGCCAATTGTGTGCCGTCCTATGGGACTCCCAGTCCACGGCTGGTTGTGATACAGCCTGGAATCAAACCAGGGGTCTGTAGTGACGCCTCTAGCCCTGAGATGCAGTGCCTTCGACTGCTGCGCAACTCGGGAACCCTGCTGTGCCAGGTGGAGATTATAAGAGTACATTACCATTTTAAGGCCAGATTGTTCTTCAAGATGTTCATAGATGACCAGCAGGGTCAAATAATAATCACAGTGGTTGTAGAGGGTGCAACAGATCAGTACCTCAGGAGTAAATGTCAGTTGACTTTTCATAGCCGCTTTTCATTGACTCCCCATTTCAGCCCGTTTTAGCCTTGAAGCCAGTAGCCTAGTAATTAATTCCCTGCAACTCCCGGCTCTTCTCAATAGTTCATGAAATCATATGGTGCTGTCATGGCGACAGCTGGTGCTTGGGTATTTTTGGCTGCTTTCCCCTGACTTGCTTCCTGCTCTTTCATGGTAGTTTCTCTTATCAAATCAATTGCCTTCCTAAAACCCATCTACCAAATAGCTGATGAAGAAGTCGTTGTTGCATTGTCTCAGTGAGATTGATGTAGAGAGGGATAGGCTACAAGTTATCTAACACACACCCACCCACGTGTTTGTGTGTTTACATTGTGCGTGTCAGCGTTGTTGTTGCTGTGGCAGTAGTGACTGCCTGTACCGCTGCTTTCTCTCCGTGAGATGCTCTCCGTAGGAGAGGAATACTTCACCTTCTAGTGGAGCTATGTTAGAGGCCCCTCATTTCAAATTTATTTATAAAGCCCTTCTTACATCAGCTGATGTCACAGAGTGCTGTACAGAAACCCAACCTAAAACCCCAAACAGCAAGCAATGCAGGTGTAAAAGCACGGTGGCTAGGAAAAACTCCCTAGAAAGGCCAAAACCTAGGAAGAAACCTAGAGAGGAACCAGGCTGTGAGGGGTGGCCAGTCCTCTTCTGGCTGTGCCGGGTGCAGATTATAACAGAACATGGACAAGATTTTTAAATGTTCATAAAACAGGCAGAACAGTTGAAACTGGAGAAGCAGCACGGCCAGGTGGACTCGGGACATCAAGGAGTCATCAGACCAGGTAGGCCTTGAGGAAGGGTCCTAATGCTCAGGTCCTCAGAGAGAGAGAGCATACTTAAATTCACACAGGACACCAGATAAGAGAAGAAATACTCCAGATATAACAGACGGACCCTAGTCCCCCCGACACAAACTACTGCAGCATAAATACTGGGGGCTGAGACGGGAGGGGTCGGGAGACACTGTGGCCCCGTCCGACGATACCCCCGGACAGGGCCAAACAGACAAGATATAACCCCACCCACTCTGCCGAAGCACAGCCCCCACACCACTAGAGGGATATCTTCAACCACCAACTTACCATCCTGAGACAAGGCCGAGTATAGCCCACAAGATCACCGCCACGGCACCAGTAAGCCAGTGACTTAGTCCCTGTAATAGGGTTAGAGGCAGAGAATCCCAGTGGAGGGGGAACCAGCCAGGCAAAGACAGCAAGGGTGGTTCGTTGCTCCAGTGCCTTTCCGTTCACCACACTCCTGGGCCAGACTACACTCAATCATAGGACCTACTGAAGAGATGAGTCTTCAATCAAGACTTAAAGGTTGAGACAGAGTCTGCGTCTCTCACATGGATAGGCAGACATAAAAATGGAGCTCTATAGGAAAAAGCCCTGCCTCCAGCTGTTTGCTTAGAAATTCTAGGGACAGTAAGGAGGCCTGCGTCTTGTGACCATAGCGTACGTGTAGGTATGTACGGCAGGACCAAATCGGAAAGATGGGTAGGAGCAAGCCCATGTAATGCTTTGTAGGTTAGCAGTAAAACCTTGAAATCAGCCCTTGCCTTAACAGGAAGCCAGTGTAGAGAGGCTAGTACTGGAGTAATATGATACAATTTTGGGGTTCTTGTCAAGATTCTAGCAGCCATGTTTAGCACTAACTGAAGTTTATTTAGTGCTTTATCCGGGTAGCTGGAAAGTAAAGCATTGCAGTAGTCTAACCTAGAAGTTACAAACACATGGATTCACTTTTCTGCATCCTTTTTGGACAGAAAGGTTCTGATTTTTACAATGTTACGTAGATGGGGAAAAAAGCTGTCCTTGAAACAGTCTTGATATGTTCGTCAAAAGAGAGATCAGGGTCCAGAGTAACACCGAGGTCCTTCACAGTTTTATTTGAGACGACTGTACAACCATCAAGATTAATTGTCAGATTCAACAGAAGATCTCATTTCTAATATTAACTGATGTTTTTTGTTTCACAGCCTAGATCGGTCCAACCTGTTGAATCTATGTTGTACTGTAGGCTAACAAAAGCAGTAGCTTATCCTATAGTTTTGAAGTTCCATGGGGTGTGCTTGTACTTAAGCACTATGTGTTTCTGGCTGTGCGTCAGGACCGTATTACAGATTCCTCACGATACACCCTGAAATATTGATGACTGGCCTGTCCTCGGGACAAGGAGCAGCCTGCTTCTGTTAAACACAGACATGAGACCGAACAGAGGAGGAGGGTTGGACTGGGACAGACTGACTGATACTGGACCGTACCGGCTGTAACTGGCTATACTCCACTGCACTAGTCTGTAGCCAATAAATCCAGTATAGACTGCTATATTGGACTGCACTGAACCTGAGTCTCATCTGAATTTATGCTGCATGAGTGAAACTTCTTGTCATTGTGAGCTGGCTACCTGAAATGCACCCTACACATCCATGCATCCATGCACACGCGTAGTGATGATATAGCCTACACAAAAGCACACCTTATTCTCTGTTTCAGAGCTGACTGCAGCACACCTGTAGACACGGTGGACACACTAGTTAAACAATGCATCAGTCCTGGGAGGTGCACCTATAGGCCTACTTTTAGCACTTGGCAAATAGCCTACCTGTAGCCTCCCGGATTTACAAGGAGACAGGAGAACAAAGTAGGCCAATGAAACTGAGATTTTAACTGACTGATACCAACATTGAATCTGCATAGCCTAAAATAAAGGTTGATGAAGTATAATGATTAGCCTAGACTGTATCTGTCTACACAGCACAGCATGCCAGCAGCAGTACCCAGAGTACTTTCTTATGCCAGTCTTTTTTCTTAGCAGAGGAAGGCGTTCTCTTCTCTAACTAGTGGGCTCTGCCATATTTATAGCTGTCTGTGGTGGGGAAAATGATTGGAATCATCCTGTCTTTGCCAGTTTTGGATTATAGCCCTAGGTTGACATTGAAGGGTAGCCTGCTGTTGGGGTCGGTCTGTCTGTCTGCAGCCTTGTAATTGTGGAGGAATTCTCTTCTTCAGATGAAAAGTAAGTTCTGTTTGTTCTTTTGAAAACCTGAGGCCAGGTTAGGTAGATAAGGCTGGTGGTGCTCTTGATTTGTAAGCAGACATCATAGATTGGGTTGAAGTAAGCTTAGGCTAGGCTAGCATCCACTACAGATGATCTGTTCACGTCACACTGGAGTGGCTTCAGAGTTCATTCATCACACCATGGCAATGCAGAAGATATAGGCTAGGCAATTTGAGAGCCTGTTATTAAGGCTTGATTTACTACATGGGAGTGCAGCCTGTTGACTGCCTCACTGCTCCTGGTGATATACTGTATGAACACTGACTTTGTTCTCTCTTTTCCTTTCCTCTCAGGATCCGTCAGTGACACAAGTAACACAAAATGCTCCTCCAGGGTTGGAAGAGTACAACCCCTTCACAGATGCCAAGCCGGTGAGAACTGCACAGTACACTGCACACTGTTAGAGGTGTTGAGGTTAGGTGGGCTGGTGGATGTGAGAGAGCGACACCATTGATGAGATAAATAGAATAGCTTAAATGGTACTGATGGTGACTACAGATGATTAGTGTTCATTATGGTATTCTATTCAGCGTTAAAAACTTCCAGGAGGAGTGGTTGAAGATTCTGATTCCCGAATGTCTGCTTCTCAGTTGACACCCTATTCCCTCATTAGTGATATATTATATGACATTTAGCAGACCCTTTTATCCAAAGCGACTTAGTCATATGTGCATACATTTTAAGTGGTCCCGGGAATTGAACCCACTATCCTGCGGTTGCAAGCACCATGTTCTACCAACAGAGGACCACTAGTGCACTACCTTGTTTTGAGCTGAGCTACATGGGGTTCTTGTTAGAAGTAGTGTACTACATGGAGAATAGGGTGTGGTTTGACACTAAACCAGTGTGTGATGATTCATTTTCTCCCAGGTCCCTCCTGGCATGGCACCCAAAGTAACGGCCCCCACCACCAGCAACACACAGCCAGCCATCATGAAGCCTCACGGAAGAACCGCCTGCATACTCGCAGCCTCAACAGACACAGGTACCCCCACCCACACACACACACACCTCACAACCTCTTCTACCCTTTTACACCATGTAATTCCACCCCTCTGAAGAAAAGAGTGGAGAGCTCTATGGCTGCACTTTTTCGCGATGGAATGTATTTCCATATAAACACCATGCATGCCCCCCCCTGGGGTAGGTGTGACAGCTCCTGGCTACGAGGCAGCAGGCTCTTCCTCGGTGTGTGGAGTGTTATAATAAAAGCTGTTTGTGACAGTGTGGAGATAGCCTAGCTCTACACCTTGCCTCCTGATGGAGAAGTGTAACTTGGTGTTTGCAAAAAGAGTGTGATAGAGACAAAAGAAGACAGATAACACAGGAAAAAGAAAACGCCTTAATCTAAAGTTTTAGGGACTTTTTATACCTCTACTGACAGTTTTGTCCTTGGTCATGCACACAGAGATGGTGCACCTGGAAGTTGGCAATAAGGCATGTGACTAGTATCCTGTCTCTTCACTGTTTAAATACAAATCCTTCCTACTTGAAAGATGCATTGTGCAGAATTTCTTTTCAGTAGTTTGGCTAGTGACTACTAGCAATGGCTAATGATGTCAAACGCAGATATTGCTTAACCTGCAGTTGTAGCATGCTAGAGATGGGGAACACACGTTAGTGAGGCAATTAGCATTTTGTAAAGTAAGAAGCAGAGCGTTAATTATTCTGACTTGCATGGAGAGAGAGCAGTTTGAATTGATGACTGGGACTGTGCTTTCATCTGTGCTGACACAGTAGTCTCTGCCAAACACACACAGAGATGCAGTTGAAGTCGGACGTTAACATACACCTTAGCCAAATACATTTAAACTCTGTTTTTCACAATTCCTGACATTTAATTCTAGTAAAAATTCTCTGTCTTAGGTCAGTTAGGATCACCACTTTATTTTAAGAATGTGAAATGTCAGAATAATAGTAGAGAGAATGATTTATTTCAGCTTTTATTTCTTTCATCACATTCCCAGTGGGTCAGAAGTTTACATACACTCAATTAGTATTTGGTAGCATTGCCTTTAAATTGTTTAACTTGGGTCAAACGTTTCGGGTAGCCTTCCACAAGCTTCCCACAATAAGTTGGGTGAATTTTGGCTCATTCCTCCTGACAGAGCTGGTGTAATTGAGTCAGGTTTGTAGGCCTCCTTGCTCGTACACGCTTTTTCAGTTCTGCCCACAAATGTTCTATAGGATTGAGGTCAGGGCTTTGTGTAGGCCACTCCAATACCTTGACTTTGTTGTCCTTAAGCCATTTTGCCACAACTTTGGAAGTATGCTTGGGGTCTTTGTCCATTTGGAAGACCCATTTGCGACCAAGCTTTAACTTCCTGACTGATGTCTTGAGATGTTGCTTCAATATATCCACATAATTTTCCTTCCTCATGATGCCATCTATTTTGTGAAGTGCACCAGTCCCTCCTGCAGCAAAGCATCCCCACAACATGATGCTGCCACCCCCGTGCTTCATGGTTGGGATGGTGTTATTCAGCTTGCAAGCCTCCCCCTTTTTCCTCCAAACATAACGATGGTCATTATGACCAAACAGTTATATTTTTGTTTCATCAGACCAGAGGAAATTTCTCCAAAAAGTACGGACTTTGTCCCCATGTGCAGTTGCAAACCGTAGTCTGGCTTTATGGCGGTTTTGGAGCAGTGGCTTCTTCCTTGCTGAGCGGCCTTTCAGGTTACGTCGATATAGGACTCGTTTTTCTGTGGATATAGATACTTTTGTTTCCTCCATCTTCACAAGGTCTTTTGCTGTTCTGGGATTGATTTTCACTTTTCGCACCAAGGTATGTTGATCTCTAGGAGACAGAACGTGTCTCCTTCCTGAGCGGTATGACTGCTGTGTGGTCCCATAGTGTTTATACTTGCTTGTACAGATGAATGTGGTACCTTCAGGCGTTTGGAAATTGGTCCCAAGGATGAACCAGACTTGTGGAGGTCTACAATAGTTTTCTGACGTCTTGGCTGATTTTCTTTTGATTTTCCCTTGATGTCAAGCAAAGAGGCACTGAGTTTGAAGGTAGGCCTTCAAATACATCCACAGGTACACCTCCAATTGACTCAAATTATGTCAATTAGCCTGTCAGAAGCTTATTCTAACTTCCGTGAAGCATACAAGGCTATTCTCCTCCCTCCTTCGGCAAGTCTGACCATGACTCCGTTTTTTGTTGCTCCCAGCCTACAGACAGAAACTAAAACAGGAAACGCCCGTGTTCAGGTCTGTTCAACGCTGGTCCGACCAATCTGATTCCACGCTGCAAGATTGCTTCGAGCACGTGGACTGGGATATGTTCCGGACAACATTGATGTATACGCTGATTCGGTGAGCGAGTTTATTAGCAAGTGCATCGGTGATGTTGTACCCATAGCAACTATTAAAACCTTCCCCAACCAGAAACCGTGGATTGATGGCAGCATTCGCGCAAAACTGAAAGCGCGAACCGCTGCTTTTAACCAGCGTAAGGCGACCGGAAACATGGCTGAATACAAACAGTGTAGCTATTCCCTCCGCAAGGCACTCAAACAAGCTAAGTGTCAATATAGAGACACAGTAGAGTCACAATTCAATGGCTCAGACACAAGAGGAATGTGGCAGGGTCTACAGTCAATCACGGACTACAAAAAGAAAACCAGCCCCCGTCGCGGACCATGATGTCCTGCTCCCAGACAAACTAAACAACGTCTTTGCTTGCTTTGAGGACAATACAGTGCCACCGACACGGCCCGATACCAAAACCTGCGGGCTCACCTTCACCGCAGCCAACGTGAGTAAAACATTTAAATGTGTTAACCCTGCCGGCCCAGATGGCATCCCTGGCCGTGTCCTCAGAGCATGCGCAGACCAGCTGGCTGGTGTGTTTACGGACATATTCAATCAATCCTTATCCCAGTCTGCTGTTCCCACATGCTTCAATAGGGCCACCATTGTTCCTTTTCCCAAGAAAGCGAAGGTAACTGAGCTAAATGACTATCGCCCCGTAGCACTCACTTCCGTCATCATGAAGTACTTTGAGAGACTAGTCAAGGATCATATCACCTCCATCCTGCCAGACACCCTGGACCCACTCCAATTTGCTTACCGTCCCAATAGGTCCACAGACAACGCAATCGGAATCACACTGCATGCTGCCCTAACCCATCTGGACAAGAGGAATACCTATGTAAGAATGCTGTTCATCGACTACAGCTCCGCATTTAACACCATAGTACCCTCCAAGCTCGTCATTAAGCTCGAGACCCTAGGTCTCGACCCAGCCCTGTGCAACTGGGTCCTGGACTTCCTGACGGGCCAGCCCCAGGTGGTGAGGGTGGGAAACAACATCTCCACCCCGCTGATCCTCAACACTGGGGCCCCACAAGGGTGCGTTCTCAGCCCTCTCCTGTACTCCCTGTTCACCCATGACTGTGTGGCCATGCACGCCTCCAACTCAATCATCAAGTTTGTTGACGACACTACAGTGGTAGGCTTGATTACCAACAACGACGAGACGGCCTACAGGGAGGAGGTGAGGGCCCTCGGAGTGTGGTGTCAGGAAAATAACCTCTCACTCAACGTCAACAAAACTAAGGAGATGATCGTGGACTTCAGGAAACAGCAGAGGGAGCAACCCCCTATCCACATCGACGAGACAGTAGTGGAGAAGGTGGAAAGTTAAGTTCCTCGGCGTACACATCACGGACAAACTGAAATGGTCCACCCACACAGACAGTGTGGCGAAGAAGGCGCAACAGCGCCTCTTCAACTTCAGAAGGCTGAAGAAATTTGGCTTGTCACCAAAAACACTCACAAACTTCTACAGATGCACAATCGAGAGCATCCTGTCGGGCTGTATCACCGCCTGGTACGGCAACTGCTCCGCCCACAACCGTAAGGCTCTCCAGAGGGTAGTGAGGACCGCACAACGCATCACCGGGGATAAACTACCTGCCCTTCAGGACACCTACACCACCCGATGTCACAGGAAGGCCGAAAAGATCATCAAGGACAACAACCACCCGAGCCACTGCCTGTTCACCCCGCTATCATCCAGAAGGCGAGGTCAGTACAGGTGCATCAAAGCTGGGACCGAGAGACTGAAAAAAAGCTTCTATCTCAAGGCCATAAGACTGTTGAACAGCCATCACTAACATTGAGTGGCTGCTGCCAACATACTGACTTAAATCTCTAGCCACTTTAAATAATAGGAATTGGATGTAACATGTATCACTAGCCACTTTAAACAATTTTGTATATAATGTTTACATATCCGACATTACTCATATCAAATGTATACACTGTACTCTAAACCATCTACTGAATCTTGCCTATGCCGTTCGGCCATCGACTCAAATCTCTAGCCACTTTAATAATAAAAAATTGGATGAAATAAATGTATCACTAGCCACTTTAAATGATGACATTTATATAATGTTTACATATCCTACATGACTCATCTCATATGTGTATATACTGTACTCTATACCATCTACTGCATCTTGCCTATGCCGGTCAGCCATCGCTCCTCCATATATTTATATGTACATACTCGTATTCATTCCTTTACTCTTGTGTGTATAAGGTAGTTGTTGTGAATTTGTTAGATTACTTGTTAGATACTACTGCATGGTCGGAACTAGAAGCACAAGCATTTCGCTACACTCGCTTTAACATCTGCTAACCATGTGTATGTGACAAATAAAATTTGATTTGATTTAAAGCCATGACATAATTTTCAGGAATTTTCCAAGCTGTTTAAATGCACAGTCAACTTAGTGTATGTAAACTTCTGTCCCACGAATTGTGATACAGTGAAATAATCTGTCTGTAAACAATTGTTGGAATAATTACTTGTGTCATTCACCAAGTAGATGTCCTAACCGACTTGTCAAAACTATAGTTCTTAACAAGAAATTTGTGGAGTGGTTGAAAAACGAGTTTCAATGAACCCAACCTAAGTGTATGTAAACTTCCGACTTCAACTGTACAATACAAAAACAAAGTCTGCTCCCTCAATTTCAAGTTGACTTGAAGTTAACTGTCAGAGATCAAATCAGACTTGTCAGCCGTATGGAGCCTGATCTAGTCTGGATACCATCTACAACATCTCTGTGTACTGTAGAGTGTCAGTGCCCCTTGTTTGACTGTGTGTGTGTGTGTAGGAGCAGGTGCGGGCTGCAGCAGAGCTGCTGAGGAGACAGGAGGAGCTGGAGAGGAAGGCAGCAGAGCTAGACCGCCGGGAGAGAGAGATGCAGTCGCTCAACGCATCAGGAGGTTGGCACATTCAATGTTTCCACATTAAAACATTGTTGACCTTTGTCAGACCCAGAAGTTCAAACCACATCTTAGCAGAATCATTCAAGCATGTTTCTCCTCTCTCTCCTGTCTCAGGTAGGAAAAACAACTGGCCTCCTCTCCCAGAGAAGTTCCCTGTGGCTCCCTGTTTCTACCATGACATCACAGTGGACATCCCTGTAGATTTCCAGAAGACTGTCAAGATCATGTACTACATCTGGATGTGTGAGTGACTGTATCTATGTTCCCTATACCTCATAACCACATAAACCTAGCTCCAGTCTCTACCCAAGATCATGTACCCCATCTGGATAAGTGTGACCTTATATGTTAACTGCTTTGCTCCCTTGTCAAGTCAGACTCTACTATGGCAAATGTACAAGTTTTAGAATTATACTTTCAGTATGCCTGAACCTTTGCCTGAGTTTTGTTGCAAGCTTTAAAAAATTACTATTCTCCAAATCTCCAGCTGTCTTGTCTGACAGACAATCTGTTAGAGCTGAAAAGTCTATTGAGAAGTGGGACAAAGAAACACATGAATGCATGTTTTCAATATGAGCCAATAGCATAGGGTGGAATTCCACTACCACATGATGCAGCAAGTCATATGACCGGGTCAGGGGGGTACCAGGATGCATTGGGAGTTCCAACCTGTCTAGGGCACTCTCCCTCCCTCCTACATCTCTCCTACATTATCTCTCTGTCTCTCACCCACCTTCTCCTCTCTTTCTGCCACTATAGTTATGACTGTACTATGCCAATGTGACTGTAGACTACAACACACCAGACTCTATACAATGCCCAGAGCCATGCCATTATCATAGCCCCAAGGTAGAGTTCTGCTCATTGTGAATTATTTAATTGACTGCGTGTGTGTACGCCGTGTGTGTGTGAACACTGTTTAGTTTATTAGGATCCCCATTAGCTCCTGCACATGCAGCAGCTACTCTTCCTGGGGTCCACATAAAACGTACAAATACATGACAAAGTGCAGAACAGTTATAGACAAGAACAACATAAGATATTACATTGTATATAGGAAAGACAACAAAAATAGTATTTACACAGTATTCATATTCTTATATACACTACAGTTAATTGAGATCTTTAGAAAGAGGAAACGCTGTGATACAATATGTTTTTTAAAGCTAAACTTGCTTTTTGCCTGAGTAACATCTGGCTCTATTCATAACTGAGCAGTGCATTGAATCTGTTTTGGGTTTGAGTACCATGAAGAAACCCATATTGGCGTGTCTGGGGTATGTACTGTATGTGGGGCGGCAGGTAGACTAGTGGTTAGAGCGTTCGGACTAGTAACCGAAAGGTTGCAAGATTGAATCCCCGAGCTGACAAGGTGAAAATCTGTTGTTCTGCCCATGAACAAGGCAGTTAACCCACTGTTCCTAGGCTGTCATTGAAAATAAGAATTTGTTCTTAACTGACTTGCCTAGTTAATAAATAAAGGTAAAATATATATTTTTTAAATGTCTGTTTTGAAGTGTATACAAATAGATTATACAAGTGGTTAGGCATTTTCAACACCAATGTCTTAAAAAGACTAGAAGAGAAGTAGTAATTTTGTCCTAAACATTGAAAGACTATCATGCATGTTGTTAGTTCTATGTGTGCAGTTAAGGGCAAGGCGTGCTGCTTTGTTTTGAGTCAGCTGCAACTTTACTAGGTCTGTCTTTGCTACACCTGACTATGTTACCGGACAGTAATCAAGATGGGACAAGATCAAAGCCTGAACAACTAGTACAGTTGATCTTTGTGTCAAAAATGCAGAACAACGCAGAACAATGCAGACATACCTCTCATCTTCACAACAAATTTGTCAATATGACTTGACCATAATAACTGACCGTCCAATGTTACTCCTAGAAGTGCACCTTGTGCTGGGGACAATAGCCACACTAAAATGTGCAGTTTTGTCACACAACACAATGCCACAGATGTCTCAAGTTTTGAGGGAGCATGCAATTGGTATGCTGACTACAGGAATGTCCACCATAGCTGTTGCCAGATAATTGAATGTTAATTTCTTTCCCATAAGCCTCATACAACGTAATTTTAAAGAATTTGGCAGTACTTCCAACAAGGACAAAAAAACGCAGACCAGGCCCACCCATGGTGGCTCCCCTGCCCAGTCATGTGAAATCCATAGATTAGGGCCTAACAAATTTATTTCAATTTACTGATTTCCTTATTTGAACTGTAATTGCATTCATTATATTTAAGACCAGTTTGTTAATTACCCATTCTGACACTGACTGTAACTCCTTGCTAAGAGTTTCAGTGAGCTTACTGGCTGCAGGTGCTGATGTGTGGAGTGTGTGTAGTCATCAGCATACATAAACTGTGTTCGAATACCCATACTAACATACTGTATACTACATACTTAATGAGTATATACTAATTAGTACATTTTAATATACTGTAAATGGAACCGTATCCTTTTAGTTGCGCATACTAGCTCTTCGACGGTCTACCGGAAGTTGATGCTACTGCTATGCAACCTCTAGCTAACTAGTTGGCATAACAAATGACTAGTTAGACATTTTACAACTTCAGGTGTGTTCTTAAATTCAATCTGGAGTGCGCTCGTAAATTCATAGCGTTGTCAGAGCGTTCTGATCTTAGAACGGCAGTCAAGCACCCAAGTTAACGTAGGCTAGCTTGCTAGCTACTTCCAGACACAAATGAGTGACCACTCTGACCATTTTACTCACCTTAGCGGAGCTGGTTATCCAGAGCGTTGGTGACCAGCTTCCAAGATGGCAATGCAGTTCAGACTTCTTTGTCTTCGTCTTGTCGTGTCCAGTGTATATATAATTTTTTCCCTTCGTGTGTATATATATTTTTTATATTTTTTACCTCAGTTTCAACATACTCTCCTGCAACTCGCCTCACCCAATGTGGTATGGATCTGCTATTTTCTATACTTTAGAACCAGAACCCCCAACAGAAGCTAGCCAGCTTACTAGCTAATAGTCAGTTAGCCACTGCTAGCGGTCATCAGCTAACCTTAGCCTGGTCAACTCTTGCCAGTCTGCACAGCGCGTTTCAACCCATAGCATACCGGACTGCTCTTTCTCCACATCTCTGGTTTCCTACCGCAAGCTCAGAACCTTTTCACCTGGATCGACGCTGCTAGCTAGCTGCTATCTGAGTGGCTATCCCCTGGCTAACGTCTCTGTCCCAAAGCAAGCACCAGTGAGCCTGGAATTAGCCTCGTGCTAGGCCCTTCTCCCGGCTAGCTGAAGAGGTCCATCAGCCACTCCTTTGGCTACAATACATATTTTGCCAATTGGCCTGGACCCCTTTTACTGCCGACACGGAGCCCCACTGATTCCACCACGACTACCGACGTAATCCGCCCGAGGGGTTTCAACAGGCTCCTCCGTTGCGACGTCCCCTGAAGGCCCATCCGCTAGCCGCGTTCCGCTAGCTGTCTAGAGCAAATCGGACTGTTAGCTGAAGAGGACCATCAGCCAATTTCTTGGACTACAATTCCTATTTTGCCAATTTGGCCTGGACCCTTTTTACTGCCTACACGGAGCCCTAACAACCCAACACGACTGGTCTGCCAACATAACCATCCGAGGGGGCCACAACAGACTTCTTCCATCGCGACGTCCCCCCCTAAGGCCCTTCTGCTAGCCACGGCCCGCTAGCTGTCTGAATAGCCGTGTCTCCAGCTCGCCTAGCCACCCACTGGTCCCTATGATCACTCGGCTACGCATGCCTCTCCCTAATGTCAATATGTCTTGTCCATTGCTGTTTTGGTTAGTGATTTGTCTTATTTCACTGTAGAGACTCCAGCCCTGCTCAATATGCCTTAGCTAGCCCGTTTGTTTCACCTCCCACACATGCGGTGACCTCACCTGGTCTAAATGATGTCTCTAGAGACAAAACCTCTCATCGTCACTCAATGCATAGGTTTACCTGCACTGTATTCACATCCTACCATACCCTTGTCTGTACATTATGCCTCGAATCTATTCTTCCGCTCCCAGAAACCTGTTCCTTTTACTCTCTGTTCCGAACACGCACTAGACGGCCAGTTCTTATAGCCTTTAGCCGTACCCTTATCCTAGTCCTCCTCTGTTCCTCTGGTGATGTAGAGGTTGAGCTAGGCGCTGCAGGGCCTGGATTCGCTCCCATTCCCCAGGTGCTATCATTTGTTGACTTCTGTAACCGTAAAATCCTTGGTTTCATGCATGTTAACATTAGAAGCCTCCTCCCTAAGTTTGTTTTATTCACTGCTTTAGCACACTCTGCCAACCCGGATGTCCTAGCCGTGTCTGAATCCTGGCTTAGGAAGGCCACCAAAAATCCTGAAATTGCCATCCCTAACTATAACATTTTCCGACAAGATAGAACTGCCAAAGGGGGGCGGAGTTGCAATTTCCTGCAGAGTTCTGTTATACTATCCAGGTCTGTGCCCAAACAATTCGAGCTTCTACTTCGAAAAATCCACCTTTCCAGAAACAAGTCTCTGACCGTTGCCGCTTGTTATAGACCACCTTCTGCCCCCAGCTGTACCCTGGACACCATATGTGAATTGATTGCCCCCAGCTATCTTCAGAGCTCGTACTGTACTGGTGACCTAAACTGGGACATGCTTAACACCCTGGCCATCCTACAATCTAAGCTAGATGCCCTCAATCTCACACAAATGATCAATGAACCTACCAGGTACAACTCCAAATCTGTAAACACGGGCACCCTCATAGATATCATCCTGACCAACCTGCCCTCTAAATACACCTCTGCTGTCTTCAACCAGGATCTCAGCGATCATTGCCTGCGTCCGTAATGGGTCTGCGGTCAAACGACCACCCCTCATCACTGTCAAACACTCCCTAAAACACCTCAGCGAGCAGGCCTTTCTAATCGACCTGGCCCGGGTATCCTGGAAGGATATTGACCTCATTCCGTCAGTAGAGGATGCCTGGTTATTCTTTAAAAGTGCTTTCCTCACCATCTTAAACAAGCATGCCCCATTCAAACATTTTTAACCAGGAACAGATATAGCCCTAGGTTCACTTCAGACCTGACTGCCCTTGACCAGCACAAAAACATCCTGTGGCGTACTGCATTAGCATCGAATAGCCCCCGCGATATGCAACTGCTCAGTTAAGTTAGGAAACAGGCAGTTAGGAAAGCAAAGGCTAGCTTTTTAAAACAGAAATTTGCATCCTGTAGCACTAATTCCAAAAAGATTTGGGACACTAAAGTCCATGGAGAATAAAAGCACCACCTCCCAGCTGCCCACTGCACTGAGGCTAGGAAACACTGTAACCACCGATAATCTGCGATAATTGAATTTCAATAAGCATTTTTATACGGCTGGCCATGCTTTCCACCTGGCTACTGTTGGGGTTCGTTCATTGATGAAATAAGCATTCTGACAATGTCTTTAACTACTTAGGGAGTAGCGGCGCACTAGTGCCGCTCCCGACACTACCCGGTGAAATGTAAGGCGCCAAATTCAAAATCCAAAAGTTTAATTATTAAACATAAGTGTTGCATAGTCATCAAAAGCTCTGCTTCTTGGCAATATCACAGTGTTGTCAGATTTCAAAAAGGCTTTACAGTGAAAGCACAACATTTGATTGTTTGTGGATAGCACCTCATATATTTTTAACATTAGCATAAATTCATATCCAGCGCGCGGGTCACACAAAACCCATATAAGAGCTAAAAAATATCACTTACCTTTCGGAAGAACTTCTGCTGAGGGCTTCCCAAGTGTCCAACGAAGACATCCAATGGTTCCTTTGTTAGAAAAAGTAATTTCTTATATCCATAAATCTCAGTTTGGTTGGCGCATTATGATCAGAAAATCCACCGTCGAGTCGCCCATAGAACCGTGAAGAGAACACGTTCAAATTATACCTATATACTTTCTACAAACAAATCAAGCATCATTTTTAATGTATCCTTTTATGTATATTTACTGTAATATTTCAACCGGACGATAACGTGAACAATAGGAAAGGAAAATAAAGTGGGGCGCGCTAACAATCTCGCACCCGTCCAACGTTGTTGACAAATGTGATCCCTTCACTACTTCCTCTTCCTATCTGTTCTGCTTAGTGCTAGAGCCTCCAGACACTGTATAAAGACTGTTGACATCTAGTGGAAGCCATAGGTACTGCAGTCTCAGACCTACATAACATTGTATGCAATAGGCAGCTTGGAGAAAAAGGTCATCTACAAAAAAACTGCAAATCCGGATGGATTTTCATCGGGTATTCACCTGCTATATCAGTTCTGTTATACTCACATACATTATTTTAACACTCTTAGAAAATTCACTGTTTCCTATCCAATAGTACTAATTATGTGCATATCCTATTTTCTGGGCCTGAGTGGCAGGCATTTTACTTTGGGCACGCCAGACTCTCCAAAACCGTCACCTCTGCTGCCGCTCCCTAAGAAGTTAAGTAAATCAATAATTCGTTTATTAATGCAATTGCAGACAGTAGTTGTCAACAGGAACATAGCACGCATGTTTCCGAGTAAGTTCTGCATAATAGAAAAGGGTCTAAGTTATTTTATTAAGTCCGAAGTCCAGCCTTAGTGATGTCACTGCCTACGTCATTACCTTCTACTCATGAGACCAAGCCCATGCATACACAGCTATACAAACAAGAGTTTCAGTGTTATCTAAAGGCTCAGTAGTAAATGTCCACTCCCCAAGTTGATTTATAGTGGAATGTCTGACTAGTCTCTTATCTCTTTCACTCCCCTGCAGGGTTCTTTCTCACAGACACCCTGTTTTGACTGCCATAACTCACACATCTCTCAGACCGTTTCTTTATAAGAGGCAGAGACTAGAAAATAACTGTGGAACAATATTAAACCTTATAGTGTGTGTGTGTGTGTGTGTGTGTGTGTGTGTGTGTGTGTGTGTGTGTGTGTGTATATATATAAATAATAACCTTTCCCCTTCTATTAATACAACATAAGCATTATCAATTATTATAATACATCAAACATTTGGTACAGCCCCTATCATGACCCTAAGGTTAACCCAACACTACCCCTACCCCGGTCAACAGCCCTGCACCCCCCACAGCAACTTGCCCAAACCTCCCCCACTTCTCCTTCACCCAAATCCAGATAGCTGATGTTCTGAAAGAGTTGCAAAATCTAGACTCCTACAAATCAGCTGGGCTAGACAATCTGGACCCTCTCTTTCTAAAATTCTGCCGCAATTGTTGCAACCCCTATTACTAGCCTGTTCAACCTCTCTTTCGTATCGTCTGAGATCCCTAAAGATTGGAAATCTGCTGCGGTCATCCCCCTCTTCAAAGGGGGAGACACTCTAGACCCAAACTGTTACAGACCAGACTGTTACAGATCTATCCTACCCTGCCTTTCTAAGGTTTTCGAAAGCCAAGTTAACAAACAGATCACCAACCATTTCGAATCCCACCGTACCTTCTCTGCTATGCAATCTGGTTTCCGAGCTGGTCATGGGTGCACCTCATCACATTCTTATCGGCAGACTCAACAGCCTTGGTTTCTCAAATGACTGCCTCGCCTGGTTCACCAACTACTTCTCAGAGTTCAGTGTGTCAAATTGGGGGGCCTGTTGTGCGGACCTCTGGCAGTCTCTATGGGGGTGCCACAGGGTTCAATTCTCGGGCCAACTCTCTTCTCTGTATACATTAATGATGTCGCTCTTGCTGCTGGTGATTCTCTGATCCACCTCTCTACGCAGACGACACCATTCTGTATACTTCTGGCCCTTCTTTGGACACTGTATTAACTAACCTCCAGACAAGCTTCAATGCCCAATTGACTGTACGTTTGTTTATCCCATGTGTAACTCTGTGTCGCTTTGCTTTATCTTGGCCAGGATGCAGTTGTAAATGAGAACTTGTTCTCAACTGGCCTACCTGGTTAAATAAAGGTGAAATAAAAACATTTAAACTGTTGCTGGCAACAATTTAATTTTGCTTTTTTGCCGATGTTAACTGACACCGGCCATATTTAACCGGTGTTGAGCACTAGTAAATTCATTATTCTGCGCTCTGGTACACTCAGATGAGTGTGCTCTGAAATCTGAGGAGCTAGCCAGAGCGAATTTACGAAAGCACCCGAATGTCCATTGAGAACGCACCACGACTATACCATTTAGCTAAGCTAAAAATGACTGGAATAATCAAGTCAAACTTTGGGCAGTTAGTTAGCCTATAGTTAAGATACTGGCAAGTAGGGTTGCACATTTTGGGGAATATTCAGAGGTTGGGATTTAAAGGAAATATATGCAAATTAATATTAATAACATTTAAATGTAGATGTTTTTTGCATTGGATATATTTACCGTATTATATGGAGACAGAAATAAACCTTTTACCTCCAATAGAAGAAGAAAAAAAATTTAGTTATGATTTTAACTTTAAATGAGTTGACTCTTCTTGAGGGATGATTTCACTGAACAGCAAAAGGGAATATTGAATGATCCCCAATGATCCATCGCATCTCCCAAAAATGTTTTCAACACCTCAATGTCCACCTCTTGAACATCAGACTCGGAGGCCTCATCTTCGCTGTCACTTTCCAACCTTGTTGAGGATGGCTCGTTGTCAGGCTAAAAAAAACCCAAACTTGCCTGGATGACCACACATTTTTCAACCCTTGTATTGTTGCGTGCTTTGGTGTGTTCCCAAACAAGGACCAGTTGCGCTCTGAGGCGGCTGATGTTGGGGGGGATTTGGAGGATGATTGAGTCAACGGGAAAGAGCCACAAAGCTGGCTGATGAGCTATGTTGGCACGACTGCCATATTGCATCTCCATCCCAAAGCCCTTGCTTGGAAGTGTACTTCGCCAGATTGCCAAGAACCATGCCCTCATCCAGGCCAAGGTGGCGAGACACGGTAGTGATGACACCGTAGGCCTTGTTGATCTCGGCACCAGACAGGATTCTCTTGCCAGCATACTTGGGGTCCAACATGTACTCTGCGTCGTGTATGGGCTTCAGGCAGAAGTCTTCACGCTTTTTGATGTATTTCAGAGCTGCAGTTTCCTCTGCTTGGAGCAACAGTGAAGTGGGCAGGGCAGTACACATTCCTTCTCTTATATCTGCAAGCAGAGTCTTAACATCAGACAGGATGGCATTGTCTCCCTCAATCCGTGCAATGGCTATTGCTATAGGTTTCAGGCTGCTTACCACTCTCCCCCAAAATACATCATCCAGGCGGATCCTCTTGATGGGGCTGTCCATATCGGCAGACTGTGAAATGGCCATTTCTTGGAGAAACTCCTTCTTCCCCCGCCAGGAGACTGTCAAACATGATGACAACAACACCAACGGGTGTTGCTGGGCAGCTTCAATGTGGTGGTGCTCTTATTCTTCTCACTTTGCTTGGTGAGGTAGATTTTCTGCTATAACTTGATGACCCTTCACATACCTAACCATTTCCTTGGCTCTCTTGTAGAGTGTATCCATTGTTTTCAGTGCCATGATGTCCTTGAGGAGCAGATTCAATACATGAGCAGCACAGCCAATGGATGAGAGGATAGGACTCTTCCACTTTAGACAATGCTGCAAACATGAAGGCTGCTTGGTCTGTCACCAGTGCAAATACCTTCTGTGGTCCAAGGTCATTGACTGCCTTCAGCTCATCTGCAGTGTAGAGACTGGTGAGGCTGTTGTCCCTTGTGTCTGTGCTCTTGTAGAATACTGGTTGAGGGGTGGAGATGGAGTTAATTATTCCTTGCCCACAAACATTTGACCACCCACCAGAGATGATTGCAAAAGTCTGCTTTCTCTATTTGCTTGATCTTCACATCCAGAAAATGAGTAGATAAAGCATGTCTGGTTGGAGGGGTGAATGCTGGACGAACAACATTCAGAAATCTCTTCCAATACACATTGCCTGTGAGCATCAGAGGTGAACCAGTTGCATACACAGCTTGAGCAAAACATTAATCAGCATTTTTCTGCCTACGTTCCTCCATTGAGTAAAAAAAAAACTTCTGATTCCAGGAGGACCATGAGCTGTTGCTATCAATAAGGTGTTTGATTCATCATTTTCACCTCGAATAGAAGTAGAAGGACTTTTGTCAGAGGTTGCTTATTGTGAGCGCTGAGGGAACTTTATGCACTTGGCCAGATAATTCTGCATCTTAGTTGCATTCTTCACATATGATTTGGCACAATATTTGCAAATGTACACAGCTTTTCCTTCTACATTAGCTGCAGTGAAATGTCTCCACACATCAGATAATGCCCCTGGCATTTTCCTGTAAAGATTAGAAAAAAAATAGTAAAAAATAATAATGCAGTTCCATGTACAGATAAATAGTTAAGCAGTTAGATTAAACAACTATTTTGTAAGATAAGTTTTAAAATGAGACATTTATGGAAACAGGTGAACACTCCTCAGTTAACAGGCTCAAGCAAGCTAAAACCCACATGGTAGCAAAAACTAACTAGCAGAAATTGTTAACAGGTTAGAAATGATTTAAACACACTTTGCTGTAGGCTACTATTTACTAGTTAACAAAAAATGTCATATAAAATATATTCACCCCACCCAGTATTGTAATCAAAACTTACCAGAAAGCATGTAGTCCTTGGCTCAGACAGTGTAGTAGTGTGGGCTCAGTAGCGTCTCATTAGTGTGAAAGATCTTGAGAATCAGCTGCACATGTGATGGAAGAATGCAGAGGGTTGCAATTTCATTGAATTGGGAATAGTTTAACCAAAATATGCCACAAGACCTAGAATTGCCTTGTGTATCCCATAAAAAAAGGTTCACTGTTATAAGCTAACTTTTTTTGATGAAATTTCCCGTAAAGTTTCCGACCCTTTGCAACTCTTTTGATGTATAAGTGCCCAACTAACGTTAGGTAACTAGCTAACATACCGGTACATACTGCTGTAATGCTGTGTGGTTCGTAAGGACAGCGTAGCTAACAAATTGACGGCCTACATAACGTGTAAGGTAACTTATTTGAACAGTAATAACTTTATTACATTGCTCAACATGTTAACATTTCTCATAATTAGTTAAAGCAATGAATTTGTATCCGCTATCGTTGGACTTCAGCTGCATATTTTCCGCCATTTTCAAAAAAAACTGTGAAGCCACGCCCATTTCCTGAAGAATTGCATTATGGGCCCTAAAGTACGGAAATGGTGTTCCCTGTGTGTGTACTTCATATTTTGGTGAATTTAGTACGACATCCGGGAACTTTTGGCATGCTAACTATATCCATACTATGACCAAAAAGCTCACTATATACCCACAAATGGTACGGTTAGTGTGGGTAGTATGAGTATTCGAACAGTGTTAGTCCTTTTAGACAAGTGGCAAATCATTTGTAAAAATAGAGAAGAGTAACGGCCCAAGAATCTGCCCTAAGGGATACCACACTGAACATATCTGATGTTAGAGAAGCTTCCATTGAAGAATACTCTGAGTTCTATTGGATAAGTAATAAGTAATGTGGTGGCAGGTGATGTAAAGCCATAAAAGTGAGATTTTTCAATAACAAATTATGATCATTAACATCAAAGGCTGCTCTGAAATCTAACAAAACAGCTCCTACTATCATCTTATTATCCATTTCTTGTGTGTGTGCTGGTTCACGCTCCACTTGGCATGGCACCACCAGGCTCCTCAGTGTGTTAAATGATTTAGCAGCCATCTTTCCTTATCCTCCTCCTGTTCCTCACATCCTGTTCTTCATTAGCATGACTTGGCAGGACAGTGAGGTAGCTTGAGTTCCTCTATCAAAACCCTTTCAGATAGAAATGTCATGTTTAGAGTTGATTTCTACACCTTTATTCTACACAACAAAGATTTATCAGCTCTATACGTTACATTTCTATCTGCAACGTATTTAACGTTAACTAACCAATGATATTGTGTGTTTGGTTCTGCTCCAGTCCACACGGGGACACTGTTTGCCAACATGTTTGGCTGTTTGGCCTGGTTCTGTGTGGATGCATCCAAGGGAGTGGACTTCGGCCTGTCCATGCTCTGGTTCATGATCTTCACTCCCTGCTCTTTCGTCTGCTGGTATAGACCCCTCTACGGAGCCTTCAGGTCACTACACACACAAACATAATAATATATATACACACACACACACACATGTCTTGTTCAACATTAAACAGGAAACTTTCTCCCCCTCTCCCTTTCTCTCTCCAGGAGTGACAGCTCTTTCCGTTTCTTCGTCTTCTTCTTCGTCTACATCTGTCAGTTTGGTGTTCACGTGATGCAGTCCATCGGCATCTCCGGCTGGGGTGCCAGGTAAGAACAGGAAGAGGTCACAGATATTAACAGGAAGTGACACGGTCACAATGTTCTCTGAGAATAGAGGGTGCAACGTACTGAACTTTGATTGCACATAATAGTAAAGGTTACATGTTATTCACCCTTTAATCTTGTCTATAGTTGTCCTTTTCTCCTCCAGTGGGTGACACGGCTACACTGTTCTCTGACATCACTTGGAATATAGTCAGTACATGTTATTCATCCTGATATTGATAGAGATTCAGTAAATCAAATCCTGTCTCTGGTTGTCCTCTCCTCCAGTGGGTGGATCTCAGCTCTGACTGGTCTGAATAAGAGCGTCCCTGTTGGCATCATCATGATCCTCATCGCTGCTCTATTCACTGCCCTTGCTACCATGTCCCTCATCATGTTCAAAAAGGTACCACACACACACAATTTTTCATCATATTCATGAAGGTATGAATGAGACTCAGCCTTTCACAGTGTTAGAGACGATGAGACTCAATGGAACCAGAACACCCACACAGTCTCGGAGATGATGAACACGGGGTATTTATAGACATGCTCAAGTAGATTATTACCTCTTCTCACTGCTCTCCTCCTTTCTCCCTCCCTTTACCCCCCCCTAATTTCTTCAGGTACATGGTATGTACCGCACCACAGGGGCCAGCTTTGAGAAGGCCCAGGCAGAGTTCGCCACGGGCGTCATGGCCAACAAGACGGTACAGACTGCCGCCGCTACCGCAGCCTCCAACGCTGCCAGCGGAGCATTCAAGCAACAGATCTGATTGGTCCACAGAGCCCCCTAGAGCTTGCCCTCTTTCTTCTCTCCGTCCCATCCAAGCTCCAGAGCGAGCTGGAGTTTCCCTGCCCTCCTAACCTAGCTCTACTGACATGACTAGCATGACACCTAGAAGGATGAGACCAATGATGTCATAGTAGATGAAAGCAGGAAGTAGAAATGAGAGACTCGTTTAAATCGTTTCATTCAGTTAAATTAGTCTCCCAGTGCAATGTACTTCCTGTTGAATCTTAGAGCTTTATGACATCCCCGTCTGATCCCTCTCCTTCCCATTCTGCTCACATGGTGACACCCAGCTTCCACCAAGCCCCACCTCTCACATGCCCTGAGGGCTGTAACTCCACCCACTCCAGTGACCTTTATTAATGCACTCCTGTCCTGTGTCTCTTACCCCACATCCCTTAGTCATGTCACTAAGTGTTTGCAAACTTTCCTTTGAGTGTGTCTGATTGTGCAGCTGTGTGTATGGGTGTACAGTTGTCTGTATGCGTGTATATGAATATTAGTGTCTCTCCATATGTTGATGCTGAGGCCTATATGTTGTGTGAGTCCCAGCTATAGATTCTATTCTTTCTCTCACTCCCTCTAAAGCGTTGTATCAAGTCAATTCACTGCACCAAGACTCTTAGCTGTAGCTATCCATTCACTTCCACGACTCATTTATTAACTGGATTTAGCCAAGTACTGTAAAATGTAACACTTAATAAAATCAACACTTGTTTACTTCTTTTGAACCCTGAGCCAGTCAGGCTGACATGGTCAGTAGTCTGTCCTCTGGTTGCGATACTGGCTAGTGTTGATGATGAATGCTGTGCATTCCACAACATTGTTTAATACCTCGGAATGATCACATCTAAATGGTTTAATCTCAAGAAGCGAGTGTAAACTGACCAGAACTCTAAATCAGGAAGGGTACTATAATGTCTGTACAGTTCATACACTATGACAGTCACACGACATGTTATTGTTCAGTTGACGTTTATGATTAAAAGAGTGCAGTTAGCTCTGACACCTGTGGTTGCATCTATCCTCAACTTAACAGGTACGCGTCTCAGAAATCAGGATTCTGTCTTCTACTGTCTTGGTTATCCTTTTCATAACTGTGTTTTCTCTTTCTCACAGCCTTGTAGTCTTGCCTTTGAAAACGTTTGATCAAAATACCTTATAATATACAAAGAACCAGATGACATGAACCTAAATGTCATAGCCTCTAGCCTTGTCCCTTGCTTTATTGATAAAGTTGCACTTCATGTGGACACTCCTTCACACTGACACATCCACCCAGTAGCTGTATTCTAGGCCTTGAGAACTGCACATACACATGTATGCTAGCTAAGCTATATGCTAACACATGACTCCAGTGAGAGAGGGAGAGCTAGCTCGTCTCCAGCCTGGGTTTTCTTGTGGAGACATACCTCAGTTACAGTTAGTACTATTCAGGATTATATCAAGATGTACTCTACGTGCATGACAAAGCTTGCAGATCAACTGGACACAACTCTGGTCTAGGCATCTGTGTGTATAGAAGTCCACGGTTACACTCCAGTGAGTGGGTGAACTGATGAAAAAGGAGGATTCTGTCTGTTTGAAGTTGATGCTGTGCATTAAAGTGAATCAGTCGAGTAGTCCCTTTTTTTCTCCAAACACTCCTTCAGAACAGGAGGTGTCATTGGTTATATCCCAGTTATATCATTGGTCTGTGCTGTATGGCTATGTAGATGCTGATAGCCTGAGTATTCATTATATTATCTTCATGGTTGAGTGAAAGGAGATATTCTTCTAATCCCAGAGAGGCTTGTTTTTTGGTTTGTCTATTCTGTGTCTTCCCCTGTTGGATTGTATACATCATGTTAGAAAGTACTGAATAATTTCTGATTCCATTCAATTTATTAACATGTCATGTTTGTGTTTATAACTGAACCTACCTGTGACTTTCAGCCTTTGAATGTGACATGAATAGGGGTTGGGGATGTTCGAGGGGTGTGTGCGTGTCCATGTGTGCTGTAGTATCATTGATGTGTGTGTTGTGGGGTGTCAGTCAAAGTGGAGTCTTAACAAGAATAACTGGTTGTTCAGTTGAACACTAATGTGGGTAGAGACAGGCTGACATCATGAGTTTCCTCCTTTTTATACTTTCCTTAATAGTCTAATAGTCATTCATCTCTCTGTGGTCTTGAGTATGAGTGAATGTGTGTGTGCTGAGCTACTTTTAAGTTATTCTACATCTTTTGAAAATCTGAATGAATGGCACCTGAATGTTCCTGTTAAATATGTGTTGGCTTGAAAACAATAATAAAAAAAAAATGCATCAACTGGGAAATGTGAGAAAGTCAGTAGGTGAAACTAAGCGATGTTTGTGTTTTGAGATGGACTGTGGCTTTAACTTGTGCTTTTTAATCAATGTATCAAGTATATAGTAAAATACTGAGAATGAATATGAAATTTGTCTTGCTCATCTCTGACAATGGAATAAATTGAAGTTATTTAAAAAAATAAAGTAAACTTTAAGGGATGTTTGTAGATTTTGTAAAGTTTGACAACTGGTCGGCTGGTATCCTGAATTTCATTGTACTGTACAGAAACTCTTCTCCTTTTAGTCGCATGTTAAGTAGTTTAAGTTTTTGTATATTTATTGTATTAACACAATAAAATTCAAAGTCAACTCCAATACCTCCTTTTTTTTTTTTGGCAATAGTATTTTCTGATATGGTGTTAAAAGCTGCACTACTAGTTGATGCCCAGCAGAGGTCAGTAGAAACCAAAGGATCTGGAGGAGTACTGAAAGGTGGTTGTTCACACTACATTGATCCTTCAACTAAAATTCTAGACGTCCTTGTGATTGACTCGTGGGTAATCTTTAATAAACAGATACCGGGGACAAAGACTGGAAGATATAGAGAGGGACAAAGAGAAACAGATGGACAGAGAGGGGATCAGATTGCCTCATGCCAAACTTCATGCAATATTCCTCTTCCTCCTCACTGATCATGTGCTCCATTTTTACCCAATGAAGGGATACGATTAAACTGTCACGGGCACCCGGTAGGCGGATTACACCAGTTAAAAAGTGATTGCATTCGTTTTGGAAACTGGCTGCCTCCCGAAAATGAGTCTGGTGCCCCGTTCTGGCTAATGCCGAAGTCGGCTCAAAGCGAAAGTGAAGTACACAAATATAAACGCAACATGCAACAAACATTTTACTGAGTTAGTTCATATGAGGTAATCCGTCGGTTGAAATACATTCATTAGGCCCAAATATATGGATTTCACATGACTGAGAATACAGATATGCATATGTTGGTCACAGACAACCTTTTAAAAGGCCAATCAAATCAAATTGTATTTGTCACATGCGCCGAATACAACAGGTGTAGTAGACCTTACAGTGAAATGCTTAATAACAAGCCCTTAACCAACAATGCTTTAAAAAAATACAATTTAGTTTTATTAAAAAAATATAAGTAATTTTTTTAAAATAGAAGTAACAAATAATTAAACAGCAGCAGTAAAATAACAAGCGAGGCTATATACAGGGGGTGCCTGTACAGAGTCAATGTGCGGGTGCACCGGTTAGTTGAGGTAATTGAGGTAATATGTACATGTAGGTAGAGTTAAAGTGACTATGCATAGACTATAAACAGAGTAGCAGCAGCGTAAAAGAGGGGTCTGGGTAGCCCATTGATTAACTGTTCAGTACGTTCGTACGGTCACTGTGGGGACGACGTCATCGATGTACATATTGATGAAGCCAGTGACTGATGTGGTGTACAGTCGTGGCCAAAAGTTTTGAGAATGGCACAAATATACATTTTCACAAAGTCTGCTGCCTCAGTTTGTATGATGGCAATTTGCATATACTCCAGAATGTCATGAAGAGTGACCAGATGAAGTCCCTCTTGTCCATGCAAATGAACTGAATCCCCAAGAAACATTAGCATCTGCTTCATCTGACCAATTTCTTATTGACCGAGTCACTGGTGCTTCCTGCTTTAGTTTTTGCTTGTAAGCAGGAATCAGGAGGATATAATTATGGTCAGATTTGCCAAATGGAGTGCGAGAGAGAGCTTTGTACGCATCTCTGTGTGTGGAGTAAAGGTGGTCTAGAGTTTTTTTCCCTCTGGTTGCACATTTAACATGCTGATAGAAATTAGGTAAAACTGATTTGAGTTTCCCTGCATTAAAGTCCCCGGCCACTAGGAGCACTGCTTCTGGATGAGCGTTTTCCTGTTTGCTTATGGCCGTATACAGCTCATTCAGTGTGGTCTTAGTGCCAGCATCGGTCTGCGGTGGTATATAGACAGCTACAAAAACTATAGATGTAAACTGTCTTGATAAATCATGAGGTCTACAGCTTATCATGGGATACTCTACCTCAGGTGAGCAAAACCTTGAGGCTTCCTTAGATTTCATGCACCAGCTGTTGTTTATAAATAGGCCTAGGCCGTCGCCCCTTGTCTTACCAGAGGCCGCTGTTCTATCCTGCCGAAAAAGCTTAAAACCCGCCAACTGTATGTTAATCATGTCGTCGTTCAGTCACGACTCAGTGAAACATAAGATATTATAGTTTTTAATGTCCTGTTGGTAGGATATACGTGCTTGTAGTTCATCTATTTTATTATCGATTGATTGTAAGTTGGCTAATAGGACCGATGGTAAAGGTAGATTACCCTCTCAGTGACGGATCCTTACAAGACACCCGGACTGTTGTCCACAATACCTCCATCTTTTCCTCCTGCGAATGACGGGGATGAGGGCCTTGTCGGGTGTCTGGAGTAAATCCTTCCCATCTGACTCGTTGAAGAAAAATTCCTCCAGTACATGGTGAGTATTCGCTGCACTGATATCAAGAAGCTCTTTTTGGTCATAAGACACGGTGGCAGAAACATTGTGTACAAAATAAGTTACAAATAACGCGAAAAAACATACACAATTGGTTGCGGGATCGTAAAATGGCGGCCATCTCCTTCGGTGCCATTATTCAGGGGGCGTGGGTCAGAAAACCAGTCAGTATCTGGTGTGACCACCATTTGCCTCATGCAGCACGACACATCTCCTTCACATATAGTTGATCAGGCTGTTGATTGGGGCCTGTGGAATGTTGTTTCACTCCTCTTCAATGGCTGTGCAAAGTTAATGGATATTGCAGTACACGCTGTCGTACACGCCGATCCAGAGCATCCCAAACATGCTCAAATGGTGTCATGTCTGGTGAGTATGCAGGCCATGGAAGAACTGGGACATTTTCAGCTTCCAGGAATTGTGTACAGATTCTTTGCTACATGGGGGCGTGCATTATCATTGCAAAACATGAGGTGATTGCGGCGGATGAATGGCACGACAATAGGCCTCAGGAACTCGTCATGGTATCTCTGTGCATTCAAATTGCCATTGATAAAATGCAATTGTGTTCGTTGACCGTAGCTTATGCCTGCCCATACCATAACCCCACCACCACCATGGGGCACTCTATTCACAACGTTAATATCAGAAAACCGCTTGCCCACACGCTTGCCACACACGACACCCAGTCTGCCATCTGCCCAGTACAGTTGAAACCAGGATTCATCCGTAAAGAGCACACTTCTGCAGCATGTCATTGGTCATCAAAGGTGAGCATTTGCCCACTGATGTCAGTTACGACGCCAAACTGTAGTCAGGTAAAGACCCTGGTGAGGACTACGAGCTTCCCTGAGATGGTTTCTGACAGTTTGTGCAGAAATTCTTCAGTTGTGCAAACCCACAGTTTCATCAGCTGTCTGGGTGGCTGGTCTCACACAATCACCCAGGTGAAGAAGCAGGATGTGGAGGTCCTGGGCTGGCATGATTACACGTGGTCTGCGGTTTTGAGGCCGGTTGGACGTACTACCAAATTCTCTAAAACGATAGAGAAAAGAACATTAAATTCTCTGGCAACGGATCTGGTGGACATTCCTGCAGTCAGCATGCCAATTTCATGCTCCCTCAAAACTTGAGCCATTTGTGGCACAGTGTTGTGTGACAAAAATGCACATTTTAGAGTGGCCATTTACTCTCCCCAGCACAAGGTGCACCTGTGTAATCATGTTGTTTAATCAGCTTCTTCATATGCCACACCTGGCAGGTGGATGGATTATCTTGGCAAAGAAGAAATCCTCACTAACAAATTTGTGCACAAAATATGAGATAAATAATATTTTTGTGTGAAATTTCTGGGATCTTTTATTTCAGCTCATGAAACATGGGACCAACACTTTACATGTTGCGTTTATATTTTTGTTTAGTGTGGATTAAGCGCGTGGAGTAATGAGTAAGATTCTTTGGAGTAACGAGTAGGATTCCTTGGAGTAACGAGTAGGATTATGTGTTTTCACGTGCAAAAGTGATTGCTTTTGATAAAAATGCTTGACCTGCCTTCCCAATGAAAACCAGTTCTGAAAATTCAAACATATATAGTTAGTTTGTAGATTATGGCGTTATTTATTTTCATTATGTGGGCTATTAGTCGTGTTTGCTTATGATGCAAGCGGCATCCATTTCAGCACCAGGGAACTGGACAGCTCCCCCATCGTGTGAAAAACCAAACATGCCCCCAACGACACTCTTAGCTGTCGCTCTTACAGTTCACTCTACGTGCTTGTTTGGGAAACAGTTAAAAGAATTGGACCGTAAATAACGATATATCTGGTACGGCCATCGTAATGCTTAAAGCGGCAACCAGCATTAGAAATAATAACAAAGCCGACTCCCCACCCCTGTTTTGTTAAAAAGCTGAGGGATGGGGCTGGAGAATTGATAAGCTACCACTCTCAAATTCATAGACAGAGCTTTGGATGCAAGGACTGATCTTCCATTATATACAAGTTATGATTTTAACCATGTTTTGAGGCTATATAGTGTTGGAGTAAAACATGATTATATTTTGGGTTCTGATGGGGGCTGAAAGTTGAACTGAGCTCATGATGCATATATAAGTTATATATCATTATTATTATTATAATCATTATTATAATTCTTTTTTTCTAGTTATCTTTTTATTAGACTGTTATTTTATTTTACCAGGGGTTGCATAGACAAGCAAACAAAGTGCACCACACAGACTAAGTACAATAAAAGTAATAAGGATACAGCAAAACATTATACAAAAAGGCAGTCATGAAATGAAAAAAAAACATAAATTCTTCCTCACTGAATGCATCTCCAATGTCTCTCTCCCAAACATGTCTCAACGCGTGAATGGATGAGGCACTTCTGTTCAACAAAATAGAATATAAGTGAGAGAGTAAACCTCTCCGAACAATAGAATTCGTAAATTGTTTTTAACTTCAGTAATTTGAAAACGTTATATCGACTTTCTTCTGACCCTCTATGAAGTGTCTAAGTTGTAGGTACGTAAGAAAATCTTTGTTTGGTAAGTCAAACTCAGTTTTTATCTGTTGGAATGATTTAAGAATGTCCTGAGTAATTAAAGGCAAAAGGTCAGCAATACCCTTCGTCTTCCAGTCCATAAGTCCAATACTCCTTATTTGTGTGTGTGTGTGTGTGTGGGGGGGGTCTGCAAACTGCAAGTACCTCCTTGGATCTTTCCAAGCTAAGAGTGTAATATATACTGTAAAATTGTCAGACAAGGCCTGGATCTTTTGAAAGCTATTAATACATGTTAAGGAAGCTATTGCTCTTGGATGATTTGCTAATGATTCCATCCCAACCCAAAGTGAGTGGCGTCTGTCTAGGCACCAACTAATCTGTGCTTGATCTGAGCAGACCAGTAATATTGTTGCAGATTTGGCAAAGAGACCCATTCTAAGTCTGTAGGCTTAATTCCTTTTGTAAATTTGGTTCTAGGTTTCTTATTGTTTCAGATATATTTAGAGAGATTGGCATACATTTTTTGAAAAATTACTGAGATAGATTGCATTATTTTGGAATAAATCATTTAGCCGAGGAAGGATATTCATCCTGACGACATTAATCCTTCCAAAAAGAGAGTTTGGTAGGGTAGACCAGTTAACCAGGTCCTGTTTAATCTTTGTGAGCAAAGGAAAATCATTTGAAGTGAACAGGTCTTTAAGATTTGTAGTAACATATATGCTCATGTATTTTAAGCCTGTTTCAGTCAATTGGAATGGAGATATTGTTTCTAAGTTGATTGTAGAGGGGATATTCAAAGGTAAAGCCATAGATTTATCCATGTTAATTTTGTACCCTGACAGGTTACCATATTCAGATATGATGTCAATTACTGCAGTGACAGAGGTCTCAGGTTTAGATATGTATAAAATCACATCAGGGGCCCCTCAGGGGTGCGTGCTTAGTCCTGTCCTGTACTCCCTGTTCACCCACGACTGCGTTGCCAAGCACAACTCCAACACCATCATTTAGTTTGCTGACGACACAACTGTGGTAGGCATCACCGACAATGATGAGACAGCCTATAGGGAGGAGGTCAGAGACCTGGCAGTGTGGTGCCAGGACAACAACCACTCCCTCAATGTGAGCAAGACAAAGGAGTTGATCGTGGACTACAGGAAAAGGAGGGCCGAACATGCCCCTATTAACATCGAAGGGGCCACATCGCATCACCAACAAACTATCATGGTCCAAACACACCAAGACAGTAGTGAAGAGGGCACAACAACGCCTTTTCCCCCTCAGGAGACTGAGAAGATTTGGCATGGGTACCCAGATCCTCAAAAAGTTCTACAGCTGCACCATCGAGAGCATCCTGACCGGTTGCATCACCGCCTGGTATGGTAACTGCTCGGCCTCTGACCGCAAGGCACTACAGTGGGTAGTGCGTACAGCCCAGTACATCACTGATGCCAAGCTTCCTGCCATCCAGGACTTATATACTAGGCGGTGTCAGAGGAAAGCCCAAGAAATTGTCAAAGACTCCAGTCACCCAAGTCATAGACTGTTCTCTCTGCTACCGCACGGCAAGTGCTGTTTTGTTTTTACAGTGCTACAACTCGCTGTTTATTATCTATGCATAGTCACTTTACCCTACCTACACGTAAACTCAGAAAAAAAGAAATGTCAGCTCACTGTCAACTGCGCTTATTTTCAGCAAGATTCAAGATTCAACAACTGAGACAAACTGAAGAAGTTCCACAGACATGTGACTAACATAAATTGAATAATGTGTCCCTGAACAAAGTAACAGTCAAATTACTGTTGTTTTCCAGTCCATTTAAACATTAAGCTTGATGTGATTTAGTCCTCCAACTGATAGAGAGCGTCCGCAGTTAGGGAAAAATTTGCTACAGCAGCAACCATAATATACTGTAGTATTTTTTCATGTGGGCAATTAAAAAAAAGTATTTCATGACCTGACACTTGCACTTGACTTTTTTCCCCCTTACTAGTTCTGACTTTACTGATAGCTACTTTATTGAGGAAAAATGTACTTACTATGACTGTAATATCATCAATCAGTATTTATAAAGCCCTTTTTACATCAGCCGATGTCACAAAGTTCTGTACAGAAACCCAGCCTAAAACCCCAAACAGCAAGCAATGCAGATGTAGAAACACGGTGGCTAGGAAAAACTCCCTAGAAAGGCCGGAACCTAGGAAGAAACCTAGAGAGGAACCAGGCTCTGAGGGGTGGCCAGTCCTCTTCTGGCTGTGCCGGGTGGAGATTATAACAGTACATGGCCAAGATGTTTAAATGTTCATTGATGACCAGCAGGGTCAGATAATAATAATCACAGTGGTTGTAGAGGGTACAACAGGTCAGCACCTCAGGAGTAAATGTCAGTTGGCTTTTCATAGCCAATCATTCAGAGTTAGAGACAGCAGGTGCGGTAGAGAGAGAGTCCAAAACGGCAGGTCCGGGACAAGGTAGCACGTCCGGTGAACAGGTCAGAGTTCCATAGCCGCAGGCAGAACAGTTGAACCTGGAGCAGCAGCATGACCAGGTGGACTGGGGACAGCAAGTAGTCATCAGGCCATGTAGTCCTAGGGCTTAGGTCCTCCGAGAGAAAGAGCGAGATGAAAAAGAGAAAGAGAAAAAAAGAGAGAAATTAGAGGGAGCATACTTAAATTCACACAGGACACCAGATAAGACAGGAGAAATACACCAGATATAACAGACTGACCCTAGCCCCACGACACACAAACTATTGCAGCATAAATACTGGAGGCTGAGACAAGAGGGGTCGGGAGACACTGTGGCCCCGTCTGACGATACCCCCGGACAGAGCCAAACAGGCAGGATAGAACCCCACCCACTTTGCCAAAGCACAGCCCCCACACCACTAGAGGGATATCTTTAACCACCAACTTACTACCCTGAGACAAGGCTGAGTATAGCCCACGAAGATCTCCCCCACGGCACGAACCCACTCAAGTGACGCACCCCTCCTAGGGATGGCATGGAAGAGCACCAGTAAGCCAGTGATTCAGCACCCTGTAATAGGGTTAGAGGCAGAGAATCCCAGTGGACAGAGGGGAACCGGCCAGGCAGACAGCAAGGGCGGTTCGTCGCTCCAGTGCCTTTCCATTCACCTTCACACCCCTGGGCCAGACTACAGTAAATTCATCATGCTTAAGCCATGTTTCAATCAGGCCAATCACATCATTGACTATAACTGCCTTGGAAGTGAGGGATCTAACATTAAGTAGCCCTATTTTGAGATATGAGATATCACAATCTCTTTCAATAATGACAGGAATGGAGGTCTTCATTCCAGTGAGATTGCTAAGGTGAACACCGCCATGTTTAGTTTTGCCCAACCTAGACACAGTCTCAATGGGGATAGCTGAGCTGACTACACTGACTATGCTAGTGGCAGACTCCACTAAGCTGGCAGGGTGCTGCCTGGCCTGCACCCTATCTCATTGTGGAGCTAGAGGAGTTAGAGCTCTGTCTATGTTCCAGCTAGGGTGGAGTCCGTCACTCCTCAACAGGCCAGGCTTGGTCCTGTTTGTGGGTGAGTCCCAGAAAGAGGGCCAATTATCTACAAATGTTATCTTTTGGGAGAGGCAGAAAACAGTTTCCAACCAGCGATTTTGTTGTGAGACTCTGCTGTAGAGCTCATAACTCCCCTTAACTGGGAGGGGGCCGGAGACAATTACTCAATGCCGACACATCTTTCTAGCAGATTTACATTGTTGTGCTTGGCGACCTCTGACTGTTTCATCCTAACATTGTTGGTGCCGACGTGGATAACAATATCTCTATTTATTTTTTTATTTTACTTAACTAGGCAAGTCAGTTAAGAAATTATTCTTATTTTCAATGACGGCCTAGGAACAGTGTTCAGGGGCAGAACGACAGATTTTTATTTTGTCACCTCAGGGATTTGATCTTGCATCTTCTGGTTACTAGTCCAACTCTTTAACCACTAGGCTACCTGCCGCCCCACTCGCCAGTTTTAGCCTTAGCCAGCACCATCTTCAGATTAGCCTTAACGTCGGTAGCCCTGCTCTCTGGTAAACAGTGTATTATCGCTGGATGATTCGTTTTAAGTCTAATACTACGGGTAATGGAGTCGCCAATGACTAGGGTTTTTAATTTGTCAGAGCTAATGGTGGGAGGCTTCGGCGTTTCAGACCCCGTAACGGGAGGAGGAGAGACCAGAGAAGGCTCGGCCTCTGACTCCAACCCGTTGCTTAATGGGGAGAACTGGTTGAAAGTTTCTGTCGGCTGAATGAACGACACCGGTTGAGCATTCCTACAGCATTTCCTTCCAGAAGCCATGAGAAAATTGTCCGGCTGCGGGGACTGTGCGAGGGGGGATTTATACTACTATCTGTACTTACTGGTGGCACAGACGCTGTTTCATCCTTTCCTATACTGAAATTACCCTTGCCTAACGATTGCGTCTGAACCTGGGCTTGCAGCACGGGTATCCTCGCCATAAGGTGATCGTTCTCCTGTATATTATGAGTACAGCGACTGCAATTAGAAGGCATAATGTTAATGTTACTACTTAGCTTCGGCTGGTGGAGGTCGTGTAGAACCATGTCCAGATAAAGCATCCGGGGTGAAAAAGTTGAATGAAAAAAGTAGAGCGAGGGAAAAATAAAAAATATAAAATGGTAATTAAAAAGTAAAAACCGTAAAGTTGGCAGGTAGCAAAGAAACGTTCATCAATCAAAGTTCAGACAGACAGACATACAAGTTCTCACAAGAATATTAAACCAACTAAAATTCACAGAAGTGAGGACATTTTGCCGGTCCTCACTTGTAAAATGTCTGTTTTAGGCTTAGGGCTTAAGTGTAGAGTTAGAATCAGGGTTAGGGATTAGGTTTAGGAGTTAGGTTTAAATATATTTTGAATGGGAATCAATTGTTGGTCCCCTAAAAGTCCTCACAAGTATGGTAAGACATAGATGTGTGTGTCTGAGTGTTTCTGTGTGTGCCGTTTTGTGATTCCTATCTCTGTGATTCTCCAGGTCTTAGAAGAACTGTCAAAGATGATAGATAAATAAGATAGTTTACTCAGGCTGCTTACCACTTTAAAAAATGGTCAAGGTTCCTGGCTGTGTAAGTGGGCGTTTCCTCTCTCGCATGAGCACGCTTTTCCCGCGTGAGCACACTTTTCCTGCGTGAGCTCACGTTTCCTCCATAATATCTGCCATGCTCACGCGAGAGGGAACAGCTGGCTCTGGTCTACTTATCGTCCCCTCCCGCTCGCCCCGACCAGGGGTGCCAGCGGCAGGAGTTTTCACTATTGTGGAAGGCAGACTCGCGCACACACACACATAAAAAAACTGATCACACACTCACTGGCAACTTCACCCAACAACACCCTCCACCCCAAACCAAGGTTTCACACTTCTTTCCCTCCCTCCCTCACCCATCCTCCCCCACATTACATAGAGCCCCACAGAGATTAATGTTGCTGGAGAAAAAACTCAGACCAGATATTCTTGTCTTTTTCTTTCTATTTTATTGGTTTGTCAGAGACAGACTTGGGAGCTGTGATAGTCATATGATGACGCAACAACACAATTCTCAACAGTTTCTCTCCAGCGCTGTGGCTGGTGTTGTAGGAATAACTGACCTCCATTGGTGTTGCAGGAATAGGAGTCCTTCCTGAAACAAGACACTAATAGGAATACACTAATAGGAACACTTGTGTGTATCATTGACCAAGTTGTCCAAGTCTTTCTTAGCTAGCTCATGTGTAACCGTGGCTTGTGTAGGTGTCCGTCCCATCAATACATTTCAAGGGTCCAAGAAGACATACATTGGTCATTTCAATTGACAGTACATTCTGTAAGCTTTAAGGACATCATGATTCCATGCTAAACTAAGGCCATGTCTGTGAGTAGTTTACTTGACAGAGTAGTGGTTCCCTTGTAGAGTTACTCACACCTGGTTTAAGCTGGAGCTGGTAGAAGTTACCTCTAACTGCAGGTCCGGGATACGATACGATATTATTTTATCCTTCTCGTGGTTCAGGTTATGATTTGGGGTTGGGTAATGTGATATTAGATCTGTAGTTAGGGGCAACTTCTACCTGGCGTTTTATGGTACAACAGAAGATTAGCACCAGGTAGGCTGGTCTGTAGGTGTTGTCCTCATCACACCAGCATTCAAGGCAAGAGTGACACTAATTTAAAACACAGCCTGAACAGAGCTGAGAGGACCACCATTCTCAGATCATCAACATCATCATCCCTATGTACAGTATATACACACTTATTTACAATACACACATACTGGTGTCAGGGTAGCTGGTACTGGCACACATTAGAAATAATAACACACAGAACACAGACAGACAGCACCTCTGGTGGTGGAGAGAAGAAATACATTGAAACACAGGTTTGTGAAAAGCTTGGCACTGTAGATTTCTCCCACATGAACAATAACAACAATACAGGGTCAAAGGTCAGAGAGTCAGTCTTAGTGGTAAACAACATGGGGGCTTCCGTTTGATTGACAGCTGGGACCCAGAGTGGAGAAGAGGGGGTGGGACTTGACATTCCTCTCCTTCTCCCCTCCTGGTCCATCTCAGAGCAGGCAGATTAGGCTCTTGCCCTCCTCGATCTCCTCCTGCACCTTGTCTGAGGACGTGGCAATCTCGGCCTGGGCTGAGAACACAGCGCAGATGAAGGTGAGCACGGTGCCTCCCATGGCCGTGTAGAAGGCCCAGCCCATGGTGCACAGCCCTGCCTGGTAGGGAGCCGCGTCCTGACCACAGTACAGCTGCACCTTGTCTGAACCCCAGCCTGCAGGGTACAGCATCAGACCCAGGATCAGAAACAGACCTGGACCAGAGAGAGGGGAGAGAAAGGCACTGTTAGTTCATAATAGACCTACACGCAGCAAACATATCAACAGTTATAATGTGTGACTGATTTAATTGTGTGTTTGAAAGGTAGCTTCAAAAAAGAATGGAATAATGACAACAGCACATTGTCTAAAGTCAATCCACAGAACATTCTCTGGTATCAAAACATTTCCTGTTTCAATAACACGTTAGCGTTCTAATTTCCCGTTGGTCAAAAATATTATACTGGCAAAACATATTATACTCTCTTTTCAAATGGGACTCTACTCTGCTCCATTACAACAATACACCTGGCCAGAGTCAAGTCTCTTGATGCAACAAAATCTTGATATCTGTCTTTCCCCAAACATGTCCCCACATCACAACCCTCAGGTTACAGCACAATGCAACCCCGGGGTTATAGCACAATACGACCCTAGGGTTATGGCACAATACAACCCTGGGGTATGGCACAATACGACCCTGGGGTTATGGCACAATACAACCCTGCTGTCAGCTCTGAATCCCTGGGGGTGTAGCACAATGTGTGACCTGGGGTTACAGAAGCCCAACAACAGGAAAGGGTAGCCAGAGGGGTTTCCCCAGTCACTGAACTAACCGACTAATCCTGTGTCTCAGCTTCCTGTGTCTCTCTCTGCTGAAGGATGGAGCCACTTCTGTGGCTCTGGGACCCACTTCCAACAGCCCTGCACTGTACAATATTCCACTTCTAACATCACACTGATTATTTTCCAACAGCCCTGCCCTGTACAACATTCCACTTCTAACATCACACTGATTATGTTCCAACAGCCCTGCCCTGTACAACATTCCACTTCTAACATCACACTGATTATGTTCCAACAGCCCTGCACTGTACAATATTCCACTTCTAACATCACACTGATTATTTTCCAACAGCCATGCACTGTACAACATTCCACTTCTAACATCACACTGATTATGTTCCAACAGCCCTGCCCTGTACAACATTCCACTTCTAACATCACACTGATTATGTTCCAACAGCCCTGCCCTGTACAACATTCCACTTCTAACATCACACTGATTATGTTCCAACAGCCCTGCACTGTACAATATTCCACTTCTAACATCACACTGATTATTTTCCAACAGCCCTGCACTGTACAACATTCCACTTCTAACATCACACTGATTATGTTCCAACAGCCCTGCCCTGTACAACATTCCACTTCTAACATCACACTGATTATGTTCCAACAGCCCTGCCCTGTACAACATTCCACTTCTAACATCACACTGATTATGTTCCAACAGCCCTGCCCTGTACAACATTCCACTTCTAACATCACACTGATTATGTTCCAACAGCCCTGCCCTGTACAACATTCCACTTCTAACATCACACTGATTATGTTCCAACAGCCCTGCACCGTACAACATTCCACTTCTAACATCACACTGATTATGTTCCAACAGCCCTGCACTGTACAACATTCCACTTCTAACATCACACTGATTATGTTCCAACAGCCCTGCCCTGTACAACATTCCACTTCTAACATCACACTGATTATGTTCCAACAGCCCTGCACTGTACAATATTCCACTTCTAACATCACACTGATTATGTTCCAACAGCCCTGCACCGTACAATATTCCACTTCTAACATCACACTGATTATGTTCCAACAGCCCTGCCCTGTACAACATTCCACTTCTAACATCACACTGATTATGTTCCAACAGCCCTGCCCTGTACAACATTCCACTTCTAACATCACACTGATTATGTTCCAACAGCCCTGCACTGTACAACATTCCACTTCTAACGTCACACTGATTATGTTCCAACAGCCCTGCACTGTACAATATTCCACTTCTAACATCACACTGATTATGTTCCAACAGCCCTGCACTGTACAATATTCTACTTCTAACATCACACTGATTATGTTCCAACAGCCCTGCACTGTATAATATTTCACTTGTAACAGCAAATGGATTCTGTTCCAACACCCTTGTACAACACCAAAACCTATAGGAGAGCCTAATAGAGGTCTGCTCAGGAGTAGCAAGAGAAACCTTTACCCAATCCCTAATATGACCCAGTAAAGTAGAGACAATGCATGTAGTCTGTGTTCAATAACACCGCATCCTTGTACAGACACAGGGTACTTCTTTCACCATCACCATACTCAAGAATGACGTTTAAGGACAAGGCAGTGACCCTGTTTCTAGTTCAGGCTTTGACACACACCAGGAGACGCTCCAGAACTATGATAATATAGAAGTCTACTACTAGACGACTGGGAGCTCTGTTAGTGGAACTACAATAGTAATACTGGAAGTCCACTAGAGTCTAGACTGGGTGCTCTGGAACTACAATAGTAATACTGGATGTTCACTAGAGTCTAGACTGGGAGCTCTGGAACTACAATAGTAATACTGGATGTTCACTAGAGTCTAGACTGGGAGCTCTAAAACTACAATAGTAATACTGGATGTTCACTAGAGTCTAGACTGGGTGCTCTGGAACTACAATAGTAATTTTGGATGTCCACTAGACTCTAGACTGGGAGCTCTGGAACTACAATAGTAATTTTGGATGTTCACTAGAGTCTAGACTGGGTGCTCTGGAACTTCAATATGCCTACAGGCACATATACGAGAGAGCGAGAGATAGACACAGACACACACAAAGAGAGAGATTGTTGTTTATTATTGTTTATTTCACTTTTGTTTATTATCTACTTCACTTGCTTCGCAATGTTAACATTTGTTTCACAGACCAATAAAGCCCTTAAATTGAATTGAAAAGAGAGAGAGAGAGAGAGAGAGCTCCTGCACCTCTACACCAGACCAGCACACTAACCCACCTTCCCTCCCTCCCTCCCTCCCTCCCTCCCTCCCTCCCTCCCTCCCTCCCTCCCTCCCTCCCTCCCTCCCTCCCTCTGCCCTGCTCACTTGCTCCTTCAGGAGATGAAAAACAAAAGTGCAATGCCGACACCAGCTTTCTCCCTCTCTGTCTCTCCCTCAGAGCAGACCAATATTGTATAAACATGGAAATGAAAAGTAGGTCATAAATTCTTTCCACATGTTGCTGCCAGAGCAGCTCTGGTGATGGACTGGAGGTGTGGTTTTAATTCTACAACCCCCCAATACACACACAAACACACATAAACACACACACACACAACCCCCTCTAAAGAAATCCCCCTACCCAATGGACCCCTAACCTAATATCACTTCAACGGAGTATCCTGCATCCTCTGTGAATATGAACTGCTTGCCTCCTCCTGCAACCTGGCCTGTATATTAACCATTCGCCTCCAACTGTCTCCGTAGTCTCCTCTCTTTCTGTACTCTCTTCCTCTACATCTCTAGGTGGGTACCCCTGCATTCTCTTTCACCCCTCTCTGTGTCAATACCCCTCTACCCAGCCCGTACCCCTCCTCTCCCTGACCCTGGCTCCCAGAACATCTGGGCATCCACCTCCCCTCAGCTCCAGGAAATGGTGAAAACGTACCGTAACAGACTATGAGAGCCAGAGGTACAGAGAGAAAGAGATATGCAGGTTTTTGAGTTTTTTTCTTTCTCATATTTCTTTCCTCTCCACACATATGTGACCAGTTTCAGAAAGCCAGCCGTATGTCGCACGCCACTACTTCACAGGAGAGGCATTTGAATGTCTTTTTATAATTTTTTATCAAAATGCGTTTTTGGGCCGCAATCCCTTCTGGAACATGTTAACTTTTTTTAACAAACTTGTACTCCATGTGTAAATACGGATAAAATGGTTAAATTACAAGCCTAGTTGGTTTAACCACGGAAAAAGCCAGGAACCTTCCTGCAGCCTTAGACCGCTGCGCCATTCAGGAGGCCCTGATAAGGTGTACTTTTATCTGTAGTTTTTCCTTATTGTAGTCTACTACTTTTACCACTTTTAGTCTTGAAATCTTTGGTTGTTTACTACACTACTCACTCTGTTTAGCACACGACCTCACATGGGAATCCTTAAAGAGATGGCTGGGGCTAAGGCTTAAGAGGGTGTGAATGATGCTGAATGGGGGTAGACAAAGAGCAGCTCTCCAGTAGGTGTACCAAAACATTCAAGGGCCATTTTCTCAAAAGTGGATCAACTTTCAAAGCAGAATTACTTTCCCATTGTTCCTCACCTGCAGCGTTTAATTTTCTTTAATTTTAATGTAAAAAACACAATTTCAAATTTAGCTAGATATGACCGAATCCACGTGGTGGCTCACATATTAGAGTGTGATGGAAAAAGAGAAAAGGGAGAGAGAGGAGGAGGTCTCTCACTGGAAACATCCAGACTGATATGATTGTCAGTTAGGACCGTAAGCCAAGAGAGTCTCGGTCTGGGTCTCCTGGCTTCTAACGACTCTCTCATCAACAACTAAACTGACTTTACTCATCCGCTGCTCCTCTGAACCAATCAGGTGTGTTAGAGCAGGGCTGGAGCAAAAGCATACCCAGTATTTCTGCAGGAGGGTTGGCCACCTCTGCCCTATAGAGTTAAGAGAATGGTTTCAACAGTTAGAGAGTGGGTGAGACCGAGAGGACATGTTGTTTCTATGGGAAACCTGGGGGAGGTTTGTGTTTCTCTCTGTTCGGCTTCACTGTCCCACAGAGGACTATAGTGTAAAACTGTAGTGTTCCTCTCTGTTTAGCTCCACTGTCCAATGGAGGACTGTAGTGTAAAATTGTAGTGTTCCTCTCTGTTTAGCTCCACTGTCCCACGGAGGACTGTAGTGTAAAAGAAGAACAGGGAATAATAGGGACCTATATTATCCTGATTCTTTCCACACAGTCATTCTGTTCTGGTACTCTTCTGATGGTAGGAAGTCCTACAAGCCTGATTCAGGATTACAGTAATATGCACCGTGACCATGGACCAGACTTTCCATTCATATCTATCATCCTTATCTACAACGCACTTCCATTTACCCGACTCTCACTCTCTTTCTCTCACTCACTGATTCTCTCTTTCTATGCCTTCAATTCTTATACACCCACACTACGGTTGTAAACACTCTCTCGCCATATCTCACCCCCACATACCTCTATTGTCAACACTGGTTGTGATTGACCAACATCTCAGACCTTTGCTTTGGTAATCAGATTAATTTCCAGGCACACCCGTCCCGACCCTGTACTGTACTTCTGCTCTCTCTGTTTGATCAACAATAGTAACATCCAGACCTAGACTATTCATCATGATCAGACTGTTCCAATACAGTCATGATCATCTGTCAATCAGACCTGTAACAGTCATAGTCACGCTGTTTCATTATTACATCTGTTTACTGGATCACTGTCACATTCCCATCTGCCATCAACCCACAGCTAGCGCCCAGGTCAAAAGCCATCTGTGTGACAGTCCTATGACTCATCATGGCTGAATTTGGCTCGTCGTCTGGTTGACTGGCTGGTTGGAGCTGGGAGGGAGAGTTTATGGCCACAATAAAAGGATATTATGACACTCCCAGCTGTAGACCTGGAGACAGTTTAACTACCTGCTGTTTCTTAGTCTTCTCATCTCTAACCGTGTTTCTGAAAAAAACCCGCCTCGGTCTGGCCTTAAACACTTGGCTAGTTACATTGCATCTCCAAATGATTTCTATTAGAGATAAAGCCTTCCCAATATGACATCAGTGTGTATAAATGTGGTTAATAGAATCAGGACCACTCTGACGCCTCCAGTGAGATGACGTGACCACCGCTGGCTACAGAAATACAATCTCTCCCTCTGAGGTAAAGTATTTCCAAAAACATCTGCCACCTGATCCCAGTTACGGTCACATTACGGTCACATTACGGGAACATTACGATCGGTCGGCACACTTAGTGGAAATGTTGATTGGAGGAAAATCAAACTGGCAGAAAGGAGAGAGGAAGAGAGAGTGATATAGGTGATATAGGGATATCTTAGAACTCTGCCTGGCGGAGAAACTACAGACTTTTCCATCCCTCTCATCTAGGACATGTGGAGGTGGAGTACCAGAGACATATCAACACTGACCACTGCTTGGTGTGGTATCTCTGCAGTGTGTTTTGGTCTTTATCCCTTTCTGTAGCCAGGGAGACAGTTCATGACAATTTATTTATTTATTTTATTTTACCTTTTTTAACTAGGCAAGTCAGTTAAGAACAAATTCTTATTTTCAATGACAGCCTAGGAACAGTGGGTTAACTGCCTTGTTTAGGGGCAGAACTACAGACACACACACAGATTTGATCTTACAACCTTTCGGTTACTAGTCCAACGCTCGAACCACTAGGCTACCTGCCTAGGTAGGGTTGAATATTTTCCCGGTATTTTACAAATGTTCCATCCCGAGAATAAATCACTTTTCTACCAGGTAACCAAAAACCGGAAGTGTCATTCAACAGCATTAAAAGCATATAAATAGGCATTTGTCTGGATTTGATTAGAGGTTTGATCGAAAATGTAATCATGATGCTAATTGAGCCTAATGAGCCATACATTATATACATTTTATGACCCCAACATTAAAGACATTTAATGAGGACAAGCCCAAAAAAGCCCAAACGATTGTGCTGTTATCCAATACATATATGATATAGGCTACTGCACATTACGCCCGACAGAAAAAAATAAAAGCCCATAGATGTAGCTACTGTAACTATATGCTCTCTTGGGTAAATGAATGAAACTAGCTCCAGTAGGCTAATCTTTTTTAGTGTGAACTGTATTACTGTACTGTATTGTATTATAGGCTACTGGATTATATGGACTGAATTAAGCACATCTTTCAAACCATGATAAAGCATGGTTTGAAAGATATTTCCCCCTAATGTTATTAGCCTCCCTCCTCTTCCTCTCTCTATTGTTGCTTCATTCCTTCCTCGCTTTCAACAGTTAAAGGAAATAAGTTTCGTTGTCCTCATCTTCTTCATTCTAATGACACCTTGAATAGTACTAGAATTAGATGCAGAAAGCTTTCTCTTCTTTTCTCGAAGATTGAATGGTTATGGGTCTGAATAAATTACTGCTATAGCCTACCGCTGCCGCGCGAGCGTTTGCTCTTCTTTCAAACTACCCATGAGTTCTACTGGCTGCTGTATTTAACATTCAGCAAACAAGAGCTTGCGTCCCTCTTTGAATAGTCTATTGGTATACAAAATAATGTCCAGCAAGATATTGTAGTGTAGCTTTTCCTGTATGGGACTCCAAGAGCTAAGGAGTGTTTTTTAAGGAGAGAGGCCAGCAGAGCACAGGTGCGTGCGTATTGCGCAAGAGACAGAGGCTATAAGTTAGAAATTATGCATAACCCATCATTAATTAGCTAACTAAGGTGAATACTGCAATGAATACATTACTGAAAGAGGTAGGCTAGGACATCTATATATAGGGCTATATATCAATCTAGAACAGAATTATATATTTTGGATGCAACTTGAATGGAGTTGATGGAGAGAGAGAAAGACTGCAAGAGAGGGCTCGCGCGTGCTCTGATTGAAAGAAATAATATTCAAGTGATAGGCTGTTTTTTTTTAATTGCAGCTGCAATTAAAAAATAATAATCTTTACAATAAAAAAAATAAGGTGTCCTCCGAAAGCCAGATGGAGATTAGACGTGCATTCATTCTTTATATTGCTGTAAATCAAATCAAATGTTATTTGTCACATACACATGGTTAGCAGATGTAGCGAAATGCTTGTGCTTCTAGTTCCGACCATGCAGTAGTATCTAACAAGTAATCTAACAATTTCACAACAACTACCTTATACACACACAAGTGTAAAGGAATGAATAAGAATATGTACATATAAATATATGGATGAGCGATGGCCGAACGGCATGGCCATAGACTATGCTGCAGCAAATGCAGCCCTACTGTCATAAGACAAGAAGTTCCCATGATAAGATGATAGGTCTACATGCATTGTGAACTGTGCTCCATACTGAGATGGGCTGTCTGGCCCCACCCTGAGTGTTGAATATCCATCATGCAGAGGCAGTTGAGAAGCCAGATTAGACATCACATATAATTTAACACTTCCATTTCACACCATGCTGTTCATATAAATAGTTAATTATAATTTACCGGTTTCTCGCAGTTATATATTCCGGGAAAAGGGAGTGGTTTTCGGTGGTAAATCTCGGTAACCTGGTTCCCGCCATTCAACCCTAGACTGAGGGCATTAAAGAAACATCCCCCTGCTATTTCTGGTTTCCCCTCGGCCCCTTACCTCGTCCTTATTCTCATCCCCTTCCTCCCGGCGACCCACAGACCCTGAACGAGCAGTTCTGCTCTTCTAATCAGTCCAGTTGTGGACGTCCTCTGACTACGTTCAATAACAACACAATAGCAATGGACAGTATTTGGCACTTTCACTAGGTCTGAATGTGCTTTACATTGTGGTAACTGTCCACCAGTGTAGCAATCACTAGATTCTAACTAACAACTAATTTGAAAATGCATCAAACTAATCTTACAGTAGATCAGTGTCTGTAGGGCAACTCGTTTCTGACCTACTCCTGATAGAGTCTAAGGAACTAGTACAGGGGAGGAGAGGAGAGAGGGATGAGAGCTCTGAGAGAGAGATTCAGGCGGAATAACTTCACTCTCTCCAATAACCGCCTCCTCCCTCCCATAATTCACCACAGCAGGTCAAAGCGGCTTGAGAGTCATACACAGATACACACGAATGCGGACACACCCCACAGGTCACATGAAATCATCCCCAGCTGACCCAAGAGGGCAAATATTTTGGCCCTTGTTGCTGATGGCAACGACCTCCGAGGGAGGTACAAGGCTGCCGTGGTTCCCTGACCCTTGACCTATAGGGTTAATGCTCACCTCAAACAGACAGAGAGGATGCCGGGAGTAAGAGTTAATGCACTCTCGGGGGCCTGTGTATATGTATGTGTGTGGGTATGTATGTGTGTGTGTGTGTACACGTGCATGTGTTTGTGTGTGGTCAGTGGGGTCTGATTGCTCTAGTTAGTAAATGTTTAAACTCTGAAGAGGTGGACAGCAGCACTAAAGGTTAGCTGGATTGGATTGAATGTTGGCTGTTCAGACAGAACACACCCCTCCACAAGCCCCTCTCTCTCTCCATTCCAGGGGTTTAACAGTCAGTCAACTGTATCTATCAACAGGCAATACAATACTGCAATCAGCAACACAGGGTCTGTGGATTTCCTGTGTGAGTTAAAGTCAGCACTGTACCTACATGTCAATAAGTCAATGTGAACGTAAGTGTGCAACTCTGCTGTGTATACGTGTGTGTGTGTGTGTGTGTGAAACGTGTGTATACGTGTGCGTGTATCCCTCTCTCAGTCTCACCTGCAATGGCCTGCAGCAGTCCACACACGTTGAAGATGCTCTTCTTCATGATGCTCTGGAAGCACATGGTGAAGACAGAGATGAAGGCCACGGCACACAGTAGCAGGATCCCCGCCGCCAGGAAGATGGACGCTGCCTGCCAGAACCCGCTGGCAATCTCCCCAAAGTGCACGGCGTACGGCCCACACAGCACGCCGCGCCGCAGGTGGGGCAGCTTGATGCAGCGGCCGTAGATGCCCAGGGTGGGCCGGTAGGCCTCGCCAGCTGCTGTGGCACCATGAGGGCCAAAGACGGCGTCCGGTGTCCGGGGGAAGCCCACCAGCCAATCGGTGCTCATGAAGGCGATGAGCTCGCCAAAGGCGGCCACGATGCTGAGTAGAGTCCACAGCATGGAGCGACAGGTCACGATCACGTGGCACATGGTGATGATGATGTTTGGAGTGGTTCTGAAGTGTTCCTGGTGGTGTCTTTTCCCGTCCAGTGGTTACACAGGTGGAGTCAAAGGTGAAGGTTCAAGTCCTCAGGGTCTTCAGGAAGAGGGGAAAGGGTGAAGGGAGAGAGAGAAGGATGGAGTCCTGTTGTGACGGAGGTGTGAGAGAGAGGGTAAACAGTTCCAGCGCAGGGAAAGGAGGGAGGAGAAGGAGGGAGGTAGAGGTTAGCTTGGAGGCAGGGCCTGAGGTCAATGATTGAAAGTCGACCCCCCCCCGGTTTGTCTGTCTCCCTATCTTTCTTTCCAATCCTTACCGCAATGTCTTACTCACCCGCTTTCAGTTTCTCTTCCAGCCGGAGTGTCTGTTTTTCACACACTCTCTCTCTTTCGTCTTTCTCTCTCTCTCGTTCTCTCTCTTCTGGACTCTACATCGTAGTGAAGGAGTGTCTCCAAGGCCAGCCAGCTGGCTTCTCACCAACTACACACCTTGAGACAGAGGGGAGGGAGGGGGGAGAAAGAGAGGAGGGAAGGCAGAGAAGGGAACAGAAAGTGAGTGTGTGATCATTATTTATGGCAGTTGAAAGGACAGACCATGGTAGAACACAATGACTTAGGGAATAGTTACAGGGGAGAGGAAGGGGGATGAATGAGCCAATTGGAAGCTGAGGATGATTAGGTGGCCATGATAGCAAGGGGGATGAATGATGGCCAGATTGAGAATTTAGCCAGGACACCCCTACTCTTACGATAAGTGCCATGGAATCTTTAGTGACCACAGAGAGTCAGGACACGTCCCATCCGAAAGACAGATTAGCACTGTTAAAATAACCAGCAGTTTAAAATAACCAACCATACACTAACAGTAAGTGGCATAGCACAGTCATGGTGAATGGGAGTAATGGTGGATGAAGCATATAGACAGGGAGAGCCTTATGACAACAGGGCTGCAGACAGAGAGAGGGGTTGTCTAAAACAAACCAACAACCTCTTGGCATGTTTACATAAAGCCAGGCCTGGAGAGGAAGAGAGGGATGGGAGAGGAAGAGAGGAGGACGGAGAGAGAGAGAGGGCAGGCCTGGTCAGTCAGCCTGGAGGAGCCTGACTGCTCTGCTTTCTGTTTTGGTTTCCCCTGCAGAGCTCCCTGACTGACAGGGTCAGCTCCTTCCCCTTCCCAGGGGTGTGTGTGTGTGTGTGTGTGTATCTGTAGGAGCGTGCATGCGTCTGTGTGTGAGGAGTTACTCTGGGTCCAACACTGGTGTCTGTGTAGTGTCGGTCCCAGGCGAAGCTGGGTGAGATGTGGAGGGGAGAAGCGGAGATGAAGGGAAAAGAAAAGAGAGATGTGGAAAGAGGGAATGGGGGATCCTTTGACAAACAGACACAGACAGACAGAGGGAAAAACAAACAATCTCAGATGAAACAGCCCACGCCACTGATGAAGGGCTGATAGCAGCCTGGCTGTCCAACCACCACAGAGTTAACACATAACTGACCGAGGTCAGCCTGGCTGAGATAACCCTTCTGACACGGCCATTTCATAAACACCACCACTACAGAACCCCAGTGTCACCATCACATCACAGCTATTCCCCAAACACTACCGTCACATACCTCCTAAAGATAGATAACCCCAGTGACATGAACACGTCATTAACACCATCAGTCCTGGGGGAGAGGTAACCACATCCATCTCACAACAACACTGTCATCTCACTGACTCTGTTGCTTGCTGTAGAGTTGAATAGATAACCTAATGACGGTCTGACTATCTCCATCTAACAACACACCATTCACTATCATCACTATCACTAGAAGGCTGTGGGATAACAACACATGACATAATTTCACAACTCGGCCACCCCACACACTATCTCTAGACAATACAGATAGCTGACCCTCAGGGCTTGGTTTCTAAACTAATAAACAATAAATAAGGTAAAACTTAAGGGTTCGGAGAGATAACCCATGGCAAGAACATTATTCATAAAAGATTTTAGCTACAGCAGGAAATCATATACCCAAACCCAAGGGCTTTACTTATTTAATTGAATTGATAATTTGGCACAAAGACACTCTACCATAAAGCAGCTTAACAGTCCATGTGAACCACGGCATTAATGTAATAAAACATAGCAAGGCTAGGAGCTCTAGCTGCAGAACATTAATGCAGCAGTAAATTAGGTTTTAAACCACAAGCTGTATTAAACAGCATAACCAGGCGACGGTTGATGAGATCATCGACTAGGCAGTCACTTGTTGATGACTTCATTCTCAGGTCAGGCTGAGGTCTCTCTCAGTGGGCCTCTAGATCTGAATGAAGTATCTGGCTCTACAGGAATGTTTCTACCATTCCCTCCCTCTCTCTATCCCTCTCTCTCTTTCTCTCTTTCTCCATCTCTTGCTCTCTCTATCCCTCTCTCCATGCCCCCTCATGGCTGTGTTAACTAATGTTTCAGCTGAGTGGATCCTCCCAGGTGCCATTCCGGAGCTTTCCCAGCAGTGAAGATGGGAATGTTGGGAATCGTCAACATGGACCTGAAGCAGAGCTGAGTTTATGATGAGTTTATGTGTGTGGAACTTTTAAAGTGTCACACACACACACACACACTTTATCACACATACCTAGAGGGACGTAAAAACATTCTGTATTAAAATGATCTATCTGGATCCTGTATCTTGGAGTCGTAAACACAGTCCTCAGTGTGCTGAAACACAGTCCTCAGTGTGCTGAAACACAGTCCTCAGTGTGCTGAAACACAGTCCTCAGTGTGCTGAAACACAGACCTCAGTGTGCTGAAACACAGTCCTCAGTGTGCTGAAACACAGACCTCAGTGTGCTGAAACACAGACCTCAGTGTGCTGAAACACAGTCCTGAGTGTGCTGAAACACAGTCATGAGTGTGCTGAAACACAGACCTCAGTGTGCTGAAACACAGTCATGAGTGTGCTGAAACACAGACCTCAGTGTGCTGAAACACAGTCATGAGTGTGCTGAAACACAGGTTCCATCTTCTCAGCAGGCTCACTTTAACTAGTGTTGCGTTTCCATCTAACATTTCGAGTCATGAGTTCAGACTCATGAGCACAGCTGTGAATAGTAAAACTGTGTCTGGTATTGTGGATCATTGTGACTGGAGAGATGTGCACGCACGCACGCACACACACACACACACACACACACACACACACACACACACACACACACACACACACACACACACACACACACACACACACACACACACACACACACACACACACACACACACACACTTTTTCCATTTATTCTCTGAACCACCACCCTCCCTTCCCAGCTCATGGGAATCCCTAAGCCTGGACAGTGTGTGGAGTCTGGTTGGTTGGGAGGGAGGGGTGGTATGGGAGAGGCTAGAGGGACATGGGGCCAGTCTTCCAGTCTGGGGAGCTGGGCGTGGAGCGAGGGGCATCTGGAGCAGCCTGGAGCAGAGTAGGGGGCCAGTGGTGACCTGTGCCGCCCACGATCTGAACCTCCTGGGGGTCGTTCCTGTCACATGGCACCAGGTCACCATGGAGAGGGATAATAGTTAAAGTCGACTCTGCTATGAGGTCACACTCCCTTCTAGGAGGGATCAGTGTGTGTGTGTGTGTGATAGGGAGATGATACAGTGACAGCATTACTGAACACTTTTGACCTCTGTTATCCTGTTGAAATATCAACAAACCCTAGCTTTCCTCCCTTGTTTCTTTCCCCACTCTTTCCCCACTCTTTCCCTCTCCTCTCTCCTCTCTCTTTCCCTCTTTCCCCCCCTCTCTTTCCCTCTTTCCCTCCCCCCTTTCTTTTCACTCTCTTTTCCTCCACCAGAGAGACAGAATGACCCAGATCTGTGGGTAGTTAGCGAGTGTGTGTGAATGTGTATTTGTGTATCATGTGTTGTGTGTATCATGTGTTGTGTGTCCAAGTCTATTGAGGTCAGAAAAAAAGGCTCAGACAGCCGTCCTTGTGGTGTAGGATAGGATCAAAATTACTTTTATGAAACACAAATGTCTGTATTAACTAAACACACACACAGTCCCACAGATGTTAACTGGACCATTGAAGAACAGCCAAGCTTATGGATCAGTCATTGTCTTGATGCAGAACAACCTTTCAAGTAACTTTTTCAACTTTGGGACTGGGACTCCCACCCACCCATGATGTACTGTAGATCCTTGTAGATGTTTTCTGACACCAATGATATTTCACAGACTCCAGTTCAAACACCACTAGAGGAAAGGCTCTGGCTCAGAGTCACGCACTGAGACGTTTTCTGGTCAGTTGCAGAGACTAATTCCTCATTGACACACACACACACACGTTGTTTGAAAACACTTAGAAAGCTGAAACAATCTAAAGCAGCTGGAGGAAGGTACACAGAGCCGGGTCAACTGACCACTTTGAAGTTTAGGCCACTTGGCCTTTGACCCTGATTGCAGAGTTTGGTGAGAGAGAGAAGAGAGGAGAAGAGAGAGAGAGAGAGACTGGTCAAGGGGAGTATCTGTAACTAAGGTAAAACTTGCTTACAGTCAACACATTTGCTAGTATGCACAATAAGATTGTGCATACTTTGTTCTGAGGTAATATTAGGACATGGCCTACTTCAATATTCCCCCTAGAGATAGACCAGACAGACCACTAAACAGGCAGAGCTTCAAGTGGTTTGTTACCATGAGCAGAACTTTCCCAGCACTCTGTGAAGCACGGCAGACCAGACCATAAACGTGTTAGGCTATGACTGGATTTATGATGTCCATTACGCACGCACGCACGCACACACACACACAATAAGAGTGAACCAGTGGCCCTAGACTTAAAAACCCTAGGGTGTGTCTGTGTGCGAGTGTGTGTACACATTACCACCCCCATTAGTTTACAAACACTTGCTACACTTCATCTGCACTACAAAGTACACAAATATGTCTCAGTCACACAATGATATGCAGTCTCAACAGCAGGTCCCTCAGCACACTAACATTGACAGGAAACTATCTGTGTATCTATGGAAATACAATGGCTACGATAAACGCCGGACACAAGGTGGTTAGTGGCGGGTGGTGCATGGTGGTCTCTCAATCTCTTTCTTCCTCTCTCTCCCACTCACTGGGGGCAACTGTAGGTCAAACACCCATATACACGGAGGCTATGGAGGAATGCCTATACTGTACAGTTAGATCTACACATCAGGTTTTCATTAAGAAGAACCAAATAAAGTAATTCGTCCATCCACTCAGGGCAGGCAGGGGAACAAAAGTATGGACGTTTCTAGACGTTTCCCCTAACTAACTTTCAAAGTCTTCACTTTTGAAACCTGCCCTGGAAACCCCTTTCAGTTGCTATCGTATTTATTGCAAAGCAACTTCAGAAACACATGCAGAGTTTAATTCCAAAACGCTATATCATCAGAAATGATTGCTTATGGGTACCTTCATGTGTGTGTGTAAAACATTACTGTTCTCAGATTTTATATTCATAGATTTTAGATGTGAATGTAAATGTGCTTTTTTGTGTCAAATGCTATACATCCATTGTTTAGCTGGAATGGAATGTTCATATCCTGTCTATCTGACTGTAATGTGTGGTTGTCTTACCTAGCTATTTTAAGATGAATGCACTTCCTGTAAGTTACTCTGGATAAGAGCATCTGCTAAATGAGTCAAATGTAAAAAGTAAATGTTTTACATACAGATCTAAATATTACTATATTGAATTATTATACAAAAATTATAATATCGATGTCACAAATGTATCACTTGTGCATTTCTTCATAGAAAAAGTAGATATGTTAAATTTCACTGTGTAAAACCTAGCAGTACTACTTATTTATCTGAGAGTGAGGTGGATATACTGTAGCATTTAGCAAAAAAACATTATTATTTTTCTCTCTGAAATGAAACCATCAAGTGATTTTAAACAAATGCTGTACATGTCTGTCATTGAACAACCCCATGTCATGATTAGATAGTGAAAAAACACACCAATCTCTTTCATAATTTCTTTAAACAATAAAAGCACATTTCTGAAAATGGATATATAGCGTTTTGGAATGAAACTCTTCACATGTTGCCTCTTCAAACACATGAACATATAACACAATAACATTCCCATGGCCTACTTCAACAGACCAACTGGAAAACAACTAAGTGTATGACTGAGTCATCAGAGTCAGGATGATGAAGAGTAAACACAAGATCAGAGGACACACACACAGTAAACACACACACAGCCTTGTCGTCCAGTATTAAGTATAATATGACTCTTAACAATAGTAGTTGTGTCAGTACTGTGTGACAAATTATTGTAGTGCTCAACATTTCCACAGTGAGAGTGCCATCGTTTCCCAGGGCTACTGTGTAACCTGCTCAACACTGGAGTTACATTATGATTAATAAGAGGAACATAATATTTACATCCTCTAGCGTTAGTCACCCCCTTTGTTAGGTCTGGGAAACATTTCCAATCAGGAAAAGTAATACTTGAAACTGTCTTCTAAACACTATGAGGTAAATGTGAGCTTTGAGCACTCTCACTTGCTAAATGAATCAATGTAATCCTTACAACAGGTCATATTGTTATATTCTGTCATGAAAGAGTAGCGCAACTAACGCAAAGCCAAAGAGAAGAAGAGAAACAAAATGATCCAACCTGCTTGACATATTCTCCTCCTTCAGTGCAGCTCTGCTGTATGTCTTGGTGGTTCTGCCACTGGTCTCCACACACCCAACCGCTAACTAACTCTCACTGAGACCCCAGTCTGTAGCCCTAACCCCTCCCCCTGGACTCACAGCCTGCAGTGATTTGCCAGAGAGATGACGAGGCCACACCCCTGAGAGGGTCCACATAGTGACCATAGCTCAGCCCAGAATCTGGGTTAAAACAACAAACGCTGCAGCCAGCTGCACAGGGCCACCCTCTGTGGTGTGTGTGTGTGTATATGTGTGTGTGTGTGTGTCCTGCCTGCTCTCTCTCTCGTACACATGCACAGACTGCTGGCCAAGCTGCTGCCGCTATAAGCAATATACGGCCCTGGACAATCCCAGGTTACATAACCTTATGGCCTCCAGTAACATAACTCGGCCAGAGAGACAGACTGAATGACAGCCCGGACTGACTGACTCACAGGCAGACGGGTGGCCGGACTGAAGGGTGGATGAACTGACAAAGTTTTGTGTGTTGGTGATGGGAGTCACCTTTCAGCCAGCCTAATGTTCCAATGGGTGGACATTAAAGTGAAAGCTGCTCTGTTTTCTGTCACAGTGGAAGAAATTAGTTCCATATGAGAACCCACACACACGACCAAAGCCTTTCCTATTGGCCAGTTTAATAGGGGCGTCCTTCTTAAGGTTGGGGTTAGGGTCAGCGGTTCTTCTGATCCACCTGAAGCTTAATCTGCAGCTCAATATAGACTCCTCTTTTACCCTGCCTCTATAAATACTACAGACCTCTATCTACTGTGTGTGTGTGTGTGCTAGAAAGGTGAATGGTCTGTTTTAAAGGCCATGCAGCATGGTCTCAGTCTGATGCTGATCTGATTTTATTGCTGTTCTCAGCAGAAAAGAGCTCATTCCTCCTCTGCTCGTTTTTTTTTTAGCTTGCTGACGTTAAAATGTCCATCACACACACACACACCACACACACGCTAGGCCATAGAGGGCAGGTCACTTGTCTTTCCTGACACAGACCAATCAATAGTATCACATAGATCTAAGCAGACCAGGAGAGAAGGGATGAGCTCTTAGGAAAGATACAGAAAAAAGAGAAAACAGGTTGCTAGACAACAGGCTGACCAGATCAATGTAGTTTGCTGACTTTGCTCCCTGGAATAACTACATAGCAATATAGTGAAGACAAAGAAAGGAAGCAGTCAATGTGGACCAGGATTTCCCAACCCTCTCCTTGGACCCCCCGACACGCCAGATCTCCAGACGTGATTCACATATGACTCCATGCAGTTTATACCCGTCCACATGTGTTTTAGATCAGTGTAGTGCCTGTGTGTGCATGTGTATGTGCATGCACGCATGTGTGTCTCCAGCCAGCGTAATGAGGTTATCCAGAGTCCCTCCCCCCACTCCATAAAATCCCAGTGGAAACTGATGGACAGACACACGGAAATAATCTGGAAAGATGGACAGATGGAAAGACTGACATGGAGCTTATGGAGTTTCCAGTAAGGAAAATGAATACTAATGACAACCCCCTCTACTCTGAGACTATTCTGTTACACTGGTACTCCTGGGGGGCCACAACACTGAGGTCTGGACCAGTGTTGATATCTCCAACACTTATAGAAGCAGCCTATACAGGATAGTATACAGTACTGTATGTTAGCAGTTGAGGACTATTGGGGCCCAAAGTAGCCAAATATACTGTACAATGATAAATGGATCCACTGGCATCCTCTACATGCAACCAGACCTCGACGATTACACACACACACACACACACACACACACACACACACACACACACACACACACACACACACACACACACACACACACACACACACACACACACACACACACACACACACACACACACACACACACACACACACACACGGATCATACTCTGGGGAGAGAGCAAATAGCCATCTGGCCATTCCAAGGCCACGCCTGCATATCTGAGTCCACACACAGATGGAGGAGTAATATGGTAAAGATGTGCATTCATATGCGCACACACACACACACACACACACGTTAAAGATGCTCTGGGGCAGGGTTTCCGTCATGAAAATGTGGCGCCGGACATTTGACCAGCAGTTTTTTAATTTACCGGACATTTGAGAAATTTACTGGACCCATATGCATTTAGTGTATAACCTGATAAGTGTGCTCAGAATGACAGAAATCCCATTTAGATCATGGTAATTCATCTTAACAGAACATGCAAGTCGAGGATGCAATGACGTGTGTCCTTACCGCGCACTAACTGTCCATATGTACATTTCCTCAGCCAACAAGATGAGTAACAAAAAGCAATATCTCTAGCCTACGCATAGACGGCGTGTCAGTTTGGGGAAGCTAATTTTCACCATAGAAATGCATCTTAATAATAAAGCATTCCATGCATCATCACATTTTCAGACGTATGTAAGACAGTCTACTATTCCTAATGTGATGAGTAGATTGGATAGTCATCTTTAGGCTAATAATATAACTCAATCCCTATTCGCCAAAAAGACTGTTCAATGCATGGATAGAGGCCTGGACTATGGGCTATAGCAGATATGAAAAACACATTTCATGCAATTCTACTACACTTTATCCCAGTCTGCTGTTCCCACATGCTTCAAGAGGGCCAACATTGTTCCTGATACCAAGAAAGCTAAGGTAACTGAGCTAAATGACTATCGCCCCGTAGCACTCACTTCCGTCATCATGAAGTGCTTTCAGAGACTAGTCAAGGATCATATCACCTCCATCCTACCAGACACCCTAGACCCACTCCAATTTGCATACCGTCCCAATAGGTCCACAGACGACGCAATCGCAATCACACTGCATACTGCCCTAACCCATCTGGACAAGAGGAATACCTATGTAAGAATGCTGTTCATCGACTACAGCTCCGCATTTAACACCATAGTACCCTCCAAGCTCGTCATTAAGCTCGAGACCCTAGGTCTCGACCCAGCCCTGTGCAACTGTGTCCTGGACTTCCTGACGGGCCGGCCCCAGGTGGTGAGGGTGGGAAACAACATCTCCACCCCGCTGATCCTCAACACTGGGGCCCCACAAGGGTGTGGGACAAATAAAATTTGATTTGATTTGATGACTGGAGGCAGAATCTTTTTTAATACGAAAAATTACAGGGTAGCCTACTCTGCTGAGACTGACAAAAAGATCAATAAAAACTACTTTGTCCATATAATAGGCCTATGAGAAGGGAAGACACCAATATAATATGACGTAATAAAGAGTGAATATGTGCAGATATGGCCAATGCTCTCTGCTGGCGCCAATAAGATAGGCTATATGCCTTCTGTTGTTCGCTCAATTAGGCTGAGAATGTTAATAACTTAAGACAGATTAGAGTCTTTTCATTGTCAAAGCCATTTGCTTTTCAAACAATGTTTTCCCACAATTTATTTTGAAATATTGCGATATTCCTGGCTGGGCCTTTCTACTTTTCACTGACAGTCGCAACTCAACAATCATCTATTTGGAATTTGCCGACTGCAGACAATGCGATTTAAAACAAATTAAAAGCTAATGATCCTCTGTGGCCAAATCATGCTTTAGTAGCCTATTTTGAATGGTTGTATTTATTTCTGTATAGACAGGAGCAGGCTAATTAGGGTATATCATTTTGGCAATTTAATTCAATTTACTTAGGGAAAGCTTCCCCTAGCCTTATGGACGTGCCGCCTATGAGCCTATGTCAATCTACTCTCCACCATAGTAGATAAGTTGACATATTCTATTGGTCAGCTTGTCCAGAAAGAAATAGCCCAAACAGACTCTGGGACAGTTGTGGGACGATAGATCCACCATTCATACAACCAGTAGGCCTAGGATACTTCAAAAAGATGTCAAAAAGCAACAGATCAGAACGTTTAGCTTAAAATATTGCATCCTTCAATTACCAGTTGAGAAATAAATATAGCTCTTTTTAATTGTGTCAAAAAAACATTTTTAATTGCATTTAGAATTGTTGCACAATGATTGGGCTTATAAAAGTGCTGTCTGACATATTTCCTGCTCAAAGGCTTTGTATCTGTATGCTGGACGCGTGTGATAAATAAGATAAGCTACATAACAAATATACACACAGCAATTTAATTCCACTCAATTATACATGCATTCCCATTAACTGATATTTTCATCAATGAATAGGCCATAAAGCATTCTTTTGCAATGGGATTCGTTTTCTTCTCATGGTCAATTGGCCGGTGCTAATTATATTTATCACTTTTAAAAAAATATACGGGTAAAAGCCGGCTATAACCAGCTAACGGAAACCCTGCTCTGGGGATAGGCGCGTGTCCACTGAGTTTAATGTATCATATAACCTACAGCCCAGTCTGCAGGGATCTTATTTCATGATTTCATGGATGAGGATTTCAGTCCAAATCCCCCATAGTGAAACACTGATAGAAAAAGGCCTAGAACAGTAAATATCTGGAAAGGTCTTTCAGTCATGAAAAAGAGACAACGAGAGGAGCTTATTGAGAAGTTAGCTAACTGAATGTTATCCTACAGAGCACGTCTGTAATAAAGCTTAGGACTACCTGAATGGTTCCTTCACTAGTAGACATTCCAGCATTACATAACGACAGCCTTGAAAAGCCATTGGAAGGACAAAACAAACTTCCCCTGAAAAATAAACCATCCATCTATCCATCTGTCCATCCATTCAGTACCTCTTAGGTTCCTTGTCTTCAGCAGGCCTAATAGGCCTCTCATTCCTGTTGGAATTTAAAACTACTGGACTCACAATGCAAACTAAACAGGCAAAAGCAATACTTCAACTTCAGCATTCGGCAACTCCATTAGCACCTAAGATAGTTAGGTGCCCTGGGCTGAGTGTAGTGACTGTCTAGCACTTTTAGGAGCCGATACAGTGTCATGGGTGTATCTGTTTATGTACTAAGGTCTGAGGAGTCGTAAACACAGTGCTGTGTTGAAGGTGATGGAGTCTCTGTACTACTTCAGACCGTGGGAAAAAGAGGAAAGAGAGGAGGAGGGAGGGAGAGAAAGCGAGGGGGAGCTCAACTCTACCAGGTGTTTTCTCAGCTTACGGGCAGCGCTGGGATCCACCCGTCACAGAGGTCTCAACACCTTTCCTCTTCTCTTCCTTCCCCCTTTTTCCTCCCTCGTGTGTATATGTGTTTGAATTGTGTGAGGGTAAGGGTGTCGGGCCTCAATACTCAAGCCTAGTACAGGAAAAAGACTTGAAGTGGAAAGAGACTTGAAGGGTGGTCCGGGTGTGTGTGTCTTCTTATATTGACAGTAACACTGCCAGCCTGTCGAGCCCAGCGCCTCGGAGGTTAAGAGTCTGTTGGAAAACAAAGACCATCTGACATATCGGAGTCTGGCGTTGTCAACGTGTGTGGCCAACCAGCAAGTTTCAAGTTTTAATGTCACATGCATAAGTACAGTGAAATGCTTTTCCTACAAGCTCTAACCCCAACAATGCAGTAATCAATAACAATGTAATACTAAAAATAACAAGGTAGAACAAAAACACACAAGATCTAGAAATATAAAGTACACAATATACAGGGTCAGTTCCAGTACCATATTTACAATGTGCAGGGATACTGTCTCGATAGACGGGGGGGGGCGACGCTGTAAACACGGGCCTACACTACATCCCCACCTTGATAGCCAAAATAAATATGCAAGAATATTGTTTGTGGACTTTAGCTCTGCGTTCAATACCATAACCCCAGAACAGCTACAAGACAAACTCTCCCAGCTGAACATGTCCAGCTCCATCTGTCAAGCTGGGAAAACACCTTTCGGACTCTTTATCCCTCAGCACCGGAGCGCTGCAAGGATGCATGCTCTCACCTCTACTCTACTCACTCTACACCAATGACTGCACCTCCAACATCACATCTGTCAAACTACTCAAGTTTGCAGATGACACCACTCTGGTCTGTCTCATCACCGACGGCGATAAGTCCATGTAATGTACCATGGACAGGTCGAGCGGCTGGTGGCCTGGTGCAGTAGCAATAACCTGGAACTCAACACAGACAAAACCATGGAGATGGTGGTTGACTTCAGAAAACTCCTCCCACCATCTCTCCCCCTGGATATTGATGGCTCAACTGTTAGCACGGCTGAATCATTCAAATTCCTGTGGACCATCATCTCCCACAACCTCAAGTTGGAGGACAACATCACAGAGGTCACCAACCAGGCACACCAGCGGATGGACTACTTGTGGCAGGTGAAAAAAAAACTCAACTACTGCCAGTCAATCCTGATCTGGTTTTACGCATCAATCGTTGAGTCCATCCTTACCTCCTTCATCACCATCTGGTTTGGGTCTGAGTCTGCCTGCTGCAAGGGTAAAGTGCAATGGTCTGCAGAGAGGGTCATCTGCTGCCACCTTCCCTCCATCGAGGTCCTGCACAACTCCAGGGCAAGGAAGCATGCAGGAAAGATCATAGCCGACCCCTCCCACCCAGTCCCCACCTCCAGAAATTCACTCCTGACCAAAACCTCCCGCTACCTGAAAAGTTTCTTCCCCCCGGGCTGTGGTCCTCTAGCCCATAGAGACTAAAGGACTATGCACTCTATGCTGCACACCGCATCAAGCCATCTCTGAACTGTACACAAAATAACTGCACTAAACTGCATTGCACTCTGTTCATCTCTCTGCATTTAGATATTCATACTGATACTGTAAATATGTACATCCACTGTATACCCACTGTATATTGTATATCTGCTCATTCTCTTATAGCTCTATGCTCACTCTACCTAGTTGTATATAATGTATGTATGTAAACTTTGTTTAAACTCCTCTGTCTGTATTCTGTCTCTACATGTGGCCTATAACTAGCATGTCACGTTGGTATAAAGGGTCGGGAGACAGGCGCAGGAATGAGTAATATGGGTTTTTATTATGCCCATATTACGGCGTGCCGTGTATAGGCACGGGGACGAAGACGAAACCAACACGTATACAAAAACACAGGGTTGAAACCCAAAACAAAAAGAGCAAGGAGTACCTTGAATAAATACACACGTGCACAATGATTAAACCACGGGACGAGACCTGGAATCATCTGCACAATCCACAATGGCACAAAAACCACAACACACAGCACAGGTACTCACATGCACCAACGGACATAGTACAACAATCGACAGCCCAATGGAGAACCAAAGGGCACAGTTCCGGAAGGATCCGTGACATAGCAGCAACATATCACCAAGTAAATGTAATTTCCTTGCTAAAACCAAGTATAGAGTTTGTGTTATAATTATTTGGTATTAGATTTAAAAGGTGATCGAATTTCTCCTGATTTATAATGCTGCTAATGAATTTATTTTGAATAAATATTTCTTTAAAGTGCAAGTGAATAGGTTGGTTTACTTTTAAGTTTAAGTTTTGACAAATAAAGTAGCTTGTTAAGCTGTGGCCAATGGGAGAGTTGACCTGGTTATCAGGAGGCCTGGGAAAAGAGACGTTGAAAGAGAGTTGGAGAGACATTATCAGTGTTGAAGAAAAACAATAAAAGTAGACGATAAAAATATAACAAAACCCATATCTACCGAGCTTTGAAGGGAAATACTGATTTGATTTTATAAGAGTTATTATTTTTGCTAAAAAAGACTTAGTAGAGACTGAAGTTACCGTCGCATTGTGGAGGTATTTGACAGCTCGAGGTTAGCCTAGCATTGTGCGAGACCTGGAGAGAACTGCTTGTGGAAGATTAACGAGTTCATGTTTCCATGGGATATCTGTTGCTGCTAAGGAGTACTGTCTGCATTGATAGCTGTGCTTGCTGTGGCTCTTGTGAGGACACCTGCACGGAACTGCTATACTTCGCTGAGGAAATATCTACGAGTAGTGAGTAACCACAACGGTGGGGTGCTTCGGGACTTTATGTGTGTCGTCATTTTTTTTTAGCTCCAACGCGCTCCAATGGGTTTAAGCAAGTTTGCAAGTAATTTGGATATGGGTTGTGAAAAATCATTGGTTTATAATTTATTTATTTTGATTTGGTACATTGAAAATGTGATAATATACATCTTGAACCTTATGTCTGTTGCATTGGTGGAGTCATTTACTGTTTTATTTAAATGCATGGGAAAGCATATCCTTATATAATAACAAAAATCCATATTCATTCTATCTGAAGTGAATCCCCTAGCTGTCATCACCCTAGCGAGTTTACAATAAGGATTCTTATTGGAGATGCCCTTCTCACCTAATATCCCATGCTGTTCAGATATTCTAAGTAAGGTAATATCGTGAGAGTCAAATTCAAGCCTGGCGAGAGGGTTACATAAAATTCTGAGTATGTGTAAATATACTTGGTGAATAAAGGTGATACTGATTCTCATTGGAGAGGATTATAGGACACACACACACTAAAGAAGTGGAGAAAAACAACCAAACAAACCCAGATAACATCCTCTGCAGTATACAGCAGCTCTCACAAAGACCAGGAGAGATTAGGAAACTATTCAACACCCAGACACTGACAACCAAAACACTGCTTTTCAGTAAGGTCTTAAAACCCCATTTCCCACTGACCAACAGGTTCTGTAGGCCTTAACACTGTTCCCATTATACTTAACCATTTCCAGCCCCACCTTGGCCCTTCACATGACCGCAGAATGGAAGGGGGAAAGGAAAGTCCAAATCCTCAGGGTAGATTAATATTGTTCTGGAGGGGTTGTGTCCTGACCAGGGGGTGACAGCAGTTTAATCCAAACAAACTGGCCTGAGGGTAACCAACTCTCCCACTGAGCTCCCCAGTACAGAACACTACGGACTTCCTGATAGCTGGAAACCTGGCTGGATGCTTTAGACCAACGGCCCTCAGGTCGGACCTTGGACTGTGTGTGTGTGTGTGTGTGTGTGTGTGTGTGTGTGTGTGCACTCAAAGGAAAAGAGGTACAAAGATGAGGAGGGATGTAGAAAGAAAAGTGGAAACTGAGGAGAGAAAGAGAAGGTGAGAAAGTGAAAGATGTAGTATGTAGGTATTGTCTGGCTGGTTTCGGGGGTAACTTAGATGTGACAGGGTTTTCACCTGGAGACAAAGAGATCAGTGTTACAGTCACACCCTCAGGTGAATACCTCTACTGCTCTCATTCTAGTGTCTGACACACACACACACACACCTGTCCCATCCATGTCACACTACACCAAAACATGTCCTCTCCATTGTGAACTCTAATACTACACATGACAATCAACTTCTACCTACTCCTCTAATACTGCACGAGGATCAACTTCTACCAACTCCTATTTTTTTGTGTTTTACCCCCCAATTTCATCATATCCAATTAAGATCTTGTCTCATCGCTGCAACTCCTCAACGGGCTCAGGAGAGGTGAAGGTTAAGTCATGCAGCCTCCGAAACACAACCTGCCAACTGAGCTTCTTAACACCCGGAAGCCAGAAACACCAATGTCAGAGGAAACACTTTTTAACTGACGATCGAAGTCAGCCCGGCCAAACCCTCCCCTAACCCAGACGGCGCTGGGCTAATTGTGCGTCGCCCTATGGGACTCCCGGTAACTTCCGGTTGTGACACAGCCTGGGATCGAACCTGGCTCTGTAGTGACCGCTGCGCCACTCGGGAGGCCCTCTACCTACTCCTCTACTACTGAACAGTGAGAGGTACTCATATAAACAAATACCTCTGTGGAAGATGCCAAGGTACATAAAAACAAACACACACGCACACACGCGCCGACAGAGATGGCAGCCTCGCTTCAGCCTCGCTTTGTTCACCTGACATAGAATTCCTTACAATCAAATGCCGACCGCATTATCTACCAAGAGAATTCTCCTCGATTATAATCACAGCCGTGTACATCCCCCCTCAAGCTGACACATCGACGGCACTGAAAGAAATTCATTGGACTCTATGTAAATTGGAAACCACATATCCTGAGGCTGCATTTATTGTGGCTGGGGATTTTAATGAGGCTAATTTGAAAACAAGGCTCCCGAAATTTTACCAGCATATCGAATGTGCCACCCGGGCTGGTAAAATCCTGGATCATTGTTATTCCAACTTCCGTGATGCATACAAGGCAATTCTCCGCCCTCCTTTCGGCAAGTCTGACCATGACTCCATTTTGTTGCTCCCAGCCTACAAACACAAACTAAAACAGGAAACGCCCGTTCTCAGGTCTGTTCAACGCTGGTCCGACCAATCGGATTCCATGCTGCAAGATTGCTTCGAGCACGTGGACTGGGATATGTTCCGCATAGCGTCGGACAACAACATTGATGTATATGCTGATTCGGTGAGCGAGTTTATTAGCAAGTGTATTGGTGATGTTGTACCCATAGCAACTATTAAAACCTTCCCCAACCAGAAACCGTGGATTGATGGCAGCATTCACGCAAAACTGAAAGCGCGAACCACTGCTTTTAACCAGGGTAAGGCGACCGGAAACATGACTGAATACAAACAGTGTAGCTATTCCCTCCGCAAGGCAATCAAACAAGCTAAGCGTCAATATAGAGACAAAGTAGAGTCACAATTCAACGGCTCAGACACGAGAGGAATGTGGCAGGGTCTACAGTCAATCACGGACTACAAAAAGAAAACCAGCCCCGTCGCGGACCATGACGTCCTGCTCCCAGACAAACTAAACAACTTCTTTGCTCGCTTTGAGGATAATACAGTGCCACCGACACGGGCCGCTACCAAAACCTGCAGGCTCTCCTTCACCGCAGCCAACGTGAGGAAAACATTTAAATGTGTTAACCCTCGCAAGGCTGCTAGCCCAGATGGCATCCCTGGCCGTGTCCTCAGAGCATGCGCAGACCAGCTGGCTGGTGTGTTTACGGACATATTCAATCAGTCCCTATCCCAGTCTGCTGTTCCCACATGCTTCAAGAGGGCCACTATTATTCCTGTTCCCAAGAAAGCGAAGGTAACTGAGCTATCGCCCCGTAGCACTCACTTCCGTCATCATGAAGTGCTTTGAGAGATTAGTCAAGGATCATATCACCTCCATCCTGCCAGACACCCTGGACCCACTCCGATTTGCTTACCGTCACCCAATAGGTCCACAGACGACGCAATCGCAATCACACTGCATACTGCCCTAACCCATCTGGACAAGAGGAATACTTATGTAAGAATGCTGTTCATCGACTACAGCTCAGAATTTAACACCATAGTTCCCTCCAAGCTTGTCATTAAGCTCAAGACCCTAGGTCTCGACCCAGCCCTGTGCAACTGGGTCCTGGACTTCCTGACGGGCCGGCCCCAGGTGGTGAGGGTAGGAAACAACATCTCCACCCCGCTGATCCTCAACACTGGGGCCCCACAAGGGTGCGTTCTCAGCCCTCTCCTGTACTCCGTGTTTACCCATGACTGCGTGGCCAAGCACGCATCCAACTCAATCATCAAGTTTGTTGACGACACTACAGTGGTAGGCTTGATTACCAACAACAACGAGACTGCCTACAGGGAGGAGGTGAGGGGCCTCGGAGTGTGGTGTCAGGAAAATAACCTCTCACTCAATGTCAACAAAACTAAGGACATGATCGTGGACTTCAGGAAACAGGAGAGGGAGCACCCCGCTATCCACATCGACGGGACAGTAGTGTAGAAGGTGGAAAGTTAAGTTCGTCGGCGTACACATCACGGACAAACTGAAATGGTACACCCACACAGACAGCATGGTAAAGAAGGCGCAACAGCTCCTCTTCAACCTCAGGAGGCTGAAGAAATTTGGCTTGTCACCAAAAACACTCACAAACTTCTACAGATGCACAATCGAGAGCATCCTGTCGGGCTGTATCACCGCCTGGTACGGCAACTGCTCCGCCCACAACTGTAAGGCTCTCCATAGGGTAGTGAGGACTGCACAACGCATCACCGGGGGTAAACTACCTGCCCTTCAGGACACCTACACCACCCGATGTCACAGGAAGGCCAAAAGGATCATCAAGGACAACAACCACCCGAGCCACTGCCTGTTCACCCCGCTATCATCCAGAAGGCGAGGTCAGTACAGATGCATCAAAGCTGGGACCGAGAGACTGAAAAACAGCTTCTACCTCAAGGCCATCAGACTGTTAAACAGCCATCACTAACATTGAGTGGCTGCTGCCAACATACTGACTTAAATCTCTAGCCACTTTAAAAACAGGAATTGGATGTAACAAATGTATCACTAGCCACTTTAAACAATTATGTATATAGTGTTTACATATCCGACATTACTCATCTCATATGTATATACTGTACTCCATACCATCTATTGCATCTTGCCTACACCGATCAGCCATCGCTCATTCATATATTTATATGTACATACTCGTATTCATTCCTTTACTCTTGTGTGTATAAGGTAGTTGTTGTGAATTTATTAGATTACTTGTTAGATACTACTGCATGGTCGGAATTAGAAGCACAAGCATTTCGCTACACTCGCATGAACATCTGCTAACCATGTGTATGTGACAAATACAATTTGATTTGATCCACATCAAATACATAAAAACTGTTTCTGTGGTGTTCCTGGCGTGAACCACTGAAGAACCCACATCGATGTCATCGCAAAAAAATCACCCAGATAATAACGAAGACTAAAAAGATAACAACCTTTTGAACCTGAGTGATAACATTCCTCCCCTATAGAAACCTACAGGCTGTATCTCTGATCCTGTACTGTACACAGAGAGATAGGAAGTCAGCACCAAAACAGCCTCCAGATAAGAGGAAGTGAACCCCTGACACCCTCTGAAACCTCCCTATCCTCTTCTCTCCTCTGTCCTCTCTGCCCAGGCCAGTGACAGTCAACTTATTGTTTCAGAGGTTTTCCCCCTTTAAGACGACCTACCCAGGTGGTCCAGCCAGGCAGGCCAGAGCAGTATCACTTACACCATGGTTTTCCCTCCATATTGGAAAAACATTGCCACCCCCCCAATCCTGCCAGTTCCACTTAATAAATAGACTGGACTGATCCTTCATGTCGGGGGGCAATGAAAACAGTCCATTAACTAATATACTCCCCAACACCTGGAGTACATTAGGCTACAATATGTTTTGACCAGTGATGTAGTGATAAAAAAATTGGTGGGTAAACGCTGATCACCATTCACAGTGAATAAAGTAAAGTTTCCTATACTTTCAATGCATTTTTCAGATTAGGTGTGTAAATGCTTGCTCAAAATAAAAAAGGGGCGTAAACTGTTTACCCTGCACTACACTAGTTTTGGCCTGAGTACTGGGGTTATGAGCCCCTAGCATATGTAACGCTTACATGATGAGTAACCTTACCTGAGACCCGAAGACCCCCAAACTAATGCCTCTTCAGGTTTAGCTCAGAGGGCTAACACAGTCTTGTGGCACTCAGACAACTTGGGTTCAAATTTCATTGGGTCATATCAGCTGACACCTGCTTACAGTAGGACAATATGACCTTGGGGACAAGACTGTCATTGCACCAGGTCAAGAGAGGTGCCAGGAACCCAATACAATACCAACAAAGACAGGAAACTATGACTCTCTTTGTTTGAGAGGACAAGGTTAGCTACACAGTCAGGTATTATTATGGAACAGGTATTATTATTTATCCTAATCTGATTTGTTTTAAATACAATGGAAAAGCAGCATGTGGCAGGTTGTGCAAGTTATGAATGTTACGTTTCAGAATGAATGTCACATTTTCCTGAGAGGAATCTCTCCTACTATTTCCTGAGTACTTTATTATTTATATATATATATATATATATATATATATATATATATATATATATATATATATTAGTGCTTTAATAAACTCAGTAGTTCTAAACCTGTGACTGCCTCTTGCCTACTCCTCTCTACACTTGTGACATAATGGCCGACCCTAGAGAACAGGAAGCAGCAGGACATCCCGACCTCTCCGCTATAGGAGCGAAGCTCCACCACCACGACTCGTGCCTGGAGCACCTCGGGACTGCCAAGGACGAGGTGCTCGGGACCGTACGCCAGCTGCAGGCTACACCACCACCTTCCCAGCTCCCCACGGTCGTTCTAGCCACCCCACCACCATCTACATCACCCGGTCAGATCAGCAACGTTCACCTGCCCCTCCCGGAGGGGTTTGACGGGACCCCAGCTCACTGTAGGTTTTTTTTCCTGCAGTGTGACCTCCACCTTGCCCGTCATGCTGGGACGGCCTCCGAGAGGGACAAGGTGGCCTTGGTGATCTCGGTGCTGACAGGCTGGGCTCTGGAGTGGGCGCACGCCGTCTGGGAGAGGGGTGGTCCAGAAGTGCAGTCCTATGAGCGCTTCATCCAACTCTTCCATGCCGTTTTCGACCCCCCTACAGAGGGCCGAGAGGGAGGAGAGCGTATCCTCTGTCTACACCAGGGGTCCAGGACAGCGTCTGAGTACACTCTGGATTTCCAGATGGTGGCTGTGTCCACTGGCTGGAACGACCAGACCCTGTTGATGGTTTTCTGCAGCGGCCTACAGGCGGACATCCAGACCGAGCTGGCCTGTCGCGATGAGGACCTCACGCTGGACCAGCTCATCGCCATGGCTATCCGCTTGGATAATTTCCTGCGTGCCTGTCGTCGACCATCCCGGGGGTTAGGGTCTCTCCCAGAAACCTCCAGCAAGACTGAGCCCATGGAGGTGGGCACGACGCACCTTCCCCAGAGGAACGTCAACACCGCCATCAACAGGGTCTCTGCTCCTATTGCGGGGAGTCAGACTACCCCTGGAACACCGGTCCCAGAAGGAGAATCAGGTGAGGAAGTGACAGGCCGAGGAGCACTCCTGCACCTTCACAGGTAGGCGTGGACGTGCCTTCCTCCTCTCTATCCACCCAGCCCGTCCTCCTTCCTGTCACCTTCCCGGACTAGTCCTGCCCTAGTGGACTCAGGTTCTGCAGGCAATTTCCTAGACCGGTCAGTGGCCTTAACGTTATGCATTCCCCTAGTCCCTTTACAACCCCCTATCCCGGTCCATGCCCTAGACAACCGTCCCCTAGGAACAGGACTGGTGTGCCAGACCTCGATTCCCATTTCGCTCAGTTGCTCACAACCACCAGGAACGCATCACTTTCCTCATCTTAGACTCTCCTGCACACCCTGTAGTTTTAGGTTTCCCCTGGTTACAGTTGCATAACCCCAGGATATCGTGAACAGAGAGGAGGTTGTTGGGTTGGTCGCAGGAGTGTCAGGGTAGGTGTCTCTCTGTCTATCTGTGCCACCTCCGTGGAAAGTCCAGACCAGGCCACCTACATCCCGTTCCGGAGGAATACCGGGACCTACAGGTGGCTTTTTCGAAGACTCGTGCCACGTGCCTGCCCCCTCATCGCCTATGGGATTGCAGTATCGACCTACTGCCTGGTTCTACCTTCCTGCGGGGGCACATCTACCCTCTCTCGCATGCAGAGACCAAAGCCATGGAGGTCTACAGGAGGCGCTGGCCCAAGAATTCCACCGTCCGTCCACCTCTCTGGCCTCCTCCAGCTTTTTTGTGAAGAAGAAGGATGGAGGTCTCCGCCCCTGTATTGATTACCGGACACTGAATAAGGCAGTTGTCTCCCACGGAGCGGAATTACGACATGGGGGATTGTGAGTTGCTGGCCTTCAAGAAGGCGCTGAAAACATGGTGGCACTGGCTGGAGGGAGCTCAACACCCATTCCTTGTTTGGACGGACCACCGGAACCTAGAGTATATTCGAGCAGCGAAGAGACTGAACCCGCGTCAGGCCAGGTGGGCCCTATTCTTTGCCAGGTTTGACTTTACCCTCTCCTACCGGCCGGGATCTAAGAACGTCAAGGCCGATGGGTTGTCCCGGCTGCATGACACAGAGGATCGGAGGGAGAAAGTGACACCCATTATTCCCCTGTCCCGCATTGTGGCTCCTGTCGTGTGGAATGTGGACATCTGTCGATCCATGCGACAGGAGCCCTCACCTGCCCACTGTCCCGAGGGGCGTACCTACGTTCCCTCTGATGTGCGGGACCGTCTCCTTGCCTGGTCACACACAGCACCTGTGTCAGGGCAGCCAGGTATAGCCCGTACTATCGACTGTCTCTCCGCCAAGTACTGGTGGCCCACCTTGGCCCAGGACGTCCGGGTTTACATCTCTTCCTGATCCACCTGCGCACAGAGCAAGACACCGAGACACCTCCCTTATGTCAAACTCCACCCACTGCCGGTTCCACAACGACCTTGGTCCCATCTCTCTATGGACTTTGTCACAGACCTTTCCCCCTCGGATGGGCACATCACCATCCTGGTCGTTGTGGACCAGTTTTCCAAAGCCTGTCGTTTGATTCCTCTGCCTGGTCTCCCTACGGCCATGCAGACAGCAGAGGCTCTCTTTTCTCACGTCTTCCGGCACTACGGGATCCCGGAGGACATTGTGTCTGACCATGGTCCTCAGTTCACCTCCCGTGTCTGGAAGGCCTTCATGGAACGACTGGGGGTCGCGGTCAGCCTCACCTCCGGGTACCGTCCCCAATCAAATGGGCAGATGGAAAGGGTAAATCAGCAACTGGGTAGGTACCTTCGTAGTTACTGTCAGGACCGGCCGGGGGAGTGGGCTGAGTTTGTGATTTTGACAGAATAAGCACAAAACTCCTTCCGTCACTCCTCCACTAACCTAACCGAGGAGGTATGGAACACAGCGCACACTCGCCTCTAGCTAGTTGTCCTCTGGCAGAAGGCGCAGGCCGATCATCACCGCAGTGTGGCCCCGGTCTTTCACACCGGTGACGCTGTCTGGCTTTCTACGAAGGACCTGCCCTTCCGCCTGCCCTGCCGGAAGCTAAGCCTGCGGTTTGTGGGGCCATTCAAAGTCCTGAGGAGAGTCAATGAGGTGACGTACAGATTCCAGCTCCGTGCCAATTACCGTATCTCACCCTCATTTCATGTATCTCTCCTCCGGTCGGTGGCAGCTGGTCCCTTGGCTAGTGCTGGATCCCATGACACACCTCCCCCTCCCTTGGACGTCGAAGGGGGCACCGGCGTACTCCGTCCGCAGCCTGTTGGACTCACGGCGCCATGGGGGGTCTCTCCAGTACCGCACCGCATCTCCGTGGTAGTCCCCAAGGTCGGTTATTGTAAATTTTGCTTGTTTTCCTGAGAGGAATCCATCCTACTATTTCCTTAGTACTTTATTATTTTGCACTTTGGGTTTCATCCTATAGATATATATATATATATATACACTTCAACTGTATGTGTGTGTGTGTATGTATGTGTATATATATATATACACACACACACACACACACACACACACACACACACACACACACACACACACACACACACACACATACAGTTGAAGTTGGAAGTTTACATACACTTAGGTTGGAATCATTAAAACTCTGCATGACACGTAATTTTTCCAACAATTGTTTACAGACAGATTATTTCACATATAATTCACTGTATCACAATTCCAGTGGGACAGAAGTTTACATACACTAAGTTGACTGTGGATTTAAACAGCTTGGAAAATTCCAGAAAATTATGTCATGGCTTTAGAAGCTTCTGATAGGCTAATTGACATCATTTGAGTCAATTGGAGGTGTACCTGTGGATGTATTTCAAGGCCTACCTTCAAACTCAGTGCCTCTTTGCTTGACATCATGGGAAAATCAAAATAAATCAGCCAAGACCTCCACAAGTCTAGTTCAACCTCGGGAGCAATTTCCAAAAGCCTGAAGGTACCACGTTCATTTGTACAAACAATAGTATGCAAGTATAAACACCATGGGACCACGCAGCCGTCATACTGCTCAGGAAGGAGACGCGTTCTGTCTCCTAGAGATGAATGTACTTTGGTGCGAAAAGTGAAAATCAATCCCAGAACAACAGCAAAGGACCTTGTGAAGATGCTGGAGGAAACAGCTACAAAAGTATCTATATCCACAGTAAAACAAGTCCTATATCGACATAACCTGAAAGTCCGCTCAGCAAGGAAGAAGCCATTGCTCCAAAAACGCCATTAAAAATCCAGACTACGGTTTGCAACTGCACATGGGGACAAAGATCGTACTTTTGGAGAAATGTCCTCTGGTCTGATGAAACAAAAATAGAACTGTTTGGCCATAATGACCATCGTTATGTTTGGAGGAAAAAGGGGGAAGCTTGCAAGCTGAAGAACACCATCCCAACCGTGAAGCACGGGGGTGGCAGCATCATGGTGTGGGGGTGCTTTGCTGCAGGAGGGACTGGTGCACTTCACAAAATAGATGGCATCATGAAGAGGGAAAATGATGTGGATATATTGAAGCAACATCTCAAGCCATCAGTCAGGAAGTTAAAGCTTGCTCACAAATAGGTCTTCCAAATGGACAATGACCCCAAGCATACTTCCAAAGTTGTGGCAAAATGGCTTAAGGACAACAAAGTCAAGGTATTGGAGTGGCCATCACAAAGCCCTGACCTCAATCCTATAGAACATTTGTGGGAAGAACTGAAAAAGTGCGTGCGAGCAAAGAGGCCTACAAACCTGACTCAGTTACACCAGCTCTGTCAGGAGGAATGGGCCAAAATTCACCCAACTTATTGTGGGAAGCTTGTGGAAGGCTACCCGAAACGTTTGACCCAAGTTAAACAATTTAAAGGCAATGCTACCAAATACTAATTGAGTGTATGTCAACTTCTGACCCACTGGGAAAGGGATGAAAGAAATAAAAGCTGAAAAAAATAATTCTCTCTACTATTATTTTGACATTTTACATTCTTAAAATAAAGTGGTGATCCTAACTGACCTAAAACAGGGAATTTGTACTAGGATTAAATTGGAATTGTGAAAAACTGAGTTTAAATGTATTTGGCTAAGATGTATGTAAACGTCCGACTTCAACTGTGTGTGTGTGTGTGTGTGTGTGTGTGTGTGTGTGTGTGTATATATACACACACACACACACACACAGTACTGTGCAAAAGTTTTAGGCAGGTGTGAAAAAATTATGTAAAGTAGGAATGCTTTCAAAAATAGACATGTTAATAGTTTATATTTATCAATTAACAAAATGCCAAGTGAGGGACCAGAAGAAAAATCTACATCAAATCAATATTTGGTGTGACCACACTTTGCCTTCAAAACAGCATCAATTCTTCTAGGTACACTTGCACACAGTTTTTGAACGAACTCGGCAGGTAAATTGGCCCAAACATCTTGGAGAACTAACCACAGTTATTCTGTGGATTTAGGCAGCCTCAGATGCTTCTCTCTCTTCATGTAATCCCAGACAGACTCAATGATGTTGAGATCTGGGCTCTGTGGGGGCCATACCATCATTTCCAGGACTCCTTGCTCTTTACGCTGAAGATAGTTCTTAATGACTTCCGCTGTATGTTTGGGGTCGTTGTCATGCTGCAGAATACATTTGGGGCCAATCAGATGCCTCCCTGATTGTATTGCATGATGGATAAGTATCTGCCTGTACTTCTCAGCATTGAGGAGACCATTAAATTCTGACCAAATCCCCAACTCCATTTGCAGAAATGCAGCCTCAAACTTCAAATCAAATCAAATTATATTTGTCACATACACATGGTTAGCAGATGTGAATGCGAGCGTAGCGAAATGCTTGTGCTTCTAGTTCCGACCATGCAGTAGTATCTAACAAGTAATCTAACAAAGTCACAACAACTACCTTATACACACAAGAGTAAAGGAATGAATACGAGTATGTACATATAAATATATGGAGGAGCGATGGCTGACCGGCGTAGGCAAGATGCAGTAGATGGTATGGAGTACAGTATATACATATGAGATGAGTAATGTCGGATATGTAAACATTATATAAATGGCATCGTTTAAAGTGGCTAGTGATACATTTATTTCATCCAATTATAATTATTAAAGTGGCTAGAGATTTGAGTCGATGGCCGAGCAGCATAAACAAGATTCAGTAGATGGTATAGAGTACAGCGTATACATTTGATATGAGTAATGTCGGATATGTAAACATTATATACAAAATTGTTTAAAGTGGCTAGTGATACATTTGTTACATCCAATTCCTATTATTTAAAGTGGCTAGAGATTTAAGTCAGTATGTTGGCAGCAGCCACTCAATGTTAGTGATGGCTGTTTAACAGTCTGATGGCCTTGAGATAGAAGCTGTTTTTCAGTCTCTCGGTCCCAGCTTTGATGCACCTGTACTGACCTCGCCTTCTGGATGATAGCGGGGTGAACAGGCAGTGGCTCGGGTGGTTGTTGTCCTTGATGATCTTTTTGGCCTTCCTGTGACATCGGGTGGTGTAGGTGTCCTGGAGGGCAGGTAGTTTACCCCCGGTGATGCGTTGTGCAGTCCTCACTACCCTATGGAGAGCCTTACAGTTGTGGGCGGAGCAGTTGCCGTACCAGGCGGTGATACAGCCCGACAGGATGCTCTCGATTGTGCATCTGTAGAAGTTTGTGAGTGTTTTTGGTGACACGCCAAATTTCTTCAGCCTCCTGAGGTTTAAGAGGAGCTGTTGCGCCTTCTTCACCACACTGTCTGTGTGGGTGGACCATTTCAGTTTGTCCGTGATGTGTACGCCGAGGAACTTAACTTTCCACCTTCTCCACTACTGTTCCGTCGATGTGGATAGGGGGGTGCTCCCTCTCCTGTTTCCTGAAGTCCACGATCATCTCCTTAGTTTTGTTTTGTTGACGTTGAGTGAGAGGTTATTTTCCTGACACCACACTCCGAGGGCCCTCACCTCCTCCCTGTAGGCCGTCTCGTCGTTGTTGGTAATCAAGCCTACCACTGTAGTGTCGTCAGCAAACTTGATGATTGAGTTGGATGCATGCTTGGCCACGCAGTCATGGGTAAACAGGGAGTACAGGAGAGGGCTGAGAACGCACCCTTGCAGCCTCAGGATATGTGGTTTCCAGTTTACATAGAGTCCAGTGGATTTCTTTCAGTGCCGTCGATGTGTCAGCTTGAGGGGGGATATACACGACTGTGATTATAATCGAGGAGAATTCTCTTGGTAGATAATGCGGTCGGCATCTGATTGTAAGGAATTCTATGTCCGGTGAACAAAAGGACTTGAGTTCCTGTATGTTGTTATGATCATACCACGGCTCGTTAATCATAAGACACACACCACACTTACCAGATAGATGTTTGTTTCTGTCGGCGCGATGCGTGGAGAAACCAGGTGGCTGTACCGACTCAGATAACGTGTCCTGAGTAAGCCATGTTTCCGTGAAGCAAAGAACGTTGCTGTCACCGATGTCTCTCTGGAAGGCAACTCTTGCTCGTATTTTATCCACCTTGTTGTCCAGAGACTGGACATTGGCAAGTAAAATACTCGGGAGAGGTGCACACGATGTGCCAGTCTACATAGCCTGACCAGAAAACCGCCGCGTTTCCCCCTCCTCCGGCGCCGCCGTTGTTTTGAGTCGCCGGCTGGGATCCAGTCTATTGTCCTGGTTGGTGGACCAAACAGAGGATCCGCTTCGGGAAAGTCGTATTCCTGGTTGGAATGTTGGTAAGTTGCTCTTATATCCAATAGTTCCTCCCGGTTGTATGTAATAAAACATAATATTTCCCGGGGTAACAATGTAAGAAGTAATACATAAAAAAACATACTGCATAGTTTCCTGAGAACGTGAAGCGAGGCGGCCATCTCTGTCAGCGCCGGAAGGAGGAACCTCCACCATGCTTCACTGTTGCCTGCAGACACTCATTCGTGTACCGCTCTCCAGCCCTTCCGGCGAACAAACTCCCTTCTGCTACAACTCATCAGTCCAGAGCACCTGCTGCCATTTTTCTACACCCCAGTTCCTGTGTTTTCGTGCATAGTTGAGTCGCTTGGCCTTGCGTCCACGTTGGAGGCATGGCTTTTTGGCCGCAAGTCTTCCATGAAGGCCACTTCTGACCAGACTTCTCCGGATAGTAGATGGGTGTACCAGGGTCCCACTGTTTTCTACCAATTCTGAGCTGATGGCACTGCTGGACATCTTCCAATTGTGAAGGGAAGTAAGTAAGTAAGTATGATGTGTCTTTCATCTGCTGCAGTAAGATTCCTTGGCCGACCACTGCGTCTACGGTCCTCAACGTTGACCGTTTCTTTGTGCTTCTTCAAAAGAGCTTGGACAGCACATCTGGAAACCCCTGTCTGCCTTGAAATTTCTGCCTGGGAGAGACCCTGCTGATGCAGTATAACTACCTTGTGTCTTGTTGCTGTGCTCAGCCTTGTCATGGTGTATGACTTTTGACAGTGTGGCGTACAGCAGGTCAGCCACCAGGGGGAGACTCGTCAAGGCCTGATGACAGATGGAGTATACATCACGAGGAGATGGCTCCAACTGCTGGACGTGCCAGGTCTCGACGGGCTCTCTGGCCAGGACTAATTGGGGCTGATTGGGAGCTGGTGAGTAATCAAGGGCTGATTGCTCACCAGCTGTGCAAGTCCCATAAAGCTGCCAGAATGGCAGCACACAGAGAGACTGGGGGAAGAGAGGACTCCCGTATAGCTGGAGGGATGGTGACAGAAGTAAGAGGAGTGAGTTCAGTTTTTTATCCCCACAGGATACAGCAAGACCCGGAGCCCAGAAGACGGTAACCCGGGGGGGAGACCTATTCTTTTCTTTTTTAATTATTATTTTTAATAAACACTTTTGAAACTGAGCTAATCCTACTCTGTCCGTGTGTGATCTGTGTAAACGTCTTGACCCAACCCCCTGGTTTGCCAAAACAGTAAACTGTCTTCAGCAACCTCACCTTGTTAAAACCTCTTAGGGATAAACGGCGCGCTAGCGGGCCGCTCCCGACACTACCTGGTGAAATGTAAGGCGCCAAATTCAAAATCCAAAAGTTTAATTATTAAACATTCATCAATATAGCCCCTCTCATATTTTATGCATTAGCATAAATCCATAACCAACGCGGGTCTCACAAAACGCATAAAATCGCTAATATAAAATCGCTTACCTTTGATGAACTTCTGCTGAGGGCTTCCCAAGTGTCCAACGAAGACAATCCATGCTTCTTTTGTTAGAAAAAGTAATTTATTATATCCATAAATCTCTGTTTGGTTGGCGCGTTATGGTCATAAAATCCACCGTCGAGTCGCCCATAGAACCGTGAAGAGAACGCGTTCAAATTATACCTATCATATTTCTCCAAACAAATCAAACATCATTTTTAATATGTTTCCTTAGGTATCATTTTATGTATATTTACTATAATATTTCAACCAGATTGTAGCCTGACTGATAAGAAAGCAAAATAAAGTGAGGCGCGCTCTCGTTCTCGTGACCGGAAAAAGTATTTCTCATTTCCACTTCCTTCAGTAAATCTTCTTCTATACAATTCCCTTTATCCCTATTGTTTTGAAACCTTGTCTAAAGACTGTTGACATCCTGTGGAAGCCATAGGTACTGCAGTCTCAGTCCTACATAACAGAGAAACGTATAGCCACAATGGAGAAAAAGGTAATTTACAAAAAAAGAAATTGCCTGCTATATCACTTCTGTTATACTCACATACATTATTTTAACACTTTTAGAAACTTCAGAGTGTTTCCTATCCAATAGTACTAATTATGTGCATATCCTATTTTCTGGGCCTGAATGGCAGGCATTTTACTTTGGGCACGCCAGACTCTCCAAAACCGTCTCCTCGGCAGCGTCCCACTGCTCCCTAAGTAGTTAACATGTCTATTTTTGAAAGCATTCTTACTTTACAGCATTTTTTCACACACACACACACACACACACACACACACACACACACACACACACACACACACACATATATATATACACATATACATACATACATATATATATAGTAGTTCTAAACCTGCGACTACCTCCTGCCTACTCTTCTCTACACGTGTGACAATGAACTTCTCCATGAGGTCAATAAATCTATTTAGGAATCGGAATCAGATTCAGAATTCTTTCAGATCTACTGTTCTGCATATTGTTGACCATGCTGTGTACACTAAATGTACTAACCTTTTGTGTGGATTCTTGAAGAAGAGTCAGAGACAAACGGTCCCCTTCAGGCCTGGTTACACAAGTCTTCTCTTCAGGATCTGTAAAGGCAACAGAGATTATGCATTATAGAGAATAACACAAACACATACATGAACACACACACACCAAGTGAACAACCTGCTTAAATCATAAAATTACAGCATCTCCAGAGAGACCACTGGTTAACCAGTCAGGAGCTCTGTCAGTTTTGGCTCCCAGACAAAATGTTATGGTATTTTCCACCCAACCTGAGGAGTCTGAGCAGAAGGTTTAAGAGGGAGCCATGTCACCTGGAGAGATAGGGAAATTGTTCAACAGCGCGTACGGTCCAATAAAATGTACATCTGCACTCCGCATCATGTATCCAAGATGGCATAGCAGTCAGACGTCTGTTTTTGTCCATCCTGTGTATATATTGTTTTCTTTGTTTTCTTTGTATATCTTTTTTATCTCAATTTCCATCTCCGGACTGAACATACTCTCCTGCAGCCCGCCACACACAATGTGGTACGGATCTGCTATTTTTTATACTTTAGAACATGAACCCCCACCAGAAGCTAGCCAGCTAACTAGCCACTGCTAGTGGTCATCACCGTTAACTTGGACATCAGCCAGCCTCAGCCCGGTCAATTCCTGCCAGTCTGCACAGCGCGATATCAACCCAGAGCATATCGGAATGCTTTTTCTCTACCAGATTTCCAGATTCCTACCGCAACCTCTGAACCTTTACACAGCTAGCTAGCTGCTATCCGAGTGGCTACTCCTGGCTAACGTCTCTGTCCCGAAGCAAGCACCAGTTAGCCTGGAGCTAGCCTCGAGCTAGGCCCATCTTCCAGCAAGCCGAAGAGGCCAATTCTTGCATTAGAATTGAATAGCCCCCTCGATATGCAACTTTTCAGGGAAGTCAGGAACCAATATACTCAGTCAGTTAGGAAAGCTAAGGCTAGCTTTTTCAAACCAGAAATTTGCATCCTGTAGCACTAATTCCAAAAGGTTTTGGGACACTAATATCCATGGAGAATAATAGCACCTCCTCCCAGCTGCTGACTGCACTGAGGCTATGAAACACTGTCACCACCGATAAATCTACGATAATCGAGAATTTCAATAAGCATTTTTCTGTGGCTGGCCATGCTTTCCACCTGGCTACCCATACCCCGGCCAACAGCTCAGCACCCCCTGCAGCAACTTGCCCAAGCACCCCTCCCTGCTTCTCCTTCACCCAAATCCAGACAGCTGGTGTTCTGAAAGAGCTGCAAAATCTGAATCCCTACAAATCAGCTGGGCTAGACAATCTGGACCCTCTCTTTCTAAAATAATCAGCCAAAATTGTTGCAACCCTTATTACTAGCCTTTTCGACCTCCCTTTTGTATCATCTGAGATCCCCAAAGATTGGAAAGCTGCCGCGGTCATCCCCCTCTTCAATGGGGGAGACACTCTAGACCCAAAATGTTATAGACCTATATCCATCCTGCCCTGCCTTTCTAAAATCTTCGAAAGCCAAGTTAACAAACAGATCACCGACCATTTCGAATCCCACCGTACCTTCTCCACTATGCAGTCTGGTTTCCGAGCTGGTCATGGGTGCACCTAAGCCACGCTCAAGGTCCTAAACGATATCATAACCGCCATCAATAAAAGACAGTACTACGCAGCCGTCTTCATCGACCTGGCCAAGGCTTTCGACTCTGTCAATCACCACATTCTTATCGGCAGACTTAATAGCCTTGGCTTCTCAAATGACTGCCTTGCCTGGTTCACCAACTACCTCTCAGATAGAGTTCAGTGTGTCAAATTGGAGGGCCTGTTGTCCGGACCTCTGGCAGTCTCCATGGGGTGTGCCACAGGGTTCAATTCTCGGGGCGACTTATTTCTCTGCATAAATCAATGATGTCACTCTTGCTGCTGATGATTCTCTGATCCACCTCTACGCAGACGACACCATTCTGTATACATCTGGCCCTTTGGACACTGCGCTAACAAACCTCCAAACGAGCTTCAATGCCATAGAACACTCCTTCTGTGGCCTCCAACTGCTTTTGAATGCAAGTAAAACTAAGTGCATGCTCTTCAACCGATTGCTGCCCGCACCTGCCCGCCCGACTAGCATCACTACTCTGGACGGTTCTGACTTAGAATATGTGGACAACTACAAATACCTAGGTGTCTGGTTAGACTGTAAACTCTCCTTCCAGACTCACATAAAGCATCTCCAATCCAAAATTTTATCTAGAATCGGCTTCCTATTTCGCAACAAAGACAACTTCACTCATACCCTCGTAAAACTGACTATCCTACCGATCCTTGGCTTCGGCGATGTCATTTACAAAATAGCCTCCAACACTCTACTCAGCAAACTGGATATAGTCTATCACAGTGCCATCCGTTTTGTCACCAAAACCCCATATACTATCCACCACTGCGACCTGTATGCTCTCGTTGGCTGGCCCTCACAACATATTAGTCGCCAAACCCACTGGCTCCAGGTCATCTATAAGTCTTTTCTAGGTAAAAGCCCCGCCTTATCTCAGCTCACTGGTCACCATAGCAACATCCACCCGTAGCACGCGCTCCAGCAGGTATATTTCACTGGTCATCCCCAAAGCCAACACTTCCTTTGGCCACCTTTCCTTCCAGTTCTCTGCTGCCAACGACTGGAACGAATTGCAAAAATCACTGAAGCCTTATAACTCACTAACTTTAAGCATCAGCTGTCAGAGCAGCTTACCGATCACTGTACTTGCACAAGGCCAATCTGTAAATAGCACACCCAAATACATCATCCCCATACTGTTATTTATCCTCTTGCTCTTTTGCACCTCAGTATCTCTAATGCACATCTATCACTCCAGTGTTAATACTAAATTGTAATTATTTTGCCTCTATGGCCTATTTATTGCCTTACCTCCCTACATTTGCACACACTGTACATAGATTTTTCTATTGTGTTATTGACTGTTTACAGTGGGGGAAAAAAGTATTTAGTCAGCCACCAATTGTGCAAGTTCTCTCACTTAAAAAGATGAGAGAGGCCTGTAATTTTCATCATAGGTACACTTCAACTATGACAGACACAATGAGGAAAAAAAATCCAGAAAATCACATTGTAGGATTTTTTATGAATTTATTTGCAAATTATGGTGGAAAATAAGTATTTGGTCAATAACAAAAGTTTATCTCAATACTTTGTTATATACCCTTTGTTGGCAATGACAGAGGTCAAACGTTTTCTGTAAGTCTTCACAAGGTTTTCACACACTGTTGCTGGTATTTTGGCCCATTCCTCCATGCAGATCTCCTCTAGAGCAGTGATGTTTTGGGGCTGTCGCTGGGCAACACAGACTTTCAAGATTTTCTATGGGGTTGAGATCTGGAGACTGGCTAGGCCACTCCAGGACCTTGAAATGCTTCTTACGAAGCCACTCCTTAGATTGCCAGGCGGTGTGTTTGGGATCATTGTCATGCTGAAAGACCCAGCCACGTTTCATCTTCAATGCCCTTGCTGATGGAAGGAGGTTTTCACTCAAAATCTCACGATACATGGCCCCATTCATGCTTTCCTTTACACGGATCAGTCGTCCTGGTCCCTTTGCAGAAAAACAGCCCCAAAGCATGATGTTTCCACCCCATGCTTCACAGTAGGTATGGTGTTCTTTGGATGCAACTCAGCATTCTTTGTCCTCCAAACACGACGAGTTGAGTTTTTACCAAAAAGTTCTATTTTGGTTTCATCTGACATTCTCCCAATCCTCATCTGGATCATCCAAATGCTCTCTAGCAAACTTTAGACTTGCCTGAACATGTACTGGCTTAAGCAGGGGGACACGTCTGGCACTGCAGGATTTGAGTCCCTGGCGGCGTAGTGTGTTACTGATGGTAGGCTTTGTTACTTTGGTCCCAGCTCTCTGCAGGTCATTCACTAGGTCCCCGTGTGGTTCTGGGATTTTTGCTCACCGTTCTTGTGATCATTTTGACCCCACGGGTGAGATCTTGCGTGGAGCCCCAGATCAAGGAAGATTATCAGTGGTCTTGTATGTCTTCCATTTCCTAACAATTGCTCCCACAGTTGATTTCTTCAAACCAAGCTGCTTACCTATTGCAGATTCAGTCTTCCCAACCTGGTGCAGGTCTACAATTTTGTTTCTGGTGTCCTTTGACAGCTCTTTGGTCTTGGCCATAGTGGAGTTTGGAGTGTGACTGTTTGAGGTTGTGGACAGGTGTCTTTTATACTGATAACAAGTTCAAACAGGTGCCATTAATACAGGTAATGAGTGGAGGACAGAGGAGCCTCTTAAAGAAGAAGTTACAGGTCTGTGAGAGCCAGAAATCTTGCTTGTTTGTATGTGACCAAATACTTATTTTCCACCATAATTAGCAAATAAATTCATTAAAAATCCTACAATGTGATTTTCTGGATTTTTTTTCCTCATTTTGTCTGTCATAGTTGAAGTGTACCTATGATGAAAATTACAGGCCTCTCTCATCTTTTTAAGTGAGAGAACTTGCACAATTGGTGGCTGACTAAATACTTTTTTCCCCCACTGTATGTGTAACTCTGTGTTGTTTTTGTCGCACTGCTTTGCTTTATCTTGGCCATGTCGCAGTTGTAAATGAGAACTGGTTCTCAACTGGCCTACCTGGTTAAATAAGGTAGATTGATGAGGATTGTTTTGTATTTAATCCATTTCAGAATAATGCTATAACGTAACAAAAAGCCATGGGGTCTGAATATTTTCCCAAATGCACTGTATGTGTGCCAAACAGGTGCTATTAGATTACAATATAATTGTTCTGACCATTTGGAGCGATGGAGATAGGGATTTGGACTTGTGGTTTAACTTAATTCTCTGTCCTGGCCAATGATTATACCAGCGATTCTGATCAAACCATTAATTAATATGTTGTGCCCCTGGCCCGAGAGAATGGAAGTTCAGTATGTATCTAGATGTAGAAGGCTATTGTTAACTAGCTATCATTGCCCATGAAGTTAGGCTTGCGAGCAAGCATTTTAGCCAGGTAGCCTAGGACAACAAAAAATAAAAGCGAGTACTGTATGACAGAGGGATAGACCGTTTCGTCAACATGAAAGAGAGAAGGATGGCATTGGTGTTTCTCTACAAGTAGGGTGAGTCAACATGTTTTTCTACTTGCACGCACACACACACACACACACAAATCAGAATCATGGACAGCCACATCATATTTACATTCTGTTAATTGGACTAAATTGTTTGTGGTATCTTTTAGTTGTTGCTGTATTAGACTAAGCAGAGATGATTTGATGATGTTGAAGTTGACATGGTGCTGAAATAGTGGAGGCAGCTCCTGTTTGTGACTTGAGGTAACTCTCTGTGGTTCTAAATCAATAGTTGTTTAGTGGTCCGATAAAAACGAGACACTACTGTACTTGTCCTCTTGCTCAGTTGTGCACCGGTGCCTCCCACTCCTCTTTCTATTCTGGTTAGGGCCAGTTTGCACTGTTCTGTGAAGAGAGTAGCACACAGCGTTGTATGAGATTTTCAGTTTCTTGGCAATTTCTCGCATGGAATAGCCTTCATTTCTCAGAACAAGAATAGACTGACGAGTATCAGAAGAAAGGGGTTTGTTTCTGGACATTTTGAGCCTGTAATCGAACCCACAAATGCTGATGCTCCAGATACCCAACTAGTCTAAAGAAGGACAGTTTTGCTTCCTTTAATCAGCACAATAGTTTTCAGCTTAACATAATTGCAAAAGGGTTTTCTAATGATCAATTAGTCTTTCAAAATGATAAACTTGGATTAGCTAACACAACGTGCCATTGGAACACAGGAGTGATGGTTGCTGATAATGGGCATCTTGAATGGTAGCGTATATGGATAATTTATAAAGCTAGGCACATTTAACTTCTTGGGCATGGGTGCATGAGGTGACCGTTTTGGAGAGCCTGGCGTGCCCAAAGTAAAATGCCTCCCATTCAGGCCCAGAAAATAGGATATGCATATATTTGGTACCATTGGATAGGAAACACTCTGAATTTTCCAAAACTGTTAACCATTTGTCTGTGAGTGAAACAGAACGCATATGGCAGGCAAAACCCCGAGGAATTTCTGTCCTGGAAAAAGTGATTTTGACACATTGCTCATTTGGGAACCCCTCCCTAATGAAAATGACCATATAAGGGCATATGAATGCAGTACCCGTCGCTTCCTTATGATGTCAACAGTCTCGAGACAGTGTATTTTTTCCATTTTGGATGAATTAGACCAGAGAAAAAGACCAAACAAGGAAGTCCCCCCTTGATGACAACAGTAGGCTGGGCGTTCCGTGAAAGCGCCGCAGTGTCTTTTTTTACCGTCGTTATCGATCAGTTTATATTCGGTTGATTTATAATAGTAAATATACGTAAAAGTGTTCCTAAGGATACATTTAAAACTATGTTTGATTGTTCTTGGACAAGTTTATAGGTATAAGATGAACGAGTTCGTCACGTTTCAATGGACTAGTGGAGGCTGTCGTTTCTGATTATAACGGGCGAACCAAATGGAGGATTTATGGATAAAATACGTTACTTTTTCTAACAAAAGAACCATGGATTGTCTTCGTTGGACACTTAGGATGACCTCAGCAGAAGTTCTTCAACAGGTAATTGATTTGTTTTCGCTGTGAAATGTGTTATGTGTGTGCCATGATGGCTAATCGATACATGGCTATTGGAAAAATATGTGAGGTGCTACCCTCAAACAATGAAATGTGCTGCTTTCGCCGTAAAGCCTTTTTGAAATCTGACAACGCTGTGATATTGCCAAGAAACAGAGCTTTTGATGAGTATGGAACACTTGTATATTGGTGGATGTTTAATAATTCAACTTTTGGATTTTGAATTTGGCGCTTTACATTTTACCTGGTAGTGTCGGGAGGAGCCCCGCTAGCGCCCAACTGATCCTTGAGAAGTTAACAGTTAGGCTATTGATTATACACCTAATTAAGTTGGGGGGTTCCTCTATCCTCTCTTTTCTTAGACAATTAAGGCAAGGGCTGTTTTCTCATCTTCTAACTCTGCCTCCTAGGCATTGTTCTCAACACCAATCCGCTGGTTAACTTTGCTATTATGCACATAGCAACATGGTCAAGTAAAAGGCGCTAATTCAACAGCGCACTGATGTGTTTCAGAACCTGCAGAAAGTGACGACTATCCAACACGGGAGGAAGCGCATTTGTTATATAATAATATTATTTGTATTTGTGTTGAACCATTGCTCTCACATAATATAACCACATACAATTTCAGTAGCACTGATTGTTTGGTCGATAGGCTGTTGGTCTACCGAGATTTCTTTAGTCGAGCAGTAGCAAAACATTTTTATTTCCTATAAGAATCATGGTGTACAAGACAACTGTCTTAGACTGATGGACTGTGCCATCCCCACGGCCTAAACAATGGTTCCGTCCACTCAGACAGGTGCGAATCAGACAGTTGTCTTGTACACCATGATTTTTATAAAAAATGTAAATGTTTTGCTACTGCTCGACTAAAGAAATCTCGGTCGACCAACAGCCTATCCACCAAACAATCGACCAGTCAACTAAATTGGGTCAGCCCTGTGCATGTGTCATTTCAGAAATTATTAGACCTCAGCTGATCTCTAACAGTGTAGATTCTAGATTCATTCAGAATATTTTCCAAGACAGAGCTGAACACACAAGTTATATTAAATAACCCTGGTCTAGGGGGGTTTTCTCCACTATTACAACCCCAGTTACCCAGTCACACAGTCACTACAAGCTGACTCATATCTTACACTGTAGTGGTGCATAGAAGTGTGTGACTGCTTCTCAAATAACACCCTATTCCTTGTATAGTGAGCTGTTCAAATGTAGTGCACTATAATATAGTACGGGAAATAAGGTGTCATTTGAGATTTCCTATATCTGTCCACTGTGGGGTCTTTCTTACAGCAGTTAGGGGGTTCGGGGGAAGGGGTGGGGTTTTGGGGAAGTGAAGTGATGGGAGGGGGGTTGGGGGGCGACTGGGGAACTCTCTGGACCTAAACGTTTCTCAAGCTGTGACTGAATGGCTGGATGATGGAAGCCAAGGTCAGCACTAATTCACACACACGCACACACCACAGACTACCCTCACTGGGCTGTGTGTGTGTGTGTGTGTGTGTGTGTGTGTGTGTGTGTGTGCGCTTGATAGACCAAGGGGTGATGAGAGAGCGAGAGAAAGAGAAGGGCCTGAAAGGAGGAGGTAGGGAGCCAAATACCAGAAAGACAAAGCTTCCTCAGAAGATGCTTCCTGAGAATAAACACAAAGAATAAACACAAAAACTACAGGCTGCATGACATCAGGAACCTGGTGGTCCAAAATAGCGTAACTGATGTATTTTAGCACCAATAAATCCACCCGTTTAAAAATGTATGTAGTGTAGGTCAATCTAGAAAACCAGGTAACTCTAAACAATGTTTTGGTTCATTTGTAGCTTGTTAGCTAGCTAGCTAATGTTAAGTTAGCTGGCTAGCCAGTTCAAATAATGACCATATCATATAGCTGACTACGTCTTAACTGTAGCACATTTTATTCATTATTACAAGAAAATAAACTCACAACAAGATCCTTATTTACAAGTTAATGGCGAGCCACTTACAGAAAATAGCTTACAGTTCTGAGTGTGATTAAATAAAACTAGGGAATTCTACCAGAGAATTTTAGAACTTGGACACTGTCTTGTTGGTTTAACGTTATATCCTGATTTGACTTTGGTGCAGGTCACGTTGTTCTTCACATTACAGTCTCTGGTAAACACATACTATATCAAATAAAATCTAAGTTTATTTGTCACATGCACAGGATACAGAAGGTGTAAACGGTACAGTGAAATGGTTACTTACATAGTGGAGTCTTTTGTTTAGACATGTAGCTAGCTAGCTAAACAATGAACCATAATCCCAACTCATAATGTTACTACCCTGCATGAATCTTCAGGTAGCTAACCAGCCAGGTTCAATGTTAGCTAGCTAGCTAACATTAGGCTACAACTAGCAATGCAAATGGCTCTGAGATATGAATAATATTACTACACAGATCATACACGTAATGTTATCTAGTGAGCCAGCCAGCTAACGTTAGCTAGCTAGCTAACAGTACGCTTTAACTTGCAATGAAAACGACTTTCTGACCAAATTTCAAACGTATAATATCTGAAAATGTAGCTAGCTAGACTCTGTTTACATGGATGAACGATTCTCCCTCTCTGCCACAGATGCCATGGTTGCCCTCGGTTCTCCAGAAAATGGAGAGCAACACTTTTGCAGTTCTACTACAAGATATCACTTCACTGCTTTGTAACTTATGCCATTTAGACAGGACACCAGCTGTAACATTAAAATACAAGGTGTGCAAAACCACCATTAGGCAATACGCACAACTCAATGATTACACACACTCTCATTTCCTCTCTGTCTTTATTGAGGTGTGTGTACGTTGTACTGTATGTGTGTAAGTTGTATATATGCGTGCATTTGTGCGCTGTACTTGTGTGTATGGCTGGCTGGCATGTACAGTATGTGTGTGTGTGTGTGTGTGTGTGTGTTGCCCGCAGACCACCAACGACCTAACACAGAGACAGATGACGTCAGCTTGCAGTGATTACTTTAATAGCTGAGTAGAGTAGAGGCTGTGGAGCAGCACAGATGGCTGGACAGCATCAACCTAACAATGAGGACCTGTCTCTCTGTCTGTCTGCTCGCCCAGCTACAGATGTAGGATGTTCATTTGGAACCAGCTTGCTACAGCAGGAAAATAATCCTGCAACAACAGGAAATGTGAATTACTATGTGGATTATCATTAATGGAATTTTTTTGTAGGGGTTTGTTGGAAACTGACTAATTGATGTTTAGCATGTTTTAGTATGTTTATAAAAATCACTGTCCTATAACACTGCCTTATATTTTAACATGTTTTATATCATTGTATTTTCTTAAGATGTTTTATGTCATTATATTTTCTTAATGTTTTATATCATTATATTTTCATATGTTTTATATCATTATATTTTCTTAAGATGTTTTATGTCATTATATTTTCTTAATGTTTTATATCATTATATTTTCATATGTTTTATATCATTATATTTTCTTATGTTTTATATCATTATATTTTCTTAAGATGTTGTATATCATAATTTCTTAGAATAGAAATAAGTGTTCTCTCTGTGTATGAGAAGAGCAATTATGTAGTGGACTGATTCCCTAACATCAAGGCCTCTCCTGACTGATAAGGATACCAGTTGAGACATTTTTGGTTATGGCAAATCAAGTCTGACATTTTAAAGCAGAATTTTAAAACTTTTAAAGTATTTTTAAACCTTGAATACAGTACACGTTTGAATTTCCTGTTTTGTGGGAAAATTCTCAGCAACAAAAGAGTGATCAAACTAAGATCCTACATCTGTACTGCCTGATGTAAAAAGATCTGACCAGAAACACATCTGTAAAAAAGACACAGCATCTTCCAGCAGAAAACTACTCTACAGTACAAGAGAGGACAATTATGAACTGGGCTTCTGGTCAGTGTGCTGCTGTATTGACTTAATTGTTTCAACTGAGAGAATGAGCTGAGTTTCCTGATTGCATGCAGCCAAGACAGGAGAACAGAGCAAAATACAACAGCAGAGGTACGCAAAGACACACACAACACACACAAACACATGCTGGTGAAGACATTTGGCCTGCTGATTTAAAGAGTGCTGTGAATGTGGGAATGGGGTGATTCATAATAACTTCATGATGTCTGTTTTCAGACAGACTTAAGATGGATCTATGATGCCTGGGAGTCAGAGAGAGACTACTGTGTTCTCTGACAGACTTAGCATGGAGACTGAAGAGATATGTGGGTCACACACGGACGGCTAATAACAGTCTGGTAACAAGGGATGGGAGGTTAATACTCCTGGTCTGGACCTGGGCCAGGAGAAGACATCCACTTTTGGACCAGAAACATTTCCTACTTCCTCTCTTCCTTCCTGGTCCAGACCAATCCTATTTATGTTCTTCCTGAGTATTGACTGTGATCAGTTTCTATTTTACTGAGGTATTCAGTACTTCTCAGCAGTATAGAAGCCACTCCTAGTCTCCCCCTTCAGTAACACAGGCCATTTTCCTCCAGGAATCTGATGACTTTACAATAACAAGGCTATAACGGAGCCTGTAATGTCTGCTACAGAGCAGAAGATCACACAGTGTATACAGAGAGGGGCGACAGCTAACTGCCTGCCACTAAAACCCTTTCTTTACAAACCCCTAGAGACTACAGAGGAATGATGTCAGAAAGAAGAAAGCAGAGAGATGGAGATGGCTGGAAGAGAGGGAGAGATAGAGAAACAGCCGGACGAGGAGACAGAAACAGAGAGTGAGCAAGAGGGAGAGAGAAAAATGTGAGGGCGGGTGGAGGGTGAGGGAGGACGGGGGAGAGAGAAAAGGCGAGTGCGGGTGGAGGGAGGAGGCTGAGAGAAAAAAGGCGAGGGCAGGTGGAGGGTGGAGGCTGAGAGAGAAAAGGCGAGGGCAGGTGGAGGGTGGAGGGAGGGATGAGGGTGAGAGCACCAGAGTGAAGGGTTCCAGACTGGGAACTCTGGGAGATGGATCACAGATGTCTGACCTTCACTGCCGCCCCTGGGCAGTGCAGGATAATTGTGAAACAAAGAATCTCCCTCCCTCTCCCACCCCTCCTTCACTACCTCTCTGTATTTTTAAGCACCTCTACCTTCTTCCTTTCCCTCTCTACATTCACTCACTGCTTTCTCTCTTTCTTTATTCTTCCTCTCTCCATCTCATGCTTCTCTCTCTATTCTTTCTCTATCCTCCCTTTATCTTCTCTCACTTTCTCTAATGACAGCAAACACACATCCCTTATCTTCTGCAATCAGCCTGGATAACTGCAGCAAACAAACACGAGTCTTCTGTCTCTAAAGGTAACCCTACACAAACAAACACCCCGTCTCAAGACCAGCCTCCTTGAGGAAGAGGCAACCATATGTAAGCAGCAAGCCTGTGTGAAAGCCCTTAGTAAGAGGAGAGGCCTCTGAGAGGAGTCAGATGACAGCCAGACAGAGAGAGAGATAACAAGACAGAGATAGTCCTCCTTACTCAGACAGGGAGCAGCAGCACTCATTTACCTGAGGCAATATGTAAGCACTTCTGATGGCTACAGATAGCAGCATGCACACACAGTCTGAGGTTGCAGATACACTACATCACCAAAAGTATGTGGACACCCCTTCAAAGTGGTAGGCCACACAAGCTCCCAGAACAGGACCGCCGAGTGCTGAAGCGCATAGCTCGTAAAAATTGTCTGTCCTCAGTTGCAACAAGAACTGTTCGTTGGGAGCTTCATGAAATGGGTTTCCATGGCAGAGCAGCCGCACGCAAGCCTAAGATCACCATGTGTAATGCCAAGCGTAGGCTGGAGTGGTGTAAAGCTCGCCGCCATTGGACTCTGGGGCAGAGGAAACGCGTTCTCTGGAGTGATGAATCACGCTTCACCATGTGGCAGTTCGATGGACAAATCTGTGTTTGGCGGATGCCGAAGAACGCTAACTGCCCGAATGCATCGTGCCAACTGTAAAGTTTGGTGGAGGAGGAATAATGGTCTGGGGCTGTTTTTCATGGTTCGGGGCTAGGCCCCTTAGTTCCAGTGAAGGGAAATCTTAACGCTACAGCATACAATGACATTCTAGACGATTCTGTGCTTCCAACTTTGTGGCAACAGTTTGCGGAAGGCCCTTTCCTGTTTCAGTATGACAATGCCCCCGTGCACAAAGCGAGATCAATACAGAAATTGTTTGTCGAGATCAGTGTGAAAGAAATTGAATGACCTGCACAGAGCCCAGACCTCAACTCCATCGGACACCTTCGGGATGTACTGGGAACGCCGACTGCGAGCCAGGCATAATATCAGTGCCCAACCTCACTAATGCTCTTGTGGCTGAATGGAAGCAAGTCTCTGCAACAATGTTCCAACATCTAGTGGAAAGCCTTCAAAGTTGTTATAGCAGCAAAAGGGGTACTAACTCCATATTAATGCACATGATTGATTTTGGAATGAAATGTTTGAACATACTTTTGATCATGTAGTATTTCTTTAAGCCAGCCAACAGGCCGGCCCACTGAACTAGCCCCCCAAGAAGCCTCCCTGACATAAGTAGACCAGGTTTAAAGACAATGAAATAGGGAGGGAGGTCAGCTGAGCTGGAAGTGAAGCTGAAACTGTGTCAGTTCTTTCAGTGTTTGTTTAGTTACTGAAAGTGTGTCAGTGTCCGTCTGCCCGTACAACACCTGAGATTTCATCAAACAGGATACATCTGCTGATTAGGAGAGGAGAGGCAGTGTGGTGGTGAGATAATTCCAGCTAAATTAAATTAGTCCTGTATTCATATGAGACTGAGAGGGATATGAGTTCTAGGGGCCTTGGGACACAGTGGTGTTTTATGTGGGTTTAACTAGACTTACGGCCATTGCTAACAATCAGACTGCATCTATCTCTGTAGCATTTTCTGTTTCTTAAAATCTCCCAGTTTGTCCTTGGGCAGTCTGACATGAAGAATTAGAGAAAATAAAAACAAGCTTCAAATTTTATTGTATCAAATTAGGCATGGTCATGTGTATGTGTGTGTATGTGTGTGTCTCTAGTCCTCTGGTATTGTAACGCTATATCTCGCCCCCGTCCGGTCCAGTGCGAATGCTCTCCAGTCGCCTGCAGCAGCAGGAGCAGCAGCCAACCCTGGAGACTATTTCTCTCAACTACAAATCCATTCACAGCTGCACACACCATTAAAATAAACCTATACATTACATACATTACACAGAGAGAGCCTGGTACACACCATTCCTCTGGCCTATACACAGAGAGAGCCTAGTACACCCCATTACCCTGGCCTATACACAGAGAGACCTGGTACACACCATTCCTCTGGCCTATACACAGAGAGAGCCTGGTACACCCCATTACCCTGGCCTATACACAGAGAGACCTGACCTACACACAGAGAGAGCCTGGTACACCCCATTACCCTGGCCCATATACAGAGAGACCTGGTACACACCATTACTCTGGCCTATCAGGGCTTTAGGTTTCCAGTCAATATGAGTGGAAACAGTTGGCCTTATTCAAAAACCCTTTCTAAACACTAGCTCTCAGGGGTTATTTTATTGCACTATGAGCATTTCCATTTGGATTTATTAGACATAATCAATGGAAATCAATAGAAACATATTTACTATGTGAAACTACACAAAACCTCCTGCAGGGCCCAGGCCACTCACTCACAATGACTGAACTGTCCCCCTCTGTTATGGACCTGGCTTTCTCCGTCTCCATGACTACCATACCATAGTTTATCACCTGCAGATAGGGCCTAGTGCTGACGTCATAGCGCTACAGTCACAAACTGCAATTTCATATAAAAACAATAAAGCAAGTTTCAAATATTAGGAACATGTCTACACATTTCAGCTGTTTGAAAAACATTGCTCTGCTATTACAATTCATACAGTAGGAGTGCTGGGCTGAACGAGACAATTCAGTTTAGACTAAACTGCCCTGCTAGGAGGTGGGCAGTTGTTGGGTGAGACGTGAGATATTTGCAAGTTACAGTCAGTCATAGGCAGAGCGTGAGTTTCAAATTAGGGAAAGCAACAACAACAAAAAATCACAAACATAATCACCTTCATGATTAAGTATTGCATGCATCTATCATCACATTTTCAGACTAATGTAAGATATCCTACTATTCCTAATGTGATGAGTACTTTGGATAGTCATAAGTTATGCTAATAATATTACTGACTCACTGTTCGTAAAAAAGACCATTCTGCTTTTCTTCTCTTCTCTTTGCACACATCCAGAGCTCAGCCCCAGCTAGAAAAGGCTGACAAAAATGTGGCCTTTATAAAGACATTTTATGCAATTCAACCCACTTTACTCTCCATGACTGAAGCCAAAAGCAGAATCTTCAATACCACAGAAATGACAGGGTAAGCTAATCTGCTGACATTGACAAACTGAGATCAATAAAAATGACCTTATCTTGATTGGAACCATCAAATCAAGGCCTATGAAAAGAGGAGACATATCTAGCTGGAGGAGGAAATCATTGTCCTAAAAACACTTTCCAGGAGCATGGACTCACCCAATGATAAAGACAGTGAATATGTGCACTCAACAGGGATATCAAAGTCAAAGTCACCATTATTAGTCAGTTGTACAACCGAATGCCTTCAACTGAAATGTGTCTTACACATTTAACCCAACCCCTCTGGTGCGGGGGGCTGCCTTAATCGACATCCACGTCTTCAGCGCCCGGGGAACAGTTAACTGCCTTGTTCAGGGGCAAAACGACAGATTTTTAGCTTGTCAGCTCTGGGATTCGAACTTGCAAACCTCCGGTTACAAGTCCAACGCTCTAACCACTAGGCTACCTGCCGCCCTATATAGCCGATGCTCTCCGCTATAGAGCCAATAAGATAGGCAACTGTTCGCTCAATAGCCTAGTGGAAGTTGCACATTTTCATAGCCTAACTAAAGACAGGTTAGAGTTGCCTATTTTAGACGCTTTACACTGACAGTCACAAATCAACAATCAGCTGTTTGTGCGTTTCCCGACAGTGTGCTTCCCAAATTGTGCACTTCCAGATTGTAGGCCTTTAAAACAATCCACAGCTATTTATTAAAATAGGCTAATGATCCTCTGTGGATAAATCATGCTCTCTGGTGTAGTGATTTTAAGGATTGTATAAAAAAAATTATAGACAGGAGTAATTTATAATTTTGGCAAGTTCAATTGAATTTACTTTAGGGGAAGCTTAGCTATTGGACGCGCTGCCTATGATTACAGTAATGTCTCTCGAGAATCTCCTTAACTCTCGTCAATGTGAAAAGAGCATACCTAGTAGACCCTGGTTTACAGTTGTATATCACTCATAGAGCTCTCACACCTCTCACACTGAAATACTATTCGGTTTGAATGAGTCATCTAACACTAGACTGGAAGAAGACAGCCTGTCTTTAGCAGAAGGTAGTGGGCCAAGAGAGACGGGGACCGTTATGGCAGTTGGTTTGTGACTGTAGTGCTATGACATCGGCCCTAGGCCCTAGCTGCAGGTGATAAGCTATGGTAGGGTAGTCATGGAGACAGAGAAAGCCAGGTCCTAAACAGACGGGGACAGTTCAGTCATTGTGAGTGATGTGGTCTGGGCCCTGCAAGAGGTTTTTCACCGAAGCCCTGCACGTGAACTAACGGTAAGCTAGAAAAGAGTTGTCAGAGCTTGATTAGACTTCTTGACTTCTACAGGAGGGTGGAGTTGATTTCTATATCTTTCTTTCGGATATAAACCAGTAACGAACGACAACACAAAGTATTCGTATCCCAAAGTCTGACTAACAACTACAATCAAGTAGCCTGTCATCTTCAACACCAGTATAAAACCGAACACAAAGCATATTTTTCATAATCAGACACACACTATATGATAATTGCCTTATCGCTAGGCACAGAGGGCCAGGTGTCGCTGATTGGCTGTAATCGCTCTCCTCATTAGCATACAGCTGTGAGGCTGAGGCCCAGCACACTTGAGTTCCAGCCAATCAATACCCATAAACCCCAGACAGAACATCTGCAACCATGGCAACCTAAGGATGGCTGAAATTCTATGATAGGTCAGCTGAGAAAGGCTGCTGTCTGTCTATTGTGTGAGCACCACCCTGCTGGTTTCCCAGTAAAGGCACCAGGCTGGGGGCCAGTAGGGGCCAGGAAGTGGTCGGGAGTGTTGTACCCCCAGCAGAGCCCCATCTCTGTGTGCCACAGAACCCAAAGGACAGCGGCAGAGGAGGAAAAATGTGTCAGACAAAAGAGTGAAAAGTAAAGTACACTCAGGGAGAGTAGAGAAAGAGAAGAGAACAAGTGATTAACGCAGACGCTGCCTAATCTTATCAGTGTGCATGACTGCCCTAGAGTAGAGAGAGAGAGAGAGAGAGAGAGAGAGAGAGAGAGGGGGAAATACCTGTGTGCCATCCCAGCAGCAAGATTTGTGACCTGCTGCCCCAAGAAAAGGGCAACCGGTGAAAAACAAACACCATTGTAAATTCAACCCATATTTAATGTTTATTTATTTTCCCTTTTGTACTTTAACTATTTGCACATCGTTACAACACTGTATATACCCATAATATGACATTTGTTTCCCATGCCAATAAATCCCTTTGAATGGAATTGAATTGAGAGAGGCTGAGAATGAGAGAAATGCACACACGCATACACACACAAACACGCAGACGCATGCACATACACGCGCAAATAAGAAGAGAGGACAATAGTCTTCCCATTCTACTGCTCTCCTTTTCCACTGTGCTCTGCTGCTGAATAACAATGAGAGAGACTTTTCCAGAGACACCTGTATGAGGTAGGCCACCTCATCTCCCAACCCTCCCAACTCTCTGTGGATCTATAAAGCCATCGGATAGACAGGCGCTTTTAATTCAATCACAACTGCTCCTTTTGGGAGGCTGGGATGGAAAACCTCATAACGTAATGTGACCCAGTTAGAGTCAGTCAGTAGGTCTGCTGCCTGTGTTCCAACGCAGCCCTCCTCAGAGGCAGTATGGCGGTTGTATTGCCAATTAACGGATCTTCGGGAAACAAGACACGCTGAAAACGAGTAATTTCACGTGTTGGATTGATTAGAGCACTTCCTGGGGTTTGTTGTTGAAAGACTTCTAGCCGACCGACCCGCACACAAAAATCAAAGAATATAGGGGGAGGATAAAACAATGACTATGTCAAAAACAGATGTAGCAGTGAGTCAGTGAAAGTGAAAATTCTCATGTTTGTTACTGTCCCCCTCCTGCATCTGGAACACTTTAGTTTGAAGCAGTATAATGCAAACAGTGGTTGAAGGGGCTGACCAGTACTGAAAACCAGAACTTTTCTACAGCTTGAGTAACGGCATCTCTTAAAGAACACCAGCTTTAAACTTCAAACCCTGGTGTGGTAAAATAGGAGTAAAAGAAATGGAGTATGGAGTATTACTGGCTACTTTTTAATTCCCCTTCAGGCCTAAGCCTTGTTATCAGGACTATGTCCTCTAGTAGTGGGTAGTGGGGTCCTGTGGTGCCAAACAGTACACCAGATGTTGGGCCTTGCCTCCACACTACTGCCTGACCCCTGACCCCACAGACTCCATTTAATAAGCCAATTTTACAGGACTGTCACACCAAGCTTGTGGTCCGGCCTCAGGTTTCACGCACACACTTATAGAGACGGGATCAGATTTCAGCTAAGAGCCCGCTCCAAATATTGATGTTAACATACTCATCATAGCAAATGTTTATATTTGGAAAAGGTCCGACCACTGTGGGCTTTGAGAAGGTGTGTGTGTACCACTGAACCAAACCCTCCAATTGAAAGTCGCTTTAAGCGTCGCCATGCCAAAGGGGAACATATTGACGAAAACTATAAAGTGAGGTCAGGGGCCTTGGCTAATGACACACAGACACAGACGATATCATCAAATAGCAGAAAAGCTGAAGTTTGGAGAGCAGACTATGTGGTCTGTATGGAGCAGACTATGTGGTCTGTATGAACTGGTTGCCAGTCAAAGACTAAGAGGTTTTATGTGACGTTAAAAGAAATCGCCAACTGCACCCACACAGCACCAAGCAGGCCGGGAAAAAAAAGAGCAGATGCTGGTAAGATTTTTTCCACTCTTTGATAATTCACCATTCTGTTTAGGCAAAGGAAGAAGAACAAAAAAACAACATTAAATAACTTTTCTGCACTCCTAGCCTGCACTCCTAGCCTGCCAAGGCAGCCAGCAGTAGGAAGCTTATATTTTCCCCTTTTCCTGAGGTCAGAGCTGAACAGAGCAGACCAGAGGAGCATTCTCCAGCCTTCTCCAGCAGGCCTGTAATGATTGATGCCTGTTTTATTCTCGTTTTTTTATTGGTCCAAACACAGAACCCTGAAGGACACCACGTGCCTCGGCCCTCCAGCTCTATCCATTGCCACTGGTCCAACAACCAGCCGGCCTGCCAGCGGCTGTCATTTTTATTCTTAGATACTGTAAAGTCACCCATTCAATGATGCCATTACACTTCTAAACCACAACTGGGTGCCTGTTAAAGATGGTGATAAAGAAATTGCGTCAAACAAACGTACCAGGAAGGAAAGTGTCAACTTGAGATCGAGACCACACTGTGCTGCAGCCAGCGACTGCCACGCATCCATGGTTGGCTATAATGTGACAATGAATGGTAGCATATTTAGCAATTCACTTTAAAGGTCTTGTCTTTCTAAATGTGTCTTGTGTCTTCATGCAAGTACAGTGACGGGAAAGAGAGAGAAGAAAAATAAAGTGCAACACAGCGAATTCAAACAGAGGAGTCCAAACTTAACACCGGGACTAGAACTGTTCTCTTAGGTGAATGGCTATTGATTCCCTACTGACCGTTGCTATACAGTACACACTCCTTCAATGTCTTGAGCCTTGGGACAACAAGAAGCATTCTCATTCAACACATTGCCACATCCATTATTCATACAAGTCAGTATTTCACTGCAGCATTTCAGTTTGGATTCTTTAGACAATTGTATTGGCTGCCAACTCCCCCCTGCAGAGTTATGGTTTGGCTAACAAAGGAAAGGGGAGGGGGTCAGGCTGGCCTATAAAGGAGATCTCATATATGGGATGTTTTTTATGGGATACAATCTCTATATCTGGACTATTATAAGGTTGACAATACAGGGGTCCAAAGGCTTCACCTTAGTTGGTCATCTAATATTTCTTACCCCCCCCGGGCTCTCGCACACGATGGTTTACACAAGTGTGTACGAGCACACACACGCACACAGGTGGAATCTGTTTTCAGGTTGTTGGTTTGAAGTGGGGGAAGGGGGAGTAAGGTCAGAACCTTCAATCTCATGAGCCCCTCTAGGAAAGATCTTTAGACTTCCTCAGTTTTTCATGAGCTAGTTATTCAGTTTGACCAGTCAACAGTCTAAATGCAGGTTTAGATATTCAAAATCACAGTTCGGGGGAGTTGCCTCTGAACCATTTCGAGATCCGCCAAACTGTCCATTCACTAGGTCAGAGAGAAAAACAGCTACATCTGCCTCAGTCACAACCACATCTGCTTTGTTTACATTATGAGTTGACTGTTTGGTGTATATAAATAGGCTAATGTGTTTTTTTCATGAAATGTCATTCATTGTGAAGGCAATTGACTCTCCTTTGTGTCCTATTATTGATGTGTCAATAATTAATATGACAGTTCATTTGACAGGAGAGAAGCTCTGCTAAAATAACTATTATACATAGGCCTATTACTAACATTAATAACGTGATAACGGCAACAGCTGGTTGTATTCGTGTCAGAAAAAAATTATGGAAAATTATGCTAGAATGTGCAACGTTGACTGGCAAACTATTCGTCATTCTGGTCGGCTTTCCTGCCACGAGTTTCCCCTTCAGCGACTGGGAAAAACGCCGAATCAGCAGCTCTCAGACAAATGAAAGTAATTAGGCCTACATTTACAATGAAATTAAAATAGTTCAAAAGTAGGCTGAGCGTTGTTGAAAATTTGAAAAGGGGGAAACAAAGTGAATAGGAAATCTGTGTAAATGAATATAGACGAATAGACGAAACACGTATTGAATTGCAGAAGAAATCCTTCCCCTTACTTACGAATAGGTTTTCCAAGTTGTGCAAAACGTCCGGCGATCAATAGTCTCGCTTTCCAATAAAAAATACAACTAGCCTAAATATTTTTTTGAAAACCGCTGTCTTTGGGTTATAAGTTTTCTTTTTGGATAACGCCGTGTGTTTCTTCTACCCACACGACTCCTTGGTCCAAGTGTCTTCCTCCCCCCACGCTCTCTGTGATCACGGATAACAGACCAGCATGCCTACATTTGGGAGCTGGTGACGTTATCCTCCTGTTACCATTTAATCTCTCTCTCTCTCTCTCTCTCTCTCTCTCTCTCTTGCTCCCAATTAAATTCAAAGGGTTTTATTGGAATGTGAATCATATGTTTACATTGCCATAGCAAATCGCCCTGTATTATCCCTGTATTATCTGCCCTACATCCCCTATATCTGCCCTACAGCCCCTATATCTGCCCTGCATGCCCTATATCTGCCCTACATGCCCTTTATTTGTCCTACATGGCCAATATCTGCCCTACATCCTCTATATCTGCCCTGCATCCTCTATATCTGCCCTACATGCCCTTTATTTGTCCTACATGCCCTATATCTGCCCTACATGCCCTATATCTGTCCTACATGCCCTATATCTGCCCTATATCCCCTATATCTGTCCTACATGCCCTATATCCCCTATATCTGTCCTACATGCCCTATGCCTGTCCTAAATGCACTATATCTGCCCTACATGCCCTATATCTGCCCTACATGCCCTATATCTGTCCTACAGAATTAAATCTAGAATCAGCTTGCTATTTCGCAACAAAGCATCCTTCACTCATGCTGCCAAACATAACCTCGTAAAACAGACTATCCTAGCGATCCTTGACTTTGGCGATGTCGTTTATAAAATAGCCTCCAACACTCTACTCAGCAAATTGTATGCAGTCTATCACAGTGCCATCCGTTTCGTCACCAAAACCCCATATACTACCCACCACTGCGATGTATGCTATCGTTGGCTGGCCCTCGCTTCATATTCGTCGCCAAACAAACTGGCTCCAGGTCATCTATAAGTCTTTGCTAGGTAAAGCCCTGCCTTATCTCAGCTCACTGATCACCATAGCAGCACCCACCCGTAGCACGCGCTCCAGCAGGTTTATTACACTGGTCACCCCCAAAGCCAATTCCTCCTTTGGGCCGCCTTTCCTTCCAGTTCTCTGCTGCCAAAGACTGGAACGAATTGCAAAAATCACTGAAGCTGGAGACTCCTATCTCCTTCACTAACTTTAAGCATCAGCTATCAGAGCAGCTTACAGATCATTGCACCTGTACATAGCCCATCTGTAAATAGCCCATCCAACTACCTCATCCCCATATTGTTATTTATTTTATTTGTATATATTTTTTGCTCCTTTGCACCCCAGTATCTCTACTTGCACATTCGTCTTCTACACATCTATCACTCCAGTGTTAATTTGCTAAATTGTAATTATTTCGCCACTATGGCCTATTTATTGCCTTACCTCCCAAATCTTACTTCATTTGCACACACTGTAAATATACTTTTTTATTGTGTTATTGACTGTACGTTTGTTTATTCCATGTGTAACTCTGTGTTGTTGTTTGTGTCTCACTGCTTTGCTTTATCTTGGCCAGGTCGCAGTTGTAAATGAGAACTTGTTCTCAACTGGCCTACCTGGTTAAATAGAGGTGTAGTAAATAAAATTAAAAAAACATCCCCTATATCTGTCCTACATGCCCTTTATCTGTCCTACATGCCCTATATCTGCCCTACATGCCCTATATCTGTTCTATATGCCCTATATCTGCCCATCAAATGCCCTTTATCTGCCTAACATGCCCTTTATCTGTTCTACATCCCCTATATCTGTCCTACATGCCCTTTATCTGTCCTACATGCCCTATATCTGCCCTACATGCCCTATATCTGTTCTATATGCCCTATATCTGCCCATCAAATGCCCTTTATCTGCCCTACATGCCCTTTATCTGTCCTACATCCCCTATATCTGTCCTACATGCCCCATATCTTCCCTACGTCCCCTATATCTGCCCTACATGCCCTATATCTGTTCCATATGCCCATATCTGTCCTACATGAACTATATCTGCCCTACATTCTCTATACCTGCCCATCAAATGCCCTATATCTGCCCTACATGCCCTTTATCTGTCCTGCATCCCATATATCTGTCCTACATGCCCCATATCTGCCCTACATCCCCTATATCTGCCCTACATGCCCCATATCTGTCCTCCATGCCCTATATCTGTACTACATGCCCTATGTCTGCCCTACATCCCATATATCTTGTATCTGCCATGCACCCTCATATCTACCCCAGCCTACGGTTATCAACAGCTAAACAAGGTTGAATAATGGACACAAGTTCCAATGTGATTTAGTCTGAACACTTTACATTATTTAGACAAGACAGAGGATTTAGATTAGAGGTAGCCGAATACCTGAGACCCGGTCAAAGCCGGAGCGGGTCCGGATCCCAAATTCAAAATAATGTCAGGGGTCTGGGTCAAAGCTGATATGATTGTCACAGGTCTCAAGTATGTGCAATTCCAGGGGCGCAACTTCACTGGGGACGGTGGGGGGACATGTTCTGAAATTGTATTTTTGTCCCCCACAGTTTTACAATTGGAATCTGATTCAAAACGAGGCAACGGTGTGCTTAAGGACCATGCAAACGCCTCCGAGAGGCCGTGTAGGCTGTTTGGAGTGTTTATCCGACTGGATATTTTTTTTTTTTTTAAAGAATAACTATGTCCCGCCCACTCCTAAAACCAAAGTTGCGCCCCTATGTAATTCTAACTGACTTTGGCCCGTACAGATCCGAACGACACTGCGCAGTAGAGAGAGAGACATTTTATAATTACTGCTTTTGCTCTTGCTTTTCACAAGTGTGAAGCGTGGCGGGTGAAGCTTGTTGTTGGCCAATTATGTCATCAAAGCGGCAATAGGCCACAGTCATAGAGCTTCACTCTATGTGTGGCAAAAGTTAGGCAATATCTAATCAATGGAAGATGAAATGAACATTACATAATTAAAAGTTAAAGGAAAATGATAGGCTACATTGACCAAGAGCCAACAGGCAGGCTGCTACTTAATATTCTGAATGGAGTTGTTGTTATTTGTAACAGTGGGATGAGAAAGCGCCCGCACTGCAGCATCAGTTAGCTAGCTTAACTAGCTTCTCCCAGTTTGATGCAGTCAAGACAGGTACTAAGTAATCATGTTTGATGATAAATAACCTAGCTACGGCAGCTATTACGCTACTATAGCGGAAGTCAACTTGATTGCTGTCTCTTCTCTTTCCCTCCCTCCTCCCTGCTCGTGCTCACCATGTCACTAGCTCACTGTCCGGCCCCTCCCGGCCTGCTAGAGTGGCACCTGTCTCCCTCCTTTCGCACTTTATCAGCTCCATTCACACATAGTCTCTAGTACTTATTGTCTGGTGTGTTTCATAGAAGATATCTCAGTACAGAGTTGTGCATGTGTCCCACTGGAAAAAAGGAATAGGGAGAAACAACAGCTTTTGTGTATGAGTTGACATTGTGTTTAGTTTACAGGGCAGGGGATCAGGCTGAATGGACTGTTGTGACTGGAGAAGGGGACAACTGGTGCCAGGAACTCTGACTTATAATTGTGCTTCTTGGTAAATTGAATGAGATTTGAATGAAGCTGAGGAACAGTTATTGATACTTACTAAGTGCATTCAACCAAGGCGGTTTGAAGAAAACTATTATTACCATAGTGCAATGTTTGACAGGTTTTTATAGTTAGCTGCTTGTTAGCTGCATGTGTGTAAACTAGTTGATGGATCTGTAGGATAATGTTTTCTGAGGGTTGGGTGTGATGAGCGCTTGTATTTCCCCTGGCCTGCGAGTGAGCGAGGCTCAAGGTCCAACACATTCCTGACTGCATTGGTCAGTAAAGGATCTCTGATATGTTTTCATAGGCAGGCTGCACAGACACACACACACATGAAGACACAATCTTGTTTGGAGTTCCTCTACCAGACAGACTTAACTATGTGAGAGAGACAGAGAACTTCCCCAGACCAGTGGATTCCATGGAATCAAAGGGTTGCGGGTGGGTTGAGGAGGGCCATTGTCATATCTATCCGGGGAATCAGGGCTGAGGTGGGCCACTGCCATATGTATCTATTAGGGGCTGAGGAGGGCCACTGTCATATTTATCTATCAGGGGCATCGGGCTGAGGAGGGCCACTGTCATATCTATCAGCAGCATCAGGCTGAGGAGAGCCACTGTCATATCTATCAGGGGCATCACGGCTGAGGAGGGCCACTGTCATATCTGTTAGGGGCATCGGGCTGAGGAGGGCCACTGTCATATCTATCTATCAGGGTTGAGGAGGGCCATTGTCATATCTATCTATCATGGGCATCAGGGCTGAGGAGGGCCACTGTCATATTCATCTATTTGAGTCATCAGGGCTGAGGAGGGCCACTGTCATATCTATCAGGGGCATCAAGGCTGAGGAGGGCCACTATCATATTTATGTATGAGTGGCATCGGGGCTGAGGAGGGCCACTGACATATTTATGTATTAGGGGCATTGGGGCTGAGGAGGGCCACTGTCGTATCTATCAGGGGCATCAGGGATGAGGAGGGCCACTGTCATATCTATCAGGTTTATCAGGGCAAAGGAGGGCCACTGTCATATCTATCAGGGGCATCAGGGCTGAGGAGGGCCAATGTTATATCTATCTATCAGGGTTGAGGAGTTCCACTGTCATACATATCTAATTAGGGGCATCAGGGCTCAGGGGGCCACTGTCATATCTATCTATCTATCAGGGTTGAGGAGGGCCACTGTCATATCTATCTATCATGGGCATCAGGGCTGAGGAGGGACACTGTCATATCTATCTATTTGATAAGTTATATGCATGAAAATAAAGATGTTTCAAAACGTCACATTTTGGAGAGATTTTTGGACACTAGGCCTTGTTATGGATAAACGTCTTTAAAGACAGATTGGAATAAGATATCAGCTCCATTTTTGAGGCTACAGTATGTCAACTCTGCAGTTCCTAGCTATTAGCTACAGTATGTCAACTCTGCAGTTCCTAGCTATTAGCTACAGTATGTCAACTCTGCAGTTATTAGCTATTAGCTACAGTATGTCAACTCTGCAGTTCCTAGCTATTAGCTACAGTATGTCAACTCTGCAGTTATTAGCTATTAGCTACAGTATGTCAACTCTGCAGTTCCTAGCTATTAGCTACAGTATGTCAACTCTGCAGTTCCTAGCTATTAGCTACAGTATGTCAACTCTGCAGTTCCTAGCTATTAGCTACAGTATGCCAACTCTGCAGTTCCTAGCTATTAGCTACAGTATGCCAACTCTGCAGTTCCTAGCTATAGAGGAACCGTGAAGATGACCTGTGACCTCTGTGAGAGCAGCAGACCGCTCCGCATTCGGAACGCTACAATGCATGCAGTACATTTTTCACCTTCATTCTGACGGTCGTACTCAGTGATTAGTGTCGGTCGTGAAAAGCAGGCACACACTCTGGCGCTCTACCCCTTCACAAACACACACACACACAGCTACAGTTAAAAGGCTCTTAATAAATGAAGTGAGAAAGAGATGAATGTGAGAGAGGGGGAATGAAGGAGGAGAGGGATGAAAGAAGCCATGAGTAAACAGCACAGTTGTGAGTGAGAGAGAGATGTACAGTGAGGGGAAAAAGTATTTGATCCCCTGCTGATTTTGTACGTTTGCCCACTGACAAAGAAATGATCAGTCTATAATTTTAATGGTAGGTTTATTTGAACAGTGAGAGACAGAATAACAACCAAAAAAATCCAGAAAAACACATGTGAAAATGTTATAAATTGATTTGCATTTTAATGAGGGAAATAAGTATTTGACCCCCTCTCAATCAGAAAGATTTCTGGCTCCCAGGTGTCTTTTATACAGGTAACGAGCTGACATTAGGAGCACACTCTTAAAGGGAGTGCTCCTAATCTCAGCTTGTTACCTGTATATAAGACACCTGTCCACAGTAGCAATCAATCAATCAGATTCCAAACTCTCCACCATGGCCAAGACCAAAGAGCTCTCCAAGGATGTCAGGGACAAGATTGTAGACCTACACAAGGCTGGAATGGGCTACAAGACCATTGCCAAGCAGATTGGTGAGAAGGTGACAACAGTTGTTGCGATTATTCGCAAATGGAAGAAACACAAAATAACTGTCAATCTCCCTCGGCCTGGGGCTCCATGCAAGATCTCACCTCGTGGAGTTGCAATGATCATGAGAACGGTGAGGAATCAGCCCAGAACTACACGGGAGGATCTTGTCAAAGATCTCAAGGCAGCTGGGACCATAGTCACCAAGAAAACAATTGGTAACACACTATGCCGTGAAGGACTGAAATCCTGCAGCGCCCGCAAGGTCCCCTGCTCAAGAAAGCACATATACATGCCTGTCTGAAGTTTGCCAATGAACAAATGATTCAGAGGACAACTGGGTGAATGTGTTGTGGTCAGATGAGACCAAAATGGAGCATAAACTCAACTCGCCGTGTTTGGAGGAGGAGGAATGCTGCCTTTGACCCCAAGAACACCATCCCCACCATCAAACATGGAGGTGGAAACATTATGCTTTGGGGCTGTTTTTCTGCAAAGGGGACAGGACAACTTCACCGAATCAAAGGGACGATGGACGGGGACGGGGCCATGTACCGTCAAATCTTGGGTGAGAACCTCCTTCCCTCAGCTCGGGCATTGAAAATGGGTCGTGGATGGGTATTCCAGCATGACAATGACCTAAAACACATGGCCAAGGCAACAAAGGAGTGGCTCAAGAAGAAGCACATTAAGGTCCTGGAGTGGCCTAGCCAGTCTCCAGACCTTAATCCCATAGAAAATCTGTGGAGGGAGCTGAAGGTTCGAGTTGCCAAACGTCAGCCTCGAAACCTTAATGACTTGGATCTGCAAAGAGGAGTGGGACAAAATCAGAGAGGTCAAATACTTATTTCACATGCGTTTTTCTGCATTTTTTGGTTCTTATTCCGTCTCTCACTTTTCAAATAAACCTACCATTAAAATTATAGACTGATCATTTCTTTGTCAGTGGGCAAACGTACAAAATCAGCAGGGGATCAAATATTTTTTTCCCTCACTGTATATAACTGACTGTGAGAGAGAAGGGGGTTGTAATTAGTGTTGTTGTTAGTGAGATCACGGGCCTGCTGCTGATGTGTCAAAGGTGACACCAGAGAGAGAGAGAGAGAGAGAGAGAGAGAGAGAGAGAGAGAGAGAGAGAGAGAGAGAGAGAGAGAGAGAGACCATTTTGGAGGGGGTAAGCGGGAGGTCTACATTCTAAACTAAGGGCTATATTCAGTCAGATCCCCTTTAGCCGACATCCACATGAAGTCTGTTTCAGTGTTGTCGGTGGTGGAACTGCGTTAGAGCTGTCAAATCCACAAGCGGCTCATGGCATTATACCTAAAGTGAACATTGCCAATGGCTGCACAGAGTAGCACTCAGAGAAACCCATGCAGCCTTATTTACAAGTTTGAACACTGGAATGTGAGATGCAATCTACACCTCGATTAGGCTGATAGAAATCCTCATTATTTCATTGAATATTTCTATATAGCCTACATTTTCTTGTTCTGAACTTCTAACGTGAGTGGGACAGGTGTGGCTTCATGACAATGATCAAGCGCAGCTGCTCACCGATTTGTCAGCTCCAACACAGTTACAGTACACCACCAAGCTATGCGGTTGTCGGCTATCGTTAATTAACGCTTGATCTGATTGAATCTAGGCCTAAATAATTTTTCTGCCACACAAACGTACCTCTCTCCCCTCTGACACACATAATATATATTTGAGAATTTCTTTCTTCTAATAACTCTTTGACAAAGGATGTATTGATATGATTAAAATCCTTACCATGTAACTAACATTTTGTTATTTCTAAAACTAACTAACGTTGCCGTTTGTTTTTCTCCTGCTGTCAGCCATCTCAAATGACAGGCCAAGGGTTAAAGTTCATGTGACCCACATTAGTGACCAGGCCGTCGGCCCTCCGCAGGGGGCGTTTCCTGTGATTACCCAGCATGCTGCTGGCCAGAGTCATTTTAAGCATTATAGAGAGGGAATTTGTCTCTTAGAGATGGAGATGGTCAATGGGGGGATGTTTTTACTTCTGTTTGTTATTCTGCGCTAACAAGTGTACTACATTAGTATGATATTATGTTTAGGGTTTCAAATGTTCACATATCACTGGCTCGCTGAACCAAAAGGTCATGAGACCAATCTCTTAAGACACCTAGAAGCATACAGAGTTAGAACTTTAAGTGAATCCAAAAATCACATGCACACATGCATGCAGACACATACTGTATACGGCCTCTCTCTGATAATGAGACAGACAGTGTGTGTGATTGGGGTGTGGGTGGTATGTCAATGGCCATGATAACAGGGAGAGCAGCAGGGCCTGGGACATTCCTCATGTTTCTAACCTCTGATCACTAAAATACTCCTAATACATTTAGCCACCTATTCAGAAAGACAACCACAGCTGGAGTTAGTGACCTTAATCACATAGGTGTTATAACATGGTAAGTAAAGTTATGAAACTAACTCTACTATACGGTATATTTACTGTATTCAAACCTACTTACAGGTAACACATATTCAAGAAGTAGCCGAAGTCAAACATTCAGAGATAAGTGGAAACCAAACCCACAACCCTGCTGTTGCTGGATCTTGAAGCTGATCCTATGGGCTGCTTTTTCTGTTGACATCCCTGTTAGAATGTGGAAGTTTAACCTGATGCACCCTTTCCATGTGTTTTATTGTATGCATAATGAAATAGTAGAAGCCTTATTTCAATTGGCATAGAAGAATATCACATAGAATCTACAATATTATATAATTATCTGTTTGGGCTGCCCATGAAATACCTGGAAAAAAGGCTGCAGGTAGTGGCCCAGTCTGCTGAGGAGGTTTTCCACTATGTGTTGGTCAGACACCTCATCCCTCTCCTCTGGGTCTGCCTCCACATCAAACAGCATCACTAGCTTCAGAGGATCATCAGGTTCCAGAACTGTTCTCCAAGCCAGGATGAGGGAACCATCGGTCATAGCCTGGAGGGTGGATGGCAGAGAAATATGAAATGTGTGTGTGTGTGTGTGTGTGTGCACGTGCACATACAATTTGTAAATATACTACCCTCATGCTATAGCGCTTCATGCTGCAGATCCAAAGTAATAAAAACCCAGTCAGGAGTCACACTTCACTTTCTCTACAGACTAAACAGACACAGCAGTTAGGATGTGTAACAACTGACAGAGACAGAGAAAGTTAAGTTACTTGGGTAGCAAGCCAGCAGCTTTCACTGTATGGTGCAGATGGCAGCGTGGATAGACATTGTCAAGCTTGAGTTAGACCAGGAACAGGGGCTGGAGCATCAGACGCAAACCACCCCTGGAAACACCTGCCTGGAACTGGGAGGAGGGAGGAGGGAGGAGGAAGGGGAGAGGAGGGAGGAGGGAGGGGAGAGGAGGGAGGAGGGAGAAATAAACAACATTAGAAGCGAAATAGGAGATAGATTATAATGGAGGCCAATCAAAATTGAGAAAGTGGAAATTGCTGATAAATGTAGCATTGGTCGACTGCTGGACACAAAACGTTCTCTGTAGAGAGACTAAAGTGAAGTAAAGAGTGCCAGACACTGAGCCCTGCAGCATACCTGAGAATCACAGACGAGGGCTAGGCAGCCAATACAGAGAGAGGTGTGAAAATAAACAGAGCAATGAGAAAGAGCTCTTTCTTCCCACAGGCCAAATGATGAAGCAGCAGGAATGGAGAAGGGTTTTGTATTTGAAAGTTGGTTAAAATGTGGAATTCAAGGTGTGGGATTTCTCTGGGCTTGCACAATTTTTGGGGTCGGACTCTGAAGAATTCACCTTTGATGCCAAGGTCAGCTACTGGGTAGAGCAGGGTGGAGCGACGGGAAGTCTGACTGACAGCTTTGCTCACTTAAACCAAAAGGACAACTTGTTTTAATTAAAATGACCGAATACATGTTGTAATGTTTGCCTGTTAAGAGGATTCAGACCAGAGAGTATTTTTATGACACAGATAACGAATTTACTGCTCCTCAAGTTAACGTCTAAAGGTTTTTACAGCCCTCTGACTTATCAGATTCACAACATCAGCAGTAGGCCTACTTCACCCACTGAGGCAAATCCACATTAGGCCGGTAGCTAGCTCTGTTGCTGCTTTAACCAGAAGCAGACGTTTCACTTCAGGGAGGGTCAAAGTAGCCCAGGCCAGTACTTCTTCACCTCTATAGGAAGATGTCTGTCTGAGGAAAAATACCCATTAGGGTGGTAGTCAGATGTTTAGATGCTTCAGGGATGGTGTAGTAGCCTTGAGGGCATCCCAGGGTTCAGGCAGAGGTTGACCCCAGCAATGTGCTACTAATTAGACTAGATTGAAAGTAATTACAGGTCGGTTTTAAGCTGTCGAAAACAACCCTTCCCACATTCATTGTGTAACTAACACAGGCCTTTGTTCTCCTCTCTTTGACATACATGGGGCACATAGACGAATGTCTTGTTTTCGTGACTCTCTCTCTGCTGTAGCATGACAGAGACATTAAAACACTTCCCATTCCAGACCACATGACTAGCGTTGCAACATTAGAGTCTATTGATCCGCTTATGAATGATGTGTGGGTTATCCTCATAAGCTAATTGTTATCACATGCATTTAGTTATACAACTGCTGAATCCCCCACCCAGATTTTTAAGTGTGCTATATTGCATATTTGATTGGATCCAGCCATGCGGAAGTTAAGTGAATGTGAAAGGGTTTGGGGTGAGTTTTATGCTTTGGTGCCAGACTGCCAGTGCTTCACAGGCAGACAGAGGCCCGTAATGTCCCAAATCAACCCCTATTCCATACCCTAAAGGATCGGATGGGTTTAAGCAATATTGTGGAAACTGCACCTAGCCTATCATAGTCTATCACCATGTTAGAAGTGAAGGTTGGTGAGAAAGGGTAATAGGTAATGGGCTTGGGGTTGTATAAAAGAAGAGATGAATATGCATGATTGGCCTGAAGCATGTATAAGAGAACATCTAAACATCTAAAACACTGAGAACAGAGAAGCTTGTTCTAGACTTTTCTGTTCCCTCCTCCTCCTCTCCTCAAAGCCAGGGGCCACAGCCATCTTCCCCCCACACTGTGTTCTCCTCTCACACTCTGTTCTCCCCTCACACTCTGTTCTCCCCTCACACTCTGTTCTCCCCTCACACTCTGTTCTCCCCTCACACTCTGTTCTCCCCTCACACTCTGTTCTCCTCTCACACTCTGTTCTCCCCTCACACTCTGTTCTCCTCTCACACTCTGTTCTCCCCTCACACTCTGTTCTCCTCTCACACTCTGTTCTCCCCTCACACTCTGTTCTCCCCTCACACTCTGTTCTCCCCTCACACTCTGTTATCCCCTCACACACTGTTTCATTCTTATTTTCCCTTTCTCTGCAGGAACGACAGAGGACAACTGCAGCTGACGGCCAGGGCCTCTACATCTGGATCCAACTGCACAGCGGGACCAGTACCAACTGGGACAGGGGGAAAGAGGGAGGAAAGGGGGAGTGGAGAGGAAGGAGGGGGGAGGAAGAGGGAAAAAGAGAAGGAGAGCAGGGGAAGAGGGAGGGGAGATGGAGAGAGTAAGAGGGGAAGAGAGAAGTGAGGTAGGGAGAGAGAGGAGGGGTGAGAAGGAGAGATGAGAGGGGAAAGAGGAGAGCAGGGGGAGAAAGAGGGCGTAAGGCAAGTGGGGGAGAGGGGGTGAGAAGGAGGCGGGGGAATAGTGGGGATTGGACGACGTCCAGAGTCTCTCTCTCTCTCTCTCTCTCTCTCTCTCTCTCTCTCTCTCTCTCTCTCTCTGCCTATATGTTTAAAGAACCCCCTCATTCTCTCTCTCTGCCTAGACATTTAGAGAACCCCCTCACTCTCTCTGCCCCACTTAAAGACGGAATACCTCTGTCAGATAGAGAGACAAAGGGGAGAGAGGGATTGAAAGAAGTGAGGGAGAGAGAGAAGGATTGAATGAAAGACAGGACTGAATCGTGTCAGATAAAGAAAGACTGGAAAAAGTCGGCGAAAGAGGAAGAAACTTCTATTTTGTCAGATCGAGAAAGCGAGAGGAAAGGTGGAGTAGAAGAAGTGAGGGGAGAGAGAAAGGGGGTGGGAGATTGACAGAGGTATGAGACAGTGAAAAATGGAGACAAAATCCCTCGTCAGATAGAGAAAGAGAAGGGGAGAGGGGGATTGAAAGAGAAGTGGAATGAAAGACGAAATAAATCCCTAGAATGTGATGAAGAAAGCAGAGTGGGGTCTCCTGCTAGTGACAACCCCGGAAGAATGGTGCTGGTCACTATGGTTACAGTTAACAAGGGTTCCAACTTGATGAATGAATACGTTAAGACATGAATGTTTGGGACACAGGAGTTCTTATGGTATGAGAAGTTTACTCCTTCAAGAAGTTTTCCAGTGTTGAGGCCCACTTGAAGCTGGCTCGCTCCACTCACTCGAAAGCTCTTGGGAGAATGAGAAGGAAAGATTCAACATCAACGTGGAGAGAAACGAGGAGGACCAAGGCTCTCTTGGTATAATTAAAATCCCTTTATCTTTTAATGGCATGTTCTATGGAACAAACATTTAAAAAATTGACGCGTTTCTCCAGCATGGCCTTTGTCAGAGAGTAACAACGTGGAGAGGTTTGAATCCCTGATGAAGGACCAACCAGATCTAATGTTTATTTAGCCATATACGTTTTGATCAACTGCATCATGATGGCTACTGGCTCTCACTAGCTACTTCACATCTACTACCTCTGCTGACATGACTTCTCTGAACGAGTCACAGTCTGAAGTGTTGCAGCGTGAAAGCTTTCTTCTCTATCATAAACTCCATAATTTATTTTAGGGTCAGTCAGTGAGGAAGCCCAAACTCCACAAAGTCAACTAGCTTATGTTATGTCAAGTATGGCTGCTCTCTCCCAGGCACCTAAGTGCTGTAATTTCTAGACTCAAGACTGGTATAAACCAATCATGTACCAATTACATGAGGCCTTGCCTGGCTGGCTGGCTAGGACACCCTGGGCCAAGGTAAGCAGTGCTGGCTTTGAACCGGTTGCCTTTCAACAGATCTCTGTTCTGAAAACAATAAAAGCCTATTAATAACAATCAGGGGTTTGAAAGTTGGCTGGTTTCCTGTAGAACCTCAAAGAACCAACACACCTCCACGGAAACACCAGAAAAGGGTTCAACTCCAATGAAGTCATACATGCACATACGATACAGTCATATTAGGATATTTCTGGTTAACTCACACTCTCTTGCGAAGGCAAATTTCCTCAGTTGACCATTTGATAACGTTGGCCCATCAGATACAAATATGACGTACATGTGGCATTAAGCCAAGGTATCCCCCTTGTTGAGTAACTTGGTGGAGAAGAAGAGAATATGATCTCTCACTCCACCGAACAGCCCTTTGTTCAGCACACAGTCAGACACTCTGACCTCTGACCAGGGGCCCCACACCCCTCTGAATGGGAAGTGGTTCGCTCCACCAAATATTAAGTGGTTTAGACGAGTTTGAGAGGGCTCCACTGTGTCACACAGCAGCGGGGGGGGGGTCTCTGGTAGTCACAAGACCCATTTCCTTGAATTGCCCCTACAATCACATACACATGTATGTAGAAACGTGCACGCACACACAAACACGTGTGTGTGTATGTATGTATGTATTTATGTGTGTGTGATTGACCCAGCATCCATCTCTGTTATATAAAAAGGACTAATTCACAACATAAAAAATACGTAGATTTTTAGAGTGTACAAGTACAATGATTGAGAGTCTTCATGCGTGGAGAACAAACTCAAAGTCCGAAGCAGAAACTGTATCAACTAGAAGTAGGACTAGTTGTAATCTTAATGCCTGGTACTATGTGGTACTGAACTGGTGGTGACTGGGTGGAGAACACACTAACATAATGCTGACCAGACCCGGACACAACAGCAGCCTAAATCGCCTCACACAGACACAGAACACACGCAGACCAATCTCCAACACATACTCAAACACACAAAGAGAAAGAGGTAGACAGACACACAGAAAGAGAGAGAAAGGGAGAGAGGGACAAGAAAGACAGAGAGCTACAGAGAGAGACAGGCAGACAGAGGGTTAAAGGGCAGTGGAGTTCCCAGGTGATCTATCAGTCTCAACATGGTTTATCAGCTTGTTCCTGTCAGTCTGCCTTCCACAATTTTCAAATGTTCCAGCTTAACACGTCTCTACGTAATAAAGCGTCAAAGCAAAACTGACCTCAGATCACTGTCAATTCAACTTCCAGTTCCTGAGTATAGGACTCAGTGTATGTCTTTGTGTCTGTCTCCTTCAACACAACAGAGTAAGACTGAGACTAAAGGATGTCACTCCTCCCATGTCTCAGTCATTCACTCAGTCAGCCACCTCATCACTCACTGATATTCAACACATCATATACAGATCTAAGCAGCAGAGATGGGAGGTGGTGATTCTATTGATAAATCTCCCCCTGATGATAAGTTCATTTGATTAGAGTGCTGGGGAATAGAAACATGCCATCACTAATGATGTGGATGAATACATCATGTATTAATCAGGGTGGAAGCACACTAGAGATTAGTTTAGACTGAATAACAACATAAACTCAGAGGGCCTGTAATGTGTCACGTCTGTTTCTCCCCATCTGGAGCAGAGCCTTTACATTACTGCAAACTTTACATCACACAGAGAGAGTGGGGGATTTGGGCTTTGTGTTAAGGAATCAGGCAGCTATACAAGAGAAGGACATAATCTCTCTGTGAACCAAACAGACCAGAATGACTAACACTGCAGCTGGATTGTGTGTGCACTCAAGCACTGGGGCACACACACTTTTGAGTGAGCGTCTTGGCTGTGTTTGGTGGTCAATATGAATCATAATGTAACGGACCAATATGAATCCTTATAAACTAAACAAAGGACTTGAGTAGTGCTGACGAGTACTAGCAACAGACACCTATACGGTATTGAAAGAGGAGTTCTGTGCCTGTAGCTGTGTTGTCCATTCAATATGAATCATTGTGTACTGGATGAAGGTGAATATACAGTATGTGGTGGTTCTGAGTGGGTGACTCACATGGAGCGATGTCAACGTAGAGAGGGTCAGTGTTGTGCAGAAGCTCCAGTCTGGGTGACGCATAGCCTTTACTGGAAGACCGAGAAACAACAGTCACCACACACACACACTTTCACTCCTTCTCTTGACTACCCCACAAGGGTCTATAAATCTAAAGCAGAGTTTATGTTCATAAAGCGGCCAAAGGCTTGACCACATTGGACCACAGAGTGAACACAGCAGCACTCTCTATGACCGCAGCGTCTGATAATACACAACAACAATAACTTTCTCAGTTCACATGTTGCTAAGCTACTGTTTTAGACTTAAATTAGTTGTTATTCTATAGCTGTCCTGTACTGTTACAGGCTTCTGTTTCTCTGCCACACACACACACACACACCACACACGCACGCACGCACGCACGCACACACACACACACACACACACACACACACACACACACACACACACACACACACACACACACACACACACACACACACACACACACACACACACACACACACACACACACACACACACACACAGTAATTAAAGCAGACTGGGAAAAAGCAGACAAAAAGCAGACAACAAACAAACAGCAGTGAGTTCCAGTAGACAGTAGGGCACGGGACACACAGCGACACAGGTATCGCCATGGTCAGGTGACCAGTCACAACCAATAGGAGAGTGGGCTGGGCTGAGAGCTGTGTTTTGTGGGTAACCCCAGGCCGTGGGTTTCTGCTGCAGGCCTCAATTTAACCCATTTCATTGTGTGTACTTTTAGTTTACTAATGTAATGTGTCACTCAGGCAGATTGAAGGCAATCATAGCCTTAGTGACTTTGACAGCTCCTGGTGAGCTTATGTAAGTCTTGTTATGTGGCCTCCTGTCCTGAACACCACCCCCTTTAAGTGATACATTTATCTCGAAAAAGTCAGTCTAAAACACTTAATGTATCAGCAATCAGCTTATACAAGGGAGAAAATGTGAAAAGTCACCTTTGATTTCAAGACTTTCATTAAAATTCAGAAGATAAGTTAGGAGTGGAACTTTACAGATTTCTTTGGGAAAGAGACAGCATGACCGAGTAAGATAGGGGTAAGCATTATAGAGGGAGTGGTAGAAAAGAGAGAGAGAGAGAGAGAGAGAGAGAGGATGGATGGATGGATGGAAGGAAGGAAGGACTACAAATTTGTGTGAGGATGACTGATGGAATTTCCTTCTCCTTGAGGTCTTATTGTCCTGGTAACAAAGAGCTTATTGAAAGACCAGAGACAGATCGCTCAGGGGGAGGGAGGAAGTTGGAGAGGAGGAGAGGAAGGAGAGGATGAGGAAGGGGAGAGGAGGAGCGAGAGAGGAGAAAGAAGGGGGAGGCTGTCAAACACAAGGAAATATTTTTCCTGATCTGAGACGTGAGAAACTCCTGGAGTGTCTGTCCAGAGCAGAGTAGGACAGACACATAAACAACTCAGGAATGTTGACAAGGTGCACACACACATACATACCTGATAGCGTTCCACACGTTTCAAGCCATCCAGCGGCTTTGTCCCATTGGTCGACCCCTCTGCCAGGGCCAACAGTGTCAGAAATGTGTATGACCTGGCAGGTTGTTTTAACAACTGGGTGGTCACAAAGCCGATGCCCCTAACCCCGCCCTCCCACAGTGACCACTTCCTGCCTCTCCGAGGCCAGTTAGACAGAGTCTGACCACAGTCATCTAGAGAGAAAGAGAGCGAGAGAGAGAGAAAGAAGAGCGCACGAGAGAGATCATTTTAATGTAAAACGATTTGCGGTGTTAACCTAAATGCATTTGAAATGAAGTTGGATTTCATTCTGATTCCATATCACTGATCAGAGGGTAAGAAATAATCCCTCTCCACTGATGAGAGCCAGGAAGCCATTTTGACACTGATGACAGATGAGGGGAACAGATTATGGATCTGTCATTTATAAAGAACTGGAGAGCCCAACCAAAGATACCTTCCAACTCCTTTACAAAAAAGCACTGCCTGTTCTTTCCCTTTCCACTGACTGGCACACAAATGATAAATACATTCAAATGATACATCAATTCAAATAATACATCAATTCAAATAATACATCAATTCAAATAATACATCAATTCAAATAATACATAAATTCAAATTATACATCAATTCAAATTATACATCAATTCAAATAATACATCAATTCAAATAATACATCAATTCAAATAATACATCAATTCAAATAATACATAAATTCAAATAATACATAAATTCAAATTATACATCAATTCAAATTATACATCAATTCAAATTATACATCAATTCAAATAATACATCAATTCAAAATAATAGATCAATTCAAAGTATACATCAATTCAAATTATACATCAATTCAAATAATACAGCAATTCAAATAATACAGCAATTCAAATTGAAGCACAGAACTCATAGAAGAACTCTCTCAGAGGCAGGGAAACAGTAGGGAGGTGGAGATGAAACAACATGGCTACTGTCTCTCAAAAAGAGGAAGGCTGGTCGTAAGCTGTTAGTTATGGTGGGTTGTTTGACCAATGGCTCTTGGGGTTAATGGAATTGGTCCATTCACAAAAGGTTGGTTAAAACTCACCTGAAGAGGGTGGGTGGATCAAGCAGAGTGAGGCGGGTGGAAAGGACGGGACAAGCAGAGCAGTGACCATATGGTAGAAGGATAGTCCATGTCTCTAATCATCTATGCTTATAGCGATATTGTGTTTCCATAAGTGGATGAATTGGTCTAATTTAGCATGTATGGTAAAGCCTCAACCCTTAGTTAACTCTTCCAATTCAAATGAGTTTGAAAAAAGTGAATAACAACAACATTTATATTGCTTTGTGTGACTACAGCACCAGTGATAAAATGCAAAAATAGTGAAACGTTCTAATTGACCGAGGCGTCAAAGCAGACAACCTGCCCTCCTGGCTGGGTCATTATAATTCAAAACAATAAATTCTGAAATAAATCACACACACCTCGCACGCTCGCCTTTGATGAGTTTAGGCCATAAGTTCTAGCTTTGCAGAAACAGGACAAAGTGTTAATTTTTGTCGCTTTCTTTGTCTTTTCATTTGTCTATGCTTCTCAAACAGACAGAGAGAGTCAGACAGTGACAGACAGAGACTCTACCCAGAGACTAGTCCAGTATAAACAGACCAATCGTCCTGGGCTCTCACTCAGCTAGGGAGACATGGAGAAGGAGAGGGGGAGGAAAGGAGGAGAAGAAGAAGAAGAAGAAAAGTGCCATGGGAGTTCAGGAAGTAGTCTATGCAGCTTCCAGGCTGTTCCTGAAAAGGCGCTCCTGTACGCTCCTCTGCTCACTAATTCATTTTCAATCTGCTTTTGCTCCTTCTCTATGCCAGCTCTCTCTCCCATTCTCTCTCCTTTTCCCCAGTTCTCTCACACACTCTCACTCCTATCCTTTCTCTCTCACTCCCCAGCTCTCTCTCCCATTCTCTCTCCTTTTCCCCAGTTCTCTCACACACTCTCACTCCTATCCTTTCTTTCTCACTCCCCAGCTCTCTCTCCCATTCTCTCTCCTTTTCCCCAGTTCTCTCACACACTCTCACTCCTATCCTTTCTCTCTCACTCCCCAGCTCTCTCTCCCATTCTCTCTCCTTTTCCCCAGTTCTCTCACACACTCTCACTCCTATCCTTTCTCTCTCACTCCCCAGCTCTCTCTCCCATTCTCTCTCCTTTTCCCCAGTTCTCTCACACACTCTCACTCCTATCCTTTCTCTCTCACTCCCCAGCTCTCTCTCCCATTCTCTCTCCTTTTCCCCAGTTCTCTCACACACTCTCACTCCTATCCTTTCTCTCTCACTCCCCAGCTCTCTCTCCCCGTTTGTCTCTCTCGCTTACAGTAAGGCCCCAGTGTGCCAATTAGCTAACAGAGGGTTTCATCGCTAAGGAATCTCAGAGTGCTCCTCCAAATGTTCTGAACTGTGTGTGTTTGAACAGGGCTGGACTAAGACATACTGTATGAGGCTGAAACTTACAATGAGAGAAAAGGGAAGATTCATAAAATCCTAAAGATTCATTCATGGCTGGTGTGTATTCTAGACTAGAGAGAAAAAACATAATTGTAAGGCTTTATCACTTTGACTTATTCATTGTATTTGAAAGCTTTGAGGGAACAGACAATGACATAGTCACTCACAATCTGTGCCCAGCAAGCAGAGTTTAATGGTAAGGGTTAAGATGAGAACCAGTGAAGCAGGCCACCTACCTACCTCAGCCCACCACAAGCATAAACCTCTCCACTTTACTCTCACAGAATTGTTCCTGACTTGTAATTAGCCTGTAAAACCCTGCTAGTCCTAAAAATAACTTTATCCTCCTCAACCTTCAAAGCTGCTTTTACCTAGAAGCTTCGGATGCAAACCATTAACAGGCCCAGATGTCAAGGTTTAGAGGAAACAAACCACCATCTCTGGTGTACTGCACATTCAAATGGCAACATGTAAACAATGGGTGACATAAGCATCCATTGATTGTTATATTTATCCATCTTCCTATCAACCAAAACCTAGCACTGGGAACAGTGGTATGTATTGTCAACTGTTCCTCCTGCACCATTGAGAGCATCTTGACTGGCTGCATCACCGCTTGGTATGGCAACTGTTGGCATCCGACTGCAAGGCGCTACAGAAGGTAGTGTGTACAGCCCAGTACATCACTGGGGCTGAGCTCTCTGCCATCCAGGACCTCTATAACAGACGGTGTCAGAGGAAGACCCTAATAATTGTCAAAGAATCCAGCCACCCAAATCATAGACTGTTATCTCTGCTACAGCACCGCAAGTGTTACCGATGCCCCAAGTCTGGAAGCAACAGGACTCTGAACAGCTTCTACCCCCAAGCCATAAGACTTCTAAATAGTTAATTAAATAGTTAAAGGAGAAATCAACCCAAAACCACAAATTCGTTTAATTTACAGTGTTAAATAACACTAATATGTGAGAACAACATTTTTTGTGAACAAATGTTTCATTTTGGTGTTATAATAAGGTTGGTAGTAACATGGAAAATTGTTGTGGAAATCTGTTGCAGCTCAAGTTGACTAGAAAATCCTCAATGCTCACTCTATGGGCAGGCTGGCTAGCAGTGAGACCGATTCAAGACCAAGACCAGGAAAATGTGAGTCCAATTCAAGACCATGATTGTAATTTTGTCAAATCACCACCATAAGAGTTCAAAATGTCCAGTATTTCTGTTGTGAAGGACCATTTTATGTTTGTGATTTTCTAATAAGCAATTCGACTGAGTTCATGCAAGTGACTGATTGATCGTGCCTAGCAGGAATAAGCAATTTGGCAGTACGCCCAGAACATTGCTTTGAGAACCGAAAGAGGGTATCTCAGTTTCAAGGTTTCAGCTTGGAGAGGGGAAGCCTTGTGAGGTATTGGTCGGTCACATGCATGAACCAAACGTTAATGATGAATTCATGATGAATAATGAATCATGTAAATCATGCAAATATAACTTGTCTGTGTAAGCAGTATATAAGAGAACTAACGGGATTGCCCCGGTGACACATTTTATGAAGCGTGAGGGAAATTCCTTTCTGACCAAAAGATGACGAGACCAGACCCTTACTTCCCAGAACGAGACACATCATCCGTAAACTATTGAGGGACATGGCAACGGAATTTCAGTAAGTGTATTTAAATTAATTTGTATAAAAATAAAATGTTTTAATTAAACCAATAAAATGAAACATAAAAAGGTACCACCAGTCTTAAGTCAAGTAATAGCACAAGGTGTTATTCTATAGCATTTTTTTAAACTAGGCAAGTCAGTTAAGAACAAATTCTCCTTTTCAATGACGGCCTAGGAACAGTGGGTTTAACTGCCTCGTTCAGGGGCAGAGCGACCGATTTTTACCTTGTCAGCTCGGGGATTCGATTTTGCAGCCTTTTGGTTACAAGTCCAACACTCTAACCACTAGGCTACCTGCCACATTTATGACTACTACTGAGACTATTGACATTGAGAGAATATAGAAATGTGAGACTATAGATACTGTAGATACTATAGAAGAACGGCAGAAAATACATCAAATCAAATGTTATTTGTCACATGTGCCAAATACAACAAGTGTAGACCTTACCATGAAATGCTTACTTACAAGCCCTTAACCAACAGTGCAGTTCAAGAAATAGTTAAAATAGTTAATAAAATATTTCTTAAATAAACTAAAGTAAAAAAAAAAAGATCTGTCAAATAGTAACACAAGAAATTGACATAACAACAACGAGGCAATATACAGGGGGTACCGGTACAGAGTCAATGTGCGGGGGTACAGGATAATCGATAACTTTGTAAAGTGACTATGCATAGATAACAAACAGCGAGGAGCAGCAGTGTAAAAACAAAGGGGGTGGGGGGGGGTCAATGTAAATATTTTGGGTGGCCATTTGATTAGTTGTTGAGCAGTGTTATGGCTTGGGGGTAGAAGCTGTTAAGGAGCCTTTTGGTCCTAGAGAACAAGAAGGCTAGAGCTAATCTTACAGAGAACACTAGAGTGTGGGAACGTAACGGTACCATGAGAAAGCCCTGCTGACAGCTGTCTGTAGGTATTTATTTGAAGTGTCTATGTGGTCTGCAGCCAGTGATAAAAGCACAAGGTGTTATTTTATATGTACAGGAAGATACATATAGTGAATAGGACTTAATGACATGAGAATCGTTGAAGATGCACATAGAGTAATAAGGGAGATTACTGAGTGTGTTTGGGAATAGTACTGAGTGAATGTGGATGATAATGATTTTGATAATAAGAGATATTATTACAGCTAAGTACTGAGTGAATGAGAGCTGTCAGGGGACTAGCTCCGGTGTAAAAGAAGTGTGTGTCTAAATGAATACCCCAATCAGTTCCGTGTGAGCTGTGTTTTTCGATCTATAACGTTATCTAGGGGTTCTGTCCACCACCACCCGTCGAACTACAGGTAGTGAGCACTGACAGGAGAAGCCATTGAAAAGTTTGAGAGGGTAACAGCTGTGATGGGTAAGGGCTGTTCATTGATGCCCCTGGACACTGAGATTCCCTCTAGAACATGATATGTGTACCTCTCGGGCTGGCTGTGCTGTGATCGTTGCTGGTGGTGTGGATGTAAATACATAAGTTGATTTAAAATGTTATATATGGATTCTGTATGTGAAGATATGAAAGGAGGGAGTACTATTCCCGAATATGCTGTTAAATAGAACACTAGTGTAAATATTTAAATCCCTGTATGAATAGAACACTAGTGTAAAGGAGGAATTTGTGAAGAAGCTTATAATGGGTTACTAGAGATTTGATAAAGTAACAATGGAATAATAATAATAGACAATGTGCACATGTATACATACGTAAGTGGTGTGAAACCTTTTCTGAGAAGTTCAGGTAGTCCCTTTATGGATCATTTGATAAAGATACGGTTAAAGCATTGTATGACTGTCTAAAGTGTCTGGAAAATAAAGTCTCAGACAAAGATTGGCGCGCATATCCACTTTATGGTAAAAGTACAGGACTTGACTTACCCCTAACCAATAAAACTATAAACGCAAATTAGATTTCCTCGACCCCCGGTAATACATTTTGAAACAAAACCCATGCCCTGTTAAATAGAACCAATTAATGTTGAACATGTAAAGACTTGTTAGCTAAACTTAAGGCCCAGTCTATCCTGTCTCTGGTGCCAGACTACAGTGGACTGATAGACAGTGCCAGCCCATTTATAATACATCTGATCCCAGAACGTTTTTATCTTCCCTTCTGAATTGGTCAATGTATTTTATAAATTTGTCACATTACATATTCATCTCAAAATAATGAGTGTGAAGGAGAAAGTGAATATCCAACAAAAATGTGTAGTACATATATAAAGTAACATTGTTAGGGTAGACTAAAATGAAAACAATCCCTTCCAATAAGGAGAAAGTTATAATGTTTGTTTTGTTTTTAAACCTTACAATAGGGGTAAAAGCAGAACATTGTTTGAGAGTGATTCATGTGTATTAGCAGTAGTGATTGAGAGGGTCTTCCTATTGGGAAGAAGGCAGAGTCCTAGTAGAAGGAAACAGATATGGAGACTAGTGAAAGTAACAAAGTGAATAGTAATATTAATGGCTTTCAGGTAGTAAGATATTGCATTACTAGAGTGCTAATTTGAAGAATTATCACACTATATTAGAGGATGCCATCTGGTTTTAAGATTTGAGATAAGCTTCTTGTGGACAAATAGATAAGCCGCCAGTGAAAATAAGTGGCACTCACTGAACTCAAACAGGCTGTAAGGGACATAGTAGAACTTTTGGGACAGAGGTATGAATAATTGAATAAGCAACATCTTTGACCATTTCCAATAATTATTGCTAAATAATCAGTGATATAAGTAATAAGGTAATGTAATCTATTTTGATGTTTTTCAGTGGCAGCGACTGGGAGACTAGTCAGGATCGAGGGAAAGATGAACGGAGCAAAGTACAGAGAGATCCTTGATGAAAATCAAACATCTCTGGAGAGACCTGAAAATAGCTGTGCAGCAACACTCCCCATCCAACCTGACAGAGCTTGAGAGGATCTGCAGAGAAGAATGGGAGAAACTCCCCAAATACAGGTGTGCCAAGCTTGTAGCGTCATCCCCAATAAGACTCGAGGCTGTAATTGCGACAAAGATGCTTCAACAAAGTACTGAGTAAAGGGTCTGAATACTTATGTAAATGTGATATTTCAGTATATTTTTTTGCAAAAAAATCTAAAAACCTGTTTTTCCTTTGTCATTATGGGGTATTATGAGTAGATTGATGTATTATTTATTTATACATTTTAGAATAAGGCTGTAATGTAACAAAATGTGGAAAAAGTGAAGTGGCCTGAATACTTTCCGAATGCACTGTACTGTATGTGAGAATGTTGTTCATTGACATACGCTGCTGCTGCTGCTACTGTTTATTACCTATCCTGTTGCCTAGTCACTTTATCCCTACCTACAGTACCAGTCAAAAGTTTGGACACACCTACTCATTCCAGGGTTTTTCTTTATTTGTATTATTTTCTACATTGTAGAACAATGGCAACAACATCACAACTACGAAATAACACATACAGAATCACGTAGTAACCCAAAAACTGTTAAACAAATCAAAATATATTTTATCTTTGAGATTCTTCAAAGTAGCCACCCATTCTTGGCATTCTTTCAACCAGCTTCATGAGGTAATCACCTGGAATGCATTCCAATAAACAGGTGTGCCTTGTTAAAAGTTAATTGGTGGGATATCTTTCCTTCTTAATGCATTCGAGCCAATCAGTTGTGTTGTGACAAGGTAGGGGTGGTATACAGAAGTTAGCCCTATTTGGTAAAACACCAAGTCCATACTATGGCAAGAACAGCTCAAATAAGCAAAGAGAAATGACAGTCCATCATTACTTTAAGACATGAAAGTCAATCAATGCGAAGAACTTTGAAAGTTTCTTGAAAGGCAGTCGCAAAAACCACCAAGCGTTATGATAAAACTGGCTCTCATGACGACCGCCAAAGGAAAGAAAGACCCAGAGTTACCTTTGCTGCAGAAGATAAGAGTTATAAGCCTCAGAAATTGCAGCTCAAATAAATGCTTCACAGAGTTCAAGTGACAGACACATCTCAACATCCACTGTTCAGAGGAGACTGCGTGAATCAGGTCTTCAGGCTAGAATTTCTGCAAAGAAACCACTACTAAAGGACACCAATAAGAAGAAGAGAATAGATTGGGCCAAGAAACACAAGCAATGGACATGAGATGTGTGAAAATCTGTCCTTTGGTCTGACGAGTCCAAATTTGAGATTTCTGGTTCCAACCTCTGTGTCTTTGTGAGACACCGAGTAGGTGAACAGATGATCTCTGCATGTGTGGTTCCCACCATGAAGTATGGAGGAGGAGGTGTGATGGTGTGGGGGGTGCTTTGCTGGTGACACTTTCAGTGATTCATTTAGAATTCAAGGCACACTTAACCAGCATGGCTACCACAGCATTCTGCAGCGATACGCCATCCCATCTGTTTTGCGTTTTGTGGGACTATCATTTGTTTTTCAACAGGACAATGACCCAACACACCTCCTCCACAATCACCCGACATCAACCAAATTGTGATGGTTTGGGATGAGTTGGACCGCAGAGTGAAGGAAAAGCGGCCAACAAGGGCTCAGTGTATGTGGGAACTCCTTCAAGACTGTTGGAAAAGCATTCCAGGTGAAGCAGGTTGAGAGAATGCCAAGCATGTGCAAAGCTGTCATCAAGGCAAAGGGTGGCTACTTTGAAGAATGTAACATGTTTTGAGTTGTTTAACACCTTCCATATGTGTTATTTCATAATTTGTATGTCTTTATAATTCTACAATGTAGAAAATAGAAAAAATGAAGAAAAACAGATGAATGAGTAGGTGTGTCTAGACTTTTGACTGGTACTGTCTAAGTACATATCTACCTCAATTACCTTGTATCCCTACATATCGACTTGGTACTAGCACCCTGTGTATATAGCTAAGTTATCGTTACTCGTTGTGCATTTATTTCGCATGTTATTTTTGTTGGGAAGGGCCCGTAAGTAAGCATTTCACAGTTAGTCTACACCTGTTTTTTTACCAAACGTGACAAATAAAATTTGAAATTTGATTTTTATCTTTCCCCCTTTAATCAGGGATTGATTCAAACCCTGTCAGTGGATTCTGAGTGACCCCCCCTAGAAATAGAGTTATATTTATATGCGGACACCTGCCCACATAACAACCTGACAGCAACAAGCTCACCAGAATGATACGTTTACCTTTGATCCCCTGCTGATTTTGTACGTTTGCCCACTGACAAAGAAATGATCAGTCTATAATTTTTATGGTAGGTTTATTTGAACAGTGAGAGACAGAATAACAACAAAAAAATCCAGAAAAACGCATGTGAAAAATGTTATAAATTGATTTTCAATTTAATGAGGGAAGTAAGTATTTGACCCCTCTGCAAAACATGACTTAGTACTTGGAGGAAAAACCCTTGTTGGCAATCACAGAGGTCAGACGTTTCTTGTAGTTGGCCACCAGGTTTGCACACATCTCAGGAGGGATTTTGTCCCACTCCTCTGTGCAGATCTTCTCCAAGTCATTAAGGTTTCGAGGCTGACGTTTGGCAACTCGAACCTTCAGCTCCCTCCACAGATTTTCTATGGGATTAAGGTCTGGAGACTGGCTAGGCCACTCCAGGACCTTAATGTGCTTCTTCTTGAGCCACTCCGTTGTTGCCTTGGCCGTGTGTTTTGGGTCATTGTCATGCTGGAATACCCATCCACGACCCATTTTCAATGCCCTGGCTGAGGGAAGGAGATACTCACCGAAGATTTGACGGTACATGGCCCCGTCCATCGTCCCTTTGATGCGGTGAAGTTGTCCTGTCCCCTTAGCAGAAAAACACCTCCATAGCATAATGTTTCCACCTCCATGTTTGACGGTGGGGAGGTTGTTCTTGGGGTCAAAGGCAGCATTTCTCCTCCTCCAAACACGGGGAGTTGAATTGATGCCAAAGAGCTCCATTTTGGTCTCATCTGACCACAACACTTTCACCCAGTTGTCCTCTGAATCATTCAGATGTTCATTGGCAAACTTCAGACGGGCATGTATATGTGCTTTCTTGAGCAGGGGGACCTTGCGGGCGCTGCAGGATTTCAGTCCTTCACGGCATAGTGTGTTACCAATTGTTTTCCTGGTGACTATGGTCCCAGCTGCCTTGAGATCATTGACAAGATCCTCCCGTGTAGTTCTGGGCAGATTCCTCACCGTTCTCATGATCATTGCAACTCCACGAGGTGAGATCTTGCATGGAGCCCCAGGCCGAGGGAGATTTGACAGTTCTTTTGTGTTTCTTCCATTTGCGAATAATCGCACCAACTGTTGTCACCTTCTCACCAAGCTGCTTGGTGATGGTCTTGTAGCCCATTCCAGCCTTGTGTAGGTCTACAATCTTGTCCCTGACATCCTTGGAGAGCTCTTTGGTCTTGGCCATGGTGGAGAGTTTGGAATCTGATTGATTGATTGCTTCTGTGGACAGGAGTCTTTTATACAGGTAACAAGCTGAGATTAGGAGCACTCCCTTTAAGAGTGTGCTCCTAATCTCAGTTTGTTACCTGTATAAAAGACACCTGGGAGCCAGAAATCTTTCTGATTGAGAGGGGGTCAAATACTTATTTCCCTCATTAAAATGCAAATCAATTTATAACATTTTTCACGTGTTTTTCTGGATTTTTGGTTGTTATTCTGTCTCTCACTGTTCAAATAAACCTACCATTAAAATTATAGACTGATCATTTCTTTGTCAGTGGGCAAACGTACAAAATCAGCAGGGGATCAAATACTTTTTTCCCTCACTGTAAACAAGGACTACACCACTGGTTTATTATATGAAAAGTTTGAACACACCTGGCTGTTACACCAAATTACCATTGTTACCTGTAGTGTTTATGTTACTCTCTCTGTTATCTCAATCAGCAACAGTGTTTAGCCACCTTTATGTTTTAGCTTGTAACCCTAACATTGAGTTTGTTCAAATCAGTTCAAATGAATAAACACTGCCATCTTCTGGCCGTCTTGATAAATAACCCTAAGGTAAATCTTTGATATTCAGGAAGTAGCCTTGTCATTTTAGATTTTTTGTAGGCTTTTTGAATGGTATTCAATGGGCAAAAACGTAGCGCAATAGTCTTCAGCAAAAACACATTATAAAAGGCAGAAGTAAATTAATCCACAAACACAAATATAATTTTACATATATCTTAAATGTCTGTGTTTTCACAAATGTTATTATATAATCGTCAAGCCCATTCAAAAGATTATGGGACAAGACCCGGAAGCATGACGTAGGACGACGTCACTTGCACATCGTGTTGGCTGGGACTGGGAATGTCTTTGGACCTATCATTTGTATGACAAAAGAGAAGACAACAGTTTCATTCACATCACTTACTACAAACAGGTGTACAATAAACAAATACAGTACTCTTCAATTCTTTACTGTAGGAGGTTCATTCCACGGAATTAGTGCCTTTGGAATCCCTTTGATATTTTATGTATAAATTGCTCACAAATACTACATTTTAAAAGGCTGTTATATAAAATTATTTTTAAATAGTCGCAGGATTTTACGTCATCAACCCGGATATGATGTATATTGTTGGCCCTGGGGTCATCCTGACAACATTTTCAGCCGACAGCCGACCTCTCCTCTCAGATGGGGATGAAGACCAGGACAAATTTCCATTCTTTGACCGGAATGTAACAACAACCTCAGCAGGGCCCTCTTCCTCAACACTGGATTGTTCCACATCGGATGTCTCTCGGTCTGGATAATATTCTGTGTTGTCTTCAACTTCTGACACTTCCTCCTCTAATGCATCTTCACTGTCAGTTTCCTGGCCTCTCTCCTCCTCACCAGTGTCATGATCAAAGATATGATCAAGAGCCTCACATACAGTATATCGTTTGGTCATTGTGCTGCCACAGAATGAATTGTGAGCAAGGCCTCAAAAAAGCTTTATATACCAGAGCTGCGAGAAAAGTTTTATATATTATTGAAACAATGTTGTGATTGTTTGTGAGAAAGCCAACAGGTGTGGTTCCCGTGGGGGAAAGATTCTATTGGGAAAGGTTCCATGGAAGCCAAGAAGGGGAGTGAGGTGTGTGTGTGTGTGTGTGTGTGTGTGTGTGTGTGTGTGTGTGTGCTCAAACACACATGCATGCGGGGTCTGGGAGAGGAAGTGTGTCCATCTGATGAATGGGCATGTGCCTGAACTGAATTTTGTACACTAATTGTAGTCTCACCCATTCATTTCTAATGACCGGTCATTTTTTACCCGGAACACCAAAGGTGTAGAAAAGTTAAATAAAACACCCAAAATGTAATGAAAATCATAAAAATGTATTTTGTCTGTTCAGATGCCCTGTGTGGACAAAGCCATGGAACTTTGACAATCAGATTAAATTAACTACATTTTTTCAGAGAGAAAACTTAAATTGGTCCAATTCGACCGGAACACAGCAGGAGGGTTAAGATGAAGTCGTCAACCCTGTGATAGTCAACCCTGTGACAGTCAACCCTGTTACTTTATTTGGCACTTATTAGGCGCATACTATAGTAATTTTGTTGGGAAAATGTGTTTTTCATTAAATTGAACATGCTCTTTATGACAGAATGTTAACATTAGGTGAAATAAAACCAAGTTACACTACTCAACGGCACCTAATTGGTGGAACGACCCAGGAATGTTTCAAGTTTCAACATTAAATATACAGTATGTCTGTGCACTTTGATTGATGAAAATATTCTAACTGAATACAAAGGAATGACTCTTTGGTAAAAACAGTAAGACCAGTTTGTGAAATGAATACAGTGCGATTCCCTCTAACCTTTCTCCTTTCTAACCCCTCATTAAGGACTTTTATTTGCCCTAACATTTGTCAGATCTCTTCAGTTCCCCCTTCCTCTTCCTACTTTTCCCTGTTTCTGTGATCTGTTCTTCGAGCTAATTACAATAACTCACTTGCACATCTCCCACAGTCTTTCTATCAGTCCCTCTATCTCTCCATTCCTTTCCACAATCACTCTATCCTTCTCCTCTATCTCTCTAACCTCCATCTCTCTATTCTTTTCCTCCATATGTCTGCTGAACTCCCTCTGCATCTTTGTCTTAGAGATCATGATGTTCCTCTGTAACTCAGGTAGGACTATCTTCATCAGGTTTCTCTCTGCTTCAACTCTGGCCTCTCCTTCATAGTTTTCCCTCATCTCCTCAATCTCCTGTCTGTATCTCTCCTCCATCTCATTTCTCTCATTCTCTTTCTCCTCTCTTAATCTATTTAGCTCTCTCTCCATCCCCTTCCTCCTATCAGACTCCTTTCTTTATTACTCCATCTTTCTTCTTCAGAGAGTCCTGCAGATCCTTCTCAAACATCTCTCCCATCTCTCTCTCCCTTTGTTTCCTCTCCTCTTTCTCCCTCTGGATCTTTCCCTCCATCTCTCTAACCTGGGTCTCTGCCTCCTGGTAGGTCTGACTGCTGTAGAATCTCTCTCTGTTTCTTGCCACCATCTCCTCTACCTGCTCCAGCAGCTCTGGGACCGGAGAGCCATGGGCCCTGTCCTTAATGTTGAGGATGTGATACCTGCTCCCACATTTATCTACAAGCTGCTGGAGGTCCTGACTCCCTGCTTAGAGAAACTCCTCAATGCTCTGCTTTTTCAGGCCATCAGCATGGGTGAAAATAATCACAGTGTGTTCCTAACAACCATTCCCAAACATCTCCTTTATTCTCTCCAGCACCCCTCTCTCCTCCCCCTTGGAGGGCTCCACTGGTATGACCAGGAGGAGGGCGTTGGGTCCCAGGGCAGACAGACGGACACAGAGCCCCACATCTAATTTCCTCCAGACAGAGTACAGGGCAGAACCAGTCTGAAGTATCCACCAGCACCAGCCGTCTCCCACACACGTCCCCCTCTCTCCTCTAACTCCGCTGGGTCACTGCAGAGGGGCTGGCCTCGTCCCCAAACTTTAGAAACATTTTAAAACAACAGTTATATTTGGGGTTTCATTCATTTTGTTTCTGTACCTGAGGTACGTATCTCCTCCAACTGATTTGCAGAGCTGCGTCTCCATCCACCATCTCCGCCTAAAGTATATCGGCCTCCCACATCTGAGGTGGAAGGTGGCCGAGCTACAGCGGTGTTTGTCAGACCATGAGACATCTCAAAAATCGGTCTTCCATTGAAAACATAGCGTCCAAACAATTTGGCCTACAATATGATCACTCTATGGACCTAAAGGGGTCCTAAAATTCCAAATAAAATAGCTTACTGATCCATGGTATGACCATCTTAAAACAATTCCACATGTTAGTTTAGTAGAAAGTACAGTAAATATGATGATGGAATGTTAATAATCTTACCCAGTTTAGCATTTTCATTGTTGACATCCTCCACTTGTTTGTCTCTTTCCTTTAATTGCTTCTCTCTCTCTTCCAGTAGTTTGTCTTCTCTCCCAGTCTGTGGTTCCTGTCCTCTAGTTGAAGGTCTTTTTCCTTCAGTAGGACTCTAAAGACTTCTAAAGTACTTGGCTGTTCTTGTCCTGCAGTTCCTTCCCCAGTGCCTCCAGTTGTCTCTTACTCTTCTCCACCTCGGCAGTGTTCTCCAGTAGTCTCTCTTTCTCTCTCACTTGCCGGGTCATATCATCCAGTTGTGTGTTTTTCTCCTGAAGGTGTTTGATGTTCTCATTCAGTTGCTTTGTTGTTTTCTCCAATATGTTCTCTGTGTCCTTCAGTCTTTTATTCATCTCCTCCAGTGTGGAGTCCTCTCTTAGCTTCTCTTCAGATTCCCCCAATTTATTGTTGACTGACTGAACTGGTAATTTGCTGAACATCATTCATTCATTAGAAAAAAACGAACAATTATTTCTAAATTCGTCTCTTACAGTCAACAGTCATATTGGATTAACCAATCATTATCGGATTCATTGATTATTCTATACATGAAAACATTTATTAGTCTGAAAAACTGAATGAGATCCTGTTCCCTGAATCAATCCACTTTCCTACAGACTCTCTTGTACTTACCAAGCTCACCAGCTGATTCTTCCCTCCTCAGCTTCATCTTCTGGGCCTCATGTTGTAAACAAACAAAATCTGGATCTGTCCCTAAAACAGAGAAGTGAGTTCTGTGTGGTAGTTTACATCACATGACTAGAGGACAAACTAGACCAATCAGATTTCTCAAGTCCCTCAATCCTCTCTCTCATGTGGAGACCGTAGACACCAATGGAATCTGGTTAGCTCTATTAATGTTTTATTGGCCTATTTCTGGTAATAAAGTCTATTGTCTTTTCTTTTCTTTTGTGGCCAATGTTGGGTTCTATGGCAGATATATAATGTTGTGGGAGGAGGCAGGGCTATGTAAACCCAGGTGGATATCAATAAGAAAAACAGCCAAATAAAGAATTACTCACCCAACCACCATTCTCCTGATCATCCATTATCCAAGAAGGAATAATGATAACGTAAAACAAAATGTAATAATGATTATTGTAATCTTCAAGTCGCAATCTGTCCATAGCCGCGGGAAGTAGTTTGGGGGTGCTGTGTTTTTTTAGCCGACAGGGAAAAATGTCCCCTACACAGGTTAGATCAGGGATATTGCCTCTGCGTATTGAAACAGGTCAGTATTGTGGTGAAATGGAAGAGGAAAGACTATGTAACTATTGTGACCTCGAAGAAATAGAGAATTAAACTCATTTTATCCTCTATTGCCATTTCTACCACAATATACGCTTGCTTTTTTCCAGAAAGCACACCGGATATACCCTGGCATTATGTGGCTGAGTGATGACGAGAAATTGAAATAGTTTTTTGTCCATTGTGTATTTCCGTTTGCGGAATATTTAGATAAAGCCTGGAATAAAAGAAAAAAAAGAGCTAAAATATTTTTATTCTATGTGGTAAATGGCATGTGTGTATATACAGTTGAAGTCGGAAGTTTACATACACCTTAGCCAAATACATTTAAACTCAGTTTTTCACAATTCCTGACATTTAATTCTAGTAAAGATTCCCTGTCTTAGGTCAGTTAGGATCACCACTTTATTTTAAGAATGTGAAATGTCAGAATAATAGTAGAGAGAATGATTTATTTCAGCTTTTTTTCTTTCATAACATTCCCAGTGGGTCAGAAGTTTACATACACTCAATGAGTATTTGGTAGAATTGCCTTTCAATTGTTTAACTCAAACTTTTCTGGTAGCCTTCCACAAGCTTCCCACAATAAGTTGGGTGAATTTTGGCCCATTCCTCCTGACAGAGCTGGTGTAACTGAGTCAGATTTGTAGGCCTCCTTGCTCGCACACGCCTTTTCAGTTCTGCCCACAAATGTTCTATTGGATTGAGGTCAGGGCTTTGTGATGGCCACTCCAATACCTTGACTTTGTTGTCCTTAAGCCATTTTGCCACAACTTTGGAAGTATGCTTGGGGTCATTGTTCATTTGGAAGACCCATTTGCGACCAAACTTTAACTTCCTGACTGATGTCTTGTCACGCCCTGACCTGTATGAGCCTGTTTATGTTTCATTTTGGTTGGGTCAGGGTGTGAGTTGGGGTGGGCATTCTAGGTTCTTTTATATTTCGTTGTTTTGGCTGAGTATGGCTCTCAATCAGGGACAGCTGTCTATCGTTGTCTCTGATTGGGAACCATACTTAAGCAGCCCTTTTTCCCTCCAGTGTTTGTGGGAAGTTGACTCTGTTAGGGTGTATGTTGCTGTTGGTGCGAAAACATTTGAGCTTTGTTCGTTGTTTTGGTGGGTCTAACAAATAAACATGTTTTTCTCAACCTGGCACGCTGCGCCTTGGTCGATTAATGAAGATCGTGACATGTCTTGATGTTGCTTCAGTATACCCACATAATTTTCCCTCCTCATGATGCCATCTATTTTGTGAAGTGCACCAGTCCCTCCTGCAGCAAAGCACCCCCACAACATGATGCTGCCACCCCTGTGCTTCACGGTGGGGATGGTGTTCTTCGGCTTGCAAGCGTCCCCCTTTTTCCTCCAAACATAACGACGGTCATTATGGCCAAAAGGTTATATTTTTGTTTCATCAGACCAGAGGACATTTCTCCAAAAAGTACGATATTTGTCCCCATGTGCAGTTGCAAACCGTAGTCTGGCTTTTTTATGGCGGTTTTGGAGCAGTGGCTTCTTCCTTGCTGAGCGGCCTTTCAGGTTATGTTGATATAGGACTCGTTTTACTGTGGATATAGATACTTTTGTACCTGTTTCCTCCAGCATCTTCACAATATCCTTTGCTGTTGTTCTGGGATTGATTTGCACTTTTCGCACCAAAGTACGTTAATCTCTAGGAGACAGAACGTGTCTCCTTCCTGAGCGGTATGACGGCTGCGTGGTCCCATGGTGTTTATACTTGCGTACTATTGTTTGTACAGATGTACGTGGTACCTTCAGGCGTTTGGAAATTGCTCCCAAGGATGAACCAGACTTGTGGAGGTCTACATTTTTTTTTTGAGGTCTTGGCTAATTTCTTTTGATTTTCAAGCCAAGAGGCACTGAGTTTGAAGGTAAGCCTTGACATACATCCACAGGTACACCTCCAATTGACTCAGGCTAATTGACATCATTTATCAGAAGCTTCTAAAGCCATGACATCATTTTCTGGAATTTTCCAAGGTGTTTAAAGGCATAGTCAACTTAGTGTATGTAAACTTCTGACCCACTGGAATTGTGATACAGTGAATTATAAGTGAAATAATCTGTCTGTAAACAATTGTTGGAAGAATTACTTGTGTCATGCACAAAGTAGATGTACTAAACAACTTGCCAAAACTATAGTTTGTTAACAAGAAATTTGTGGAGTGGTTGAAAAACAAGTTTTAATGTCTCCAACCTACGTGTATGTAAACTTCTGACTTCAACTGTACATAATTTTGCCGCTACCGTCTCTTATGACCAAAATCCCCGGGATTTGCGTGAAGAGAAGCTGGAGAAAAAGGGGCCAAACGGCAGACTGCCTTCTGAGAATTCGTAGGCAATCGAATAAACCCCCATTTCCTTCCATTCTGCTAGCAAAAGTGCAACCTTTAGAAAATAAAATAGATGACCTACGCAGAAGATTAAACTACCAACGGGACATTCAAAACTGTAATATCTTATGCTTCACAGAGTCGTGGCTGAACGACGACACTATCAACATACAGCTGGCTGTTTATACGCTGTACCGGCAGGATAGAACAGCGGCGTCTGGTAAGACAAGGGGCGGTGGACTATGTATTTTTGTAAATAACAGCGTTTCGAGCTATTGCTCACCTGAGGTAGAGTATCTCATGATAAGCTGTAGACCACAATATCTACCTATGGAGTTTTCATCTGTATTCTTTGTAGCTGTTTACATACAGACTCACCCAGAGACGGCACTCCTAGTAGCCGGGGACTTTAATGCAGGGAAACTTAAATCTGTTTTACCAAATTTCTATCAGCATGTTAAATGTGCAACCAGAGGGAAAAAAAACTCTGGACGACCTTTCCTCCACACACAGAGACCCATACAAAGCTCTCCCTCGCCCTCCATTTGACAAATCTGACCATAATTATATTCCCCTGATCCCTGCTTACAAGCTAAAACTAAAGCAGGAAGCACCAGTGACACGATCAATAAAAAAGTGGTCAGATGAAGAAGACGCTAAGCTACAGGACTGTTTTGCTATCACAGACTGGAATCTGTTCCGGGATTCCTCCGATGGCATTGAGGAGTACACAACATCAGTCATTGGCTTCATCAATAATTGCATCGATGACGTCGTCCCCACAGTGACCGTACGTACATACCCCAACCAGAAGCCATATATTGCAGGCAACATCTGCACTGAGCTAACGGCTAGAGCTGCTGCTTTCAAGGAGCGGGACTCTAACCCGGAAGCTTATAAGAAATCCCGCTATGCCCTCTTACGAACCATCAAACAGGCAAAGCACCAATACAGGACTAAGATCGAATCGTACTACATTGGCTCTGACGCTTGTCGGATGTGGCAGGGCTTGCAATCCATTACAGACTACAAAGGGAAGCACAGCCGAGAGCTGCCCAATGACACGAGCCTACAAGACGAGCTAAACTACTTCTATGATCGCTTCGAGGCAAATAACACTGAAACATGCATGAGAGCATCAGCTGTTCCAGAAGACTGTGATCACGCTCTCTGCAGCCGATGTGATTAAGACCTTTAAACAGGTCAACATTCACAAGACAGATTCACAAGACAGACAGATTACCGGGACGTGTAATGTGAGCATGCGCTGACCAACTGGCATGTGTCTTCATTGACATTTTCAACCTCTTCCTGTCCGAGTCTGTAATACCAACATGTTTTAAGCAGACCACCATAGTCCCTGTGCCCAAGAACACCAAGGTAACCTGCCTAAATGACTACTGACCCTTAGCACTTACGTCTGTAGCCATGAAGTGCTTTGAAAGGCTGGTCATGGCTCACATCAATACCATTATCCCAGAAACCCTAGACCCACTCCAATTTGCATACCGCCCCATAGGAACACCTATGTGAGAATACTATTCATTGACTACAGCTCAGCATTCAACACCATAGTGCCCCCAAAGCTCATCAATAAGCTAAGGACCCTGGCACTAAACACCTCCCTCTGCAACTGGATCCTAGACTTCATGACGGGCCACCCCCAGGTGGTAAGGGTAGGTAACACAGGGGCCCCTACGGGGTGCGTGCTCAGTCCCCTCCTGTACTCCTTGTTCACTCATGACTGCACTGCCAGGCTTCGACTCCAGCACCATCATAAAGCTTGCCGATGACACAATAGTGGTAGGCCCGATCACCAACGACGAGGCAGCCTATAGGGAGGAGTTCAGAGACCTGGCCGTGTGGTGCCAGGACAACAACCTCTCCCTCAACGTGATCAAGACAAAGGAGAGGATTGTGGACTACAGGAAAAAGAGGACCGAGCACGCCCCCATTCTCATCGACGGGGATGTAGTGGAGCAGGTTGAGAGCTTCAAGTTCCTTGGTGTCCACATCAACAACAAACTAACATGGTACAAGCACACCAAGAGAGTCGTGTAGCTACCTCATTTACCTTGTACCCGTGCACATTGACTCGGTACTGGTATTCCCTGTAGCCATGTTATTTTTCACTGTGAATTTGTTCCTCGTCACTATTTCCTTTTTTTTTTATCTTTAACTTCATTGTTGGAAAAGGACCCATAAGTAAGCATTTCACTGTTAGTCTACACCTGTTGTTTACAAAGCATTTAACAAATAAAATTGTGTTATGTGTTCCGTACCAGGGTTCTGATCAAGAAAAACTTGTCCAATACAAATTCTTATTTTTGCTTTTTATAAAAATAATTGTATGATGATTCACATAGGCTGCCTGCAATACATTCATTCCACTCTGGTGAATCTTCTATTGTTGGTTGCTCCTGGATATTGTGTTGTTGTGTAGTGGTACAGTGGAGAGACAGACACTTGTAATACTCAAAGTTCAAATAACCAATGTGATTGATGTTGCTCCATACAGCGAGAGGGATTAATTCTAGTGTTTGAAATATCTAGAATCATTACAAAACACAGAACACAGGACCAAGCATGGCATTGGATTTAATTAACCAATGTTTAAATGTACAGACAATTTGACAAAATAATGTAAAAGATATTGTAAAAATAGATTCCTTTGCTTGTCCTGCCTTGTGCTTAGTTGATTATTTCTGCACTATGCCCACCCTGCTTTCAAGACTGAGGTTTGTGTAAAGCATTATCATAGTTAATTGTCTCCCCCACATAAGGGGACTACAGTAGGAAGTAAAGCAACATCTATTTGGCCCATTCTTCTTGTGATGGTAGAAGTGTTATTGCAGCTACACTAAGACTCTGCTTTTAAACCCCATAATAACCCTTAATACCTGGAATTTAAAAAGCCATTCAAACAGATAACACTGCAATACTGAGACATTAAAATGCCACCTAAGAGTAATTGGCTCTGTTGCTAAGCAGTTATGGTATAGGTACTTAATGAGCACATTCTAAGGGTTGGATGGATTCAAGACTTCAACCAAAGGTATCATGACTTTAACTTCTTAGGGAGCAGCGCACGAGGTGACTGTTTTGGAGAGCCTGGCGTGCCCAAAGTAAAATGCCTCCCATTCAGGCCCAGAAAATAGGATATGCACATATTTAGTACCATTGAATAGGAAACACTCTGCTATCCTCAAACAATCAAATGTTGTGCTTTCGCCGTAAAGCCTTTTTGAAATCTGACAGTGCTGTGATATTGCCAAGAAGCAGAGCTTTTGATGACTATGAAACACTTGTATATTGATGCATGTTTAATAATTCAACTTTTGGATTTTGAATTTGGCGCCTTGCATTTCACCTGGTAATGTCGGGTGTGGGGCGCTAGCGCCCCAGCGCACCTTGCTGCTCCTTAAGAAGTTAAAGGCTCAGTGTTTTATATACATTTCCACACTACGAGGTTAAAATACAACTTTGAAAATGATAATGCCCTTTTAGTGTAAGAGCGGTTTGAAAAGACCACCTGAAATTTCAGCCTCTTTTGGTGGGATGGAGTTTTGGCCTGCCTGTTGACATCACCAGGCGGTAAATTAGTTTATAGACCAAGAAGAAAGAGTTCCAAACCTCTCTGCCAATAACAGCTAGTGTAAGACCACTCCCAAACAGTCCTAGCAAAATTCTTGCTTGTGAAATTGCTCTTTGCTAAGAAGCTATTTTTGTTTATTTTTGACCATTTTTAAAACAATCACAGTTAGGTACTTAATTGTTACCCAGAAATGATTTGCTAGAGATAAAAATGGCTGCATTGGACCTGTAATACTATGAATACTGAGACGAATACAAGTATAGGTCCACATTGGAACCTAGAGTTAAAGTCAAGTATAGGTCCACATTGGAACCTAGAGTTAAGCTCTTATATGCACATCCTAGGTTGCTCTAGCTGACTTTTCCTCACCAGATGACCAAACAGGAAATAAGTATATATTTTTTTACTTCACAGTCAAAGTCTGTCTCAAATGATACCCTATATAGTACACTACAAACAGTGCACAAAATAGGAAATAGGGTGTAATTTGAGTACCATTCATCACATTTCAGTCTTTTCATAAGTCACTTTGTCTGCCAGCATAGTTCACTTCACAGTGTAGTTGCTTGGTTGGTGTCGGCTCTACCGTTTGCGGACCTTAGTCGAACCTGGGTTGAAATTAGCACCAGGAGCATACTATAAATATTTGAAAGAAAACATCCTATTTTCGACCCATGTCTGGTACTCTAGTTCTAAGCTGGTTCTCTGCCCGTCCCCAGTGTCTATGCCTTGCTCTTCTTCTGCAGCCGGGTCCTGGTTGGTTCTGTGAGGACCAGAGGCTCCTGGACCACCATGGCAGGGTACTTCCTCCCCAACATCTCCACCTCCACCTTCTGCCCTACAGAACACAGCTCCACTGGCAGGTAGGCAAACGCCAGGCTCTGCTGGGTGGTGTAGCTGTAGGCCCCAGATGTAGTGTTACCAACCACCTAGGAGAGATAGAGAAGGTTGCAGGAAGGCAAATGTTAAGTGGAAGTGTAAGCCTCTAATGTTGTGTTGCCTCTATACCACATGACACACACTGTCACGTCCTGGCCATAGATAGCCCTTTTGGCTGCTCTATGGTGGTTTCGGTCAGGACGTGAGCAGGGGTGGTTTTTTGTTCTATGTTTTTATTTCTAGGTTTGGTTTGTGGATGGTTCCCAATTAGAGGCAGCTGAGTGTCGTTACCTCTAATTGGGGACCATATATATGTTTGTTCTTTTCCCCACTTGCGGTGTGGGTCATTGTTGTTTTTGTGTGAGCACCTGTATGTGCTACACGTTCCTCACGGTCGGTTTGTTTTCACCAGTTACGTATAAATAAATTATGTATACTGGATACCTCGCTGCACCTTGGTCCGTTCTTCATGACGATCGTGACAGAATGACCCACCACGAAAGGACCAAGCAGCATGGCCAGGAGGAGTCCTGGACATGGGAGGAGATCCTGGACGGGAAGGGACCCGGGGAGGCAGGCGGGGGAATACCGCCGTCCGAAGGAGGAGCTGGAGGCAGCTAAGAAGGAGCGGCGCTTCTACGAACAAAAATATGCGGGAACACGGCTGGCCTTTAAGCCCGAGAGGCAGCCCCAAAAACTATTTGGGGGCACACGGGGAGTTTGGCTGGACCAGGTTGGAGACCTGGGCCAGCTCCCCGTGCTTACCAGAGGGAGCAGCGCACTGGTAGGGCCCGTGTGAGGCGGCAACGCACGGTGTTGCCAGTGCGTGTTCACAGCCTGGTGCGCGACATGCCAGCTTCCCGCATCGTTTTTGCGAGTAGGAGTGTTCAGCCTGGGAGGAGTATGCCGGCTCAGCGCTCTTGGCCTCCAGTACGCCTCCTCGGACCAGGATATCCTGCGCCGGCTCTGCGTACTGTGTCTCCGGTGCGTCTCCACAGCCCGGCACGCCCTGTGCCAGCGCCCGCAGGTGCAGAGCGGAGTTATCCATTCAGCCAGGACGGGTTGTGCAGGCTGTACGCCGGAGACCTCCAGTGCGTCTTCACGGCCCAGTGTATCCTGCCCCTGTTCCACGCTCCCGGATCCCTGTGCGTGTGGTGAGCTCAGCATGCACTGTCCCACGCTCCAGGATCCCTGTGCGTGTTGTGAGCCCAGCATGCACTGTCCCATGCTCAAGGATCCCTGTGCGTGTTGTGAGCCCAGCATGCACTGTCCCACGCTCCAGGATTCCTGTGCGCGTTGTGCGCTCGAGCCCGGCACGCCTGTGCCCGCTTCCACGCACCAGGCCCCCTGTGCGCATCCAGAGCCCGGCGAGGCCTGTCCCTGCTCCACGCATCAGGTCCCCTGTGCGCCTTCAGAGCCCGGCACGTCCTGCCCCTGCTCCACGCACCAGGTCCCCTGTGCGCCTTCAGAACCCGTCGAGGCCCGTTCCTGCTCCACGCACCAGGCCCCCTGTGAGCCTTCAGAGCCCGGCACGTCCTGCCCCTGCTCCACGCACCAGGTCCCCTGTGCGCCTTCAGAGCCCGGCGAGGCCCGTTCCTGCTCCACGCACCAGGCTCCCTGTGCGTCTTCAGGGCCCAGCATGCACTGTCCCTGTGTGCGGCGTGAGCCCAGTACGGCCGGTTCCTGCTCCTCGCACCAGAGTTTCAGTGCGCGTCGAGGGCCCGGCTCGTCCTGCCACTGTGCCCAGTCCGGGGCCCGCAACGAGGGTCCCCAGTCCGGGGCCCGCAACGAGGGTCCCCAGTCCGGGGCCCGCAACGAGGGTCCCCAGTCCGGGGCCCGCAACGAGGGTGCACAGTCCGGGGCCCGCAACGAGGGTGCACAGTCCGGGGCCCGCAACGAGGGTGCACAGTCCCCCGCACCGGAGCCGCCGCCTAAGGCGAGGACCCACCCGAGAGACCCCTCCCAGTGACTTTTTGGGCGCGGTCGGAGTCCGCACCTTTGGGGGGGGGGTACTGTCACATCCTGGCCATAGATAGAGCAGCCAAAAGGGCTATGGTGGTTTTGGTCAGGACGTGAGCAGGGGTGTTTTTTTGTTCTATGTTTTTAGTTCTAGGTTTGGTTTGTGGATGGTTCCCAATTAGAGGCAGCTGAGTGTCGTTAGCTCTAATTGGAGACCATATATATGTTTGTTCTTTTCCCCACTTGCGGTGTGGGTCATTGTTGTTTTTGTGTGAGCACCTGTATGTGCTACACGTTCGTCACGGTTGGTTTGTTTTCACCAGTTACGTATAAATAAATTATGTATACTGGATACCTCGCTGCACCTTGGTCCGTTCTTCACGACGATCGTGACACACACACACACACACCTTAACCCCAAACCTAACCCCTAATCCTAACCTTAACCCCAAACCTTTAAGCCTAAAATGGCATTTTAACAAATACACAGAACTCTGTTACTACTACAAAATCAAATGCATTTTATTTGTCAAATGCTTTGTAAACAACAGGTGTAGACTAACAGTAAAATTGTTTTCTTACCTTGTCAGAACATTCTGGTGACTTGTCAGGACACTGTAGTCCGGATAAGGTAGGAAAACATGCGCGCGCACACACAAACACACCTCACCTTGCCATTGAGCCAGATGGTCTCGTTGCCCTCTGGGTCAACATCATCCGTATCCATGGTGATGTATGACAGCTTCCTCTTCAGACCTTTAGCTTTGATTTCCTGCAGCGCTGCCTTACCGATGAAGTCTGCATGCTGGAGACAGACAGGGAGAGATGTTAGAGTGTTGGTATTTGTGCTTTATTTCTAAATAACATAAATAACCCAAAAAAGAATACAGGAGTGTAGGAGAAAATGTTAACTAAGTATACGTTAGTATACTGGCCACAATTTCATAACATCTAAAAATAAGCTACATGTTTGAATATGACACCTCCATTTGAACACACATGGTGGTTGACTGGTGAAACAGCAGTAGCTAGTAACAATGTCTACCTTGTTGAGTTTGATGAAGTAGTCCAGACCAGCTTCCAGAGGGTTGGTGTCACAGTTCATCTGATGAGACAAAAACATCAGTCCAACATCCTCAAACAACTTAAAAAGGTATAGGTGTGTGTGCGTACCTCTGCGCCCCAGCCTCTGAAGCCTTTCTCCAGTCGTAGTGATGCCATGGCGTAGGTACCAAAGTTGTCAATGCCCTCGTCCTCTCCTGCTGCCATGATAGCCTGGTACACCGCTGCCATGTCCTTCTGAGGAATGTACAGCTCCCAGCCCAACTCACCTGAAACACACACACACAGTTAGTTAGTTAGTTGAGCTGTACATGCACTCACATGCCACACATACTCTGAAAAATTTTTAAGCACACAAACACACGCACACCTGTGTAGGAGATCCTGATAGCTCTGAGGTTGATGCCACCCAGTTGAATGGGTTTGCAGTGGAGGAACTTAAAGCTTGCGTCGCTCATGTCCTCCTGGGTGAGTTTCTGTAGAACGTCTCTAGCTTTTGGTCCAGCCACACCCAACACCCCAATGTCCTCTGTCACGTTAGAAATGTCTACATCATACGCCCCCTCTGCTGCCTCTTTCTCTATCCACCTGGGGTTAGGGAGGGACCCATAGGGTTATATTTACAACTTCAAGGAACTCAAAAGGAAACAAAACACAAAATGTTGATACAACTAATCAAAGTCTTCAATATGAACTTTGATTAGTTGAATCAGGTATATTAGTGCAGGGCTGGAGCAAAACCCTGCACACACATGGCCTTTGGTGGAAAAGATAGGTCACCACTAGGGGGTGATATACAACACCAGCAGACTGTCTCAAGGTGTATGAGAGACCGAGAGCTGAATGAATAGGTAGAATAGAGATTCATTTGTTTTTAATGTGCCGTTTGCCTATTGGAGCAGAGAGAGGGGCTGTTAAAGTAGCAGCTGCTGTAACTACCAGTGTTTCTAAGTGGGTTAGAATAATGTTATTTAATGTATTACTGAATAATGTTATATGGGACTGCTTGACTCTACACCTTGTTTGCTGGCCTGGGCTGCTTAGAGTCTGTCTGCCTGCGTTACCTGAGGTCGTGCAGCTCTGATCCAGATCCTGTGATGAGGAGGAACTCTCCAGGTGTGAGCTGGGTAATGGTGACCTCAGCGTAGACTCTCCCAGTGGGGGTCAACATGTGGCTGATGTTAGTCAGGCCCACCTGACAGGGGAGAGAGTGAAACATAAATCTCTAACTGAGCAGCAAACGGAACACTGCCACCTGTTGGCAATAGTGAGTTATATAGGGACTTATACAGTGGAGCAATGAGCGGACGATGAGAGTGAGTGAGTTTTGCCTGGTGCGATGCAGTGATACATTTAGTCCCTCTCGTTTTGGGCCTAGCGTTGGTGAGATACAGTAAGATGCAATATAAAAGCACAGTCAGTTTTGTATAGCATAGTTGTTATACATATACAGTGAGTTGTAATACAGTGAGTAGTTGTGTATAGTGTTATCCTTACCTTGGGCATAGTGTTGGCGAACAGTCTGTCCAGCAGTTTCTGAGAATCTTTCCCTTTAACCATGAACTTGCCGAAGGGTGTCAGGTCAACGACCCCAACCTTCTCCATCACCAGCTTACACTCCCTCCCCACTGGACCGAACCAGTTGGTACGCCTGAAACTGGGTCTGGGGAGTAAAGACAGAGACACTTGTGAGTTAGTTTCTTGGTTTATGATGACAAAGTACTGGCTGAGACAGACTTGCACAGTTGTGAAAAGGAGTTGAAAAGATTTGGATCCTCAAAGTTATACAGCTGCACCACCGAGAGCATCTTGACTGGCTGCATCACCGCATGGTACAGCAAATGCACCGCCCTCGACCGCTACAGAGGATGGTGCGGACAACCCAGTACATCACTGGGGCAGAGCTCCCTGCCATCCGGGACCTCTATATCGGGCAGTCTCAGAGGAAGGCCCAAAAATTGACAAAGACTCCAGCCACCCAAGCCATAGACTATTCTATAGCATTTTTATTTAACTAGGCAAGTCAGTTAAGAACAAATTCTTATTTACAATGACGGCCTAGGAACAGTGGGTTAACTGCCTTGTTCAGGGGCAGAACGACAGATTTTTTTTTACCTTGTCAGCTTGGGGATTCAATCTAGCAACCTTTCGGTTACTGGCCCAATGCTCTAACCACTAGGCTACCTGCCACCCCGTCATGAAGGCAAAAGGGTGGCTACTTTGAAGAATCTCAAATATATTTTGATTTGTTTAGCAATTTTGGGTTACTACATGATTCCATATGTGTTATTTCATAGTTTGGATGTCTTCATTATTATTCTACAATGTAGAAAATTGTCAAAATAAAGAAAAACCCTGGTATGAGTGGGTGTGTCTAAACTTTTGACTGGTACTGTACACACACACACACAAAGTATGTGAACACCTCTCGTCGAACATCTAATTCCAAAGGTGTTCGATGGGGTTGAGGTCAGGGCTCTATGCAGGCCAATCAAGTTCTTCCACACCGATCTCGACAAACCATTCCTGTATGGACCTTGCTTTGTGCACTGGGGCATTGTCATGCTGAAACAGGAAAGGGCCTTCCCCAAACTGTTGCCAGTTTGTTGGAAGCACAGAATCGTGTACAATGTCATTTTATGCTGTATCGTTAAGATTTCCCTTCACTAGAACTAGGGGACTTGCCCGAACCATGAAAAACAGCCCCAAACCATTATTCATCCTCCACCAAACTTTACAGTTGGCACTACGCATTCAGGCAGGTAGCGTTCTCCTGGCATCCGCCAAACACAGATTTGTTTGTCGGACTGCCAGATGGTGAAGCGCGATTCATCATTCCAGAGAACGTGTTTCCGCTGCTCCAGAGTCCAATGGCGGCGAGCTTTACACCACTCCAGCTGACGCTTGGCATTGTGCATGGTGATCTTAAGCAACCTGTGAGTGTTGCAACTGAGGACAGACGATTTTACCACGCTACGTGCTTCTGCACGCGGAGGTCCCATTCTGTGAGCTTGTGTGGCCTACAACTTCGTTACAAAGACGTTTCCAATTCACAATAAAAGCACTTACAGTTGACAGGGGCCGATCTAGAAGGGTAGAAATTTTACAAACTGATTTGTTGCAAAGGTGGCATCCTATGATGGTGTCAGAATGAAAGTCAGTAAGTTTTTCAGTAAGGCCATTTGACTATGGTGATTGCATGGCTGTGTGCTTGATTTTATACACCTGTCAGAAACAGGTGTGGCTGAAATAGCCGAATCCACTAAGTTGAAGCTGTGTCCCCATACGCTTGTATATATAGTGTATTTATTGGGTAGAGTTGGTTGCCAGACTTATAAAATAACAGTCATACAAAGACATGGTGTTAGGAAGGAGACTATTCACTGCCAGTACTTACATAACATTGCATCACTGAGCCCTTATACAGTAGGTTTTATAGTTTTACATATGGAAAACTATTTTCATATACCACGGGCATAATTTCATAAAGAAATCCCACAAAAATCACTCAGTCAGCCACTGGTGGGTGGCCAAGTGGAAGCTCACCCTGGGTTTGAGTTGGCCTACAATCTTAAACCTGAGTTTAAACGGGCCAACTGGAACCTAATCTTAGGTTTGATCTCCAAAACACATGATGAGGATGAAGTCGGACTAATATTATCAGTCTATAAGGGTATTGAACATTAGCTACACAGGATTTATTTCCCAAGGAATTACATGTAAATAAACGTGTTTTGATGTTCTCTCTAAATGGTTCTATTGTGCTGGCTAGAGTAACTGTTACATAATGCCATTTTACAGTCGGTGAGCTCACCTCTGTAAGAGCCTATCCTAACCTCCCCCCCCTTCCATCCCCCCCAAAAAGGAACACCAAGTCCTTAAACATTCTAAGACACACTCAGCTGCACCAGGACGAAACCACACTGCTGTCATGTGTCCAATTTTTTTTTTTCTTTTAATTACATCAAAGCATAAACATGATACAAAATGTATTTATATGAATGCTATAAGTACAGAAATGGTTTGCTCTGTGGGAAATTAATGTCCTACTAGGTCAGTGACAATTGCGTGGAGTTGAGTTTGTGACAGCAACTATGTGAGATTATTACAGTATTATAGACACCATGTCCTGGGATTTCCTATGATCTTCTATGTAGAGGAACCCCTTAACTTTAACAACTCTTGTATAGCTTGTGAGCATCAGAGCAAAACATGTTTAACGTGTGTTCATGAGAGTCTCATAGATAACTTTTAATAGTTTGTATCTCAAACTATTCCGACTCTACAGATGTTTTTGTAATGAGACCCGGGCCTGGCCCCTTCGGCATCCACCCTTGTCTCACAAACAACTAACTCAGCCCCAGTTAATCACACAGACTAATGGTTGGTATCTGCGGATGCAGACGAAATAGACAAATCCAAATGGTATGACTCTGTAGCTCAAACTCACAATGTATAAAAGGGGTTTCAAGTCCTCAATCACGCCGGCGTTATAGTGGGATTCATTGGGTTAACGCTCAGTGTATTGTCATATTTGTACTGATTGATTGACTGGTTTAGTATCTTACTTGTAACCGGCATTGTCTTCAGGCTTATAGAACCAGTGAGGCTGTTCCCAGCCTGTGTGGAACCCCATGGAAGCTTTTCCCTTTAGCAGCTCATACACACCACTGGTCCTGTTGGTCGGACGGCCCGCAAAACGCTCCTCTTTAGGGTAGCCCACTGAGAGAGGGGTAAGGAGAGGGAGAGCAGACAGTGGGGGGATAAAGAGAGAAGGCGAGTGAGAGAGGAAGGAATGTAGGCACACATTGGCTGCTACTGTAGGCTGAACGATAGAACAGCTATGTCCATGTTAAAATGTTCTGGGATGCATTTTATCCATTGCTTTTGATGGTAGACCACTCTCGTAGGCCTACATTATGATCAAATAGCCATGTAGCCTACTTGACCCCTGTTAAAACAAACTTAAAGCGGGTACAGCCTCAGTGTTCACAATAAACACACTGGAAGTTGCACGGGATTTTCACAACCTTCAGGTTTGTGCATAGCAGACCTGAAAATTTGCTCAGTGATGAAAAACATTTGAGGGAACATTGGTAGTGACTACTCACCCATGTTGTTGAATCCATAGGACTCTCTGGCTTTGGAACACATGTAGGGTACCGTGGTCCATTTTCCATACCGGTTGGGGTCACACTCAATGAGATCATAAGGGGGTTCCCCTGTCACAATCCAATCACTGAGGAACTTCCCAATGCCACCGGCGTGGATCACTCCATACCTGGGACACACACAGACCCTGAAGTATGCACTTAAGCTACAACCTCCTACTCCCTGTCAATCAAACATAACAATAGGGAAGATGCTTATAACTTTCACACTACACCATCCAGTCATATTGATTTCAGCATCCACCCGACCCCATCCCTCACACACACACACACACACACACTCCCACAAACACTCCCACTCCCGCTTACCCGAAGCCGATAGCGGTCCAGTAGTTGCGTGCTCCCTGGTGCGGTCCAACCATAGGAAGGAGGTCAGGAGTGTAGGTGATTGGTCCAGACACAATGTTAATGATGTCAGCATTCTTCAGCACAGGCACCATCTCCATGGCCATCTCTACGTGGTCCATGATACGGTCCAGGTCTGACTCAAACAACTCCTTACCAAAACCTGTTCAACACACACACAGACAGAGAGCGTACAACTGAGGTTAGGCATAGAGAGCGAGGGCGAAAGAGAGGGTGAGAGAGCGAGAGAGAGATCAGCAGACAGACCTGGTGGTACGCCCTCTCTAACCCAGGAGTCCTGCAGCACCATCTTCTCCTCTCTCTCGTAGGGTCCAAACAGCAGTCCATCTCTCTCCTGTCTGAGGTAGTAGGAACCCTCCAGGTCCCTGATCACTGGCAGCTCTGCCTTAAGGGCCTTCACCTAGACACAACAAAACACAAAATGTATTAAACAAATCAAATCAAACGCTGTTAAACATCACAACACATTTACTGTGAAATATGCACAATGAAGGATAGTTAATACATTAAAATGTAATTAAATTAGTACCTCAGGCACCGTTGCCGTGACAACATACTGGTGATGGACAGGAATAGTTGGGTGCTCAAAGCCAATCTGCTGGCCAACTTCCCGGGCCCAGAAACCTGTTGACCAATCAAAGATTAGTAATGAGTTCATGGTCTGCAAAGGCGTATTGAGGAGTTTGAGACCAGGAAGCAGTTAACACACAGACAGTAGGGAGAAAGACACCACCAGGGTGTAAACAGCCATCCCTGAACCGCTCAAGTCTCCACCATAAGGAAAGCAAAACAAGGTTAAGAATAGAACCTCACACACACGTACACTCTCTGCCCTCTACCAATCAGCAATCACTTCTTGAGACCAAAAAACACTGTAAAGCCAACTGGGTCCCACAGTGGATTGTAAATGGATAATGACAAATGTAGGCATGTGTATGTGTGTCTAAGGGTTGTCTTGAGCAGAAAATGGCAGTAAAATATTGGAATCCTATATGCAGAGTGTATAAACTGGCAGCTAAGAAGTGCTCTATACCACTCAGATATGGGCTGTGTTCAGAATTGTACCCTATTCCCTATATAGTCCACTACTTTAGCCAAGAACCATGGGTCTCTGGCCAAAGTAGTGTACTATATAGAGAATAGGATGCCATTTCAGATTGAGACCTGCTATATTACACGAACAGAGTTAGCTGTCTGAATATGGCTCCAACACTATGGCTCCACCATAGAGATCCTATTAAATTACTCAAATGTTTTATCTTTATTCTAATTCCTAATTCTAAGGGCTCCACATCTTAAGACATAGATAGGACAGGGGTTCCCAAATGGTGTGCAAAGAAAATGTTGCAGTTTTAAAGCAAATGCTCTTGGATTTCTATATACGTTTTGCAATGTCTAATGTATATTCATGTGATATTTGAGTGAAAAAAAAATGACACCAATATCTATGAGCTAAAAAACCTAAATAGAAAAACATTAGCTGACATGGGCTAGTTGATCTGGACATTTCTGACAAGTTATAAATAGCTCCAAGTTATGCAATGACTACCATGACAAGAGGAACCGATGATGCACTACCCAATTTCGAAACTGCACCTTGTGCATTCTACTATTACAACTTTCAAGAGTAAGTTTAAAGCATTACCGACGTTCCCAAAGCCTTTCTTGGGAGCCTCTCTGGCGCCCTGCTAATTAGCTTCCCCACAGAAATACTGGCACAAACGTGAATGTTTCCTACCCCATAACATTCTGAAAGAGGAAAGAAACTGACCAGTCAGCCACTAGATTCACAAGGTAATGGATACACCCCTTAAATAAAAACACTCACGCACTACCTGTACTATTGCTTGACCACGACAAGCGCAAAACAGTAAATTCATATTGCTTTTATATATATTTATCCATACACTACACCACATAGCTTTAATAAGAGACATCCATAAAACTGTACACATAAAATAATAATTTATGGCATAACCTCTGTGTACAGTAAACTGACTACTAACCAGTATTCATGGGTTGCATGTTTCGACACAATCTTGTTTTGAACGTTAGTTTTGGACTGATTCATCAACAGCATTCTACTCAAATGCATTGTAAATGAGTGTTGATAAAGATTTTATCAAAGGTGCATTACAGTGGCTTGGAACTACAATGACCAATCAAAAAAAGGAAAAATTATTAGTAGGAAAAGCATGTCATTGTGATGTCACCAGATTGACATTAGATAGCTAAGATTGAGGGGAGGACATCAGATTTTAGCTAGCTATCATTAGCATTGCTAGCTATTTTTGACAAACTTTGCTAGCTAATAACATTGCAATTTGTCTAAAGTCAATATGATGACATAATAATAGAGGGCGGCTAGAGAACTTTCATAATAATGTCATACCGCGACCTATGAAATGGAAGACTGTTGCTACTGGTCCCTAGCCAGACAAACATAATGACTTGTGGGGCGAAAGTCCAACATGTGTCAACTGCGCTCTTTCTCTCTATACACACACACAGACACACACCATGGCCCCTGCTGCCACCACAGCTGTTTGTCCCCACAGATTACTGACTGGTAATGGCTTGCCGGAACTAGCTGTGACGGGGAACAAATGTCAGATTGCGTCAGAAGTCAACAACTGGGGTTATCTGCTGAGTTGCAACTGTTCCACACCAGACCCTGGCTCAAATACAGTGCATTCAGAAAGAATTCAGACCCTTTCACTTTTACCACATTTTGTTATGTTACAGCCTTATTCTAAAATAGATTCAATTTTTCCCCTCAACAATCTACACACAATACCCCATGAGGACAAAGCAAAAACTGTTTTTTAGAGATGTATTTATCTCTTTTTAGAGAGATAAAAAAAAATCTAAACTGAAATAATACATTTACATAAGTATTCAGACCCTTTACTCAGTACTTTGGCAGCGATTACAGCCTTGAGTCTTCTTGGGTATGACGCTACAAGCTTGGCACACCTGTATTTGGGGAGTTTCTCCCATTCTTCTCTGTAGATCCTCTCAGGCGCTATCAGGTTGGATGGGGAGCGTCACTGCACAGCTATTTTCAGGTCTTTCCAGAGATGTTAGATTGGGTTCAAGTCCGGGCTCTGGCTGGGCCACTCAAGGACATTCAGAGACTTGTCCCGAAGCCACTCCTGCGTTCTTGGCTGTGTCCTTAGGGTCGTTGTCCTGTTGGAAGGTGAACATTCGACCCAGTCTGAGGTCCTGAGAGATCTGGAGCAGATTTTTATCAAGGATCTCTCTGTACTTTGCTCCGTCCATCTTTCCCTTGATCCTGACTAGTCTCCCAGTCACCGCCGCTTAAAAACATCCGCACAGCATGATGCTGCCACCACCGTAGGGATGGTATTGGCCAGGTGCTAAGCGGTGCCTGGTTTCCTCCAGATGTGACGCTTGGCATTCAGGGCAAAGAGTTCAATCTTGGTTTCATCAGACAAGAGAATCTTGTTTCTCATGGTTTGAGAGTCCTTTAGGTGCCTTTTGGCAAACTCCAAGAGGGCGGTCATGTGCCTTTTACTGAGGAGTGGCTTCCGTCCAGCCACTCCACCATAAAGGCCTGATTGGTGGAGTGCTGAAGAGATGGGAGAACCTTCCAGAAGGACAACCATCTCCACCGAGGAACTCTGGAGCTCTGTCAGACTGACCATCGGGTTTTTGGTCACCTCCCTGACCAAGGCCCTTCTCTCCCAATTGCTCAGTTTGGCTGGGCGGCCAGCTCTAGGAAGAGTCTTGGTGGTTCCAAACTTCTTCCATGTAAGAATGATGAAGGCCACTGTGTTCTATGGGACCCTTCAATGCTGCATAAATTGTTTGGTACCCTGCCCCAGATCTGTGCCTCGACACAATCCTGTCTCAGTGCTCTACAGACAATTGCTGCGACCTCATGGCTTGGTTTTTGCTCTGACATGCACTGTCAACTGTGGGTATATAGACAGGTGAGTGCCTTTCCAAATCATGTCCAATCAATTGAATTTACCACAGGTGGAGTCCACGTTGTAGAAAAATCTCAAGGGTGATCAAACAGGATGCACCGTAGCTCAATTTCGAGTCTCATAGTAAAGGATCTGAATAATTATGCAAATAAGGTATTTGTTAAAAAAAAACAAAAACATTTGCAAACATTTCTAAAAACCTGTTTTTTCTTTGTCATTATTTTTTACCCATTTTAGAATAAGGCTGTAACGTAACAAAATGTGGAAATAGTCAAGGGGTCTGAATACTTTCGGAATGCACTGTACATAAATACTTGAACTACATGTAGGGTCTGATTTAATCGCTCATTTTAGATTCCACTTTATCTCTCTCAAATTGGGTCAGAGTTTGGCTGATTTTAACAACATCAGCTTTGTTTACATTTTCAAGCTCAGAGGGACTTACGTACTCTCTACTTTTAAAGGTTGCTTTCCCCAATGCTGTAGGATACAGCCAGTTGGGCCAGGGCAGAGCTTCTGGAGGAGTCAGTGTAGACAGCACACATGTTTACAAGCTCCCTGTAGCAGGACACACACAGGGCCATTCACAGACCCTACCAGGAATAACCTCTAATGAATGGAATCATTGGAAGTGATCCACTTCCAATGGGGCTTTGTGTCTGACACAGGCTCAGCCATGTCCAGAGTAAAACCTCCTCCACACCTAACTAACTAGTTAATTTCCCTCCCTTATATTTATGAGCACCAGTGATCAGAAACTATTTAGGTTCTGAAGGCCAGAGACTGACAAAGAATGTTTCTCTCGTTGAGACACTGTCCTTTCACTGGGGGTCTCAGTGTCCTGTGCACCTTTAGTAGGTCACAGGGCCAACATGGTGAAACCGATCCTTCAGGGGGAGACACATTCCAAGAACCACAACCCTTTACCTTACTCTGGGGGTTCTCATTGGTCAAGGTGCCAAACAGTGATGGGGTGTAGCATTATGAAGGTAGGGTTGGAGAAGGGGAGGTAGAGATGGAATGGGGTGAATGTGGGAGTGAAACAAGGGGGGGAGGAAAGGGGCAAGTTTGAGACAGTGGAAGGAGAGAGAGATGGAATAGGGTGAGTGTGGGACTATAATGTGTGTGTTACTTGTGTACTGTATTTGTGAGACATTCTACTACACTGTTGGAGCTACTGCAGAAACAAGAATTTCACTGCACCTGCTATAACGCCTGCAAAATATGTTGTCGCAATCAATAAACTTTGATTCGATGTTTTTATTTTATTATTATTTTTTAGAAGGTGGGAGGAATGGAATGGAGTGAGTGTGGGAGTAGAGGGAGGAAGCAATGAGAGACCGGTGTTTGTGAGGAACGCTACAGCAGTACTTCAGGATCTGCTTTCACATGGAGTTATTTCTGCAGGCTCCAGCAAGCATAAATCACATATCCTACCCTGCATGTCAAGGGGTGAAACCCCAAATCCCACCACACACACACCCACTAAAGGAGAGAGAGTAGTTTGACCTGAGGGTTAGAGAGATGTATTGTAATTAAATATATTAACTGCCCAATGATATGTATAGAGAGGGAGGCTTTGACGGAAGTGCTCTTTTTGGAATATGTTTTTTCTTCACAAAAGATCATGCTCCTCCTCCAGGGTTATTCCCACAAATATGAACAATGCTCACAAAATGTCCAAAACTCAACCACAAATCAGTGGGCCTATTCCAAAGTAGTATAATGAAGTTGAGAGATTTAACTCCTAAGTCAAGGAGTGAGTTTAAGGGGTGTAGTAGCTACTGTTTAGGAGTACAACCAAGGATGTTCTGATAAAAAACAGAAGCCCACAAAACCAAAACTGGACACCCAGATAGGCTGCAGGTTGTGTATGTGTGTGTGTCTGCAAAGTGCAAACACAGGAACTTAAACAATCCCCACACAAATGACACAAACTCCCACTACTGGTCCTGTATGTGCTGTACATGCACTGTGCTATTTTACTGGACCATATGGAGACAGTAGTCATTAATGCATTGGTCAAACACTATAAATCTAGTGTCCAGTGGGGTTCCAAACAACAGCAGCTTCAACGACAACATTTTAGATTAAATCCCTCAGCTGTGCTATGGGACGTTTCCATTGTCCCCTGACAAACTGACTTTCATTTGGCCCCAGCAGCTTAATGTGCAGCTATACATTTCTCTCTCCATGTTGATTGTATGCAAAGTGTAATGTATAGGACAAGGCTGTAAGGCTCTCACCAGCTGTGACTTATGTAATAACACACATCTATGGGCAGTATATCTGCAGATCCCCTATGGGAAGTGTTATATCTACCAAGCACTCATTATCCTCTGTAGCTCAGTTGGTAGGGCATGGTGTTTGCAGCGCCCGGATAGTATGTTCGATTCCTGGGACTACCCGTACATAAAATGTATGCACGCATGACTGTAAATGGCTTTTGGATAAAAGTGTCTGCTAAATGGCCTATACAGTTGAAGTCGGAAGTTTACATACACCTTAGCCAAATACATTTAACTTCAGTTTTTCACAATTCCTGACATTTAATCCTAGCAAACATTCCCTGTCTTAGGTCAGATAGGATCACCACTTTATTTTAAGAATGTGAAATGTCAGAATAATATCACAGAGAATGATTTATTTCAGCTTTTATTTATTTCATCACATTCCCAGTGGGTCAGAAGTTTACATACAGTGAGGGAAAAAAGTATTTGATCCCCTGCTGATTTTGTACGTTTGCCCACTGACAAAGAAATGATCAGTCTATAATTTTAATGGTAGGTTTATTTGAACAGTGAGAGACAGAATAACAACAAAAAAATCCAGAAAAACACGTGAAAAAATGTATAAATTGATTTGCATTTTAATGAGGGAAATAAGTATTTGACCCCCTCTCAATCAGAAAGATTTCTGGCTCCCAGGTGTCTTTTATACAGGTAACGAGCTGAGATTAGGAGCACACTCTTAAAGGGAGTGCTCCTAATCTCAGTTTGTTACCTGTATAAAAGACACCTGTCCACAGAAGCAATCAATCAATCAGATTCCAAACTCTCCACCATGGCCAAGACCAAAAAGCTCTCCAAGGACGTCAGGGACAAGATTGTAGACCTCCACAAAGCTGGAATGGGATACAAGACCATCGCCAAGCTGCTTGGTGAGAAGGTGACAACAGTTGGTGTGATTATTCGCAAATGGAAGAAACACAAAATAACTGTCAATCTCCCTCGGCCTGGGGCTCCATGCAAGATCTCACCTCGTGGAGTTGCAATGATCATGAGAACGGTGAGGAATCTGCCCAGAACTACACGGGAGGAACTTGTCAATGAGCTCAAGGCAGCTGGGACCATAGTCACCAAGAAAACAATTGGTAACACACTACGCCGTGAAGGACTGAAATCCTGCAGCGCCCGCAAGGTCCCCCTGCTCAAGAAAGCACATATACATGCCCGTCTGAAGTTTGCCAATGAACATTTGAATGATTCAGAGGACAACTGGGTGAAAGTGTTGTGGTCAGGTGAGACCAAAATGGAGCTCTTTGGCATCAACTCAACTCGCTGTGTTTGGAGGAGGAGGAATGCTGCCTTTGACCCCAAGAACACCAAACATGTTGGTGGAGGTGGAAACATCAAACATGGAGATGGAAACATTATGCTATGGGGTTGTTTTTCTGCTAAGGGGACAGGACAACTTCACAGCATCAAAGGGACGACGGACGGGGCCATGTACCGTCAAATCTTGGGTGAGAACCCCTCAGCCAGGGCATTGAAAATGGGTTGTGGATGGGTATTCCAGCATGACAATGACCCAAAACACACGGCCAAGGCAACAAAGGAGTGGCTCAAGAAGAAGCACATTAAGGTCCTGGAGTGGCCTAGCCAGTCTCCAGACCTTAATCCCATAGAAAAATCGGTGGAGGGAGCTGAAGGTTCGAGTTGCCAAACGTCAGCCTCGAAACCTTAATGACTTGGAGAAGATCTGCAAAGAGGAGTGGGACAAAATCCCTCCTGAGATGTGTGCAAACCTGGTGGCCAACTACAAGAAACGTCTGACCTCTGATTGCCAACAAGTGTTTTGCCACCAAGTACTAAGTCATGTTTTGCAGAGGGGTCAAATTCTTATTTCCCTCATTAAAATGCAAATCAATTTATAAAATTTTTCACATGCGTTTTTCTGGATTTTTTTGTTGTTATTCTGTCTCACTGTTCAAATAAACCTACCATTAAAATTATAGACTGATCATTTCTTTGTCTGTGGGCAAACGTACAAGATCAGCAGGGGATCAAATACTTTTTTCCCCTCACAGTAAATATTATAGTCAAATTCATCCAGTCTACCAAAAGAAAACATATGTTTTTTTTGCCTGACTGGACAATGTTGTAGCTGTTGTGAATAAACTACATATCAAGCACTAGACAACATTTTGGTAGTTACAGGCAGCCTAGGGGTTAAGAGCGTTGGGCCAGTAACTGAAATGTTGCTGGGTTGAATCCCCAAGCAGACTAGGTGAGGGACTTTACCCCAATAACTCTGGATAAGAGCATCTGCTAAATGACTTAAATGTAGTTACAGCTTGTTACATTACGCAAACTGAGGAAATTAAGTTGAGTTGACAAAACATGAGTAAAATTCTAAGACTGTTATTCAAAGATGACTTGCCTATGTTTTTTTATTGTAATAAAACTTTCTCCCCATTTTTCTCCCCAATTGGTAGTTACAGTCTTGTCTCATCGCTGCAACTCCCGTACGGCCTCGGGAGAGGCGAAGGTTGAGAGCCATGCTTCCTCCGAAACACAACCCTGCCAAGCCGCACTGCTTCTTGACACACTGCTCGCTTAACCCGGAAGCCACCCGCAGCCGGCTGCAACACAGCCCGGAATCGAACCCGGATCTGTAGTGACGCCTCAAGCCCTGCAGTGCCTTAGACCGCTGCGCCACTCGGGAGGCCCAGTCAGCTACGGTTTGACGGTACATAGGTGATGTTAACACTAGGTTGTCAAATGAGTGGACCCAAACTGCAAATTCATGAACTTAAGAAAACATCAAAGTTTGCAGAGAAAAGGCACATGGAAACCCAAGCTTCACTAAGGAATCAGAAAAGGTTTGTTCTTCAACATTAAAAAAAATCTGTCAGCAAAGTGTTAAACATCTACTGAAGAGGCGTCCTTCAGCTGCTGCTCTGTGATTGGCTAAAACCTGAATGGTTGGCCTGTTTGGATAAGCTGATGAGGGAACGGAGGGCCAGGGGCCACAATATTAATGGGTTTAGCAAAGCTAGAGCAAAGCAAAGTAAACCTACAGCGTGCCCTCCTCCTCCTCCTTCAGGGACCCATAAACGACGGAGAGAGCAAACTTCAGGCAGCTGCAAAATGAATCAGTTATGCAAGGAGGTATGATAGTGGTGACACAACCTTGCCAACTAAATCCTCCCAGAACTGGTATGACCCGGTTCAAACCATGTGACCCTGCTTCCCCTGAACTCAGAATGCTGTGTATATGGTCAAATGTCCCTAAGATAGCAGCCTTGGAATAAGAGCAGTTCAGACAAGAGCCAGAAAGACTGAAAGAGGCTCAGCACTGGACCAAATCACTACAACTGAACTCACCCCTAAAGTAATTAGGTTCATCAACTTCTTTCTCCTCAGGGCTGGGGTCCTAAGATCTCATTTGTCTGTGCCGAGTGTGCTCTTTACTGTAGTCTATACCCAATACTACTTTTACTACGGTCATCTCTCTTTCGTCTGTCTACAAGAAGTAAAAAAAAAAACTACACAGCCAGAGGCTGAACTGAAAACGCGTTAATGAGGGGAGACTGGTTTGATTGTCTTGAGAGACATGGGGTCCTGCATTTTAACCAACCCAAACTGGTAAACCAGGTCTGTGGGCTTCGTTTCTGACAACCTGGAGAGGAGCGAGAGGTGTTAACTTCCCCAGCTCACCCACCCAGACTGGTCTGTGTTATACAAACAATCTGACTCACCCAAACTCGTTTAGAAAAATCTTCAACTGAAGTTGTTGTTCAAGCCTTTTGGCCAGCTCTGGTCATAGTTTCTCAATGTTTGCCAGTGAGATTTCAATCTGACCCAAGAGCTGTGAATAACAGGACTGTGTTGCTGAATGGACAAACTGCTTGAGTCAGTTCTAAACATTCTAAACTCATCTATAGCCCTAAATGACCTCTACATGCTGATATATCTACAAGATACTACAGTACATGATGCAATGTATTGATACAATTGATCTAGAAGTCAACAATCAATGCATGTTCTGTAGTATAGTCACTAATGTTAGTTTGTACATACAAACTTGTGCGAGGAGCAATCAATAATGATTTGCAGCACAAACACACTCGGCACAATAACATAGAGCCTGGACCCAACTACATCAACTCTCATATGGCTCTCTGGCAGACCAAGTTCTAGCAAGAAGCTAAGCCTCCTAGTTTGCTACAGGTTCTTGTTTCTATTCTCCATGTATGCAGCAAGAAGTACATGTTGTGCATATATGCCTGCATGCTTGTATTTGTACATGTATTTGTACGTACCAGCCATTACAATGAGCCTGTCCACAGATTCTGCCCTCCTCTAGCCTCCATTGGGGTTTACATAGAGACAGATATTTTGCCACTGACAAATATTCGATCACTGACCTGTGGCATTGACTATGCGGTTAGCTCTGATGGTCCCGTGTGTGGGGTCTGGACATCCCACTTCCCATCACTGGTAGGTGTGAGGCCAGAGACCAGGGCTGGGTTGTAGATCTGGGCTCCATACATTCGGGCCCCAGCAGCCAGGGCCATGGTTAGGGAGTAGGGGTCAATATGGCCATCTCCTGGGTTATATAGACCCGCTAGCACCTGGGGGAGGTGGATATAAAGTGTTACTGTCATGTCGTTGTCTACTGGTTCAAACAAACGTTCTTGGTCAAAGACAACTTTAAAGATACATTATGGAGGTTTAGTTTCCCCTCAAGAGCCTCCGCAGAGGGAAAAGTTGTGTAAAGCCTCTTTAAAATCGTTAGAGTATATCCACTAGGCTCTTAAGTCATGACATGAAACAGATCACAATGATGTCTATTAGCCTGGTCCCAGATCTGTTTGTGCTGTCTTGCCAACTCCTATGGGCATTGTCATACCAATGACCAATGGAGTTGGCAAGACAGTGCAAACAAATCTGGGACCCAGGCTACATGTCTATGGTGCATGAGAAAGCGTTCCTCCGGTCCAGACCAGAACAATAGATAGAGCCATGGTTGTAGATCAGTGGTGGCTGGTGGCACTTTAAATGGAGAGGACAGGTTCATAGAAATGGCTGGAACGGAATAAATGGAATGGTATCAAACACTTGGTTTTCCATGTGTTTGGTACCATTCCATTAACTCCATTCCATCCATCACTATGAGCCATCCTCGCCTCACTAGCCTCCTCTGACAGATATAGATCTCTTTGGTTAAGGTCCAGACCTTGTCCATGTTGAGCAGGGGGAAGAGCTCCTTGATCTTCTCAGGGGTGATGAGCCACTGGGGTGTGGGGTGCCAGTGGGTTCTTGCCATCTGGTACTTCAGCTCATCCACTCTGACTGGGGTGGAGGCAATACGGATACTGCCTGGCTGGTGGAAACCCACTGCCTAGAGACACATGGATAAAATGGAGGTGTGAAACATACATAGTGGGTATCATAAGTATTCACCCCCTTTTGTTCCCACGTTTTGTTGTGTGACAAAGTGATATACAATTTTATTTGATTGTGATTTGTTGTCATTGATCTACACAAAGAACTCCATTATGTCAAAGTGAAAAGAAAATTCAACAAATGCTAAATTAATAAAAATATAATAACTAAAATATAGTTATTGCAAAAGTATTCACCCCAATTGTTTAGACAAGCCTAAAATAGTTCTGGTGTCAAATTTGGCTAAACAATTCTCATAATAAGTAGCATGTCAACCACTGTTATTAGCGTGAAATAACAGGGGTTGACATAATTCCTCTGTCCCCCATACATACAACATATGTAAGGTCCCTCAGGCAAGTACTGAATTTCAAGTACAGATTCAACTACAAATACAAATGTGAGATTTTCAAAAGACACATTTGCCCCAAAGCTTTATGTTTGGGGCAAATCCATCACAACACTGAGTTACTGCCTCTTCATTTTCAAGGATGGTGGCAGCTGCATCATGGTATGGGTATGCTTGACATTGGCAAACATAATTTTTCACAATAAAAATAAATGGGATGGAGCTAAGCACAGAAAACATCCTAGAGGAAAATCTGCTTCAGTCTGCTTTACACCAGACACTGGGAAATCACCTTTCAGCAGGACAATAACCTACCACACAAGGTCAAATCTACACTGGAGCTGCTTACCAACAAGACAGTGAATGTTACTGCGTTACAGTTGACTTAAATCTGCTACAAAATCTATGCCAAGACATGAAAATGGCTGTCTAGCCAACATCTAGAATAATTTTTAAAAAACTAATGGGCAAATATTGCACAATCCAGGTGTGCAAAGCTCTTAGAGACTTACCCAAGAAGAATCACAGCAGTAATTGCTGCAAAAGGAATTAACATGTATTGACTCAAGGGAGTGAATACGTGTCTAATCAAGGCATAATAACGTTTATATTCTTCCAATTTCACAACAGACTATATTTTGTCATCAATGACAACAAAAATATCACAATTATATTAATTTCAATCCCACTTTGTAACACAACAAAATGAAAAAAATCCAAGGGGGGTGAATACTTTGATACCCACTGTCCATAGATACACTCATACACCCATACAGATACAGACACAGACAGACATGATATAATCCGTGGTGCTGTGGTTGACGTGTAGTATACCTGTCCTGTCTCGGCCTCCAGACTCTCATACAGCTTGATGCTGTGGTAATGGACCTTCTTCAGGTTGATACCAGGGTGGTAGTACGTGGTCAAACCAGCCTGTAACAGAGAATAAACATGGACACTTAGAAGAGGAGGCATGGTCATGTAAATGGAAACACTGACAACACTTGATCTACTGTATGCTTTGCGAACTTGCAGGGTCCAATGATTTGAAAGTGCATCTTATAAAATAATAGTAATAATACACATTTCAACAACATCATGTTATCTCCATTGACTTTACCTACACTACTCAACAAGGGCATGCAGTTCACATGTTCTTAACATAGATACATAGAATGAGAAGTTTGACAAGTCTACTAGGAAAGTTGGCCCCTTGACATTAAGGGCAGCATATTTACTATGTAGAGTAACCTATATGGGATAGGGTTGGTTGGAAGGGGGTTATAGAGAGGCAGAATTAGGTCATCAGATCCTTTGGCAGAACCACATAGGCCTGGTTCTTTGACACCAGCTGTCTTTGACAGCTACCATAACTTAGATCTTCTTACATGCCTCCATCTACTTCTTGGGAATCTCCCTCTGCCGAGTGGACTATCTGATATCTCGCCGTTGTATCTTTGGCAGGGTTTTACCCGTTAACTGTAAGTCGCTCTGGATAAGATGACTAAATGACAAAATTATTAAAATGTCAATGTAAAAATGTAAATATCTTGAGTGTGGTCTCTCAATGTAGTATCTCCGTGTTGAATATCTCTGACCTCCTTTATAATTTTCTCTGACAGTTCCTTCTAATAGTGGGTGTGTGTAATAACTCCTTAACTTATTCAAATGCTGGGGAACATGAAAACTCCCATGCTTTGCTAACTTATGTATTAGTAGAAGAGCGTCTCAGGTCGAAACAGGTGTCAGACCATCAATAAATGGGAGAGTTCATTTGCATGGCCCGGGTGGGTGGAGATTTCACTTAACTTCTTAGGGAGCGGCAGCTGAGGTGTCGGTTTTGGAGAGTCTGGCGTGCCCAAAGTAAAAGGCCTCCCACTCAGGCCCAGAAAATAGGATATGCACATAATTAGTACTATTGGATAGGAAACACTGAAATTTCTAAGAGTGTTAAAATATTGTCTGTGAGTATAACAGAACTGATATAGCAGGCAAAAACCCGAGGAATTTCTGTCCTGGAAAAAGTGTTTTTGACACATTGCCTCATTTTGAACCCCACCCTATTGAAAACAGCTATATATGGGAGTAAGATTGCAGTACCTATTGCTTCCACTGGATGTCAACAGTCTCTAGACAGTGTTTGGTGATGTTAGGTTGCTCTGGATGGTAATATAAGGAGAATTTCGAACTAGTCACCAGATGTAAACAGAAGAGGATGCGTGTTCACGGGCTCGCGCGCACTGTGGTTTTTTTCCTTTCCTATCGTCCAGTTTATAATCCGGTTGAAATATTATAGTAAATATACATAAAAGTGTTCCTAAGGATACATTATCAATGATGTTTGATTGTTCTTGGACAAGTGCATAGGTATAGGTTGATCGTGTTCTCTTCACGGTTCAATGGGCGAGTGGACGCTGTATTTTATGAACATAACGCGACAACCAAACGGAGATTTATGGATATAATAAATTACTTTTTCTAACAAAAGAACCATTGGATGTCTTCGTTGGACACTTGGGAAGCCCTCCGCAGAAGTTCTTCAAAAGCGATTTGTTTTCGCTGTGAAATGGGTTTTGTGTGAACCGCGATGGTTTATGAATTTATGCTAATGGGTAAATATTGTAGGTGCTGTCCTCAAACAATCAAATGTTGTGCTTTCGCCGTAAAGCCTTTTTGAAATCTGACAACGCTGAGATATTGCCAAGAATCAGAGCTTTTGATGACTATGCAACACTTGTATATTGATGAATGTTTCATATTTCAACTTTTGGATTTTGAATTTGGCGCCTTACATTTCACCGGGTAGTGTCGGGAGTCACTCCCTAAGTAGTTAAGGGGCACAGGGCCTTGTAAAACGAACTCGCCCAATATGTTTGTGTGCCCCCCTGACTGACAAACAAAACATGACTCTATCCATGAACCCCTGAAGCCATCTGTTGCTCCCAGACAGTTATGTCTTCCATCATACGGTTAATAAGATTTTGGGACAGGTAAGCTGATCCTAGATCTGTTTTCGTTTTTTGTTGTCGACCTACAGCGTGCCAGGTGGATCCAGCAGTCAGTTCAGACTTCTCCAGCAGGACCACATCCTTCTGTCCAGCCTTGGCCAGGTGATAGGCCAGACTGACTCCAACACAGCCCCCTCCGATGATCACTGTCTCAGCCGTGTCCTTCCACCTCTTCCCCAGGACCATAGTGCTGTCCCTGAGAGGGGGAAGAGGGGGTAAAGAGGTATGAGATGAGAGAACGAGACAGTGAGATTGAAATTTGAAAAAAATGTATTAATTGATTTGAATGCATTTGAATCTATTTCAATACAGGTAAAGATGTGTGGAGTAGTTATGTGACTTCTATGAAGCAGAAGAGATTATTGTGAAGAAAATCAACCCTGACCTGACATACACCCCTGGAAGGAAAAGCAACACATGTTGCCATGAGATCACTCAGACAGCCTGGCACATTAACGTCAGTTGGAGATATAGGCTATATTGTTTGTCACATTATAAACACAGAGAACATTGGAGCGTCAGAAGAATCTCATGGTCTGTTCAGCAGGGAAGTCATGTGCATTATGCAAACTGAATTAAAACGGTTGGGTTGTGGACAGACCCATAATAACATTACGCTATCAAAAAGACCCTTATAGCCTACCGGACACCTCTGTGGTCTCCTCCAACTGTCCCAAACGTGAAATCTGTAACCTTACTGTCGGATACAAGAAAGCTGAAAGGGTAACATGAGTTGTTTACTACAAGGCAAAAAGTGCACGAGAGTGCTTACCCATTTCCCACACGTTTCTGCGAAGTGTAGCTTATTGTACGCAGTGGAAGAAACACAATAACGCGATATGCGGCGAAATCTCTCCGGAGGTGAGTATTAATTGCGTTAAAAACTCTAGACATGGTTTAACTAATTAAAATGTATATTAAAACACCTCAAAGCATACCAGAACCACCTCTGGCTAATCCCCCACCGCAATTTAATGCAGGCCTTCTATACCAAAGCACAATTTTGTTAGCTGAACACGCCCTCGTCCGCGCAGAGCGCCAGTCAATTTAGGCACAGTGAAACTTGGTGCGTTCAAACCAACTGGAAACTCAGGTAAAAACGAGCTCAGACTGGGAAAAATCGTGACATCAGTGTTCTTCAGGTCGGAGAAGTTTAAGCTCTAGGATCTGGCCTTAATGACTATCTTGGTTGAAAATCGATCTGGCCTTAATCGCCATGTACTCGTATAATCTCCACCGGCACTCCACGGGACTGGCCACTCATCAGAGCCTGGTTCCTGCCTCTTCCCAGGTTCCTGCCTCTTCCCAAGTTCCTGCTTTTTCCCAGGTTCCTGCTTTTTCCCAGGTTCCTGCTTTTTCCCAGGTTACTGCCTGTCTAGGGAGTTTTTCCTAGCAACTGCATCTACATCTGCATCGCTTGCTCTTTGGGGTTTTAGGCTGGGTAAAAATGGCTTTATAAAATACAGTGATTGTTTGATTGATAGCATGATGCTCGATTTTCCAACTTGTAATTCCGAGTTGGATGCCCGTTTAAAACTATTTTTCCTAGTCGGAGTTCGTTTCTTTTCGAGTTCCGAGTTGTTTTGAACGCACCAACTGTGTCCTTCCCAGTCTAAAAATCGCTGAAAGGTTAACTCTTTAGGTACCATAGGTCTGGCTGTGGCTCAAATAAAGGTCACTGGTCTAGGGAATAGAAGGGCCCAGCGTATAACACAAAAGGTAATATACAAATAAATTAATAATACACACAAAAGGGGCAGGCACTGTTGATATTGATGATATTTAGTCCAATAGACCCTTTACAAAATCGTATTTTTGTGACCAGATCTATCCATGTCATTGTCATCTAATGGCTGTGTTGACAGACAATACTTACATAACGAGTCAACATCAAATGCCCATAGAGCATTGGCCAGGCACAATCTCACCTAGCCTACACAATACACATTAAGCAGGGCCAGTGATGTGTAATGACACAATATGGGTAAAGAACTCAAGTTACTCTGAGCGACACATTGGATAAGAAAATGATTAGGACAAGACTAGAATATTGAATTACGGACATTAAAAAAATATATATATATATTTAACCTTTATTTAACTAGGCAAGTCAGTTAAGAACAACTTCTTAGTTACAATGTCGGCCTATCCCGGCCAAACCCTAACCCAGACGACGCTGGGCCAATTGTGCGCCGCTTTATGGGACTCCCAATCACGACTGGTTGTGATACAGCCTGGAATCGAACCAGGGTCTGTAGTGACGCCTCAGACCACTGCGCCACTCGGGAGCACCCATGTTAATACTCCCACTCAATTGATGTAGCACATTTCACAAGGGCTCCTGGATTGACACAGGAGGTTATGTGTTATTTTTATCAGTCCCTGCTGGTCTGATGTATTGGATCCAGTCTGAACAGGCCACAGAGGGACATAGAGTTGCATCCCAAATTTGACCAGAGCTCAATAGGGAGCCATTTGGGACACACACAGACTTACAGTATCATCTACTATTATATAAGTACAACCCCTAGAAACCTCCTGGAACAACTGACCTGGATTCAGGTGGTCTCTGTTGATGAATGCTGTTGGATCTATTGTTACAAAACAGGGTGTTTAACCATAACTTAACCACATGTTTCTAAAAGTGTGTGTGTGTGCGCGTGTGTGTGCGCGTGTGTATGTGTGTATCCACACATGCATTTGTGTGTGCGACTGCACATGTGTGTGTGTCATAACCATTGTTGACAGACAGGGGAACAGGGGATTGGAGATTTGGTCAAGAAAATAAAAGAGTTAAATTAGTGGACTTCTGTCAATACTGCGCAGCATACCTGGGATAACTATAAGTTTACCTATGCTTTGTGGAAAGTAAAACACAAATTGGGGGCTGACTGTTACTTTGAAGGTGATTAACCATTTGAATAAAGATCCCAAAAAAGTACTGCTTTTAAAAACTATTTGAGTCCAGATCTCACAAAATAACTGCTTATCAAATCTATTTGAATAAAGATCTCACAAAGTGACTACTTATCAAAACTATTTGAATACAGATCTCACAAAGTGACTACTTATCAAAACTATTTGAATACAGATCTCACAAAGTGACTACTTTTTTGAACTATTTTAACACAGATCTGAAAAAGCAATACCTTTAAAAAAAAGTGTGAATACATATCTCAGGAATTGACTACTTTTTTATATTGTATTGGCTGCCTTTAACTAATGGCAGTGTTGTATCTGCAACTCTATGTTGAAGATATAAATAGAACTAATACACTCTTAAGGGTTCCAAAAGGGTATTTCGGCTGTCCCCATAGGATAACCTTTTTTGGTTCCAGGTATAACCCTTTTTGGTTCCCTACATGGAACCCAAATTGGTTCTACCTGAAACCCAAAAGGTTCTACCTAGTACCAAAAAGGCTTCTACACAGAGTTCTCCTATGGGGACAGCTGGAGATCCATTTTAGGTTTTAGATAGCAGCTAAGATTTTCTAAGATTGTAGAACACAATCTCATATTCTATTCCAATCTACTGTTACTGACAGTGTCATGTCCAGGCCTGAGAAGACAGGCTGAAGTGTTTAGTTTTGTTTTTGGTGTAGGGGTTTTCTGTTCTAGGTTATATATTTCTATGTTGGGGTAATGGTTCCCAATTAGAGGCAGCTGAGTGTCGTTGTCTCTAATTGGGAACCATATATATGTTTGTAGTTTTCACTTGGGTTTGTGGGTTATTGTTTGGTCATAGCTGTGTTTGGGTTGTCAGTTATGGTTCAACGTTACGATCTTTGTTTTAATTTTGTTATTCTTGCCCAGTTACGTTCGGAATAAATATGTATACTGGAAGCATCGCTGCGTCTTGGTCTGTCCGTACAGAAGATCGTGACAGACAGTCATATTTTATCTACACAATACATGTCTATCCAATCATTCTTTAAATGTCCATTCTCCTGAATGTCCAATGTCTCAGGTGTACATAATTAAGTCAAACAAAAAACAATTATATTTTGTGCAGATAAGTATAAATACATTGTGATGCTCAACTACTGTATGACTCTTTCAGAATGCCACTGAAAGTTAAAAGCTACAATACATTTTGTGATACCTGAAACATTGGATACTTAGCAAAAACGGGTAACACTTTTTAGAGGTATTTGTAAACTATTTTTAAGGCATTTACAAACGGTATGCTCACCATTTATTAATCATTACACTAACATTTACAAAATGTGGGAGTAAAGGTAGTTATTCACACGTATATACACTGAGTGTACTTCCTAATATTAGTGCTTTGGGTGGTGGACCATTCTTGATACACACAGGAAACATATGAGCTTGAAAAATCCAGCACCGTTGCAGTTCTTTACATGAACCGATGCGCCTGGCACCTACTACCATACCTTGTTCAAAGGCACTAATCTTTTGTCTTTCCCATTCACCCTCTGAATGTCACACATACACAATCCATGTCTCAATTGTCTCAAGGCTTAAAAATCCTTCTTTGTAAATGCCTCTTGTGTTACTATTTCATTTTTATCTTTAAACTCTGCATTGTTGGAAAGGGCTCGCAAGCAATTAACGATAAAGTCTACACCAGTTGTATTCTGAGCTTTTGATTTGATTGAAGTTGATTTAACAAGTGACATCAATAAGGGATCATAGCTTTCATCTGGATTCACCTGGTCAGTCTAGTAAATCATGGAAAGAGCATGTTTTGTACACTCAGTGTATTTTCTTAAAGAAGCCTACATGTAACATATAGCATAAACACACAACCAAATGCAATACAAGGGGAGTGTGTGCATGTGCACTTGTGTGCGTGCAAGCATGTGTTTGTGTGTGCGTGTGGGCATACATGTGCTTGCATGTGTGTGATTGTGCAAGCATACAAATGTTTAAGTGTAAGTGACAACATCCCACACCCCCACTATGAAACCTGCCAGGCCACCACCTTGGGTTATAATGATTTGCGCAACGTACCACAAACCCCAAAACCCCAAACTATAAGTACATTTATGCTGGTAAAGTACATACATGCTTCAAAACTATAACTATATAAAGTGCCTCTATAAAGAACAACTTTGCCTGTAGGTTTTTTTCGTCTTCTATAACTGTGATGGGCTCCAGTGATTTGCTAAGGGGTTCTATATTACTGTAGATCAGTGATGCTGTCAGCCTACTGTTGTGCTGGGATCTTTTATTAGGCCCAAAATGTTCCTTCCCCATCCCCTCTGCTTCCCATGGACACACACACATGCAGCTGCATGATGACCTAGTCTCTCATTCATCACTGCTGCCACAGACCCCTTGGCTAATGGTGCTTTCAAGACAACTGGGAACTCTGAAAAAAACGAGGTCAAATCATGATGTCAGCGATCTACAAGTCGGAAAGTCGGAGCTCTAGAAAGATGCCAGAGTTGCATCCATAGCTCTGTCTTTGAATTTGAGAGTGGTTACATTTCTCCAGCACATCCCTCATATTTTTTCCAAAACAGGGGCGAGAAAACATTTTGTTATTGTTTCAAGTGCTGATTGCCATTTGAAATACTTATATACTGTATATATTTTTTTTTATCAAACTCTTTGTAGACCCTGAAGTTACCTGCTATCTGATTTTGCAGTTATTTGTGTATTTTTTTTCTTCAACTTATGGAATTCTGACAGGTCTAACCAGATTGGATGAGTTTAAGAATTATATTAATCAATCTAACAAAAACAGACAAAGAAACATATTTCTGCACAAACACTGAACACGTGTTAGTCTTGGCAAAAGAGGCAGCCCCACTTTATGTTGGAAGGCTCCAGAATAAAATGTATAAAACGTTATCCTATTTTTTGGTGGTCACACATAACCTAGAACATTTTAATTCCAAGTCATAAGGGAAAGAGCTATTGGACATATTGATTGACCCATGCTAAATATGTGTGCTGAGGGCCTTCACTAAAGTTACAAACAACCATGATAAGCTATTGCACATTGCCCTGTCTGCATCTTTCTTTTAAGTAAACATGCACAAGGGAAAATAACAAGTGTCCTTTGTGCTACATTTGCATTTATAGATGCAGAGAAAAAAAGATATATATACTGTGTTCAAAACAACTGGGAACTGATACATCTGCATTGCTTTCTGTTTGGGTTTTAGGCTGGGTTTCTGTATAGTAAGTTGTGACATCTGCTGATGTCTCCGATTTCCGACTTCAGTGCGTTCAACACAACTGGGAACTCGGAAAAAACGAGCGACTTGAAAAATAGGTTTGAACGGTCATCCGACTCGGAATTCCAACTAGGGAACTGGGGCCTCTTTCTAGAGCTCCGACTTTCCGACCTTGGGATGGATCATCGACGTCATGATTTGACATCGTTTTTTCCCGAATTCCCAGTTGTCTTGAAAGCACCATGTGCAAGAAGCACGAGCAGGCGGATCTGTGTGTGACATCAGTACGCACCACACCTCTCTTTTGGCTTATAAAGGCAGACGGGTCACTGCTTCAAACACCAAATCTAGCGGAAGCGGTTGGTTGAGAAGGTGGATCTAAAGTACAACTGCAATCACCAATGATCATGGCACCCGCTGGAGCTAAGAGGGTAAGTGGCGACTTAATATGAATGAACGTCATTATGGCTGTATCCAAATGCATGCAGTCTTTTGCAGAACCTTTGCAGGTGTGCTATGTATTGCTTCAACTATAGAGACGTTCTTTGGTATAATGCGTAAATTATTATAACTATAAAAATTCATTAAAAAAAAACGTGTTTGATGGAACAATTGTGACTTCTACTTTAACTATATTCTGTAACTGTGTTTTAGATAAGCGTTTCCCAAACACGGCCCTAGAGGTTTTGGGGGATGAGTTGATAATCTGAATCAACTGTGTCGTGCTAATTTGGGTAACACTGCTAAATTTAAGGGTCCCTACCCCACTGAAGTTGAAATGTTTAAATGGATAAGGGTTGGGGTTTACGGTAGGGACGTCCCAAGGATTCCTGATAGCACTGACCCTAGTTTACGGCTTGCTTATTTCATACTTGGAGAATGACCAACTAATTACGCAATGTTTGTGCAGAACATTCTGGAGCGCCTGGATGCAGGCGAGATTGTCATCGGGGATGGAGGCTTCGTCTTCGCCCTGGAAAAGAGGGGATACGTGAAGGCGGGTCCCTGGACTCCTGAGGCCGCCGCAGAGCATCCTGAGGCTGGTAAAATAAGCGCGCTTATCTAATTGCTTAGCTACCTGGCCTTGACCCTGCATCAGCCATAATACATAGCAGTTCGCGCAGCCTCTCGCCTCCAACTTGTCCACCAGACGCACACTGCAAAGTAATTAGTTCCGCTAACAAAATGTTTGTGGAAATACGGTTATATTTTTAAGTAAATATTTGTAAGTTATTTTTTAAATATTTTTAAGTAAATCGTTTTTTGTCTTATGAACTTTATGTATTCTGAGCTATAACGATTGAAGTTAGTTGAACATTAATATTTGTTGCAGTGAACATATAGTGTCCCTTCAGTAAAAAAGGTTAGTACTTTAAGTAGATGTTTTTCTAGTGTAAGTAGTTCTGATTACTAATTTTCAGTGGTGTCTTAATGTTTAGCCTAACATTGTTTTATGCATTTGAAGACTTGTCAGTCGAACCCCCTTTGCCAGGCATTCTTGGTCACCGTGCTCATTTCTCGAACAGTAACCGGTGGTAGAGCTGTAAGCGTTACAAGATGCTGCATTAGCTTCTGTTATGAAGAGTGGTGCACATTACCTTGTTGATGGTGGGAATGGGTTGTCTCATTATTGAATGTCAGTTTTCCCAACGGTTTTGATATTGTTCGTTATCAATTACACATCATAGCACAACAAACTACTTAATACTATTTTAGAAATGCGTGTCTTTATTAACACTCTTAAACAATGTATGCGTATTGAAATGTTGAATTACCCCAAATCCCCCCAAAACAGAGCCAAGTGGCACTAAATATTCTTAACTTATAAAAAGTATAACTATTACAACACATAAATGTCATTGTTTTACTCAAATATCAATCTCTGACTACTTTATTTTAAATAAAGACAAACATAATACAATCAAGTAAGAACAACTTATTTTATGAATGTTGGAGTTACTGTAAAATATTGAAGAATCATAACTTGTGAACTCTACTTTAGATTAGCAGAACACAAGTAAATGGTTATTTACTCTATAACCTAATTTGTTAACAGTACTCAAACATTAAGTGATAAATCTTGGTTGGTACCACTTCTATGCTTTGAGTTCTACTGACTGTTGGAGTAGACACTACTAATTACTTTTTACAGTGCAAGTTTTAACCAGACGAGGCTGAGGGCATTAAGTCGAAGTTGTAAATACTTAGCCAAAAGCCAATTGCTCTTACTTCCAGTGCGACAGCTGCACCGTGAATTCCTGCGGGCGGGGTCAAATGTCATGCAGACCTTCACCTTCTACGCCAGCGACGATAAGCTGGAGAACAGGGGTAATGCTCAGCGCTTCACAGTGAGTATCTGTCTGCTCTGTTGGGAAAGCTCGGGGGGGAATGAATAAGCATGCCAGACCCATGCTACTGTAATTACCTTTTAGCCAAGCATTTCTAAGCAAGATCGACCAATGACTGAAAGAGCTAATATAATTTAATCTACCTGTAAATCGGTTTACTATAAGTTTCTCAATGCCTGTTCTGATCAGCTCCACTTTATTTCCCAATGAGGTGTTTAGCCTACTCGGCAGGTTTCACAATGGTGATATAAAACACATTGTACTGTACCTCAAACTACATCAATAAGGTTGTACACTAATCAATAGCTGCTTTGACACCAGGGTGCGCAAATCAACGAGGCTGCCTGTGACCTGGCCAGAGAGGTGGCCAATGAGGGTGATGCGATGGTGGCAGGTGGGGTCTCCCAGACTCCCTCTTACCTGAGCTGCAAGAGCGAGGCCGAGGTCAAGGGTATCTTCACGAGGCAGCTCAATGTCTTTATCAAGAAGAATGTGGATTTCATGATTGCAGAGGTAGGAATGTGATGTTGTACACGCATATAGCACATTTTCTTATACACAACATACTGATACTGTACGTCTCATTTTGACCTGACCGTTTCTATGTTCAATGGATCCTCACTTGGACAATGATGATTTCTGTGTTTTTGGTCTTCACTTATTCACCCCATCTATGTGTTTGTGCAGTACTTTGAGCATGTGGAGGAGGCAGAGTGGGCCGTGCAGGTGCTGAAAACCTCTGGGAAGCCAGTATGTGCCTCCCTGTGTATCGGCCCTGATGGAGACCTCAATGGCGTCAGCCCTGGGGATTGTGCAGTCAGGCTGGTCAAAGCTGGTATGGGACTTAATTTAACCATTAGATGTGCACACACGTTTGTTTTACTATCCTTGTGGGGTCCAAAGAATTGGAGGTTGAACTCTATTTCCCTAACCCTAATTGTAAGCCTAAAATTTCATTGTGGGTACCGGTGGCATGTCCCTCCTTGTTTTACTATCCTTGTGAGGACTTCTGGTCCCCCACAAGGACAGTAAAACCAAAAACGGAGTCAATAGTGGTATTGTCAAACTGTCATCTCACTCTCTCTGCTTATAGGAGCCAATATTGTTGGCATCAACTGCCACTTTGACCCCATGACCTGTGTGAAGACTGTGAAGATGATGAAAGAGGGAGTGGAGAGGGCAGGGCTGAAGGCCCATTACATGGTGCAGCCTCTGGCCTACCACACGCCTGACTGCAACTGCCAGGGATTCATCGACCTGCCAGAATTCCCCTTCGGTACACACACGATAACATCTCCATCGCAATCTCCCTCCTGCCCCCTAGTTGTGTTCTGTTTCTCTTTTTCTCCCCCTCAACTCCCTCTTTCTGACTACATTTCTCTCCCCCAGGTCTGGAGCCCAGGATTCTGACCAGGTGGGACATGCACAAGTACGCCAGAGAGGCTTTCAACGTTGGCATCCGTTTCATCGGTGGCTGCTGCGGCTTTGAGCCCTACCACATCAGGGCTGTGGCTGAGGAGCTGGCCACAGAGAGAGGCTACCTGCCCGCTGCCTCCGTCAAGCATGGCAACTGGGGTGCTGGCTTGGAGATGCACACCAAGCCCTGGGTCCGCGCCAGGTAACGAGACCATATACACCACAAGGGTACAAATTTATTAGATACCAGGAACCACAAAGGGGTGCCAGTATATGAATCCAGTCCAAAATTACAAAAGTTCAATTATTTAACTCTAATTAGTACTATAAAACACATGAGGTTACATAGTACTGTAACATTTTAGTACCAGCTTTTAACTACGTTTGGTGTATACATATGACCATCCTTCTCTTACCCCAGGGCACGCCGTGACTACTGGGAGAAGCTGAAGCCAGCATCCGGCCGTCCCGAGTGTCCCTCCATGTCCACCCCTGACAGCTGGGGTGTCACCAAAGGCCATGCCGACCTGATGCAGCACAAGGAGGCCACCAGCCTGGACGAGCTCATGCCCCTGTTTGAGAAGGCAAAGGCCAGCCACTGAGCACTCCTCCTGGGCTAGGAGGGAGGTGGAGCCCCTGGAGGAAAACCAGCCAGGAGGACGCTGTTCTCTACTCGTGGTAGGTGTGTTATGGTATTGTGTGAGAAAGGCAGAGGGGAGAGCTCACACACATTCCCAAGTTTACATACCAAAATGATCAGATAAAGTCTTATTCTCCTGATTTCTAGGACCATCTTTTTGTGAACCAAAAGTTATTTTTCTTGTCATTTAGATTTGCACCACCTGTACATAGTGTAGCGCCATCGTATACTCTTCTGTAATAACTGTGAAGTAACATGTTATAGATTTCTCATTTCAAACTTGATATGTGCTTTACTTGGACAGAATGTTACAGGAGTCATCAAGCCAGTGATGTGTAGTGTTAGTGAAACAAACTAAAAAGTTGTTGTCGTGTCCACATGTCTCCAGAGTGTGCAGTTGATCTGGGGTGTATTCATTATGCAGAGTCTGTTGCAAAACATTTAGCAATAAACTGTTTACTCCAAACAACATTTAGCAACAAAACAAGTTTCTATTGTACAAATTCAGTTAGGTTTTGTTCTGCTTGCTTCATCATTTGTTTTTTTAAACAGTTTCCGTTGCAAGAGCTAATGAATACACCCCTGGTGCAATCGAAACCTAAGCTTGTAAAGTGTTAACAAAACTACTGTGACCACAATGTTAGCACTGGTGAAGAATGTAGCATAGCCTAGTTCTGAACACAAAATCTAGTGACCAATATTGTCTTACCAAAATGAAGTATTGACTTCAATACTGTTTTATTCAATAAACTTCCAAGTGACCTTAATGTTTGACTTTTTATTGTGTTTCTTATCAAAACATTAGACATGCAAATGTTTTCTGAAATATAAAAATAACCAAGTGTTAACAATTACAGTAAATTGTGACATCAAAATAGAAATTATTCACTTGTATAATAAACAGCTTCAAAGCCCAATACAAATGAATACTAAAAGCACAGTCATTCCACCCTTATAAAAAATGTCCTGCAGAAATATTCAATCGTCTGAACAGTTTCTTTCACCGGCTGGGGCCCTCACCAACCGGCCATCTCGTTCAAAGAGACTAATGTAATACGCACATTAAAGCAATCTCTGAACTGCACATAAAACAACTCCTATACTACATTTGCACTCCGCTCATCTCTCTGCACTGTGATACTGTACATTTGTACATCCTCTGTAAATATTAGTATATCCACTGCTCATTCCCTTACGGCTCTGTTCCTACCTATTTTGTATGTAAATTCCTGTCTGTATTTTAGTTTTAATGTCAAGTACAGTGACATGCCTTTTCTGCTAGTGCTAACCCCAACAATGCAGTAATCAATAACTATGTAACACTAGAAATAACAAGTTAGAACCAACACACGATCTAGAAATATCAAAGTACACTATATACAGGGTCAGTTCCCATACCATATTTACAATGTGCAGGGATTGATACATATGTATAAGGCATCAGGATATATGATAAACAGACTAGCAGCAGCGTTTATGATTGTGTGTAGAGTCAGTATAAATGCATGTGTGTGAGCAAATGATGGATGGAGTGAATGCATGTGTGTTGGATTATCAGTGTACGTATTGTGTAGGGCCCTGTGACTGTGCATAGAGACTTGATGCACGGGTACCGCTTGCTGTGTGGAAGCATAGAGAACAGTCTATGGCTTAGGTGGTTGGAGTGGGCCCCCTGTGGGGCCCACGTGTTGAGGCTCAGCGTGGCAGAGGGGATGTTTCCTACCAGCACCTGGGGTCAGACCATCAGGAAGTCCAGGATCCAGTTGCAGAGGAAGGTGTTCAGTCCCAGGGTCCTAAGCTTTGTGTCGAGCTTGGAGGGGACACTGGTGTTGAACGGTATTCCTCTTATCTAGGTGGGTGAGGCCAGTATGGAGTGCAATTGAGATTGCCTCGTCTATGGATCTGTTGGGGTGGTATGCAAATTGGAGTAGTCATTGTGGTTTGAAGACTTAGAGTCCTTAGAGCAGTGTTTCCCAAACTCGGTCCTCAGGACCCCAAGGGGTGCGCGTTTAGTTTTTTGCCCTAACACTTCACAGCTGATTTAAATGATCAAAGCTTGATGATTGGTTGATTAGTTGAATCAGCGGTGTAGTACTAGGGTAAAAACAAAAACGCTGCCTTAGAGTTCTTGTCTCTAAATGTTGTCTATCACTAGCAGCACCATATTACCAAGTAAAATTCTGAGTATGTGTAAATATACTTGGCGAATAAAGGTAATTCTGATTCCTGCAGGAATGACCATATCCTGCAGGAATATAGCAATTATGGTTAAGTGCCTTGCTCAAGGGCTCATCGGTAGATTTGTTTTACCTAGTAACGTCAGCGATTCGAATCAGGGACCTTTTGTTTACTGGCCCAAAGCTCCTAAACGCTAGGCTACCTGCCCCCCGTTCACAAAAGCAAACATTCCTCCAGGAAACGTATCTTTTAGTTTTTCAGAATGATTTATATATTTTTGTTACATGCATTTTTTACATGGTAGGCTCTCTACGTAACTGTGCCATATAGTGTGACTGCTTGTTTTAGAGCAGACTAAAGCAGTTTGGCTGCATACATTTAGAGACAAAGTATGCCATCAAGCGGACAAAATGGAAATCACCTTGTAGTATCCTACTGTGAAATAAACTATCATCTGTAGGTGGCAGTGTTGGGTCATCTGGCCCGCTATCATCCCCAGTAAGCTTCAGTAAAATCATAACAAAGTGACAGTATCAAAGGCAAAAGCAGCAAGTAAAAACGAATTAATTCATGACTTACAAAATATATTGTAGCTTAATGGCCAAAAGTTTGTTTGTACCATGTTTTGTTCTATTACCATGTTTTGTTTTTCTACCATGTTGTGCTGCTGCCATGTTGTTCTGCTACCATTTGTTGTCATGTGGTGTTGCTACCACGCTGTGTTGTCATGTGTTGCTGCCATGCTGTTGTCTTAGGTCTCTCTTTATGTTGTGTTGTCATGACATAGAGTGAAAGTTGTATGAGCACAAAGGATTACAGGGCAAGTACTAGTTGTGTTATGATTTATAACATGAATAAAGGTTTCTATTAAAAGTGATTTGATTAAAATAAATAGGGATTTGTAGGCTACATTTGACTTTTTTTGTTGTTCATTTCTGCGTCACCACGTCCACTGCGTGTCCCACGTGCAGATGTTTAGGTCCTCGTGCAGAACTACGTCACAGCACTTCGCAGTTGGAAGAAAAACGTTTTGAAAGAGGTTAAGATGCGACATCAAAACAACAACAATTTGTCGGATGGAACAAAGGGACAGCACATGGACAATATCCACCGGTTGTCTTTGGACTATTAACAATCTAGAAACAGTAAAGACAATATTTCCAAAAATTGAATAAAGGTGGTTTGTTCAGAACCCCCCCTGGGTTTGACAGCACGGCAGCTCTCAACCGTTTCACGGCTTGTAAACAGATCCTCACACGTGACGATGGGAACCGCGGCTCTGCATTGTCTGTAGTCGCACAAAGGGAGCCATCCAGCGCATGTAGCAGGCTGGTGAGCGAGGCAGGTGGAGAGATGACAAGCCTGCCAATTTACGATAAGTCGACTCTTACGCTTTTCGTGTCTGTTTTGTTCTTATGGATGTAGGTGAGCTTTTTACGGAAATATTTGCTTTACTTGATGTCTGATTTGAGGAGATTCTGCGCAACGTTCAGAGGGTAATCAACTCCAAGCTTGTACACAAAGCTAGCCACGGCTGGTTTTCTGTAATCTTTTTGGTTAACGTAGCTAGCTAGTCTTTTTAGCTTCAACGGCGAACTGTAAAAGGGGTATTTGTGTGTGAGCTCACTAGCTCCGTTTTTACTGGCTGGATGAGATGTCATTCATGATGGAGGATTCTGTAGAGTCGGACTGGGTGGCCGTTCGACCAAATGTTTTCGACGAAAAGGAAAGACACAAATTCATTTTCATCGTCGCTTGGAACGAGATCGAGGGAAAGTTCGCAATAACCTGCCACAATAGAACAGTACAGAAACGGACAGCGTTTCGAGATTCGCTATTGGAAACTGTCGAATGCGACCTTGTATCCCCCGTCACCGTCAAACTAGCCCCGGAGGCAGACAAACACAAAACTTCACTAAAAAGTCCCACCAAAAGGAAAGATGACATCTCCACATTGGTTAAAGTTAGATCTAACGTCAGCCCGAAAGAAAAAACGACAAAGAGCCCCATTCGAGAGAGAACGGCCGGGGTGGGTGCCTCGTCAAGGCCAGCCGAGAGTGTTATCAAAACACTGGGGTCGTGGGACATCGTGTCCTGCAAGGTGACCGACATTGAGGTCCTGGAACCAGCGGATGTCCATAGTTTGCCTCGCTCCCCGGATGATGGCGACGGAGAGGAGTCGGACAGCAGCCGAGAGGGCTACAGCTGGGCCGGGCTATTCTCTTTCCAGGACGTCCGGGCAGCCCACGTTCAACTCTGCGCTGTCAACTCGGACCTGGAGCCCTGTCTGCCCCCCTTCCCTGAGGAGCCGGTGGGCATGTGGACGGTGCTATTCGGGGCCCCCGAGGTGTCCCAACGGGAAACGGATGCCCTGTGTTACCAACTACAGGTGTACCTGGGCCATGCTCTAGACACCTGTGGCTGGAAGATCCTTGCCCAGGTGCTTTTTACGGAGAGTGATGACACAGAAGAGTACTATGAGAGTTTGAGTGAGTTGAGACAGAAAGGATATGAGGATGCTCTCCAGAGGGCCAAGAAACGTCTCCAAGAGGTAAATTAAGCCACACTCCTGTCTCTCAGCACCCAGGTTTTATTGGGGAATAGCTAAATGTTGTGAACAACCAGTCTCCAGACAAAAATAACAAGTGTAGCTACATTAATCCTCAACTGTTCTGCATGACTAACACTAGAAAATTGCTGCCATAAATTTTGAATAACACTAGAGAATTGATTTCATGCCATCATATTATCATCATCATTCTGGTCTCACAATGAATAGTAGTTAGTGTTTCACATGATGGAGAATAACTGGAGAAATTCCTGACACTTTACTGTGTTTACAATTTTGTTAAGCTGGCATTACTATACATTACTGTACACACACACACTGTCCATGGGCTGATGTGATCCAAAATGCATGTCAGGGGCACCCAACCACATGGTCGTCTCTCCCCCTCTCTCAATTCAATTCAAAGGGTTTTATTGGCATGGGAAACATACATTGTTTATTTCCATTTCACTTACTTTGGCAATCTCTCTCGATCTCCACCTTTTCTTTTGTTTCTCTATAACCCTCAGAGCAGCCATCTGTTGCTCTAAACTCCACAGTCCCAGGCCTGTAATATGATCAGGCCTGGCCCCTGCCCTGACAATCCAGTTGGCTTGCTTAGGTGGAGGGGAGTCCACGGTTATAGTTGGATGGTATGGGACCACCACACTTGAGTCATGGAGTTCAGCAAACTTAGTTTGAATGCTATCATTTGAATGGCTACAACATTCAGCTTTCTAGTAACAAAGACCAGTGCCTATGGGGGTGGATGGTAAAGCTCCTCCTTTAGGGCAGCTCCTACTATCACCCTGCTATAATCATCATCGTTATTGTAAGTGCTAGGGCACGCTTTATATAAAAACTATCCGCTCCTGCTTCTCTCTTTATCTCCCGCTCTATCTCTCTTTATCTCTCCATCCCCCTATGTCTGTCTTCTCGATCTCTGTCATAGTGTGTGTGTTTGAGTCAGAGACCACAGAACATCTGAGCAGGCTAGGACAGGGAAGGACGTAACAGGTGCAAATAAGACTCAGTTGTTACTCACAATCATGTTATCGCTTTGTCATTACAGAAGGATGTTTCACTCTTTTTGAGGACTAGATTGTTATTGGGTAGGCTAATGTTTAATTATGTTATGACAAATGTATAAACATTTGGCTGAACCTGGACTGAATTGTACTGTGTGAAGAGTACATGGTCCTTTGTTTTTATGGAAAAACTTGGGTAAGAATGATGGCAGGATGTTAATGGCAATGGAGGTTATTACTGGAAATATCTTGTGTATTCCCTGTTGCAATGATGACCTGGTTTGACTCCGTAGGGTGTTACTGCCTCATGTCTGGACTGAGAGACAGAACACTGGGTTTTCATATTGTAGGTTGATGAAGCTCATAAAACAACTAGGGTAATGCCTCATCTAGTGTGTGTGTGGAAGTGGCTGAAAGTGACTTCACATCCTCCACCACAAATGTAATAAAACTAAACGTAATTGTGTCAGAAGTAATCTAAGAGAAGTCGGTCATTCATTTTGATGTTTTTTTTTGCTGAGGAAATCTGGCACGGAATTTTACATCCTGTAACTAAGGTGTTTGACACCCTACTGTTGACCAATCACCGACAAAGGGGTATAGACTTTGGCTACCAAACTTGGGCTTGCCTCAAGAAAAAATGTTGTGTGCATGAACAGCTAAAAACCAAAACGACAAAAACAACACAAAATGTTGTCATAATATATGCACAAACTGTTCCGAACTGTTCCGGATGAGAAGCATGTGAACACCTTAAATGTGCTGATGCATGTTTTTTTTTTGCGGAAGGTTCTGAGTTGCTTTTGCTTGAGCTATAAGCAGTGGTTCGTGACCTAAAATAATGCACCACCAGGGGTCACATGAACAAAAAAAATGAAACGCATTAGAAATATCTTGTGTTTTGTAACTAGATCTAAAATGCTTTTTATTGTAATTTCTGCTAATTTTGTGCTTCAGTTGCACTTCACTCGGGATGAGAATTCACATACGGGCATTCTATCAGCAGACAGCGCTCTGACTGTGTAGCTACTTTTCTGTGGTGCTTTTCTCAGTGTAGCCTATTTTCTGTGGTAAAATGCAAGATTAACTTCAAACAAAGCATTAGGAAATATCCTGGCGACTTTCTTTCTATGATAAACGTTACAAATATGATGGCCTTGCATAGTTTCTGGCCAAAATACCTTGCTTTTTCATTGTAAGCTGATTTGCTTGTGTGGCTGCTAGCCAAATAGCGTTGCACTTCTGTTGTCATCTGATGAAAATGAAGCTACAGTATTTTCTGCCAAATGTGTTGCACTAATGTATTTTCTGTGAAGGAAAACTATAGTTGCACGCCCCTGATCACACTATTGAAGCAAAGAAACACTTGACTTTCAATATAAAACGCAGGTGAAATGGTTTAAAATTCAGATTTTTTTGGATGTTCTGTAACATTACACGAACCGTTCGGTACAGGGACCTCCTTGTAATAGAAATGTGGATCTTAACTGCCGCATTTCAAACTATCCTTTTGAGTCGCAGCCGGGAACTAGCTCTGGCCCACTGGGCACATATTGGTTGAATCAACGTTGTTTTGACATTGAACCAACGTGGAATATACGTTGAATTGGCGTCTGTGCCCAGTGGGGTACGATGTCGAGTGGTGGGGTCAATTTAAGCCAGAATTGGAGGATCCTCCATCGTTTAAATCTCCAGTTTGGGAACATTTGGGCTTCAGAGTAGATCACAATGGCGATGGACAGAGAATTGTGGATAAAACGTTGACAGTATGTCGCCACTGCTCAACGATAATGGTCTATGCAGCTCCCAACACCTCAAACATGTTGACACATTTACACCGACAGTATTCCACCGGGAGCAAGGCGGAAATGCAAAGAAACAACAGCACAACTTCGTCTTCCCTCTGTATTCAAGCAGCCCTTCACACCTGATTCTAATAGAGAGAAGAAATGGTATCCTGCTGATAAAGACAGTACAGTATGCTTTTCATGAGAGTTGCGCATAGCTTGTTGTTGTCGGCCAATCACAAGTCATCAAAACGTCCCAACAGTCAGAGCCTCTGTGTGGCAAAGCAAGTTAGGAGATTATTTAACCTCTTGGGGATAATTAAGGAGCGTTGGGGTGCTAGCGCCCCATTCCCGACACTACCCGGAAAAATGTAAGGCGCCAAATTCAAAATCCAAAAGTAGAATTTATAAAACATTCATCAATATACAAATGTTGCATACTCTTCAAAAGCTTAGACTCTTGGCAATCTCACAGCCTTGTCAGATTTCAAAAAGGCTTTACGGCAAAAGCAGAACATTTGATTGTCTGAGGACAGCACCCCCGCATATTTTCTGCCTTAGCATAATTTTATAACCAGCACGGGTCTCACAAAACACATACAAAGAGCTAAAATAAATTGCTTACCTTTGATGCTCTTCTGCTGAGGGCAATCCTAAGTGTCCAAGCAAGACATCCAATGTTTCTTTTGTTAGAAAAAGTAATTGTTTATATCCATAAATCTCCATTTGGTTGGCGCGTTATGTTCAGAAAATCCACCGTCCACTCGCCCATTGTACAGGGAAGAGAAAGTGTTCAAAATATACCTATCAACTTTGTCCAAACAAATCAAACATTGTTTATAATGTATCCTTAGGTACACTTTTATGTATATTAACTATAATAATTCACACTGATAATAACCTGGGCGATAGAAAAGTAAAATCCCGAGGAGTGCACTCACGGTCTTGAGCACAAAACACAAAAGCCACTTCCTCCATCCACTTACATAATCTTCTTCTATCATGTTGTTTTCCATGGTAAACGCTTCAAACCTTGTCTAAAGACTGTTGACATCTAGTGGAAGCCATTGGTACTGCAACCTGGGGTCCTAGTGTACAGCAGATCCCATAGAAAACCATTGGAAATGAGGGCATGTCACAAAAAATGATTTTCCGGACAGAAATTCCTCAGGGTTTCGCCTGCCATATCAGTTCTGTAATACTCAGACATTATTTTAACAGTTTTAGAAACTTCAGAGTGTTTTCTATCCAATATGTGCATATCCTAGTTTCTGGGCTTGAGTGGCAGGCATTTTACTTTGGGCACGCCAGACTCTCCAAAACCAACACCACTGCTGCCGCTCCCTAACAGGTTAATCAATGAAGGACCGTCCCCGACTCAAAATTAAATCTTGGTCGACCGAGAGTCCTCTTCTTTTGACCATTTAAATGTTAAAACATGTATCTTTCCATATATAGACTAGAGGTCGACTGATTTATTCGGCATGTTTTCATAACAATTGGTAATCTGCATTTTTGGATGCTGATTATGGCCGATTACATTGCAATCCACGAGGAGACTGCATGGCAGGCTGACCACCTGTTACCCGAGTGCAGCAAGGACCCAAGGTAAGTTGCTAGCTAGCATTAAACGTATCTTATAAAAAACAATCAATCTTAACATAATCACTAGTTAACTACACATGGTTGATGATATTACTAGTTTAACTAGCTTGTCCTGTGTTGCATATAATCAATGCGGTGCCTGTTAATTTATCATTGAATCACAGCCTACTTCGCCAAACTGGTGATGATTTACAAAAGCGCATTCGTGGGAAAAAAAGCACCATCGTTGCACAAATGTACCTAACCATAAACATCAATGCCTTTCTTAAAATCAATACACAAGTATATATTTTTAAACCTGCATATTTACTTAAAATAAATTCAGGTCAGCAGGCAATATTAACAAGGGAAATTGTGTCACTTCTCTTGCGTTTAGGGCATGCAGAGTCTGTGTATATGCTACAGTTTGGGCCGCCTGGCTCGTTGCGAACTGTGTGAAGACCATTTCTACCTACCAAAGACCGTAATTAATTTGCCTGAATTTTACATAATTATGACATAACATTGAAGGTTGTGTAATGTAACAGCAATATTTAGACTTAGGGTAGCCACCATTCGATAAAATATGGAACGGTTCCGTATTTCACTGAAAGAATAAACATTTTGTTTTCTAAATGATAGTTTCTGGATTTGACCATATTAATGACATAGGGCTCGTATTTCTGTGTGTTTATTATAATTTATAAACCCAGGATCATTACACTACTCCATCCTTTCAAAGAGCGCGCCCTCGCGCTAGCTTGCGACTCTACGTCTTATAGGAACGCGCTCACTAGTCAAGCACACACACTGTCGTGGATGCAAGGTCTGATCACTTCTGACACCAATGTAATGAAACAGGCAGGGAGCAGGTCTCGAACCCTCGACCTTCTAGCCCGAAGTCCAGCGCGCGCTATTGACTGTACCCCAAAAGCATGCTCGTGCGGCAGAGTTGATATCCGCGCTTACAAACCCAGGATCGTTACAATAACTACAACGTAAAACTTCTTAACTGGGAATATTGAAGACTCATGTTAAAAGGAACCACCAGCTTTCGTATGTTCTCATGTTCTGAGCAAGGAACTTAAACTTTCGCTTTTTTACATGGCACATATTGCACTTTTACTTTCTTCTCCAACACTGTGTTTTTGCATTATTTAAAACAAATTGAACATGTTTCATTATTTATTTGAGACTAAATGTATTTTATTTATGTATTATATTAAGTTAAAATAAATGTTAATTCAGTATTGTTGTAATTGTCATTTTTACAAATGTGTATATATAAAAATCGGCCGATTAATCGGTATCTGATTTTTTTTGGTCCTCCAATAATCGGTATCGGCATTGAAAAATCATAATCGGTCGACCTCTAATATAGACACCCTGTGTGTTTTTAATAAAATCAACTATATGTAGGCTACTGAGGTTGGCTGATGTTTTAAGCACACTGTGATTTAAATAATTAGACACGCAAATTACTGAAGGGAGCCAGAGATCAAGGTAGCTTAGCCAGAAGAAAAAAAAACCTGTTCCCGATCCCCCTCCTCCAGCTGCTGCTGGCCTTTGCGGATTCTGCCATTATCCTCCTAAAGTTGCAGGTAATGGGCTACACCAGGGGTTGGCAACCTTTTCCATTTGAAGTGGCAATTAATCTTACAATTTCTACCGATTTCTGTGCCAGTTATGATTTTCATATGCACATTTTGGTGGAATCGTTTCATTCAATTTATAATAGTCTTTGTACCTCAATCATTATCATATGGTTAATAAACATTCTAATGGCCAACTATGTAAATTCTATTGTCAGCTATGTAAAAATAGTACATAAAGCCAACAAATAAAAACATTGCAGCCTGCATGTTGAAAATATTCTGATTTTAAAAACAAATATCCAATAAATCACATTGTCTACTCATGGCCTGTCTGCAAGAAACTTGAAACATCGTATCAACTTGGGTCTGGCCTGAAGCTGGCACTTGCAAAATTGTATAAAATATTCTTGGTCTTCCGAGTTTCCTGTGCCAGTGAGCTCCTGACAGACACAGCTGTAGGCTATTTGCGCAAGGGATAAGAAGTAATCAGGTAGGCCTATTTTATGACGTTTCCAAATCTAATCACGTTTTATTTGTCACATACACATGGTTAGCAGATGTTAATGGCGAGTGTAGCGAAATGCTTGTGCTTCTAGTTCCGACCATGCAGTAGTATCTAACAAGTAATCTAACAATTTCACAACAACTACCTTATACACACACAAGTGTAAAGGAATGAATACGAGTATCTACAAATAAATATATGGATGAGCAATGGCTGACCGGCATAGGCAAGATGCAGTAGATGGTATAGAGTACAGTATATACATGTGAGATGAGTAATGTAGTATATGTAAATATTATATAAATGGCATCGTTTAAAGTGGCTAGTGGTACATTTATTTCATCCACTTTTTAATTATTAAAGTGGCTAGAGATTTGAGTCGATGGCCGAACGGCATAGGCAAGATTCAGTAGATGGTATAGAGTACAGTGTATACATTTGATATGAGTAATGTCGGATATGTAAACATTATATACAAAATTGTTTAAAGTGGCTAGTGATACATTTGTCCAATTTTATATTATTTAACTACTTAGGGGGCAGTGGGGCGCTAATTAAATTGTTATCTTTAAAAATCTGATCTAATGATAACATTAAGGGGCAAATAATTAAAGGATTAGAGACAAAGGTATCACATTTTCTCTTGAGTCCTCAATCTTCAATATTGAAGGGCCTCATTAAGGACCTGGATATTTTATCCAGTTTCTCTGGACTAAAACCCAACTATGATAAGTGTACTATATTACGGATTGGGTCTTTTAAAATAAAACATTTTTATCATGTGATCTCCCGATTAAATGGGCGGATGGTGAAGTCGATGTGCTTGGTATACATATCCCAGAAAAGTTGACTGTTAACTCTGATCAAAACTTAGCAAAATAGACAGAATCTTGAAACCGTGGAGAGGGAAACCCTTATCCATTTACGTGAAGATTACCCTGATTAATTATATACTGATATCACAGTTTACATATTTATTTATCTTTAGCCCTATTGTTTTGAAACCTTGTCTAAAGACTGTTGACATCCTGTGGAAGCCATAGGTACTGCAGTCTCAGTCCTACATAACAGAAAAATGAATAGGCACAATGGAAGAAAAAGGTCATTTACAAAAAAAACAGCAAATCCGTATGGATTTTCCTCGGGTTTTTGCCTGCTATATCACTTCTGTTATACTCACATACATTATTTTAACACTTTTAGAAACTTCAGAGTGTTTCCTATCCAATAGTACTAATTATGTGCATATCATATTTTCTAGGCCTGAATGGCAGGCATTTTACTTTGGGCACGCCAGACTCTCCAAACCGTCTCCTTGGCGGCCGCTCCCTAAGAAGTTAAAGTGGCTAGAGATTTAAGTCAGTATGTTGGAGGCAGCCACTTAATGTTAGTGGTGGCTGTTTAACAGTCGGATGGCCTTGAGAGAAGCTGTTTTTCAGTCTCTCGGTCCCAGCTTTGATGCACCTGTACAGACCTCGCCTTCTGGATGATAGCGGGGTGAACAGGCAGTGGCTCGGGTGGTTGTTGTCCTTGATTATCTTTTTGGCCTTCCTGTGACATCGGGTGGTGTAGGTGTCCTGGAGGGCAGGTAGTTTACCCCCGGTGATGCGTTGTGCAGTCCTCACTACCCTCTGGAGAGCCTTACGGTTGTGGGCGGAGCAGTTGCCGTACCAGATTGTGCATCTGTAGAAGTTTGTGAGTGTTTTTGGTGACAAGCCGAATTTCTTCAGCCTCCTGAGACGCTGTCTGTGTGGGTGGACCATTTCAGTTTGTCCGTGATGTGTACGCCGAGGAACTTAAAACTTTCCACCTTCTCCAATACTGTCCCGTCGATGTGGATAGGGGGTTGCTCCCTCTGCTGTTTCCTGAAGTCCACGATCATCTCCTTAGTTTTGTTGACGTTGAGTGAGAGGTTATTTTCCTGACACCACACTCCGAGGGCCCTCACCTCCTCCCTGTAGGCTGTCTCGTCGTTGTTGGTAATCAAGCCTACCACTGTAGTGTCGTCAGCAAACTTGATGATTGAGTTGGAGGTGTGCTTGGCCACGCAGTCATGGGTGAACAGGGAGTACAGGAGAGGGCTGAGAACGCACCCTTGTGGGGCCCCAGTGTTGAGGATCAGCGGAGTGGAGATGTTGTTTCCTACCCTCACCACCTGTGGCCGGCCCGTCAGGACCCAGTTGCACAGGGCTGGGTCGATTCCACCAGAACAGAGCATTACGTTTTCACACAAGTGGTTATCAAAAGAGAACTGGAAATCCTTTTCAATAGGCTACGTTGAGGAACTATTGTCATTCTCAATGGATGTAAATCAGACTTTGTTTACTTGCTGTTTGAGGTGAATAAGAAATTACTTTGAGAAGCTCCACAGTGGTGGTGAGTTAAGATGATCAGAAATCCTATCAGATCCCCATATGGGCACATTTATAGGCCTACATTTGTGTGTAGGTTGCCTAGGCCTACTTCTATGCATAATCAGGTGTGCACCCTTAAGCAACATTGACAGGAGCGCTGGAATGAAATACACCAAAACGTGTTCCTCACAAATATAGCCTAGGTTGTGCGGTCCGCAAACAACGTGTCCACTCCGACAATGAGTACGGTAAGACTAATAATATATTGAATGCATTTACAGAAATTACCGTAACTAAACAAACAATGTAGATACAAAATTATGGGAATTAACGGTAAATGTGATAGTGGTGTGCTATCCCGTGGCCTCCACAATGCATTGGTCCGCTCAGACCAGACAGGTGTCTCGTGCTATAAAAAAAATATATATATATTTGTGACTGCTTGACTAAAAAAATCTTGGTTGACCAACCAAACCATCGACCAGTCGACGAAATGGGGTCAGCCCTAAGACCTGATGTGGGGTCGCCTGATTTGAAAATGCGGTCGTGAGAGAAACTCAGAAAAAATTAACATTTCACTTGGCTCATTGAACCGGGGTTACATCAGTAACCTCCAAAAGCTGGAAAATGTGGTTGTAATAAACAGTGAATTTTGTTTTATTCCTGCACTGTTTAGACCCAAGTATAATTCTAGAATGCTGCTGTATATTATTGAGAATGTTAAAGATAAAGCTAATTTTCTCACACATTTCAAGACTTTCAAGACACATTTCAAGACATTTCTCACACAAACAAGACAGCTCAAAAACAAATGACAATTACAAATTAACTTAGTTTTAAAGAGCTCAACCTCTTCAATATGATGCCACATTCATGTCAATAGGAATAACACACATTTTTGTCTTCCACTGTGTGAAGAAACTCACTATCCTAAAACTAACACTCAACAGAACAAAAAACCATAGTATTTAAATTGTAGTAAATTTGCCAAAATGACTCACTCAAAATGTAACAAGTATAATATATTATACGTATTAATATTATTTACATATACATATTTAAAAATGTGACCAGAGGACAATATTCAGAAAGCATTTCAAAACCCACACAAAGTAGGCTATTTGACTGCCAAGGATTCTTACTTCTGTAAAAATGCAAAAAAATATTCAGAGACAATATCAAAATGTACATAACCTCTCTCAATAAGATGTAGTACAGACCAGGCCTAACACTAAATGTAGAAATAGTAGCCTACTTCGACAACAATTCAGTGAATGCAACAAGTATTAGATACAAAACCCAACTGTTCAGAGACGATTTTAAAAAGTTAAGAATTTCCCCAATTTTTTTGAGGACAAATTCATATTTCACTCTGTCACTTTAGTGTTTGCCTTTAGCCTACAACATGTCATGGAACTTCTGGAAGCATGGCCCCATCCTGCGAAGTGGCACAGAACACGGAGAGCACCCAAAGGAGGTTTCTACACATCTCCCTGCGTCCACTCCAAACAGGAACAGAGTAACAGAGGGAGAGGAGAAGAGCAACAAATAGGATACCATTGTAGTCAGGAACATAATCCCTCTCTCCCTCTCACACTCTCTTCCTCCCTCTTTTTCTTTCTCTCAACCTTACACAGACTCTCTTCCTAATAATTACCTCTTAGGGATTCCCATAATACATTGTGTGATACAGTTACACGCCTCCCATTCCACACTCTCTCCCGTCATCTCCCGCTCTCTCTCTCGCCTCAATCAACTCTCAACTAGAGATTTCGCAAATGTTAGCTGATTAGTTACAAAGATGGGACAGTTTCCAAATTTAATTGTATCGGTAGAAACAGGACAAAACAAGCACCTTGTTAGCTGGCTATGTAATCAAATATCCAACTCAATATCATATGAGCTCCACTGCGCGGGCATCTACCTTAACACAACAGCTAAGCTGTCAAATAATAGGAAAACAAGGCAATGTATAGTCTATGAATATCTGCACCTAGCAAACCTGACAAACCATAACCTAAGTCCAACAGCCAAACACAAATTACTCTACTCATTTTGGTGGCTAGTTTGCTGGATGTCTGTATGGATAGCTAGTGAAAGTGACAGTTGAGGTTGACTATTCATGAGCGCAGCCCAAATTTACCGATACACACAACTTTCCTTGCCTGAAGGACTAACTAACTAGCTAGCTAGCTATAGCAAGCAGCTTGGGCCGTTTCCATCTTTTAATTACATCAGTAGAAACAAGACAAAATACAGCTAAACACAGCAGCTATTTCCATGAGACTGAGAGCAGTCATTTGAGCTCCACCGCTGATGTGCTCGCCTGTATCAACTAAGTGACGTGCTAATCTGAGAGCTGTTCCCAAAGTTTCACAGCATCAAAAATCGACAACACCAAGCATATATCTGCTGTTTACATATTTCACTCACCTTGACATCACCGCTTTTCAAAGTGCAATAGTAATTTAATGAAAGGCTGTTCGCGGCTGCTATGGGTTCTAAAGAGTTTTAAGCTACAAAATGATTATGACCCCATTGCTGAAAGATAACTCTCAGGAACACGTAACCAACTGGGCAAAAACTGGTTCAATCAATGTTGTTTCCACGTCATTTTAACAACAACAAATTCAATGTGATTACTGCATCAACGTGGAAAACTGATTGGATTTGCAAAAAGTCATCAATGTAAGGGAATTTCAATATTTATTTTCACCCAACTAGACGTTGAACTAGAAAATAGTAGACAAGACCTGGCAGTAAATCAGACTGGGGGAAAAATAACAATCAATAATGATGGTCTTTTTTACACAGTTATCATACAAAACTATTGCCTGATGATCTTCTGAACATCCCAATACTTTTCTGATGCATTTCAGTTACTTCAAACCACACTTCCTTCAGATTCCAATACTGTCAGGCTGATTTGAAATAGAATGTCATAGCCCCAATAAAAAAAATGAAACCTTAGCCTTTGATTACATAACTTTATTGTTTTACATGGTGGGGCCACAAACACATGTTGGTATAAAAATGGGGTTGTGGGCCAAAAGGTTTAGGAACCCTTGCAGTACACACACCACAAGGCCTCTCTTCCGACACCTTGCTCTCCGTCATGCTTTATCAGTTCTGGTTAATAAAGTCACTTACAAATTGACTTTTAATCTGGATCGGACCAGGTCTGAATCCGACCAGGTCTATACAGAACTGGTCTAGTTGTCCTCGGGTCCGTTCGGAACAGGTCTCTATATAAAAAAGATTTATGCATATCGGTACGGGTGGGAAAGCCCCAGGTCCATTTTGGAACGGGTCCTACTTTTTGTACCCGTGAAGAGCTCCTACTTTATGTCAAAACAGACAATGCCAGGAACATTGTGAATTTTGTCACAGAAGCTGGACTTGGGCCACAAATGGGGTGCTTTTTAGTTCTGTGTCTTTTGCAAAATAAACAAAAATGAGCTACAGTAATTGTTGGCATTTCATTTTCCCGCTGTACCAAAACTGAACCGTGACCCAAAAACCACAATACGTACCGAACCGTGGGTTTGGTGAACCGTTACACCCCTACCTAATACTAATTTACAACAGGCAAGCCAGACATCTCACAGAGTAGGACAGAGAGAACTCCTCTCTGAATACAGTGCAGTGAAAGAGAAGGAGGAGGAGACTTGGAGGGAGAAGAAGAGGCCATTATGTAGTGTTGGTTGGTGAAGGCCAGGGACAGAGAGGGAGAGCAGCAACTCAATGGACACACAATGGCTCCCTCTGACTGTTCAGTACAGTAGCCTGAGGCTGTGGGCGATGATGAGAATGTCACAGCGGATTGAGTGGAATGTTCCCATTCAGAAGCAGACCTCTGTCAGTCATACCTTAGGTGATCATGTCAATTGGGGGAGACTGAAGGACATGTTTTGCAGGCCTCCATGCTGATAGTGAGAAGATCATGGGAACAGCAGGGACACTAGTCAGAGAATTACTGGGTTAACACACTCTGTCCTTATCACAACCTCTGCCCTGCCTGTCTGTCTGTGTCTGCCCCTCTGCACTCTGATAACAATGGCAAATATTCAAAAGGATTCAGTTGAGGGATGCACTGTTGTAGAAGAGATAGCAGCACTGTCCAAGAGACAGAAGTACTGTCCCAAACATTTATAGAATTGATTGGAATAGAGCAATAGTCTTGTCTAAATAGCCTGAACAGAACCATCACAACATCAATATCACTTGTCAACAAGAACATCCAAAGTAGGCTACAACAAAAAGACAGAGTCAATAGCACAAGGCATTTGTAGTGTATTAGTTTATTACCATGAAGGTTATTACTGGAGGTCATCTGTACCGGGAAGAAAAAAAATAGGCTACTTTCTCTGGGATCCCGTGTTTGATCAAAGGGTTTTGAGTCAAAGAGTAATGTTGATGTGTCATAGAAAGGGTTAAATGCCATGTTTCACTTTAAAACACATACAGTTGAAGTTGGAAGTTTACGTACACTTAGGTTGGAGTCATTAAAACTCGTTTTTCAACCACTTCACAAATGTCTTGTTAACAAACTATAGTTTTGGCAAGTCTGTTAGGACAGCTACTTTGTGCGTGATACAAGTAATTTTTCCAACATTTGTTTAAAGACAGATTATTTCACTTATAATTCAGTTTCACCATTCCAGGTCGTCAGAAGTTTACATACACTAAGTTGACTGTGCCTTTATTAAACAGCTTGGAAAATTCCAGAAAAGGATGTCATGGCTTTAGAAGCTTCTGATGGGCTAATTGACATAATTTGAGTCAATTGGAGGTGTGCCTGTAGATGTATTTCAAGGCCTACCTTCAAACTCAGTGCCTCCTTGCTTGACTTCATGGGAAAATCAGAAGGAATCCGCCAATACCTCAGAAAAAGATTGTAGACCTCCACAAGTCTGGTTCATCCTTGGGAGCAATTTCCAAACGCCTGAAGGTACCACGTTCAAAGTATCTATTTCCTCAGTAAAACGAGTCCTATATCGACATAACCTGAAAGGCCGGTCAGCAAGGAAGAAGCCACTGCTCCAAACCTGCCATAAAAAAGCCAGACTACGGTTTGCAACTGCACATGTGGACAAAGATCGTACTTTTGGAGAAATGTCCTCTGGTCTGATGAAACAAAAATAGAACTGTTTGGCCATAATGATCATCGTTATGTTTGGAGGAAAAAGGGGGAGGCTTGCAAGCCGAAGAACACCATCCCCACCGTGAAGCACAGGGGTGGCAGCATCATGTTGTGGGGGTGCTTTGCTGCAGGAGGGACTGGTGCACTTTACAAAATAGATGGCATCATGAGGAGGTTAAAATTATGTGGATACATTGAAGCATCATCTCAAGACATCAGTCAGGAAGTTAAAGCTTGGTCGCAAATGGGTCTTCCGAATGAACAATGACCCGAAGCATACTTTCAAAGTTGTGGCAAAATGGCTTAAGGACAACCAAGTTAAGGTATTGGAGTGGCCATCACAAAGCCCTGACCTCGATCCCATAGAAAATTTGTGGGCAGAACTGAAAAAGCGTGTGCGAGCAAGGAGGCCTACAAACCTGACTCGGTTACACCAGCTCTGTCAGGAGGAATGGGCCAAAATTCACCCAACTTATTGTGGGAGCTTGTGGAAGGCTACCTGAAACATTTGACCCAAGTTAAACAATTAAAAGGCAATGCTATCAAATACTAATTGACTGTATGTAAACTTCTGACCCACTGGGAATGTGATGAAATAATTTAAAGCTGAAATAAATCATTGTGAATTGTGAAAAACTGAGTTTAAATGTATTTGGCTAAGGTGTATGTAAACTTCCAACTTCAACTGTATCTACAGAAATAAGACAGATGTTGCTTCTGTTGCCTGTTTGAGTGTTAGTTTAATAGCCTTTGTGAGCACCATGCCTCATGCAACGGCAAAATGTTGGGTAAAATTTCACAGATTCGGGTGTTTTTAATCTTTGCTATGCTGTATTAAAGGCTTTACCATTGTTTTTGTTAGAACAGACTGGTATTACTAATAATTTATTTAGTGTTTACACTTTCAAAATGGCAGAAAAATAATATTGTAATCTAACAGCTTCTGTTTGTCACTCGTAATATGCACGCAGCTCTCGCTCCTATACTCTCATTTTTCTTCATTGTTATTATTACAATTATTATGATCATCATAATAATAAGTAGTGTAGTTATCATTAGTAGGCTTTGTATAGTAGCCTTGTATAACCACCATTGAGCTGTAGGCCTAAGAGCGCGACCTGTTTGGTCTTAATACCGTAACTTACTGAGGCCTATATTTCAATATATAGGCTACTGTATCAATCATTCATTCATGCCATCACACAGCATACAAGACAATCATGCTTTGAAATGCAATCAAGCATTTTAGATTTAAAATTAAATAACAAATGGAGCTTTGAATATTTAGCCTAAACAACAAATAAATTCACGAATGCGTACAACAGTTTTTAGTCTGCTGTAGTAAAAGCTTTATCTTATTTATTTTTGTATTTTCTTTTAAACATTTTACATAATCTCTCGTACACTTGAGTGTTTACACTTCCAAAAGGACAGAAATAAAAATAATATTGTAATCTAACAGCTGTTTTGCACACATAATACTCACGCTAGATTTGCTTCTATACCCTCCCCTTTTCTGGATGTCCAGTAGTTTCCACATCTAAGTGAAATGTTTTCCACACATCTCACTTCCCCTTTTCCTCCAGTCCTGAGCAACAAGTAAACATTCGCCCGTTTCGAGTTTATTTGTCACGTCCTCTGCATCCATTTTGCTGTCACGTGTTACCGTGTTCAGAGTTTGTTATAACCAATTTATTGATGTGATTATGATATACTATAGGTCAGGCCCTATTGGTCACGTGCATGTGATGCATACATGTGTCACGTAAAGAGAGCAAGGGTTGAGGGAATAGGGAATATTTTTCCTAAACAAATTAGGGATTTAGGTAACAGAACTTTTCAGTCAGGAACAAGTAAGAAACTACATGACTAAAATGATGTTGCAGCTTCAGCACGGACAGCGCAATAAACACTTGCTGTGCTGTGGTGCCTTTTCGCTGCAGTCAGGAGGAGAGCGAGACAACGTGGGCCAGTCACACAGGCACTCACTGTCATTTTTTTTAACACAGTGTAACCATTGGGTTCTTTCTTGAGTAATTTGGGTGTCTTAATTATTTAATCAAACAGTATGCTTAAAGCATCAGACAATATCAGTGCATATGTAGTGCAAGTCAATATTAGGAAGGTGTTCTTAATGTTTGGCATACTCAGTGTATTATCAGGCAGTTTGTGGGACTGGTAACAGATAAAGACTGACTGATGCTGTTGAAATGCAGTTCTTTAGGAGAAATGACCACAGGATTTGCGTACATCTTGCCAGCCAAGGGCAACAAGGCTTGGGTGGCTGCAGGTCAAGTTGTCCAGTCCCTGTGTCCTTTTTGGACAACAGGGAGAGGAGGTACCATTTCATAGAGCCTGTGCTGGCAGATTGAATGGTGTGAAATTAATACAAAGCATGAGTTTGTAAAAAGAAAGTTGATTTTGAGTTTTAGTATGTTTATTCTGTTACTCAGGTGATTTTGAGAATCTCATTTAATATATTAAATAAAATATTTCATTTAATGATCTAGAATGAAATTACTAAAACATTATACATTTGAAATGGAGTGCGGTGAGGTATGCAGCACTCTAATTCGCAATGAACGTAGACATTTTCAAAAGAAAGAATTGTAAATAGATTTTTTTAGCACATTTTGTGCATTTATGGTTGGTTAACCTCTGCGCACGGATCCCGCTAGCGGGATCGTTTTCAGAGCAAACATAACGCGGCAAATTCAAAATAAAAATTCATAATATTTAACATTCTTGGATATACAAGTGTTGCATAGCCATCAAAAGCTCTGCTTCTTGGCAATATCACTGCGTTGTCAGATTTCAAAAAAGGCTTTACGGCGAAAACAATCAAATGTGGTGCTTGAGGCTAGTACCTCACATATTTTCCACATTAGCATAAATTCATATCCAGCTCGGTTCTCAAAATGTCCATATCACAGCTTATATAAATCGCTTACCTTTCAAATTACTTCTGCTGAGGGCTTCCCAAGTGTCCAAACAAGAGAATCCATGGTTCTTTTGTTAGAAAAAGTAATTCATTATATCCATAAATCTCCATTTGGTTGGCACGTTATGTTCAGCTACTCCACCAAGCATTGTCAGTCTACTCGCCCGTTATACAGTGAAGGGAACCTCTCATCTTTTCACAAACAAATCAAATATCATTAATAATGCATCCTTATGTATTCTTTTATGAATAATAGCGATCATATTTTACACGGACGGTAACTGAAACGTTATAAGAGGAAAAGAAAGCTGGGCGCGCTCACGTTCTCGTTTGTTTACCTTTTTCCCTTCCTGTAGTATTTCTTCTTCTATAAGGATCTCCTCAGGGCTTTTTCCTCCAGACACTTTCCAGAGACTGTTGACATCTAGTGGAAGCCATAGGTACTGCAACCTGTGTCCTATTCCCCATTGACTTCTATTACCAGGCCTTCAAAGTGAGAGGAGGGCAACAGAAAAAGGAATTCCGGACAGAAATTTCTCGGGTTTTTGCCTGCTATATCTGCTCTGGTATACCCACAGACTATATCTTAATGGTTTTAGAAACTTCAGAGTGTTTCCTATCCAATAGTACTAATTATGTGAATATCCTAGTTTCTGGCCATGAGTGGCAGGCATTTAACTTTGGGAACGTCAGACAGGCGAAAATTCGGAAAATGGGACCCTAGCTGTAAGAGGTTAAGACGGGACCACTTTGATAGCCTACGCAATAACTATTCAAGATACTGGTGATTTCTTGGTTCTTGTGAGGTACACTGCGTTTTCAGATGACAGCTAAAGTATTATGATGAAGTTTGGTGAATAAATCTTTAGTATATAACCACTCATTTTGCACAGCGTCACATCCATAGCGGTACATTTTTCTCTCTGAAGTATATATGACATTTTTTATATTTTCATCATTGCTGTTTTTGTGTGTAGCCAAGCCTTACTTTCAAAGTGGCTATTAATATTTTACCATAAGACTTTGAGATTCACAGACATTTGCTGATCTGTCCATTCTCCCAAAAATGCATGTCCATTTCCATCACATCTATAACGCAAGTTCTGTTGTTCCGTTACTTCAAAGTGGTATTACTTAGAATTTTGTAATTTTGTGTCTACACTTCTCCTATAGGTTCTACAAATATACATGTTAACATTTTAATTTATGCTTGATAACTCAATTCTGTGAGACATTTTGTTTCTTATTTTGTAACATCCATAATGCTGGATTGACCTAAAGTAAAATAAGCCAGATAGCAATGCCAAGTTCATGCCTTTTACCAACAGAAATCATGTACACATATAAGAGACAATTACTAGCGCACGAGATGTTGCTTACTAGCGCACGTGCTTCACACATCTTTTTCTTTTGCAGCCCCCCCAAAAATAGTAAGTATATTCATGTTTTTTTTGCCATGAGACTGGGTGTATATTCTATTTATATTGGCAAATTTAACTTGCAACGTGGCCTTTAACAGTAAGATGGAAACTCCCATTCTGTAAAAGTCTACTATGCTCCTGTAATTAAGTCAGAGTTTTCTTCAGACCTCCTTTCCCTCAGACCTCCATACCCCATTGTCTGAGAAGTCTTTACATCTGTACAGCCCAAGATACTGCTTCAATAGCTATCTATAGCTTTTCATCTTTTCTTCCCTGCACAGGATTTCAGTCTCTGTATGTAAAATGGTAGGCTATATGAGAGCATGTCTGTTGAGTGTTTCTGAGATGAGTAGCATGACTGTAAAGGGACAGCTCTGGTTGGTTGCCGTGAGTCAGAGCAAGTCTGCCCTATATTTCTGAAGGGATTTAATAATTCCTTTTGTGTGTGTGTGTGTGTGTGTGTGTGTGAGAGTCAGGAGGAGTTAGCATGTCAGACACTGGGCAATAGACTCTCACTGCAGCACTGAGGATTAGCCCACACACATCTCCCCTACCATTCAGGGCAGGGACCAAGGCTTTGGGTCAAAGGTAATTGGAGGTAGTGTGTGTGTGAGGACCTGCGGAACTGCACATTTTCCGACCGGTAGCTAAGTTAAGCCGCTTTGATGTTGCTTCCTCCTAGACCCTGATCTAAGTTTTGCATTCCTCTCTCACCCTTAATGGTTACATAAGGCTTGGAGGAGGGGAAACTGATCGTAGGTCTGTGTCTACGGCCAACTTGTACCCAAAGCAAAGTAAGCAAACTCATTTGGTAGGCTTGCTATTATACTAGCAGGAACAGTACCTGCCTGGTTTCAGTTGATGTGTGGATGATTGTATGCAAAGCTCCATGCGCTCAAATGCACACACATTTACAAATCAAATAAAATTGTATTGATTACATACACATGGTTAGCAGATGTTAATGCGAGTGTAGCGAAATGCTTGTGCTTCTAGTTCCGACAGTGCAGTAATATCTAACAAGTAATCTAACAAATTCACAACGACTACCTTATACACACAAGTGTAAATGGATGAATAAGAATATGTACATATAAATGTATGGATGAGAGATGGCTGTGCGGCATAGGCAAGATGCAGTAGATGGTATAGAATACAGTATATACAGTTGAAGTCAGAAGTTTACATACATTTAGGTTGGAGTCATTAACTTGTTTTTCAACCACTCCACAAATTTCTTGGTAACAAACTATAGTTTTGGCAAGTCGGTTAGGACATCTACTTTGTGCATGACACAAGTAATTTTTCCAACAATTGTTTACAGACAGATTATTTCACTGTATCACAATTCCAGTGGGTCAGAAGTTTACATACACAAAGTTGACTGTGCCTTTAAACAGCTTGGAAAATTCCAGAAAATGATGTCATGGCTTTAGAAGCTTCTGATAGGCTAATTGACATCATTTGAGTCAATTGGAGGTGTACCTGTGGATGTATTTCAAGGCCTACCTTCAAACTCAGTGCCTTTTTGCTTGACATCATGGTAAAATCAAAAGTCTGGTTCATCCTTGGGAGCAATTTCCAAACGCCTGAAGGTACCACGTTCATCTGTACAAACAATAGTACGCAAGTATAAACGCCATGGGACCACGCAGCCGTCATACCGCTCAGGAAGGAGACGCATTCTAGAGATTAATGTACTTCGGTGCGAAAAGTGAAAATCAATCCCAGAACAACAGCAAAGGACCTTGTAAAGATGCTGGAGGAAACGGGTACAAAAGTATCTATATCTACAGTAAAACGAGACCTATATCGACATAACCTGAAAGGCTGCTCAGCAAGGAAGAAGCCACTTCTCCAAAACCGCCATAAATAAAGCAAGACTACGGTTTGCAACTGCACATGGGGACAAAGATCGTACTTTTTGGAGAAATGTCCTCTTGTCTGATGAAACAAAAATAGAACTGTTTGGCCATAATGACCATTGTTATGTTTGGAGGAAAAAGGGGGAGGCTTGCAAGCCGAAGAACACCATCCCAACTGTGAAACACTGGGGTGGCAGCATCATGGTGTGGGGGTGCTTTTCTGCAGGAGGGACTGGTGCACTTCACAAAATAAACGGCATTGAAGCATCATCTCAAGACATCAGTCAGGAAGTTAAAGCTTGGTCGCAAATGGGTCTTCCGAATGAACAATGACCCCAAGCATACTTTCAAAGTTGTGGCAAAATGGCTTAAGGACAACAAAGTTAAGGTATTGGAGTGGCCATCACAAAGCCCTGACCTCAATCCTATAGAAAATGTGTGGGCAGAACTGAAAAAGCGTGTGCGAGCAAGGAGGCCTACAAATCTGACTCAGTTACACCAGCTCTGTCAGGAGGAATGGGCCAAAATTCACCCAACTTATTGTGGGAGCTTGTGGAAGGCTACCTGAAACATTTGACCCAAGTTAAACAATTAAAAGGCAATGCTATCAAATACTAATTGACTGTATGTAAACCTCTGACCCACTGGGAATGAGATGAAAGAAAAAAAGCTGAAATAATTTATTCTCTCTACTATTATTCTGACATTTCACATTCTTAAATTAAAGTGGTGATCCTAACTGACCTAAGACCAGGGAATTCTTACTAGGATTAAATGTCAGGAATTGTGAAAAACTGAGTTTAAATGTATTTGGCTAAGGTGTATGTAAACTTCCAACTTCAACTGTACATATGAGAGGAGTAATGTAGGATATGTAGACATTATTAAAGTGGTGTTAACAGTCTGGTGGCCTTGAGATAGAAGCTGTTTTTCAGTCTCTCGGTCCCAGCTTTGATGCACCTGTACTGACCTCGCCTTCTGGATGATAGCGGGGTGAACAGGCAGTGGCTCGGGTGGTTGTTGTCCTTGATGATCTTTTTGGCCTTCCTGTGACATCGGGTGGTGTAGGTGTCCTGGAGGGCAGGTAGTTTACCCCCGGTGATGCGTTGTGCAGACCGCACTACCCTCTGGAGAGCCTTACGGTTGTGGGCGGAGCAGTTGCAGTACCAGGCGGTGATACAGCCCGACAGGATGCTTTTTATTGTGCATCTGTAGAAGTTTGTGAGTGGTTTAGGTGACAAGACAAATTTCTTCAGCCTCCTGAGGTTGAAGAGGCGCTGTTGCGCCTTCTTCACCACGCTGTCTGTGTGGGCGGACCATTTCAGTTTGTCCGTGATGTGTACGCCAAAGAACTTAAAACTTTCCACCTTCTCCACTGCTGTCCCGTCTATGTGGATGGGGGGGATGCTCCCTCTGCTGTTTCCTGAAGTCCACGATCATCTCCTTTGTTTTGTTGGCGTTGAGTGAGAGGTTATTTTTGCCATATGACTTTGTAATTTTCTGTAGCGCATAAATTGCTAACACATCTGTTGTTCTGCTGTTCACATCATAGGAAGGCTATTTCCTGCCTGCCAGGCCTACTGGCATTACACTATGAAGACCAGGCAGATTTCACACTGATAGACAGACTGGAAGAGTTAGGCTTGATAACAGGCCTAGAGCGGATAAGTTCCCACTGGTGTGCAATTGTTATCAGTACAATTCGAATTACCGTGTGTGATCATAATTGCTCGCTCATGTTCCCACTGCGCTGCTAAGTTTACCTTGCAATGGTCGTCTGTACTTTGTGGATTCTCTGCCAATCAGAAGTTTTTTTGCTACTCTTTCCCAGCCAATCAGGGATGTTTTTTTATAAAGAGAGCCAGCCAATCCCTGTAGTGAAATGTGACCTATGGCCAGAAATCAACTACCACACACAAACGCATACACACACGGTCATTCGTCAATCTGTGCTCCTAGGGCTATAACCACAGCCACCTCCTGCCTTAACCACAGTTGGGTCAGAGGTCACAGGAAATGTCACTCACCAGACAACATATTCCGTTCTTGCCCCGAAGGTTGCATTGTTCCCCCTACATTTATTTATGCCTATGGGCAGCTTGTACCTTCTCTGATTCAGAGGGGTTGGGTTAAATGCAGAAAACACATTTCAGTTGAATGCATGCAGTTGTACAAGTGACTAGGTATCCCCCCTTTCCCTTTCCTACTGCAACAGTTCTAGTGCTACAGTAGCTCCCTCCCTCCCTCCCTCTCAGCCAGCCTTCTCTTAGCTATGTGCAGGGCTGGCCTGTCTGTGGTTACCGTGGAGATGCCAGGCCAAGGTAAACAGTAGGAGCAGTGTTGGAGCTGAATCGACCAGTGTCTGTCTCTAGCCCCTGATCCCTAGAGTGGACCTGTGTGTGGGTGGGTGTGTGTGTGTGTGGCTGGCTATGGAAAGCCTGGCTAGGGTTAACAACTTAAGAGCCCCTATTCATCCTATCCACAGCACCTCCACTGTTCAAACCACACCAGACAGACAGAGCAGAAGGGTACTGTTAGGCTATTCGCTGCTTAGATTGGGGATGTAGCCGCAGCCTTTCAATATACATTCAATATTCCCCCTGGGTGAACTGAGGGGGGTTGTGCTGTATGAGTTGAAACCAGCGGTTCCTAATAGAGGGCTGCGTTCCTGCGCTTCCTGAAAGAGATCATTGTGGTGTGGTCAGCATTTTTCATGCTGCGGGTCGGTCAGACAGACGACTTTGGGATGAAAATATTTTTGTTTTGCCGCAGATTATTCGGAAACGATCATCTTTCTGCTTTGTATGCATTAGCCTACCTATTGTATTAAAAGTACATTTTTCGCATTATACACATTTTCATGAATTTTCTGCTTCAACTTCAGTAGCCTACCTCTCCTCCAAGTTGGGTGTCTGAGTTCAAGTGTGACTAGTATGTCTGGTCTCATTGAAATAGAGTAGGCTGCCTACATGGTGGAGAATCACGTGGCAGTTAATTTCTGAATTTAAGTTAACTTGAATATGATTAGACTAGTTTACAACAGTGTCTGTGAATAAATATTGATAATGGAAAGAAGTGGAGGGCGCTCAACCAATGTGAGTCGAGGTGTTATCAAAAAATCATCATGGAAAAGGCACAAAGCGAGCATACGTTAGGCTACTATGGTGAGCGAGCATACGTTAGGCTACTATGGTGAGCGAGCATACGTTAGGCTACTATGGTGAGCGAGCATACGTTAGGCTACTATGGTGAGCGAGCATACGTTAGGCTACTATGGTGAGCGAGCATACGTTAGGCTACTATGGTGAGCGTGCATTGCGCCTTTTAATTTTCAATAAGTATTGATTACCCATTTATTTTGTCTTTACCTGCAAATCAGCCTCCTAAAAGGTAGGCTAAATTTTCTTTCACTCTGCGGTCCAACTCATCCCAAAATATCTCAATTGGGTTGAGGTTGGGTGATTGTGGAGGCCAGGTCATCTGATGCAGCACTTCATCACTTTCTTTTGTCAAATAGCCCCTACACAGCCTGGAGGTGTGTTGGGACATTGTACTTTTGAAAAACAAATGATAGTCCTACTAAGCGTAAACCAGATGGGATGGCATATCGCTTCAGCATGCTGTGGTAGCCATGCTGGTTAAGTGTGCCTTGAATTCTAAATAAATCACCAACAGTGGCACCAGCAAAGCACCATCACACCTCCTCCGTGCTTTACATGGGGAACCACACATGCAGAGATCATCCGTTCACCTACTCTGCGTTTCACAAAGACACGGCGGTTGGAACCAACTAATGTCCATTGCTCATGTTTCTTGGCCCAAGCAAGTCTCTTCTTCCTATTTTTGTCATTTAGTAATGGTTTCTTTGCAGCAATTCGACCATGAAGGCCTGATTTCATACAGTCTCTTCTGAACAGTTGATGTTAATGTGTCTGTTACTTGAACTCTGTGAAGAATTTATTTGGGCTGCAATCTGAGGTACAGTTGACTGTAATGAACTTATCCTCTGCAGCAGAGGTAACTCCTGTGGCGGTCCTCATGAGAGCCAGTTTCATCATAGCGCTTGATGGTTTTTGCGACTTAACTTGAAGAAACTTTCAAAGTTCTTGACATTTTCCAGATTGACTGACCTTCATGTCTTAAAGTAATGATGGACTGTCGTTTCTCTTTGCTTATTTGAGCTGTTCTTGCCATAATATGGACTTGGTGATATGACATTGACGGTATATCGTGAAATGCAAGACTATACTCTATTTTAACTTTACAAATCACAACTTTTCAGTTTTATTGGTTAGGCTGTATCAGTTTGTTTAAAATTAAGTCTAAATGAATACTAAGATTATTTAATGAGAACTGTTACTATAATATCGTAAATAAATTTATCGATTTATACTGAATATCGCAATATTTGGAGTAGCATATTGTAGAAGAGGTCTCCCCAAATATTTCCCAACCCTAATTGCCACAGACACACAAACATTTACACATGCTCACACACGTATGTATGCTTGTGCACTGCACACACGCTCAATCCTTCTCATTTTACCAGTACTGTAACTTTTGGTAAATACTTTTTTTTGTCTGTCCAGCTGGTGAAAGAGCTCTTTGTTTAGACAGACATCATGAAATGCTCTGTGCTGGGGCTGGGGCTGAGACCACGACACACTGTGCCAGTCACTCCTGTGAATCAGCAATGGTACTAGTCTCAACACAGTTCTGAAATATTAGCTATTCCTGACCATTGTTAGCGCCTTTCCTATAACAACTTCTTCAAACTATGCCCGATCTTTTCCTGTTTCTTCTTCCAATCCTCCTAAACCAGTCTTGCTGCTAAAATGTTTTACTTGGTTCCTTTTTATTTTTGATGTTTTGCTGAATTGCTAAATGATCTTCTTTGTGTGCGTGTAGCTGTTGGAGAGGCACCGGGCCATGGAGAGTATGGTGGAGCTGCTGCAGGTGTATCCAGAGGAGGACGGGGCCTATGGAGAGTTACTGGAGGCTACAACACAACTCTACCACTACCTGCTACAGCCCTTCAGAGACATGAGAGAGCTGGCCATGCTGCGCAGACAGCAGATCAAGGTAACACACACGCACACTAGGGCTGGGAGATTGATCAAATTAATTTGATTAATTAGAATTTACGGGGCCTCCCGAGTGCCGCAGTTACTATAGACCTGGGTTCATTCCTGGGTTGTGCCACAACTGGCTGTGGCCGGGAGTCCCATAGGACTACGCACAATTGGCCGAACGTTGTCACAGTTAGGGGAGGGTTTGGCCGGTGCGGCTTTACTTGGCTCATCGCGCTCTAGCGACTCCTTGTGGTGGGCCAGGTGCCTGCGGGCTGAACCCTGTTGCCAGTTGAATAGTGTTTCCTACGACACATTGGTACGGCTGGCTTCCGGTCATGTTTCGGAGGACGCATGACTCCACCTTCTCGTCTCCCGAGCCTGTTGGGGAGTTGCAGCAATGAGACAAGATTGAAAAAGGCAAAAAATAAATACAAGATTTTATTACAAGAATCAAGGTTTACATTTTTCCCCCCGTTTTTTCGAGTGTGTCTTTCGCTCCTTCTGTGCTGTGTGCACTGTGCACCTTCCCACTCGCACACAGACACCAAGCCCCTCCCTCTGCTACTTACAACATCAAAGACAAAAGATCATCTTCTTCCTCTCTGATAACAAGCAGTTTCAACTCGCTATTTGCATTTGAGGTTTGGGCCAGTGTAATCGGTCATATGGACACCGAAACACATTGAGACAGTATTTTATTGTAATAGAGGATAACTTAACGATAACCTTTTTTATGTCTCATCTGCCAAAATGTAAAACAGAGAAGACCCTACTAAAACGGGAGTATCAATGAACATGATTGGGGATAATTAATGGTCAGTTTCTGTTATGAGCGGCACCATGTACCTCTAGCAGCATTTTAGCCACAAACTGTTATACTAGCTGTCTAGTCTGTGTTTTAGAAATGTGCAATGAGCATAAAAAGACACAGTTATATAAGGAATTGGCAACTCGTTCTCATTCTGAGAAATAAGCATATTATTATCCTTGATTTCAACATCTAAACAAAGTGAACAGGCTATGTTTTTCAAACGGTTTGAGACAGACAGGAGGGTGTATTCATAACAGTTCAAGTGTTCTACCTTGTTAGCAAGCAAATAGATCCAAGTTGTCTAGACTTTAAATATAAAGATTAGCTGGCTACTCACTAGCAGTTGGGTTTGTGCTTGAGAGATTGTTTATGAGACCTTTGTTATTGTTCTATAATGCCTGCTACCAGAAGTTAGTCATTATTAGTGATTCTGGTAAAATTTGTAACAAAAAGGGCAGTGATTATTGCAAAAAAGTAGGTTAAACTATTTAGATAAAAGAATACAATTATTAGTGGGTCTAATAGTTGAAGGCTTATACAGTTGAAGTCGGAAGTTTGCATACACTTTGGTTGGAGTGGGGGGGGGGTTTCTATGATGTTTTAGGTCAGGATGTGACTAGGAGGGGTTTTCTAGATGGTATTTTCTATGTTGGTGTTGTGTATGGTTCCCAATTAGAGGCAGCTGATTATCGTTACCTATAATTGGGGATCATACTTAGTTTGTCCTTTTTCCACCTGCGAGTGTGGGATACTAAATATATATATATACAGTAACAGTCAAAAGTTTGGACACACCTACTCATTCCAGGGATTTTAGATTCAAGGCAATGGGTGGCTACTTTGAAGAATCTAAAATATTGTGTTAAACAAATTTTGATTTGTTTAACACTTGTTTGGTTACTACATGATTCCATATGTGTTATTTCATAGTTTTGATGTCTTCACTATTATTCTACAATGTAGAAAATTGTAAAAATAAACCCTTGAATGAGTAGGTGTGTCCAAACTTTTGACCCTTACTGTAGTACAGTGCAAATTACAATACAAGATATATACAATGGCTGTGTCTATTCACAGTCCCCTTTGTGCAGTAAAGTGTTATTTTGTCTGTTTTTTTTGTACTGTTTTTATTGCTAGTTTGAGTTACCTGGGGTGGCAGAGAGTTCCATGTAGTCATGGCTAGATTTAATACTGTGCGTTTCCTAGCCTCTGTTCTGGGGACTGTGAAGATACCTCTGGTTACATGTCTCATGTTGTACCGATGAGTGTCCGAACTGTGTGCCAACTGCATGAACAGGGAGTTTGGTACCTTCAACACATCAAAGACCAATAGTGACGCTGTCAACTCTGAGCCAGGAGAGACTGACATGCATGTTACTGACACTTTCCCTCCGTGTACATCTAAGTGCGATACGTGCTGCTTTGACCAAATGGAATTGACCTATTTCCTTCTTTGCCGCACATGACCACACAGTTGGGCAGTAGTCCAGGTGCGACACAACTAGGGCTTGTAGGACCTGTCTGGTCGACTGAGATGTCAAGAAGGCAGAGCAACGCCCTATCATGGACAGACTTCTTCCCATTTTAGCAACCATTGTGTCTGTATGTTTTGACCATGCCAGCTTGCTATCTAGGGTTACACCCAGCAGTTTAGTCTCCTCAACTTGCTCAATAGCCACATTATTCAATAATAGATCTAAACGAGGTTTAGCGTTGAGCGAGTGATTTGTCACAAAAATTATGCTTTTAGTTTTTTTTATAGTTAGCACCAGCCTATTGCTAGTTATGCATTCTAAAACCGACTGGAGCTCTTTGTTAACTATTTAGGGAGCGGCAGCCGAGGTGTCGGTTTTGGAGAGTCTGGCGTGCCCAAAGTAAAATACCTGCCACTCAGGCCCAGAAACTAGTATATGCACATAATTAGTACTATTGGATAGGAAACACTGAAGTTTCTAAAACCGTTAAAATAATGTCTGTGAGTATAACAGAACTGATATAGCAGGCGAAAACCCGAGTTTATTTTATTTTGTTGACCTTTTTCTCCTGGCTGCCTATGGGATTTGCTGTTATCTAGGACACAGACTGCAGTACCTATGGCTTCCACTGGATGTCAACAGTCTTTAGACAGGGTTTGATGACGTTAGGTTGAATTAGAAGCGAATAGAAGAAGAACTTAGACGTGGACCCCGGAACTCAATAGAATGACATGCGCGTTCACGGTCTTGCGCGCTCTGTGTTTTTTTTCCTTTCCTATCGTTCAGGCTATAATCCGGTTGAAATATACATAAAAGGATACCTAAGGATACATTATAAATGATGTTTGATTTGTTTGGACAAAGCTGATAGGCATAATTTGAACACGTTCTTCACGGTTCAATGGGCGACTCAACGGTGGATTTTCTGAACATAACCCGCCAACCAAACGGAGATTTATGGATATAATAAATGACTTTTTCTAACAAAAGAACCATTGGATGTCTTCGTTGGACACTTGGGATGCCCTCAGCAGAAGTTCTTCGAAAGGTAAGTGATTTATTTTAGCTCTTATATGGGTTTTGTGTGACCCGCGCTGGTTATGAATTTATGCTAATGCATAAATATGTGGGGTGCTATCCTCAAACAATCAGATGTTGTGCTTTCGCCGTAAAGCCTTTTTGAAATCTGACAACGCTGAGATATTGCCAAGAATCAGAGCTTTTGATGACTATGCAACACTTGTATATTGATGAATGTTTAATAATTAACTTTTTGGATTTTGAATTTGGCGCCTTAGATTTCACCGGGTAGTGTCTGGAGCGGCCCGCTAGCGCGCCGTTTATCCCTAAGAGGTTAACTGTCTCCGTAATATATTTTACTGTTGCAGCCGACTTGTGCATATTGTTGAGTTGTCAGCGTACATAGACATACAGGCTTTATTCAAGGTCAGTGAAAGGTCATTTGTAAAAACATAAAACAATAAGGGCTCTAGCCGGCTGCCCTGGGGTACACCACACTCAACTGAATTTGCATGAGAGAGGCTTCCATGAACGAAAACCCTCTGTGTTTTATTAGATTGGTAACTCTCAATCCACAATAAGGCAGAGGATGCAAATCCAAAACACCTACGTTTTTTCTGCAATAGGTTATGATCAATGACGTTTAAAAGCTGCACTGAAGTCTAACAAAACAGCTCCCACAATCTTCTTACTATCAATTTTTCAGCCAATCATCTGTCATTTGTGTCAGTGGCGAGCACGTTGAGTACCTTTTCCCTATAAGCATGCTAATTGTTAATTTGTTTTCTGAAAAATAACTTTGTATTTGATTAAACACATAATTTTTTCCAAAAGTTTGCTAAACACTTGTAACAGGCTGATTGGTCGGCTGTTTGAATCATTAAAGGGTGGGCCAAAAGCTCTTTGACAGACAGCAGCATACACTCTAATACACAGTATTTCTTAAGTCCTATCTACTGACATTAGGGTTAGCTTCTGTGGCTAACTGGACTGACGAGATGGTGGGAGTGGGATGAAATTGCACCTAGTTTTTGTTGTTGTCCTACTCCACTGTAATGGTTAAGGCTAAGCTGATCCTAGAGATGTGGTTAACACTAACCTCTACCTCCAATATGATGGTGTGTGTGTGATGGGGGGGATCAGATCAGCTAGAGAGGCTTCACCCCCTCAGCCCGCCTGCCTCCCTGCCCAGAGCAGCTTAACCAACAGTAGAAGTATTAGTACCGTGGTCAGTACTCAGGCTCTAAACCAAACCAGGCTGGAATACTGCTCAGCATACACCTCACCTCTCTTCTCTTCGGCTGCTTATCATTCTGTTCAGTCTCTTTCTCCCACCCCCCTCTCTCCTTACTCTCTGCCTCTCTCCCCCTCTTTCTGTCTCTCTCCTTCCTTTCCTTGCCCTCTCTCTGAGGGTGTTGTGTTAGTGAGGATTGTGTGTTATTTTAGTAATCTCTTGTGAGGGTTCAGCCTATAGTCATGGAGGTTGGGGTGATTTCCCCCTGTTTGTCTTTGGCCACATCACATTCTTCACCCAGCATGGCTGTCTGTGGCGCTGCAACGGTCACACACATACGCACATACACACGTACATACGTACATACATACATGGCCATGTGTAAGGGGAGTTCCTTCAGAAAACAATGCATACAGCATAATGAGATCCGTGTAGAACCTGGTTTACGTTAGGTACAGATCTAGGATCATTTGGGAAGGATTACCCTCCCCAAATCCTAACACCAACCATTAGGAGGAGAAACGCTGAACTGACCTTGAATCAACGTCTAGGGTAGGGTAACCCTGTGAGATATGCAGGAAGGATCTGGGCTCTGAGCTCGTTTGATAATCCTACCAGTGTGGTCAAAGCTGCTCCACTGATCTGCTCTCCTCTAGTACACCTGCCAGATGTCCAGAATCTGGAGCATAATTTAGTGGAGTTTAAATTGGCGCGTGTACAGTGTATTGGTTATGTATCTTTTTTATCACACTCGTACAGAGTACAGATACAGAGCCTTTAAGTGGAACATCTGTCAGACGCCGCTAGAGCTGCTGCTACAGCATCTTGTGGTGCTTTCAAGACATCTGGGGAAAAATACGATGTGAAATCATGACGTCAGTGATCTTCAGGTTGGAAAGTCAGAGCTCTAGAAAGAGGCCGAGTTCCCGAGTTGGAATTCCGAGTTTGTTGACTGTTCAAATAAATGTTTGTAGTCGGAGATCGTTTTTTTCCCAGTTCCTAATTGTCTTGAACGCAGTGAAGTCGGAAGATTTCCTAGTTCCCAGTTGTTTTGAACGCGCGGCATCAAACGGAAATGGAAGGCAGACTTCATCAGCATCACACACCACTTTGCAATAAGCTGGAGGCAGTATGCATTTTGAAAACAAATACTTAATTGTTTGAAATCTGAACATTTTAATACATATTATGAGGCTTGTCTTTCCTTGCTTCAAAGTAGCCTAGAGGATTTTCTCTTTCTAAATGGATATTTTCATCTGTGTTTTCCCGCTAATTGTATTATGGAACGCACATTCCCGCCATAGCATACTGCCTTGTGCGCATTGCTACACTTAGAATGTGAAGAAATAATAGTTGATCAACATTTTAAGCTAAACGTTCTGATCTGTTGCTTTTTAACATATTTTTGATGTATCCTAGGTCTACTGGTTGTTTGAATTTGGGATCTATTGTCCCACAACTGTCTGTTTGGAATAGGACATGTCTTTCTCAGAGCTGACCAATAGACTAGGTAGCCTAAACTTTTCTACTATAGTAGATTGACGTAGGCTAGTGATTTTGCTGTTCCTTACTCGTCTTGTTGGCCTAGGAAAAGTAAATGTGGACAGTTATTTTAACATGATCAAAGTGCACATCAGAATTGGGTAAGAAGGACCGCACATCGTTGCATTCTCTACTTGCCTGTTCTTTTAAGATAAATTACCATCATCTAAATGGGATTTCTGTCATTCTGAGCACTGTGGGTGTACGCCCTAATCAGGTTACGCACTCAATGCATATGGGTCCGGTACATTTCTAAAATGTCTGGTAAATTTAAAATGTTGCCGGTCAAAGGTCCAGCGTTAGGTTTATAGGAGGAGCTGCAGTACTGTATATTCTATCCACCATAGAAACCCAGAACTGTTGGTTCATCTTATTTAATGTCTATGGTTTCCACGCACTAGTCCTTATTTGTGATGACAATTACAAAATATTAGTAAATCCCTAAACTCTGCTATATCATGAGCTAAGTAGATCAGTCTGCGATAGTTAGTCAGAAGGACTATTTGATGCTTTAATGCTGATTCAGCCTCAGTCCAACCACCTGTTGCCCTCAGGGAAACCAACGAGCCAACGGCTGGAAACAAAGCTGTATGCAAATGAACCCCAATACCAGACGGGCCAGTCAATTCTTGGTTGGGAGGATGTTGGATGTTGTGTTTTCTCCCAGACTGATGAGTCAGTAGAACGGCCCTGCTGTATACAGCTGGCTGTTTCATTAAAGGAGGAGTCTGTGTATCACTGAGAGGAAGGAAGAGAGAGAGAACAGGGGGAGGGAGAGGAGAGACAGGTGGGAGAGGACAAAGAGGGGAGGATAGGGTATTTGCATGTGTTTTGCATTGTGCTTGATGTTCAAATTGGTAAATGTTGCAAGTGAGGTGAGAAATGTCATGTGTAGAGATGAGGGTAGGTTAGGTAGTCTCTCAGTCTCAATAGACTACTACCAATGTCCCAAAGGATAGATATAGCCTACCTGCTAAAGTCACAGCCTCCTCTTACCTTCTCTGGGAGTGTGAACACACACACACAGTGTCTGTGCTGACGCCTATTGTCCTGGTCGAAGGTGTAAATAAAGCCTGTCACCTCTAGAAAGGAAGAGGATGACAAGGCCAGTAGTTATATTTAGCTATTTGAAGCTTTGCAGATGGGAATTAATACAATCGAGCAGACACATTATCTTATGAGGAGTTGCACTGGTCTGAACAAAGGCCTAAAATGAATAGCCTCCACCGCCAAATGCGGGTAGATTTTTGCATTGGCGGGTAGATGTCTATTTCCCCAGTCACATTAGTGGGTGGTCAGGGCTCCACATTGCAAACATTTTGCTAGGTTGTTTTTCAATGTTTGAGTTTCAACTACTAGAGAAGAGCTACACAGCTACTAGTCACTCTGTCTCACAGGCACAAACATGTCACATTACCACTGTAATTTCTAGCCCTTAAAGAGGCAGGTGAAAATTTGTCTCATCTGTGATAATTTGGTTAAAAAACTCAGGTCACAAAAATGTTTATTAAACAAATAAAATGTTATTTGTCACGTACACTTGTTTAGCAGATTTTATCGCGGCTGTAGCAAAATGCTTGTGTTTCTAGCTCCAACAGTGCAGATATATATAACAAGTAATATCTAACAATTTCACAACAATGCACACAACTCTAAAGTAAAGGAATGGAATTAAGAATATATGAATATTTGGCAAGAAATGTCAGTGGCAAAGACACAGTAGAATAGGATAGAATACAGTATATACATATGAGATGAGTTATGCAAAATATGTAAACATTATTAAAGTGACTAGTGTTCCATTATTAAAGTGGCCAGTGATTTCAAGTCTATGTATATAGGCAGCAGCCTCTAGTGTGCTAGTGATTGCTATTCAACAGTCTGATGGCCTTGAGAAAGAATATGTTTTTCAGTCTCTCGGTCCCAGCTTTGATGCACCTGTACTGACCTTTTCTCCTGGATGATAGCGGGGTGTAAAGGCAGTGGTTTGGATGGATGCTGTCCTTTATGATCTTTTTGGACTTCCTGTGATATCGGGTCCTGTAGGTGTCCTGGGGGGCAGGTAGTTGGGCAGACCGCACCACACTCTGGAGAGCCCTGCGGTTGCGGGCGGTGCAGTTGCCGTACCAGGCAGTGATACAGCCCGACAGGATGCTCTCAATTGTGCATCTGTAAAAGTTTGTGAGTGTTTTAGGTGCCAAGCCAAATATAATGAACCCCAATTATTACTTCTTACTTGTCATACATTTATTGTTTTAGAAATATTACAAAGTATACTCATCTGTTTTTTTGTTTTGTTGTGTTGGTGTAATTGTAGCTCCAAAAGATATTTGGGCTGGTAGAAAATCTGAGTGGCTGGTAGATTTATTTTATTTTTATCTACCTGCCATAGTGGCTGGTGGACTAAAAAGTTAATTTTAGGCTCGGGTCTGAACTGATAATGGGTATTGTTAGGCAGGCTTTTGTTCAGCAATAACTACAATTCAAATAATCAACTAATCATGGTCTTCAAATCACCAATTTTGATTACTGTGTTAGAGCTAGGTTGGAACAAAAGCCTGCACACACTGCAGTCTATCAGCACTAGAATTGCCCATCCCCGAACCCTAGCCCCTGTCAACATGCCAAGTGGAACAAGTGAATGAGGGATCTGATGAATGAAGGGATGAAGTGAATGAGTGTCGAGGACAAAGGAGAGCAGGTATAGGATTAATGGTACATTGTGGGAAGGCCATATCGTGTGTTGGAGTGATGCAGCGTGGGTATTCTGTTACAGCCAGGGTCAGAAGGCATGCATTAATAAGTCATGTAGCTTCTGTAACCTACGGACCGGTGGCTATGCAGCATAGGTAGGAGGAAGAACATTAACATTCTGGATGATAATACTCTGTGTGTGTGTGTCTGTGCTCTGTGTGTGTGGTAACGTTCCCCACTCCCAACGTGATAGAAGGCAGTTTTAAGCATCTGTGATAAGGACCATGACACCGTGACACTGGTCTATCTGTAGTTATCTCAGCCTGTGGCCCTATGGCCCTGGAAACAGAATTGGCTGCAATTTCTGCCTCATTCACTTTGACACCAGCTGTCTGAAGCTGCAGATTACGTAGTGGGCTGTAGAGGACATGTGGAAAGATGGGCAGAAGAATGGAGGTATATTGTAGTGTAGTTCTATTACTGTATGCATAGGGAGGCAGTGTCAGTGTGTGTGTATAATTTAGTGGTGTGGGATTAGGTCATGGATAGATAGGGTGTCGTGTCTGAGATGAGACCCACACCACATGGTCCACACCACAGTGACACAGCAATGAGGAAGTGACGAGGGGGAGGGTCTTACTGGACCAGGTTGCAGACTGGACAGAAAACAACATAAAGGCTCTCTGACATCCTATCCACTATTCTATTCGTATCTCATTATTCCATTCTCACACTTCTATTCTAGTTTTCCTGATAACTTAATCTATTCATGTCTTTAACTCTTTCACTTCAAGAACACCTTATGTAACCAGAACCATACCTAACCCACCTAGGCATAAACACACAGACAACAGTCAACAACAGAATCAGGGAAACGGAGAACAATGGCATACTAGAAATTGTGTATTTTACATGGGGTCAATAGCCTCTGGAAAGAAAGTCTGCAGTGAAGTGACAAGCCAGTGTTTACAGTAGGCCTATATCTTTAAAATGGACATACCCATTGTTAGGGTGTTTCCATAGTTCCACAGCAGGATGTGTGGCCCAGATGTTAGTCAAAGTTTAAATGTTACAGTTTTTGTAGAGGGACAATATTCCCTCTCTATTAGAGAATGGATACCCCAGCACTAAGGTCATGTCTAATTTTGTGGGACTGACTGAGTACTCTCCCTTTTATCTTGCCTTTTCTCTCTCCTCTCTCTCTCTCTCTCTCTCACTCACTCACTCACTCACTCACTCACTCACTCACTCACTCACTCACTCACTCACTCACTCACTCACTCCTCACTCACTTCTCTCTCTCACTACACTCTCTCTCTCTCACTACACTCTCTCTCTCTCGCTCTCTCGCTCTCTCGCTCTCTCGCTCTCTCTCTCACTACTCTCTCACTCTCTCTCTCTCTCTCTCACTACTCTCTCTCACTTCTCTCTCTCTCTCACTACTCTCTCTCTCTCTCTCTCTCTCTCTCTCTCTCTCCCTCCTCTATCTAAGTCTTTGATTGTTCGAAGTAGCCACCCTTTGCCTTGATGACATCTTCTCACACTCCTAGCATTCTCTCAACCAGCTTCACCTGGAATGCTTTTCCAACAGTCTTGAAGGAGTTCCCACATATGCTGAGCATTTGTTTGCTGCTTTTCCTTCACTCTGCCATCCAACTTATCCCAAACCATCTCAATTAGGTTGAGGTTGGGTGATTGTGGAGGCCAGGTCATCTGATGCAGCACTCCATCACTCTCCTCCTTAGTCAAAAAGCCCTTACACAGCCTGGAGATGTGTTGGGTCATTGTCCTATTGAAAAACAAATGGTAGTCCAACTAACTGCGACCCAGATGGGATGGCGTATCGCTGCAGAATGCTGTGGTATCCATGCTGGTTAAGTGTGCCTTGAATTCTAAATAAATCACAGACCAGCAAAACACCATCACACGTCCTCCTCCAACGCTTCACGGTGGGAACCACACATGCGTAGATCATCCGTTCACCTACTCTGTCTCACAAAGACATGGCGGTTGGAACCAAAATCAGACCTAAGGACAGATTTCCACTGGTCTAATGTCCATTGCTCCTGTTTCCTGGCCCAAGTAAGTCTCTTCTTCTTATTAGTGTCCTTTAGCAGTGTTTTTTTTGCAGCAATTGGACCATGAAGGCCTGATTCATGCAGTCTCCTCTGAACAGTTGATGTTGAGATGTGTCTATTACTTGAACTCTGTTTATTTGGGCTGCACTTTCTGAGGCTGGTAACTTTAATGAATTTATCCCTGTAGCAGAGGTAACTCTGGTTCTTCCTTTCCTGTGGCGGTCCTCATGAGGGCCAGTTTCATCATAGCGCTTAATGGTTTTTGCAATGGCACTTGAAGAAACTTTAAAAGTTCTTGACATTTTCCAGATTGACCCTCATGTCTTAAAGTAATGATGGACAGCTTGTTTGAGCTGTTCTTGCCATAATATGGACTTGGTCTTTTACCACATAGGACTATCATCTGTATACCATCCCTACCTTGTCACAACACAACTGATTGGCTCAAACGCATTAAGAAGGAAAGAAATTCCACAAATTAACTTTTAACAAGGCACACCTATTAATTGAAATGCATTCCAGGTGACTACCTCATCAAAATCCAATCAAATGTTATTGGTCACATGCGCCAAATACAACCGGTGTAGACCTTACCGTGAAATGCTTCCTTACAAGCCCTTAACCAACAGTGCAGTTGAAGAAATAGAGTTAAGAAAATATTTACTAAATAACATAAAAGTAACACAGTAGAATTACAGTGGCAAGAAAAGGTATGTGAACCCTTTGGAAATACCTGGATTTCTGCAAATTGGTCATAAAATGTGATCTGGTCTTCATCTAGGTCACAACAATATACAGTTGAAGTCGGAAGTTTACATACACTTAGGTTGGAGTCATTAAAACTCATTTTTCAACCACTCCACAAATTTCTTTTTAACAAACTAAAGTTTTGGCAAGTCAGTTAGGACATCTACTTTGTGCACGACACAAGTAATTTTTCCAACAATTGTTTACAGACAGATTATTTCACTTATACTTCACTGTATCACAATTCCAGTGTGTCAGAAGTGTACATACACTCAGTTCGCATTTGGTAGCATTGCCTTTAAATTGTTTAACTTGGGTCAAACGTTTTGGGTAGCCTTCCACAAGCTTCCCACAATAAGTTGGGTGAATTTTTGCCCATTCCTCCTAACAGAGCTGGTGTTACTGAGTCAGGTTTGTAGGCCTCCTTGCTCCCACATGCTTTTTCAGTTCTGCCCACAAATGTTCTATAAGATTGAGGTCAGGGCTTTGTGATGGCCACTCCAATTCCTTGACTTTGTTGTCCTTAAGACATTTTGCCACAACTTTGGAAGTATGCTTGGGGTCATTGTCCATTTGGAAGACCCATTTGCAACCAAGCTTTAACTTCCTGACTGATGTCTTGAGATGATGCTTCAATGCCGTCTATTTTGTGAAGTGCACCAGTCCCTCCTGCAGAAAAGCACTCCCACAACATGATGCTGCCACCCCCGTGCTTCACGGTTGGGATGGTGTTCTTCGGCTTGCAAGCCTCCCCCTTTTTCCTCCAAACATAACAATGGTCATTGTGGCCAAACAGTTCTATTTTTGTTTCATCAGACGAGGACATTTCTCCAAAAGTACGATCTTTGTCCCCATGTGCAGTTGCAAACCGTGGTCTGGATTTTTATGGCGGTTTTGGAGCAGTGGCTTCTTCCTTGCTTAGCGGCCTTTCAGGTTATGTCGATATAGGACTCGTTTTACTGTGGATATAGATACTTTTGTACCTGTTTCCTCCAGCATCTTCACAAGGTCCTTTGCTGTTGTTCTGGGATTGATTTTGACTTTTTGCACCAAAGTACGTTCATCTCTAGGAGACAGAAAACTTCTCCTTCCTGAGCGGTATGACGGCTGCGTGGTCCCATGGTGTTTATACTTGCGTACTATTGTTTGTACAGATGAACGTGGTACGTTTAGGCGTTTGGAAATTGCTCCCAAGGATGAACCAGACTTGTGGAGGTCTACAATATTTTTTTCTGAGCTCTTGGCTAATTTCTTTTGATTTTCCCATGATGTCAAGCAAAGAGGCACTGAGTTTGAAGGTAGGCCTTGAAATACATCCACAGGTACACCTCCAATTGACTCAAATGATGTCAATTAGCCTATCAGAAGCTTCTAAAGCCATGACATAATTTTATAGAATTTTCCAAGCTGTTTAAAGGCATAGTCAACTTAGTGTATGTAAACGTCTGACCCACTGGAATTGTGATACAGTGAAATAATCTGTCTGTAAACAATTGTTGGGAAAATTACTTGTGTCATGCACACAGATGTCCTAACCGACTTGCCAAAACTATAGTTTGTTATCAAGACATTTGTGGAGTGGTTGAAAAACGAGTTTTAATGACTCCAACCTAAGTGTATGCAAACTTCCGACTTCAACTATATAAGCCTTCAACTATAAGACCCACTAATAATTGTATTCTTTTATCTAAATAGTTTAACCTACTTTTTTGCAATAATCACTGCCCTTTTTGTTACAAATTTTACCAGAATCACTAATAATGACTAACTTCTGGTAGCAGGCATTATAGAACAATAACAAAGGTCTCATAAACAATCTCTCAAGCACAAGCCCAACTGCTAGTGAGTAGCCAGCTAATCTTTATATTTAAAGTCTGAGCAACTTGGATCTATTTGCTTGCTAACAAGGTAGAACACTTGAACTGTTATGAATACACCCTCCTGTCTGTCTCAAACCGTTTGAAAAACATAGCCTGTTCACTTTGTTTAGATGTTGAAATCAAGGATAATAATATGCTTATTTCTCAGAATGAGAACGAGTTGCCAATTCCTTATATAACTGTGTCTTTTTATGCTCATTGCACATTTCTAAAACACAGACTAGACAGGTGAATTATAAGTGAAATAATCTGTTTGTGAACAATTGTTGAAAAATTACTTGTGGCATGCACAAAGTAGATGTCCTAACCAACCTCCCAAAACTATAGTCTGTTAACAAGAAATTTGTGGAATGGTTGAAAAACTAGTTTTAATGACTGTGTTTGTAAACTTCTGACTTCAACTGTACAAACATAGTCTGCTTAAACTAATAAAACACAAACAATTATGTTTTTATGTCTTTATTGAACACACTGTAAACATTCACTGTGCACGGTGGGAAAAGTATGCAGACCCTTGGATTTAATAACTGGTTGACCCTCCTTTGGCAGCAATAACCTCAACCAAATGTTTTCTGTAGTTGCGGATCAGACCTGCACAACGGTCAGGAGGAATTTTGGACCATTCCTCTTTACCAAACTGTTTCAGTTCAGCAATATTCTTGGGATGTCCGGTGTGAACTGCTCTCTTGAGGTCATGCCACAGCATCTCAATCGGGTTGAGGTCAGGTCTCTGACTGGGCCACTCCTGAAGGGTATTTTCTTCTGTTGAATACATTCTGTTTATTTACTTCTGTGTTTTGGGTCGTTGTCCTGTTGCAACTTCTGTTGCGCTTCAATTGGCAGACAGATAGCCTAACTTTCTCCTGCAAAATGTCTTGAAAAACTTGGGAATTCATTTTTCCGTCAAAGATAGCAAGCTGTCCAGGACCTGAGGCAGAAAATCAGCCCCAAACCATGATGCTCCCTTCACCATACTTTACAGTTGGGATGAGATTTTGATGTTGGTGTGCTGTGCCTTTTTTTTCTCCACACATAGGGTTGTATGTTCCTTCCAAACAACTCAACTGTAGTTTCATCTGTCCACAGAATATTTCGCCAGTAGCGCTGTGGAACATCCAGGTGCACTTTTGCAAACTTCAGACGTGCAGAAATATTTTTTTGCTTCTTCCGTGGTGTCCTCCCATGAACACCATTCTTGTTCAGTGTTTTACGTATCGTAGACTTGTCAACAGAGATGTTAGTATGTTCTAGAGATTTCTGTAAGTCTTTAGCTGACACTCTAGGATTCTTCTTAACCTCATTGAGCATTCTGCACTGTGCTCTTGCAGTCATCTTTGCAGGACGGCCACTCCTAGGGAGAGTAGCAACAGTGCTGAACTTTCTCCATTTATAGACAATTGGTCTTTCCGTGGACGGATGAACATCAAGGCTTTTAGAGATACTTTGGTAACCCTTTCCAGCTTTATACAAGTCAACAATTCTTAATCTTAGGTCTTCTGAGATCTCTTTTGTTTGAGGCATGGTTCACATCAGGCAATGCTTCTTGTGAATAGCAAACTCAAATTTTGTGAGTGTTCTTTATAGGGCAAGGCAGCTCTAACAAACATCGCCAATCTCGTCTCATTGATTGGACTCAAGGTTAGCTGACTCCTGACTCCAATTAGCATTTGGAGAAGTCATTAGCCCAGGGTTTCACATACTTTTCCCAACCTACACTGTGAATGTTTAAATGATGTATTCAATATAGACAAGAAACATACAATAATTTGTGTGTTATTAGTTTAAGCACACTATGTTTGTCTATTGTTGTGACTTAGATGAAGATCAGCGAGTAGCAGCAGTGTAAAAACAAAAGCGGAAAGGGGGGTCAATGTAAATAGTCCGGGTGGCCATTTGATTAATTGTTCAGCAGTCTTATGGCTTGGGGTTGGATACTGTTAAGGAGCCTTTTGGACCTAGTCTTGGCACTCCGGTACCGATTTGCCGTGCGGTAGCAGAGAGAACAGTCTATGACTTGGGTGACTCTGACACCGCCTGGTATATAGGTCCTGGATGTCAGGAAGCTTGGCCTCTGATGTATTGGGCCGTACGCACTACCCTATGTAGTGACTTACCGTCAGATACCGAGCAGTTGCTATACCAGGTGGTGATGCAACCGGTCAGGATGCTCTCGATAGTGCAGCTGTATAACATTTGGAGAATCTGAGGACCCATGCCAAATATTTTCAGTCTCTTGAGGGGGAAAAGGTGTTGTCGTGCCCTCTTCACGACTGTCTTGGTGTTTTTGGACCATGTTAGTTCGTTGGTGATCTGGACACCAAGGAACTTGAAACTCTCGACCCGCTCCACTACAGCCCCGTCAATGTTAATGGGGGCCTGTTCGGCCTGCCTTTTCCTTGTGTCCACGATCAGCTCCTTTTGTCTTGCTCACATTGAGGGAGAGGTTGTTGTCCTGGCACCACACTGCCAGGTCTCTGACGTCCTCCCTATAGGCTGTCTCATCGTTGTCGATGATCAGGCCTACCACTGTTGTGTCGTCAGCAAACTTAATGATGGTGTTGGAGTCATGCTTGGCCACGCAGTTGTGGGTGAACAGGAAGTACAGGAGGGGACTAAGCACGCACCCCTGAGGGGCCCCAGTGTTGAGGATCAGCGTGGCAGATGTGTTGTTGCCTACCCTTACCACCTGGGGGCGGCCTGTTAGGAAGTCCAGGATCCAGTTGCAGAGGGTGATGTTTAGTCCCAGGTTCCTTAGCTTAGTGATGAGCTTTGTGGGCGCTATGGTGTTGAACGCTGAGCTGTAGTCATTGAGCAGCAGGACAGTTTAATTCAGTAGAGTACATTAAGAGTAAAATAGGGTACAATACAGTACATTGTACTGTTCTTTACTGTATTGTGCTGTCCAAACTTGTGAAATGACTGTTTGGGCCAAATCAAGGCCAGTTCGGATCGGATCAAATCTGAACCAATTATAGACGTCTATGTTTGGACCAAATATAGGCCGGTAGGACCGGACGACTCCGGATGTTGAAATCAAGACCGGACCAAATCTGAACCAAGCATAGATGTTTGTTTGAGCCAAATCAAAGCTAGTTCAGACCGGACCCAATCTGAACCAAACATAGACGTCAATGATGGATTCAGATTTGTTCTGGACAGGACCAAAAATCTACGTCCGTGGACGTTGAAATCAAGGCTGGTCCAGACAGGAGCAAAACAGTGGGCTATGTGGGGGCAGTTCTTAGGAAATCAGCTACTCTAACCACACTATGTTCCAGCCGCTCTCTAAAACACACAATGAACAGAACAATGATCAGCTGTCTTACTAACTCACCCAGGGCTTATCCAGGGCTGGTTAGCTATCTACAAAGACAGTGTAAAAGACCTTACCCAAGTCACTTCCAAGTAATGAACTAAGCCTGAGAAGTCAGTAACACTTGAGCACTCGATTGTCGTTGCCTCAGTATGTTTGATTAAATGAGGTCGTCTTAATCTTAGAGAATGTCCTACAGTTATCAAAAGTTACAACAAAGGAGGACACTGGGTTTAGTAGTACAGTAAACACATGTTCAGTCTTGTAGCTCTATGTCCCTGACTGCTACACCACAGCACAACCTGCTGTTAGACTGGTATGACATGAGGCCAGGTGAATTGATGGACATTCAATCCTCAATTAATCACTATTTGTAAGGTCTGAATTTCTCGATGTATCAATGTGCGAGAGTTTGACTTTCATTTATTAATCCAATCCCTTTATTTTATCCTGCTGGACCAGCACTCCATATTTCCCTCTGGGATAATATATTAATAAAAATTGTATTGATTTGACCTTTACGTGACCCCTACTGATCTGTGTCCCCTCGGTCAGATCTCCTTGGAGACGGAGCGTCTGGGGCCTCGTCGTGTGGAGGGGCTGAGGAGGGAGGATGAGGAGTGGACGAGGAAGGCTCACGCTGCCGTCCTCTCCATACAGCACCTTACTGTCAAGTTCTTTGAGACCACCGCCAGGGCTCAGAAAGGTACACACACACACACATACAGTGAGGGAAAAAAGTATTTGATCCCCTGCTGATTTTGTACATTTGCCCACTGACAAAGAAATGATCAGTCTATAATTGTAATGGTAGGTATATTTAAACAGTGAGAGACAGAATAACAACAAAAAAATCCAGAAAAACGCATGTGAAAAATGTTATGAATGGAATTGCATTTTAATGAGGGAAATAAGTATTTGACCCCCTCTCAATCAAAAAGATTTCTGGCTCCCAGGTGTCTTTTATACAGGTAACGATCTGAGATTAGGAGCACACTCTTAAAGGGAATAACTGTCAATCTCCCTCGGCCTGGGGCTCCATGCAAGATCTCACCTCGTGGAGTTGCAATGATCATGAGAACAGTGAGGAATCAGCCCAGAACTACACGGGAGGATCTTGTCAATGATCTCAAGGCAGCTGGGACCATAGTCACCAAGAAAACAATTGGTAACACACTACGCCATGAAGGACTGAAATCCTGCAGCGCCCGCAAGGTCCCCCTGCTCAAGAAAGCACATATACATGCCAGTCTAAAGTTTGCCAATGAACATCTGAATGATTCAGAGGACATCTGGGTGAAAGTGTTGTGGTCAGATGAGGCCAAAATGGAGCTCTTTGGCATCAACTCAACTCGCCGTGTTTGGAGGAGGAGGAATGCTGCCTATGACCCCAAGAACACCATTCCCACCGTCAAACATGGAGGTGAAAACATTATGCTTTGGGGGTGTTTTTCTGATAAGGGGACAGGACAACTTCACCGGATCAAAGGGACGATGGACGGGGCCATGTACCGTCAAATCTTGGGTGAGAACCTCCTTCCCTCAGCCAGGGCATTGAAAATGGGTTGTGGATGGGTATTCCAGCATGGCAATGACCCAAAACACACAACCAAGGCAACAAAGGAGTGGCTCAAGAAGAAGCACATTAAGGTCCTGGAGTGGCCTAGCCAATCTCTAGACCTTAATCCCATAGAAAATCTGTGGAGGGAGCTGAAGGTTCGAGTTGCCAAACGTCAGCCTCGAAACCTTAATGACTTGGAGAAGATCTGCAAAGAGGAGTGGGACAAAATCCCTCCTGAGATGTGTGCAAACCTGGTGGCCAACTACAAGAAACGTCTGACCTCTGTGATTGCCAACAAGGGTTTTTCCTCCAAGTACTAAGTCATGTTTTGCAGAGGGGTCAAATACTTATTTCCCTCATTAAAATGCAATTCCATTTATAACATTTTTCACATGCGTTTTTCTGGATTTTTTTGTTGTTATTCTGTCTCTGACTGTTCAAATAAACCTACCATTAAAATTATAGACTGATCATTTCTTTGTCAGTGGGCAAACGTACAAAATCAGCAGGGGATCAAATACTTTTTTCCCTCACTGTAAGGCCTTTTCACACTGGCGTTGTTCTTAGCCCTGGGATATCTTAGCTCCAGGCTAGACTGGCTCTGGGTTAGCTTAGCCTGTGTTCATAGAAGTATTTGTTAACCCTGGGCTAAGCTTTAGCCCTGGCTAAGGATTCACACTTGTATTCCCAAGCCCTGGGCTAACTGACAAACACAACATGCGACCAACATCTCTGACACACAACCAATGTTTAAGCAATTTCTTAACACAATATTTCCTGTTGCTTCTAGGATTTGATTTCCAACAGTGATGCTTTGTATAAACATTGCTGTCTGCCTGTCCGACATCGGAAACAATGTTTCACTTTTGAAATTCTATCTCGCCCCTGTACAGAGAATGCAGTGAATGAACGAGACGTCAACTTTTCTGATCCAGGCGAAATCATGCAACAATATTATTATCATAGATATATGCAATTAAATGTCAATCAAAAAGCTATGAAAACAAAGGAAAAGAGTGTTTGCTGCCCTTCCAGCTGTAGAGTTTAGAGAGCTTTAGCTGGCTAAGTGAGAAGACCTTAGCCAGCCTGCATAGCAACCATTTTTGTTAGGCATAGCAACCATTGTTTTTGCACTGGTTTTAAAGTATTTTGGTTTTTGTCCTCAGAAGGATTTAAATAGTATGAATTTACTTGCAGAACGCATTACACAGGCATATGTAAATTGAGTGTCGCTTTTGTGATTGGACAGTGATCATTCTAGGTGTTGTTCTTGACACAGTTTTACACTTGCTATTTTGGCAATGTGTTTCTGGGACTAACCCCGAAAAGTCGGTACTAACCCTGCTCCGGAGCAGGACCAGCTAGTTCTGGGCTAAGGTTGGTGCTAGCCCACTTTAGAATGTGCAAGTGTGAACACTCCGTTATCCCTGGGCTAAAATCTCCCTTAGTCCCGGGCTAAGGTGCAGTGTGAGAAAATCACAGAGAAACACACACAAACTCTGTACAGACAAACTCCAGAGCCATGAATTATCCAGATGGCAGATCAGCCCCTCAGTCAGACCATAATCTCCAGGCTTTAAACTGCTCTCCCAAAATCTCCAAACTAACCATAACCCAACTATCCACTGGCTCCACACTGAGTACAAAATCTATAACTATCCCCAAACATGTAAATCATCTGTTTTTGTCTCCAACTTAGGCAGTACCGACCCATAGAAATCAGCAGATAGCCCTCTAGTGGTGAAAGTAAGAACTGACTAAAATGCACAGAGGAGAATAAGTATTCTGTCAAGGACATATCTTGTAAAAAAATATGTTTTATAGAGGCATACTAAGACAAATTAAATGTGACATGGTGTGCAAATGATAACACATACGTGCCTGTTGTGTTCTGTTTAAACAAATAAACACCCAAGCTATTAAAATTGAAGTTTTACAGTAATTGTTCTGTGGGTGTGTGTGTGTGTGTGTGTGTTGCAGCGGTGTATGAGCGGATGCGTGTGGATCAGAGGAAGTTTGGCAAGTCGACGTGGGCTGCAGCCGTGGACCGCATGGAGCGTCTGCAGTACGCTGTCTCCAAGGAAACGCTGCAGTTGATGAGGGCCAAGGAGATCTGCCTGGAGCAGAGAAAACACGGCCTGAAAGAGGAGGTATTACTCCTATATTACAGTACTACAACTAATACTATTACTATACTACTACTGTTATTATAGTAATAAATAGTCAACTGATGAGGGCCAAGGAGATCTGCCTGAAGCAGAGGAAACCCAGCCTGAGAGGGGAAGTACTGATAAATCTATGTAGCATTTTTCAAGATGCTCAAAGCAAATTGTATTGGGGAATCATGCCTCATCCACCACCAATGTGTATCACCTACCTGGGTGATGCCACGGCACCCATTTTACACCAGATATCTCTCCACACATCAGGTACACCAGGGATGGGCAACTGGTGGCCGTCCCCCTTTTGAAGGCCCTTAGATCAATTAAACCAAAATAACTCCGTCGGGTCTCAAATGACTGTAGCAGTTAGAATAGTAGAATAACTAAGGTGCAATTTCGAAATGCACATGTGTGTACGCAGACCCACTAGCAGCTGCGGCCCCTCATGATGAGTTCAGATTTCTTGTGGCCCCCACTCCCATAAGGGCCCCACCCCCATCAAAGTTGTCCATCCCTGAGGCACACAATACTCTGACTCTCTCTCTGTCTGTGTTTCTGACCATCTGTCTGTCTGTCTCAGATGCAGAGCCTGCAGGAGGGAGAGAATGCCATGCAGCGGTTGGACCAGATGGAGGCGCTGTACTATGAGCTCCAGCTGCAGCTCTATGACATCCAGGCTGAGGTTCTGCGCTGTGAGGAACTGCTGCTCAACGCCCAGCTAACCAGCCTCCGCAGACAGATCACTGGTAATACTATGCACTTTATACCTGTTACTTCTAAGTAACATTCAGACTAGGAACTGCTGCTCAACGCCCAGCTCACCAGCCTCCACAGACAGATCACTGGTCCATAATAGTACTATACATCTATACCTGTTACTGTTAATGAACCACTAGATCTGTAGCTCGCTACTAGTGAGGTTTACTAACGGTGTACCTCTCTGTGCCCTTCCCTCCCCAGAGCGGCAGGACGAGGTGGTGTACTATGATGCGTATGAGAGTCCTGATGCCATGCGGAGGGTAGAGGACCCCTCGGCCCCTCTTCCCCCCCTCAGAGACAAGCTCAGCCAGCTGCAGCAGAGGACCAGACAGCTAGAGGCACGCAGGGGACGCATCACCGCCAAAAAGGCCTACCTTAAAACCAAAAAGGTAATAACCAACCAATCACACGTTTAGCTCTGGACTTACTAACAAATCAAAGCTAAGCAAGCCTACCTGACCAATCACACGCTTACCTCTGGACTTACTAACCAATCAAAGCCATGAAAGCCTACCCCGAGAACAAAAATATGTAGAAAGTAAAACCAATACTTTCAATCCTCCTGTAATGTGTTGGCTGTAATATGTCTTGTTTATCTGTAACCAGGAGATCTGTATCATCAACCATAATCAGAAGATACAGCAACGCCAAGGTAGTAAGGACGACCAGACTCATCAAGCACTGCAACAGGTACACTGATGTGTTTCATTAGTGTTTGTGTTGATTCTAGAGGTTGACCAATTATGATTTTTCAATGCCGATACCAATAGCGATTATTGGAGGACCAAAAAAAGCCAATACCGATTAATCTGATATATTTATTATGTGTAATATTGCCAATTACAACAATACTGAATGAACAATGAACACTTCTTTTTTTTACTTAATATAATACATGAATCAAATGAATTTAGTCTCAAATAAAAATGAAACGTGTTCAATTTGTTTTAAATAATGCAAAAACACAGTGTTGGAGAAGAAAGTAAAAGTGCAATATGTGCCATGTAAAAAAAGCTAACGTTTAAGTTCCTTGCTCAGAACATGAGAACGTATGAAAGCTGGTGGTTCCTTTTAACATGAGTCTTCAATATTCCCAGTTAACAAGTTTTAGGTTGTAGTTATTAAAGGAATTATGACGTATCGACTATTTCTCTCTATACCATTTGTATTTCATATACCTTTGACTATTGGATGTTCTTATAGGCACTTTAGTATTGCACCCCTAATGTCGGGAGTTGATAGGCTTTGCTAAGAGCTGCTGGCAGCGCAGTAAAGTGCTGTTTGAATAAATGCTTATGAGCCTGCTGCTGCCTACCACTGCTCAGTCAGACTGCTCTATCAAATATCAAATCATAGACTTAATTATAATATAATAAACACACAGAAATACGAGCCTTAGGTCATTAATATGGTCAAATCCGTAAACTATCATTTAGAAAACAAAACGTTTATTCTTTCAGTGAAATACGGAACCGTTCCATATTTTATCGAACGGATGGCTACCCTAAGTCTAAATATTGCTGTTACATTACACAACCTTCAATGTTATGTCATAATTATGTAAAATTCTGGCAAATTAATTACGATCTTTGTTAGGAAGAATTGGTCTTCACACAGTTCGCAACGAGCCAGGCGCCCAAACTGCTGCATATACCCTGACTCTGCTTGCGCTGAACGCAAGAGAAGTGACACAATTTCCCTAGTTAATATTGCCTGCTGACATTCATTTATTTTAAGTAAATATGCAGGTTTAAAAAAAATATACTTCTGTGTATTGATTTTAAGAAAGGCATTTATGTTTATGGTTAGGTACATTTGTGCAACGATTGTGCTTTTTTCGCAAATTAGCTTTTGTTAAATCATCACCCGTTTGGCGAAGTTGAAGTAGGCTTTGATTCGATGATAAATGAACAGGCACCGCATTGATTATATGCAATGCAGGACAAGCTAGTTATCCTAGTAATATCATCAACCATGTGTAGTTAACTAGTGATTATGTGAAGAGTGATTGTTTTTTTTATAAGATAAGTTTAATGCTAGCTAGCAACTTATCTTGGCTCCTTGCAGTCACAAAGTAATGTTGATGATGCACTCACATTACAGGTGGTCAGCCTGCCACGCAGTCTCCTCGTGGATTGCAATGTAATCGGCCGTAATCAACGTCCAAAAAGGCAGATTACCGATTGTTATGAAAACTTGAAATCGGCCCGAATTAATCGGCCCTGCCGATTAATCGGTCGACCTCTAGTTGATTCAGTGTTATGGAAATGATGGTGAATAGTTCCTCATCCTATCGGTGTTTCTCCATAGCGAGGGGAGGAGCAGGAGGAAGAGGAGGAGAGGAGTAACGCCAGAATGAGTCTGGATAGGTCGAGAACTCTGGACAGACTACGCAGCTTCAAACAGGTGAGAGGACACAGTTACCTCTGAATAACACAGTCTAAACCTCTCATGTTGAATACATCTTAGGTTGACGCTGTGTTTAGATGCATGTTGTAACTGTTGGTTCTTTGTCTGTTGCAGCGTTTCCCTGGTCAAGTGACTCTGAAGTCCAGCAGACTGCGTATGTCCCACGGCCACTCCCGGAGGAAAACCTCCTCTCCCCTCTCCCCCGCGGGGAGGCCTGAGACCCTGGCTGCCAGTGTCCAAACAGACACTGTTGACCTCCCTGAGCTCTTTGCTCCTCCCTCTGATGCCTGTGGTCACCAGAGTGTCTCTCTACCCCCGCTAGGGGGCGCCACTGGGCCTCTCTCTTCCCCCTCTCTACCTCTCCTCACAGCGCTCCCCTCTTCTGCCCCTCCACCTCCCCCTCCTCCTCCCCACCCCCTCCATCCTTAGATGACCTCTCCAGTGAGGGAGTTGAGCGGGCTCACCCCACTAGCCCAGTCCGGCAGTCCAAGGCTGAGTTGGATTCAGAGCCTCTCCCCCTGGCTCCCTTCTCCCCACGTTTCTTTGACAGCAGTCAGCTGCAGACAGCCAGAAAGAAACTGAAGAAGACAGCCATGCTGGACTCCTCACAATGGAGGAGAGGTCAGACATGACAACATACTGTTACCTGGATTTTAAAGGAATATGTCAAAATCATAACTTGACTAGATTTTTAACATTGTTCCATTCTCCCATCTCTCCAGCGAGTTCTCCCATGGACGAGGTCCTGAACTCCCTGAAGAGAGGCAGCTTCCACCTGCGTAAGGCTGAACTGAGAGTCCTAGCCCCCGACCCAGACGATGACGAGAGCAACAACATCCTGGCCCAGATCCGGCAGGGCGTCCGGCTGAAGAAGGTGCGGACGCGGCCGGACCAGCAGCGGCACTCCAAGGGCTTGTTCCCCCACTCTGCCGACGCTCTGACCCGCTCCATCCACGAAGCCCTGAGACGCATCAAGGAGGCTTCGCCTGAGTCTGAGTCTGAGGACGAAGGCCTGCCCTGCACCGACTGGGAGAACTAGATACAAGATACACACACCGGCACTGACTAGGACTCTGACCTTTGCCCTCAGCCACTACCATCTACTATTTCTGGCTCCACATTGACAGACTGAAAGCTGAGTAGAGATGTTTCCTGAGTAGAGATGTTAACTATTTCTTACTATTTCTTCTCGTCTTTGTAATGGACCACTAGCCTTTGCTCCTGGTTTTCTGTGTTGTGCTGACTGACTCCTCACACTCTATATAGTCAAGCACGTTGAGAACCTAGTAATGAAAGTCACTATGTAAAAGTAATTCCTTCACTCAATTCCTTCTTTGTCCTGGACCAAGCGGGGGAATAAGGCTCCTTGTCAGTGCACCGACTGGAGAGCTAGGGTTCTGGGATCCCTTTATATAGAATGAACTATGACGTTGGAGAGGTTAGGTTGCTGTAGTGAGTTTGTTTTCCGTTTGACAGGATTGAGTGTTTTCTTTAATGTTAATTCAACCCCCCATAGAATAAAGTGTGTTATTGTTTGGCTGGAACAAAAAGCCTGCACTCACACCGTCCAGTCCTCTGCGGGTGAGCGTGGCAACCCCTGGTATCGAGAAGTCATGATTATATTTTTCTCTGTAAAACCAGTGCCCTTTAAAGTCCACTGATCTGTCCAGCTCTACAAAGACCGGTGTCATTCATTCCATACTCTATATTCATATTCCATCATGACGTGTGCTTCTGTTGATCATTTTTAAAGTGTGCTTTTACCTTCTTTTTAAGGTCGTTTTCATTTTGAAAGGAGTGGTTTTTTATTTTATTATTTTTCACCGCTTTATTTTCACTGATACTATTTTTCATGAGTCCACTATTACCGCGCAGTCGCGTCACGTTATCTACGCCTGATTATTTTATCTGTGTTGTGTCAAAACTGAAACTATTTCTAAAGGAACAATCTCTGTTTACTGTAATGAATCATGCACTGAGTATGAAGGACATGTTGAAGAGGAAATTATGTACTGTTTGGAACTGAAGGACTGAGTATACAACTGCTGTCCAAGTTGACATTTGGCCAGGTCAAAGGTGGTAGTACTGTATTTTTCCGGTCTTGGAAAAACGCTCAGATAGAAATGTATGGTGCAGAACTGATATGATTGTCGGTCATGTAGAATAGGGATCTTGTCAGCTCTATTCATTATATTTCTATCTGTGTTTACCTCACTGAATCCACCAGTGGTATGGTACAGGTAACTAACCACAGTGAGTCAGTGGGCTGAGCATATGGGGCTCATGCTTCATGCTGTGTCATGGAAAGTGGTCAAAACCCAATCATGTGACTTTCTGCAGCGTCCGCATATCTCTGACTGGGTCTCTAGTCTGAAGTGGCTTCTTCTTCATCTGCACTGATCTATAAACGGTGGGTAGGTGACAGCAACACAGTAGAATGACTCAGAGGAATTAGCTTTTCACTGTACAGATTGTTTTAGTGCAGATGGAGAGAAGTTTAGGAGTGTAGAGGCAGCCATTTTAGTTATATTAAGATGCCCCCTTCCTAGTTCTGTCTCATGTTCTCTGTAGACATATACAGTACAAACCTGTCTGTTGGAAAATCACTCATTTTTGTCAGTTTTCTTCATTGTATTTGGGGTCTTTATGTATTTTGTTTATTTTATACATTTTTTTTTTTTTTGTATTATTCATTTCCACCTCTTCTTTTTGTCTTTATCTAACACTACAGTTTGACCTATAACCTTTGACTTGTATGACCTTATGCATGTGGCTGGCCTGGTCTGATTTGAAGATGAGTCCGTCACTAGATAAGTGCAATATTATTATATTAAACTGAAATGTAATATATTATAATGTAATGAAATGTACATCCTGAAAATACATTGGCATGCTTAAAAACATCCTAAGTATTTGAGTAAAACACTTCATGATTTAAGAAATGGAGTAAGAATTTATAATACCATACAAAATGTAAATGTGCTTAAATGTTTGTTTGCCTTTTACCCTCATCTTACTGTTATTGCATTCCTAACTGCTTTATATATCCCAGTTATATTCTTTCCCAAAATAAAACCAAGTACCAAAATGTCTTCCTGTTCTGTTCTTTGACTTGAGTTCTAATGGCTCTGTGATGCCAAACCAGACAGCCGTTTGTTGGGTCTAGTACATCATGAGGTCAACCACAAATAGTATTTCATAAAAATACAGCCAAACAATCCCCTTTTAGGCAGTGAGTGGATGTGATGTTATACAAGAAGCATCAGGACAGGAACTGAAGTGAGTCTACATAGGTGCAGATTAGACAAAACAAGAGGAACATTCAGATGAGTTAAAAATTACACAAACCTTCATTTGTTTAATTCTTTTACTATAAACTCAATTACAATTGTTTAAGCATGTATAATCATTTCAAATTATTACTCAAACATTATTCCCTTTCGAATTGTAGTACAGATCATAATTGAAAACACCAACCAGCCCAGAAACCACATTCAAGTCTCAAAGATACCAGAACCAACAAGCCCTTAAATAGTGTTCTTCAGGTATACATATATTTTTTTTAATTTTTAGACATTATCACAGATTTTTGGCAATAGTAAACCCGACAAAAGTACCGTAGTTAGCTACCATTGATGCATCTTTGTACCAAAGGCAATGTCAGCAAAATTCATATTCTGTACAGGAAAACATTTGGCAAAAGGAAATAATGTCTCTGCAAACCACACCTGCTATGCACAAGGGTCTCTGTAAATCAATTTCCTTTTTAAATAGTTCAAAAATAGCCTTTTTTTTTTTTTTAACACCAAAAAAAATTAAAAATAATCTACCTTGACACCCACATACCAGACATGAAAATTATTAAGTTCAAACAAAAAACATTTGTTTCATAAAATTCTCAATCTGTGGTTATAATATATCTGGAATAATAAATTAAGGGAAAACATAAGAACCAATCAATCATTGCACTTCAAGTTGCAACAGAAACAAGGGGAGGGAAAATAAAGAAAATTGGTTTTGGATTCATCCAAACATTCAATTCCATTTTCACAAGTGCACTATAAATTTGTTATATTAGTATTTGTAATAAAAAAGTTTATAGAAAGGAAAGACTTTTGTAGTAACTGCTGACCCAAACCCCAGCTTCTGGCCTTGGGGTGGCGTTGTTTCCACCTTGTCTCTCCTTACATTTCCCAGAAGAGGAGGAAAATACCTGAAAGTGAGACTGAAATGTGTATTTTTACTCTTGATGCTCTCTCTTTATATTGCTGATTTAGTATAGAAGGTTGTCCCAGATCGGTCCTCAAGCTTGGACAAGATGCCACATTCTTCTTTAATCTCCATGGAAACGTTGAGATAGGCGGGAGAACATTAGGAGCGTTTAATAACAAGGTCACTGGGAGGTCATCTGTCTGACCCTTAGTCCTAGCCCAGTGTTAGATGGGGCCTCGGAGCAAACAGCCGTAGAGTCCAGTGAAACGCTGTAAGGACCAGTGAGTACGACTGTCCACATCTCCATGACCTCATATAATCTTACTGTCCATTTGGCTGACAATGATATCTCCATAGTAACCAGAGCAATAATAGTACTGTAGTAATAACTGAATAATAAAGTGGTATATGTAGAATAGTTAGAAAACAGACCTGAATGCATGGCGGACGACAGCAAAGTTAAAACAAAAACATCCACCAGCAACTCTGGATGACTGATCTGAACTTTGCACCAAATAAATATAGAAAATGAGGGCTTCCTATTTCTGTTAATAGGATCTGTAATGGAAGAAAAACCCAAAGCAAAATAACCCACCATATTCAACGTCCTCTCCTATGGAATGCTAGCCAGACTTGGCAAAAGAAGCAGAGAGAAAATAGATATTTGAGCAGCTTGTAGTCTAATGTGTAAAGAACATCCCACAGGGAGAGAGAAGAGATGGAAGGAAGGGCCCAAGCAAAGCCTCGACAGGACCTCTGAAGTGTGTGTGTGTGTGTGTGTGTGTGTGTGTGTGTGTGTGTGTGTGTGTGTGTGTGTGTGTGTGTATGTATATATATATATATATATAAAGTGTGTGAGTATGTTCATATAGTATACAGGTGTACCAGCAACATGTAGTGAACATTAGCCAAAACTAGAGAATCCAAGCGAGCAAGTCTATCTATTTACAATTGTGTTCAAGCATGTGGCATAATCAACACATGCTTGATTATGTGCATGTTAGTATGAGTGAAGAATAATGACTGTATATGTACTAATAACAGTATGAATATTTTCATACAGCGCCCTCATGCACTGACTACAATTCATTCTTCCGTCACTGTGTTATTATGGTGGTGATGGTGCTCCACTTGGGGGCTCTGTCGTAGCACTTCTCTTGTCTCTTCTAGCTGCTGCTGCCCTCTATGAGTCTGGCTAGGCTGTCTCGGAGCTCTGTCAGCTCAAAGATCTTCCCGTCCAGCAGCTCCAGCAGGGACCGCAGACTCTTCCTGAAGGCCTCGCTCTCGAGCTGACTGCCCTCCAGACGCAGCTCCAACTCCCCCAGCTGGGCCTCCAACGTCTGGTTCCTCTCCTCAGTCTCCTGGGGGTAGGGTAGGGGGGTTAATGTGTGCACACAGCAAACATACTCATTACAGTGGCTTGCAAAAATATTCATACCCCTTGGATTTCTTCACATTTTGAGTTAAAAAGTAGATTTAAAAAAAGGTCCTGTGTGGCTCAGTTGGTAGAGCATGGTGCTTGCAAAGTCGTGGTTGTGGGTTGGATTCCCACGGGGGACCAGTACAAATAAAAAACGTATCCACTCATTATATCGCTCTGGATAAGACGCTCTAAGACGTTGGGGGAAGGGGGCGTCCTAAACTGACATATGGAATTGTTTTCAAATGGTCATACTATGGATAATTTAGCTATTTGATTTAGAATTGTAGGACCCCTTTAAGTATCAATTACTTGGTAATGTATAGATTTTCTAAAGCCCATAGAAAAACGCATTAAATAACACATTCAAAAATGGAAAAAGGACAATCAAAAAAGAAATCCTAAGAAACAAGGTTTTTAGTGTCTGTTCTAACATTATTATTCTTTATTTTTTAAATCAAGCTGCCGGAAGTATTTTTGGGGCTGCAGATGTTTTTGCCCAGACTGCAAAGGGATATATCAGTCAGCTAATATAGGAATATTAAAGGCCCATTGCACAATTTTTATGATTATTCTTTTTTTATTCAAAGATATCCAGTACCAATCAAAAGTTTGGACACACCTACTCATTCAAGGGTTTTTCTTTATTTTGACTATTTTCTACATTGTATAAAAAATTGTGAAGACATCAAAACTATGAAATAACACATGGAATCATGTAGTAACCAAAAAAAGTGTTAAATAAATCAAAATATATTTTAGAATTGAGATTCTTCAAAGTAGCCACCCTTTGCCCTGATGACAGCTTTGCACACTCTTGGCATTCTTTCAACCAGCTTCATGAGGTAGTCACCTGGAATAGATTTCAATTAACAGGTGTGCCTTGTTAAAAGTTAAATAGTGGAATTTCTTTCTTTCTTAATGCATTTGAGCCAATCAGTTGTGTTGTGACATGGTAGGGGTGGTATACAGAAGATAGCTCTATTTGGTAAAAGACCAAGTCCATTTTATGGTAAGAACAGCTCAAATAAGCAAAGAGAAACGACAGTCCATCATTACTTTAAGACATGAAGGTCAGTCAAAGCGGGAGATTTTGATAGTTTCTTCAAGCGCAGTCGCAAGAACCATCAAGCGCTAAAGATGAAACTGGCTCTCATGTGGACCGCCACAGGAAAGGAAGACCCAGAGTTACCTCTGCTGCAGAGGATAAGTTCATTAGAGTTAACCGCACCTCAGATTGCAGCCCAAATAAATGCGTCACACAGTTCAGGCAACTGACATCTCTACATCAACTAATCAGAGGAGACTGCGTGAATCAGACCTTCATGGTCAATTTCTGCAAAGAAACCACTACTGAAGGACACCAATAAGAAGAGACTTGCTTGGGCCAAGAAACACGACCAATGGACATTAGATCGGTGCAAATCTGTCCTTTGGTCTGATGAGTCCAAATTTGACATTTTTAGTTCCAACCGCTGTGTCTTTGTGAGACGCAGAGTAGGTGAACAGAAGTCTGCATGTGTGGTTCCCACCGTGAAGCATGGAGGAGGTGGTGCGATGGTATTTTTGCTGGTGCCACTGTCCATGATATATTTAGAATTCAAGGCTCACTTAACCAGCATGGCTACCACAGCATTCTGCAGCGATACGCCATCCCATCTGGTTTGCGCTTAGTGGGACTATCATTTGTCTTTCAACAGGACAATGACCCACCACACCTCCAGGCTGTGTAAGGGCTATGTGACCAAGAAGGAGAGTGATGGAGTGTTGCATCAGATGACCTGGCCTCCACAATCACCCAACCTCAACCCAATTGAGATGGTTTGACTTTCAAGCACAGGTCCCTCAATTCAACACTTGACTGAGGGACCTTACATATGTTGTATGGGGAACAGAGGAAGAGGTAGTCATTCAAAAATCATGTCAAGCCCTATTATTTCACACAGAGTGAGTCCATGTAACTTGTGATTTTTACTCCTGAACTAAATTAGGCTTGCCTGATCAAAGTGGCTTAATACTTACGCAACGACTATATTTAAGTAATAAAATTTGTATAAATCTTAAACATAGTTTTTCTTCCACTTTGTCATTATAATATTTTTAGTAGATTGTTGACAAAAAAAAAAAAGAATTAAAATAATTTTAATTGCACTTTGTAACACAATAATATGTGAAGAAATCCAAGGGGTCTGAATACTTTTGCAAGGCACTGTGTAGACAAACACACACCCACACACTTATAAACACAAAGACAAACACGCACAAACCAACAAACACAAACGTACACACACCGCAGTGAAACCAGATGTCTGAGGCCCAGTGTGGTGTGCAGTGCAATAGTGTTGTTCATTAGTCTCACTTGTAGTTTCTGTGTTAGCGATTCCTTCTGAGTCGGAAACTCACTGGCACTCTCCACTTCCTCTTTCAACCTCTCTAGTTCCTGCAGGGAGGGAAAAAATACAATCACAGGGCTCACATGTACGCTTTCTCCCTCACAAATACAGTTTATACACACACACACACCTCCTCCTTGGCCTTTAATGCTGACTCCAGTTCTTCTATCGTCTGGTTGAGCTCAGTCTTCTGGGATTTGATGACTGTCGTCTGACCACTAACACACTCCAGCTCTGTCACCTGAGGACATACACAGTGTTGGTAATTATATCGTTTTTGTGTTCTTTGTGTAACCATTCTGATCTGTTTGTGTAGTCTCTCTCTAGTATCCCTTTATAAAGTCAGTCAGTCTTACCCGTTTGTGTAGTCTCTCTCTAGTATCCCTTTATAAAGTCAGTCACTTACCCGTTTGTGTAGTCTCTCTCTAGTATCCCTTTATAAAGTCAGTCTTACCCGTTTGTGTAGTCTCTCTCTAGTATCCCTTTATAAAGTCAGTCTTACCCGTTTGTGTGGTCTCTCTAGTATCCCTTTATAAAGTCAGTCTTACCCGTTTGTGTAGTCTCTCAGCCTCCTCCTGGTAAGCAGCCAGTTGTTGTTTCCACTGTTTGACGTTGGCTGTGGACTCCAGCAGAGCTGCTGTCAGCTTGGCATTATTGCCCTTGAGGGCTGCCAGCTCGGCCTCCCAGTGCTTGTTAATACTGGACGAACTGGAGACAGACAGACACTTCAGCAGAGTTTCAGTGACCATGACCCAGACATTGGTGCCAAGACCCAGACCCAGTGTATTGAGCCACATGACAAGACCAACCGAACAAGACTGCTTTTTTGTGGTCACGACTGGTCTTAAGACTGCAAGATCAAGACCCCATCTCTGATATAAACTCAATAATTGTCTTCCTGAGTTTATTGCAAAAAACAACAATGCTGTCATTTGACTAGAAGACTATGAACCATTCCAGCACCAATGTACAAATACATGTTCAACTTCATGTTCATCAGCATTACTGACCTCAGAGGCTAGAGTGGACCGTGTATGGTGAATACGGAGGGGTGGGGGAGTGAAATACATGTTCCATTTATTTAGTTATTCATAATTAAAATCTACACAGTGTTTTGATATAATGCTTAACTGCTGTCCAGGGTTCTGGGACCACATGAATAAGAGATGAATGAATCGACATATCCAGGACCGGGCAGACCACGCAGTGCTGCTGCTGTGCCAATTTAATTTCAAATCAGAGGTCCCAGTGGACAGCTAACCCCCTCCAATACCAGACTGAACATGGGAGCATCGTGGAGTACTGTGGATGTTCAGCTTGTACAAGGGAAGATGACAGAGTTTTAAAGGAAGGAATTGGAAGATAGTTTTTGTATCAATTGGTATTATCTTACCATTTCCAAAGAGAACTGAATGTGCTCATTTATTCAGCCTTCACCCACTGACCAACCATGCCTTGCCCACTGAGGTGAACTCTCTTTGGGCTTGACACCCTACTCCAGCCCCTGGCTTCAGAGCCTTGTTCTTACCTGTGGGAGAAGGGCAGTTGGTTCTGAGACGGCTCGGGACGGGGCTCGGGTGGGTGCTGCGGCGTTTCCGGGGTGGTGCCCCTCTCGTCATCAGTGCCGTTGATGCTCTCCGGGGTCAAAGGTGACTGCAGGTCACCGGTGGCCGACTCCTGGCATGATGTAAACAATAAGGTTAAAGGAACAGAAATACAGTTGAACTTTCTGTATGTTCTCAGCTGCTGAGTAAAGAAAATACTGATGTAATGTGGAGAGAATACCTGCACAATGAGTTACCCACAGAAAGTGATGTTTCAAGTGAGTTTTTGTTTCCCTCAAGTGAGTAGGCCTATGTGTTTTCAAGTGAGCTTGTTGTTTTCTCACTTGAAAAAAGAAACATCGCTTTATGGGAGCATATCTGACACTGGGAGATCAGAGTTAATCTGAGACTGAGAAGGGATTAATTAATCTGTGTGTTAATCTGATTTAGGATGGGAGAGAGAGAGAGGGGTTGTTAATCCATGGAGGGCAGGGTTCTCCCCAAAGAGTGGAACAGTGCCATTCAACACCTCAATTCTAGGGTAAATATACAGTATACTGTATAAACTGTATAATGGAAGTTGTTCGGTCCTTTTTTCTACAGCAAAGACAACATTGTGGGGAGACCACCTGAAGGGCTGGAGTGTTAGCCTGGGGTAGTTGGGGATTTCAACACTGGACTGGGGTAAGAGGGCGAAGCAGGAGGGTTATTGGAGACTGGGGTCAGATGACAATATTTTGATTCCATTTTACCTTCTTTTTTACAGGTACTCTGAGAGGTACTCTGGGAGGTACTCTGGGAGGTACTTTGTGAGGTACTTTGTGAGGTACTGAGAGCACATTCTTTTTTAGTGCAGCGACCTGGGGAAGAGTTGCAGGGGAGAAGAGATGGGTTGAATGAGCCAATTGAAAGCTGGGGATGGTTAGGTGGCCAGGTTGGGAGTTTAGCCAGGACACTGGACTTAACACACTATAGCCTTGCCATGATAGTACTGGCTTCAGACACTCCCATTAGGAATTAGTTTACATCTCATCCAAGAGTAGTGCTTTGCAGGTAGTGTTTCCAATCACTTCCTGTGATACCTCAATCACTTGGGGTCCATTCACTCCCATCGTTTTCTGGTAACAAAACGTTAACGTTAGTGGTGGGCTATACAAAAACACCAGGTGCTTTGCAGTCTATACCAGTCCAAAAACTACATTTAATGTGAGGAAACAGGTTTCTTTTTAATCAAGGTGAGTAAGTAGGTGTTGGTGAACTATCCCATCTGAGGTAGGGGTGTGTGTTGTTGGGACTACCTGAGAGGGGGTGCTGGTGAGTTCCATCTTCTCCTGGGATTTCTCCTTGGCTAATCGGGCCGCCTCTTTAAACTCTGCAAACTTCTCTGCAAACTGAGAAAGAACCACAATGACACAGACAACACTGACTAAACTAGTCTGTGTGTGTGTGTGTGTGTGTGTATGTGGTGTGTTTGTGAGCTCAACTTTGGCGATGTGCGTGTACCTTGAGCAGGTGGTTCTCTGAAGAGAAGCCCAGGCCATAGACAGTGTTGGCTCGGCTGTCGGCCCACTGGCCAAACTTCTGGGACGTCTTGGTGAAGGTCATGTTGGGGGTGATGGTGCTGTTGATGATTGCCTGGGGAAGGAGAGAGGAGTTGTATGAATCACAAAAGCAATGCAGACCCATTTGCCTAAAAGATGAGTGGGCTTGTTTTCTGGACGGTTGCCTTCAGCAACAGTAACAACTAGATGTGTTATCTATCTGTGTTTGTGTCAGACGAAAAGTGTGTGTGTGTTTATTGGTGTGTGTGTGTGTGTGTGTGTGTGCGTGCTCATGCATGTGTGTGTGTGCACGATACATCCCTATTGATTGGTAAACAGGAAGCCGTCAATGAGAGGATAGGCCACAGTGAGGCTGATTGACTCTACTGGCATCGACCACAGTGGGTGAGGGAGAGAGGAAGGTGGGCGAGACACACTGTTGGCCTGTTAGTTCTATGTAAAGTTCTGTGTGTGTATGTAAACTCAGCAAAAAAAGAAATGTCCTCTCACTGTCAACTGCATTTATTTTCAGCAAACTTAACATGTGTAAATATTTGTATGAACATAAGATTCAACAACGGAGACATAAACTGAACAAGTTCCACAGACATGTGACTAACAGAAATTGAATTATGTGTCCCTGAACAAAGGATGGGGGGGGTCAAATCTCCTCCTCATGGACTGCACCAGATTTGCCAGTTCTTACTGTGAGATGTTACCCCACTCTTCCACCAAGGCACCTGCAAGTTCCAGGACATTTCTGGGCGAATGGCCCTAGCCCTCACTCTCCGAACCAACAGGTCCCAGACGTGCTCAATGGGATTGAGATTCGGGCTCTTCACTGGCCATGGCAGAACATTGGCATTCCTGTCTTGCAGGAAATCACGCACAGAACAAGCAGTATGGCTGGTGGCATTGTCATGCTGGAGGGTCATATCAGGATGAGCCTGCAGGAAGGGTACCACATGAGGGAGGAGGATGTCTTCCCTGTAACGCACAGCGTTGAGATTGCCTGCAATGACAACAAGCTCAGTCCGATGATGCTGTGACACACCGCCCCAGACCATGACGGACCCTCCACCTCCAAATCGATCCCACTCCAGAGTACAGGCCTCGGTGTAACGCTCATTCCTTCGACGATAAACGCGAATCCGACCATCACCCCTGGTGAGACAAAACCGCGACCGTCAGTGAAGAGCACTTTTTGCCAGTCCTGTCTGGTCCAGCGACGATGGGTTTGTGTCCATAGGTGATGTTGTTGCCGGTGATGTCTGGGGAGGACCTGCCTTACAACAGGCCTACAAGCCCTCAGTCTAGCCTCTCTCAGCCTATTGTAGTCTGCCACGTGTAACAGATGTTTCTTTTTTTTGCTAAGTTTAGTTACTTCGGGCTGTGTGGATGTTGATGACAAGTGTATCCTAGTGGCAGGGTGGCAGGCAGGCAGCACCTCACCACAGCCCACCCTCTCAGTGCTATTTCCAGCTCAGCACAGTAGCAGTAACCCCACAGTTGAGTTCACCTATTCGCTAGCTTTACAGCACCAAGGGTCACATGCAAAGCAGTGGAGAGTGTGTGTGTGTGTGTGTGAAGAGCTTTACATAACGTTGCGGTACTAAAAATAGCTCCTCCCCTGCACCCCTCTGAAGACTAAAATAATATTTGTTACGACAGAACAGGCCACAACGCCCCCATGCCACTACCAACCATGGGCTCTGCTGCTACCACTGGCCATGGAAACACACACACACACACACACACACACACACACACGTGGGAAATGTAGTGTGTGTGTGGAGTAAGACTGCAACTTTCTTCAATCTTTGGTTCTGTCTGTGTCTGTGGGGACGGTCAAATGTGTAAAGTCTGCCTTTGGAAAAGAGAGGGAATACTGTACACGTACGGATGTGTGTTTCACGTGCTGTATGTAGTCTGTGTACATCAATCCATGATTGATTCTAACGGATCTATAGTGCGGCGTGCCCTGAGCCTGAGGGAGCCTTCCTGTTGCCACCTCTAATCCCCTTGCTGAGGGGGAAACATGCACTGTATACAGAGCCTTCAGAAAGTATTCATACCCCTTGACTTCTTGCACATTTTGGTGTGTTACAGCCTGAATTCAAATTCTACACACAATACCCTATAATAACCGTGAAAACATGTTTTTAGAAAAATGTGCTAATATTTATTGAAAATGAAATACAGAAATCTAATTTGCATAAGTATTCACACCACTGAGTGTATACTTTGTAGAAGCATCTTTGGCAGTGATTAGAGCTGTGAGTCTCTCTGGGTAAGTCTCTAAGAGCTATCCACACCTGGATTGTGCAACATTTTCCCATTATTATTTTCAAAATTCTTCAAGCTCAAGCTCAACTTAAAATCAAATCAAATTTTATTTTTCACATACACATGGTTAGCAGATGTTAATGCGAGTGTAGCGAAATGCTTGTGCTTCTAGTTCCGATCATGCAGTAGTTCTGATCATGCAGTAGTATCTAACAAGTAATCGAACAAATTCACAACAACTACCACAAGAGTAAAGAAATGAATACGAGTATGTACATATAAATATATGGATGAGCGATGGCAGACCTGCGCTATGCAAGACGCAGTAGATGGTATGGAGTACAGTATATACATATGAGATGAGTAATGTAGGATATGTAAACATTATATAAATGGCATCGTTTAAAGTGGCTAGTGATTTGAGTCGAACGGCATAGGCAAGATTCAGTAGATGGTATAGAGTACAGTGTATACATTTGATATGAGTAATGTCTGATATGTAAACATTATATACAAAATTGTTTAAAGTGGCTAGTGATACATGTTACATCCAATTCCTATTATTTAAAGTGGCTAGAGATGTAAGTCAGTATGTTGGCAGCAGCCACTCAATGTTAGTGATGGCTGTTTAACAGTCTGATGGCCTTGAGATAGAAGCTGTTTTTCAGTCTCTCGGTCCCAGCTTTGATGCACCTGTACTGACCTCGCCTTCTGGATGATAGCGGGGTGAACAGGCAGTGGCTCGGGTGGTTGTTGTCCTTGATTATCTTTTTGGCCTTCCTGTGACATCGGGTGGTGTAGGTGTCCTGAAGGGCAGGTAGTTTACCCCCGGTGATGCGTTGTGCAGTCCTCACTACCCTCTGGAGAGCCTTACGGTTGTGGGCGGAGCAGTTGCCGTACCAGGCGGTGATACAGCCTGACAGGATGCTCTCGATTGTGCATCTGTAAAAGTTTGTGAGTGTTTTTGGTGACAAGCCGAATTTCTTCAGCCTCCTGAGGTTGAAGAGGCACTGTTGCGCCTTCTTCACCACGCTGTCTGTGTGGGTGGACCATTTCAGTTTGTCCGTGATGTGTACGCCGAGGAACTTAAAACTTTCCACCTTCTCCACTACCGTCCCGACGATGTGGATAGGGGGGTGCTCCCTCTCCTGAAGTCCACGATCATCTCCTTAGTTTTGTTGACGTTGAGTGAGGTTATTTTCCTGACACCACACTCCGAGGGCCTTCACCTCCTCCTCGTTGTTGGTAATCAAGCCTACCACTGTAGTGTCGTCAGCAAACTTGATGATTGAGTTGAATGCGTGCTTGGCCACGCAGTCATGGGTAAACAGGGAGTACAGGAGAGGGCTGAGAACGCACCCTTGTGGGGCCCCAGTGTTGAGGATCAGCGGGGTGGAGATGTTGTTTCCTACCCTCACCACCTGGGGCCGGCCCGTCAGGAAGTCCAGGACCCAGTTGCAGACGGCTGGGTCGAGACATATGGTCTCGAGCTTAATGACGAGCTTGGAGGGTCTATGGTGTTAAATGCTGAGCTGTAGTCGATGAACAGCATTCTTACATAGGTATTCCTCTTGTCCAGATGGGTTAGGGCAGTACGCAGTGTGATTGCGATTGCGTCGTCTGTGGACTTATTGGGACGGTAAGCAAATTGGAGTGGGTCCAGGGTGTCTGGCAAGATGGAGGTGATATGATCCTTGACTAGTCTCTCAAAGCACTTCATGATGACGGAAGTGAGTGCTACGGGGCGATAGTCATTTAGCTCAGTTACCTTAGCTTTCTTGGGAACAGGAACAATGGTGGCCCTCTTGAAGCATGTGGGAACAGCAGACTGGGATAGGGATTGATTGAATATGTCCGTAAACACACCAGCCAGCTGGTCTGCGCATGCTCTGAGGACACGGCCAGGGATGTCATCTGGGCCAGCAGCCTTGCGAGGGTCAACACATTTAAATGTTTTACTCACGTTGGCTGCGGTGAAGGTGAGCCTGCAGGTTTTGGTAGCGGGCCGTGTCGGTGGCACTGTATTATCCTCAAAGCGAGCAAAGAAGTTGTTTAGTTTGTCTGGGATCAGGACGTCGTGGTCCGCGATGGGGCTGGTTTTCTTTTTGTAGTCCGTGATTGACTGTAGACCCTGCCACATTCCTCTCGTGTCTGAGCCGTTGAATTGTGACTTGGTTGCTGATCATTGCTAGACAACCATTTTCAAGTAGATGTAATTCAAAACTGTAACCTCGGCCACTCAGGAACATTACCTGTCTTCTTGGTAAGCAACTCCACAGTGTAGATTTAGGGCAGCAGGTAGCCTAGCGGTTAAGAGCATTGGGCCAGTAACTGAAAGGTTGTTGGAACAAATCCTTGAGCCAACTAGGAGAAGAAAAAAAATCTGCTGATGTGCCCTTGAGCAAGGCACTTAACCATAATTGATCCTGTAAGTCGCTCTGGATAAGAACATCTGCTAAGTTATTAGAATGTCCCCCCCCCCAAAAAAAATGTGGCTTTATTTTTTGTGAAATCCTTGAGTGGTTTCCTTCCTCTCTGGCAAATGTTAGGAAGGACACCTGTATCTTTGTAGTGACTGGGTATATTGATACACCATCCAAAGTGTAATTATTAACTTCACCATGCTCAAAGGGATATTCAATATCTGCTTCGTTTTTTTTACCCATCTACCAATAGGTGCCCCTCTTCCTGAGGCATTGGAAAACCTCCCTGGTCTTTGTGTTTGAAATTCACTTCTCAACTGAGGGACCTTACAGATATGTGTGGGGTACATGTTAAACACTATTATTGCACTCAGAGTCCATGCTTATTGACTTGTTAAGCCACATTTTACTCCTGAACTTTAGGCTTGCCATAACAAAGGGTTGAATACTTATTGACTCAATACATTTCAGCTTTTCATTAAATTGGTAAACATTTTGAAAAACATAATTCCACTTTAGCATTATTTTGAATGTAGGCTATAATACAACAAAATGTGGGAAAAGTCAAGGGGTGTGATTACTTTCTGAAGAGATTGTATATCTTCCCTCTCCTTTTACACAACTTTGCTGCGCGCACACGCACCTTAGAGCCGTCCAGGCTGATGATGCGGTAAACGTTGAGTGTGCTGTCGTAGAAGTAGGAGACTGTGACGGCGTGTTTACTGGTGGGAACCCAGTTCTTCTTGGTGGTGGGGTCGATCTGGAAGACATGTGCCCTTGTACTGAAGATAGGCTGCTCTCTGTAGGGGAGACAGGGGGAGACAGTATATACATAGGAATTAAACTCACCACCCAGTTGTTGGTTCGTACAGCTGCGCCAAGAGAAACAAAAGTACTGGGAGTGTGTGAGGGCTGAGGTAGGAGTGTGGAGTGTGTGTGGTAGGTGACACACACAAACACAGCCTCCCAGAGATCGCTACACACATCCATTCTTCACAGTCTCCTGCAGCACACTGCACTGGCCATGACTGGGAGGGGGAAAACACACACACACTTCAGTTCCATTATGTGTGTGATCTCTTTAATCCAGATGGAGCTCCATTAACATTAACAAGGAGTTTTAATACCAGCACTAGAAAGACAAACATTACTTAGCCAAAGACAGAAATCACTTACTAGAAATGAATGGATGTAACATTGAAGTTAATCAAATTGACTGGCTGGGTACATTAAGGTACTAAAACAGGAGCAACAGGGATAAACGATTTTCCACTAGTCCATTAATTAATTACAGTTAACGTGCCTTTGCTAAGACAATAGAGAGGAGGTTCATTACAGATTATGCATCCCCAGCACAGGGCACGTTTAAACTGTTACGGCTGCCTGATAAATATAATAAAATATTAAAGTACGGGCTCCCGAGTGGCGCAGCGGTCTATGGCACTGCATCTCAGTGCTAGAAGTGTCACTACAGACACCCTGATTCGAATCCAGGCTGTATCACAACCGGCCGTGATTGGGAGTCCCATAGGTCGGCGCACAATTGGCCCAGCGTCGTCCGGGTTTGGCCAGTGTAGGCCGTCATTGTAAATAAGAATTTGTTCTTAACTGACATGCCTAGTTAAACAAAGGTTAAATAAAATAAATAATAGGTAGTGGTCCTTCAACACAATGTTCTTTGACAATGTATAGGTTGGTAGCATTAAAGTATCCAAACTATACTGTGGTACTTGGGAGATAAGAGGAGAGTAGTGACGTTAGCCTGACTACTCACTACATTTTTGTAATTCTTCGGCTGCTCTGTCATTCGCTACATACTTTAGTTTGAGACTGCCATCACTGAAGTCCTTTCTGGTGACGAGGGGTGTTGTACATAAAGTCATCAGTGATTGGATCGTCTCTAACCAATCAGTGTATCATAGCCAATTATGAATTTTGAAACTGACGCTTTGTTCTGGCTCTGGCCCAACCTATCGGTTTCTGGACCAATCAGACGGCCACGAATGTGTTCACATTCAGTGAAGGGTCAGGGAGGTACTCAGATCCAGACTAATTGCGGAGTGGGCGTGACGTAGCGTCTGTGGGCGTGGCGTAGCGTTTGGCCGCAGCAAGGAGTCTGGGTAGCCAGGCAATGGCGATATAGGATTGAAAAAAATAAAATGGGATAAAAGAATGAGAGGAACTGATGGAATAAGGGGAGAGGATGGGAGACAGAAAGAGCATGTGTGTTAGAGTGAGAGAGAAATAGATGGAGAGAAGTGAGTCTAACTGCAACCGTCCTGCCGGTGTGTGTGTGAGTTTTAAAAGCAGCCGTAGGAAGGGCAGATATGAAAATTTTCCACCACAGAGCTGAACAATGAGAGCCCCCCCACACATACACCACACCTCCCATTATATCACACACAGGAGTGAGGGGGAAATAGGAACAATAAGGTATGAAAGCTGCGCACTGATTCTGCAATAGTTAAAAGGAAAGTGGAGCTAAGCTTTTACACAGAGAAAGTACACAATCCAGAATACAGTCCATTAACGTACTGTATGTGAACGACTGGGTTTGAATCTCTTATGACAGTGTTAGCACGCTGAGCTAAAGCCTAGGCATTATGCCTCGGCGCTAATGCAAGTCTTCAGGACTCAGGTAAGGTTACTAATCACACAAGCATGGTTTACCAAACCAACTCTGTTACATCTCTCCCAAGTGAATTAGTGAAATGTGGTTATACCAACAGTCCAGCAGGGGGCAGATGTCCATGAGAGTCAAGCTGCAGTAGCAGTGCAGTGCTGTGCTGTAACAGATGAGCCAAAGGTGACCTGGTAGTACCTGGGCTGGGCCCACATACACAGATCAGACAACTGTCCTGGCCCTGTGGCCCTGGCCAGCTTCCAAACATAACGATGGAGGAAAGCAGCTCTCAGGTAAGGTCTTGGATTAAAGGCATACATAGTACAGCAAGCTAACAGCATAGCCAGCGGCATATCTATGGCTGGGACTGACTGGGCTAGAAGCCTCTTCACATCATCAACAGCAAGCGGTGGGTAGAAGTCTTTCCGTCGGGAATTTGCTAAATGTCTCATACTTCCTCAAAATCAAAATATCCTAAATCAGTGTAGGCATAATATATGGAGAGTGTGATGGAAAGAGAAAGAAAGAGGAACACAGCACACAGAGAGAGAGAGAGAGAGATAATTTACCTGTGAGCGACAGTGCCTCAGATAATGTGACTACACTCTTTGAGACCCCTGTATAAAATTTAACTAGGTAAAAAAAAGCTCTGGACATGAATGAGCACATTGTTCTCATAACTGGTTCTGTTAGGAGAAGTTGAGCACTTACGTTGCTTTTTATGGATCACATTTTATTATGACAGCAAATTGCCCCTCAATCATAAGCCATTTGAATGAATTTTTTATTAAGGCATATATACATTTTTCAACCATGTGCCATCTAAAAATCTTGGAATAAGCAAAGGCTTTGATTTCTGGTCAAACAGATAGAAAAGGGGTCTTAGAAAACATTGCCCAGAAAGTCTTAAAAAAAGGTATTATAAATACATCAAAACACAAGGAAGGAAAGACCCCTCCAGAGTTGTGGTCAACCCCATTTCAATTCCAGTCAATTCAGGAAATACAATGAAATTCCAAACCAAATGATCTTGTAATGGTTTTCTATGAAGAACATTTTTTTTTATTTTCTAAACCGACTGGAATTTAAATGGAATTGACCCCAACCCTGCTTCCAACTAATACTAACACGACTTAGTTTGAGAAATGATTTGCCTTCTGTTAGTTTAAGAAACATTGCATTGTAATTAAAGTACGAAAAACCAACATATCTTAAAGATATTTTCACATTTCACTCCCTCATGAGGCCAGTGTGTAGAATAATACCCACATTTGCAAAAGGAGGATATTGCATATGTATAGCTTTGTGTACCTATTTAGGATACATCACCATGAAGAGAATGAGGTTCAAAGTCAATGTGTCATGTCATAGCTGACACCGTTCTTTCTGCAGACATCGTTGAATCTTAATTCGGGAACAGATATTTAAGAGTTTTTGGAAAACGTGGACACATAAAAATAAAATAACGGAGGAAGTTTTTACAGAAATTCTGTTACCAAAATTTGCATCTGCACAGCTCTTCCAGTAAATGTGTTTTTGTAAAATGTTCTGTGTAAAAAGCTCAGTTGTATGGTTTGTTAAACTTGTTTTTGGTTTGGCATACCTTTTAAGTGAAAAATCCATTACTGTGAAATTGCCCATATGCTAACATTGCATTTAGGTCTCTGTGTGTAGTTTTCCCAAGTAAACACTAAGTAAATCTCTAAATGAAAAACAAGACCGATGTGATCTGTAAAGAACCATAACAGTTTAGCATTAACTAAGTGGGCCCATAACTTTCTTGGGCAGGGCACATTTGGTTTTCAGGGGTAATGGAAGACAGCCTGTGTCTTCCGCAATTGGACGTTAACAAGACGACACTCCACCTTAACTCCTCCTCCACATTTACTGGATTGGTTGAACAGTGCAGAAGAAAACCTCCAGGGATCAGGACCAGAATGTGGGCATCCCGCTCAGGTAAGTTATGGTAAGTTACTGACAGGCGAACACCTCATAGGCTGCCAACCTACTATAACAGGAAAGCGCCAGCGCAGGGTCTGTGTGTCCTTATGGCATGATGTCATGTCCCAGCATGCTTTGGTTACCATCTTGGATACCCACTAATGATGATTCCAAAACACAAAGCAGAAACACTTCCTCTTCCTGGTGGAGTAACTGACATCCCTACATCCTCAGCTTAACTCAAACCGTTTACCAAATCTGCCAGTCTTAACTGTAGGCTACTCAACACATTAGCCTTGACTGTAGCGTCAAACCTATGATTCTCCTTTTTGGAGACCCGCTGACATTAGACATAACACTTGAGAACTAACAACATAGTGTCAGACAACAATTAGAGGGACTAGTGCAGGTTCACAAACCAGAGGTTGAAAACCACAAGAGGATGGTCTTCAGACTGTTGGGCTGTGGTTTCCATCTCAACATCATTATCCTTTCCTTTATACTCCTCTGGAATGGAAACTGCCATTAAAAACATACTTGGCATTAAAAAACCCTGGTTGGACTGGGTTGAGGGCCCCTGGGGAGCAGCCCTGGCATGGCCAAAGTGATCTCCCCTCCAGAACTCTCCCACAGATCGGCCTCACCGTTCAGCCAGTGGTCCCTCAAAGATAAACACTATTATAGCTCTGATTCTTCTGTCCTCAGCACTAAAAAGCCCACGACAGCAGCCTCCAATATGGCAGCCAAGCCTTTAAACGGGTCTCATTTCATGGAGATTCAGTCCCTAGATGACTATCTGCCCGGGCTCAGAGGAATCCGCAAGGGAAAGCATAGTTAATTGCTCGGCGGTGGTGGCGGCTCAGAGCTGGTTTCATTTAATTCTTACTACTGTGATTTTTCTTCAGCCCCTCCCGGTCTTAACCAGTTAATTAAGTTAGCATAGTGGAGTGGTGGGTCTGGGGCCTTGCTAGCTATTATTTAACTTCTTAGGGAGCGGCTCCCGAGGTGACGGTTTTGGAGAGTCTAGCGTGCCCAAAGTAAAATGCCTCCCACTCAGGCCCAGAAAATAGGATATGCACATAATTAGTACTATTGGATAGGAAACACTCTGAAGTTTCTAAGAGTGTTAAAATATTGTCTGTGAGTATAACAGAACAGATATAGCAGGCGAAAACCCGAGGAATTTCTGTCCTGGAAAAAGTGTTTTTGACACATTGCCTAATTTTGAACCCCTCCCTATTGAAAATGACCTTATATGAGAGTAAGATTGCAGTACCTATTGCTTCCACTGGATGTCAAGTTTGTTTGATGATGTTTAGTTGCTCTGGATGGTAATAGAAGAAGAATTTCTAAGTGGTCACCAGATGTAAACAGAAGAGGATGCGCGTTCACAGGCTCGCGCGCTGTGTTTTTTTCCTTTCCTATCGTCCAGTTTATAATCCGGTTGGAATATTATAGTAAATATACATAAAAGTGTTCCTAAGGATACATTATCAATGATGTTTGATTGTTCTTGGACAAGTGTATAGGTATAGGTTGAACGAGTTCTCTTCACGGTGGACGCTGTATTTTCTGATCATAACGCACCAACCAAACTGAGATTTATGGATATAATAAATGACTTTTTCTAACAAAAAGAACCATGAATTGTCTTCGTTGGACACTTGGGAAGCCCTCAGCAGAGGTTCTTCAAAAGGTAAGGGATTTGTTTTCGCTGTGAAATGGTGTTTTGTGTGAACCACGATGGTTTATGAATTTATGCTAATGGGAAATATTGGAGGTGCTACCCTCAAACAATCAAATGTAGTGCTTTCGCTGTAAAGCCTTTTTCAAATCTGACAACGCTGTGATATTGCCAAGAAGCAGAGCTTTTGATGACTATGCAACAGTATATTGATGAATGTTTAATAATTCAACTTTTGGATTTTGAATTTGGTGCCTTGCATTTCACCGGGTAGTGTCGGGAGGCGCTAGCGCCCCACCACTCCCTAAGTTGTTAACACATACACTGAAGGTAAAAAAACATTAAGAACACCTGCTCTTTCCATGACAGACTGACCAGGTGAATCCAGTTGAAAGCTATGATCTTTTATTTACGTCACTTGTTAAATCCACTTCAATCAGCGTAGATGAAGGGGAGGAGATAGGTTAAAGGATTTTTAAGGCTTGAGACAACTGAGACATGGATTGTGTAGGAGTGCCATTCAGAGGGTTAATGGGCAATACAAAATATTTAAGTGCCTTTAAACATGGTATGGTAGTACGTGCCAGGTGTGACGACCCTCCCACTCTGAGGTATTCTTTCTCTTTGCTCTCGTTTTCCTTATTAGGATGTCAGTGGGCGGAGCCGGGAGGGTCGTCAGCAAAATGGGACAAACATGGACCCCGGGTGTGTCCCGGGATAAATACACCTCTTCCCCATTCATTGAAGACTCTCTCCATGCAGACACACTGTTGTATTTTGGTTGGGGCATTTTTTATTGTTTGTTTTGGCACCTTTCAACAACCCTCATTATCACATCTATGCATGCAACCACTCACACTACATACACCATTGTATATAGGTTACTTCAGTTATTAAATATATTTTTTGTTATTCCTTATCTCAACGTTGTCTCCCTTTTTGTTATGGGCTTCGAGCCGGTTCGTGACACAGGTGCACCGGTTTGTGTCAAGAACTGCAATGCTGCTAGGTTTTTCACGCTCAAACGTTTCCTGTTTGTATCAAGAATGGTCCCCCACCCAAAGGACATCCAGCCAACTTGACAACTGTAGGAATGCTCTGGAATAAAACATGGGCCAGCATCCCTGTGGAACGCTTTCAACACCTTGTAGAGTCCATGCCCTGGGGGGGGGGGGGGGGGGGCACTTAATATTAGGAAGGTGTTCAGTATACTCAGTGTAGACTGGTGTAGTCAGAGTGATGTGGGTGGTGATGGGATGGGAAGGTGGACTGTAACTACTGCATGGTTCACACCAGAATTGACAGACTGGCTGACTGCAGATAATAGCTACTGTAGACTATATGGGGGGGGAGGGTGAGCTGTAATGTAGAGCCAATGGAAATAGATATGTGCTTTACAGTACAATACTAACTAGGGATGCACGATATATCGGTAAGCATATCGGAATCGGCCGATATTAGCTAATATACATATATTAGCATCACCCCGATGTCTAGTTTAACGTTGATTTGCAAAACCCATGTCAAAGCTGACGTGCATACCTATATAAACGTAGGTAGATGACGTAATGACGCCATGACAAATACAGTGCTACACAGAAAAGCTGAAAAATGACTAATCGACCCATTCCAACAACTAAATAAGTTCAAGTCGAGTAAGAGAATTTCAGCGAGACAACTCAAAGACGAAATCCATTAACGCCAAAATAATGGAATTAATTGCCCATGACAATCAAATGTTCTCTGTCGTGGATTATGTTGGCTTTCCCCCGGCACACACTACCAAGTAGGCACTATTTTTCAGATGTTGCCCTACCGGAGATACAGTTTTGCACATCTATGAGCTACTTTCTAAGGACGTCACTGCTATTAGCTTCACGACTGACATTTGGACCAGTGATGTCGGCCTCATGAGCATGCTGAGTCTGACAGCACAGTGGGTGGACGAAAATGTAGTACTGAGGAAAGCCATATTGCATGCTCAAGAATGTGCTGGTTCTCATACCACTGCTGCCATTTCAATGGCATTTGAGAACATGTTAGAAACATGAACACACTTCTTGCTCCATTTGAACAACTGACTCGAGAAATAAGCAAATCAACTGTGTCTGCAGCAGACGTGATACCCTCGGTCATGGCATTGAAACGCCTGCTCAACAAAACCGCCGACACAAACCGTGGGGTTAAAACTTGCAAAAGTACTCAAGGCTGTGAACAAGCGATTTGGCAGCATTCTCTCCGAGCCTCATTTCTGTGTTACCACCATGCTCGATGCTAGGTACAAGGGCCGCTATTTCGATAGACAAGAAACTGGATTTACGTGAAATGTTACATACACAGCTGGACAAGATGGAAACGGACACAGTGACAGTGCGCACCGAGGAAGAGGCCACGGACAGACAGAGCTGAAACTTCACTACTTAACATGTATGATGAAATCATGGTTGAGAATGAAAAGACTGAACGAATGAACAACGAAACAGCACAGCAAGTAAAAGAAATAACCTTTGATTATGTTTTACTGGTAATAGAGACATACGTAAATGCCAACAAAATACATTTTTGGTCAGTGTGTGTTTCAACTATTTAACTGTAGTAGAATGCTTAAAATAAGTCAGCTAAAATTTTAAATATAGCTGCATTAAGTAGTGCAGTGCATCTCCTCGTCATGGACTGCACCAGATTTGCCAGTTCTTGGTGTGAGATGTTACCCCACTCTTCCACCAAGGCACCTGCAAGTTCCAGTAGCACATGAGGGAGGAGGATGTCTTCCCTGTAACACACAGTGTTGAGATTGCCTGCAATGACAACAAGCTCAGTCTGATGATGCTGTGACACACCGCTCCAGACCATGATGGACCCTCCACCTCCAAATCGATCCCGCTCCAGAGTACAGGCCTCGGTGTTACGCTCATTCCTTCGGTGATAAAATCGAATCCGACCATCACCCCTGGGTGAGACAAAACTGCGACTCGTCAGTGAAGAGCACTTTTTCCAGTCCTGTCTGGTCCAGCGACGGTGGGTTTGTGCCCATAGGCGACGTTGTTGCCGGTGATGTCTGGTGAGGACCTGCCTTACAACAGGCCTTCAAGCCCTCAGTTCAGCCTCTCTCAGCCTATTGTGGACAGTCTGAGCACTGGAGGGATTGTGCGTTCCTGGTGTAACTCGGGCAGTTGTTGTTGCCATCCTGTACCTGTCCCGCAGGTGTGATATTCAGATGTACCGATCCTGTTACACGTGGGCTGCCACTGCGAGGACGATCAGCTGTCCGTCCTGTCTCCCTGTAGCGCGGTCTTAGGCGTCTCACAGTACGGACATTGCAATTTATTGCCCTGGCCACATCTGCAGTCCTCATTCCTCCTTGCAGCATGCCTAAGGCACGTTCACACAGATGAGCAGGGACCCTGGGCATCTTTCTTTTGGTGTTTTTCAGAGTCAGAAGAAAGGCCTCTTCAGTGTCCTAAATTTTCATAACTGTGACCTTGCCTACCGTATGAAAGCTGTTAGTGTCTTAACGACCGTTCCACAGGTGCATGTTCATTAATTGTTTATGGTTCATTGAACAAGCATGGGAAACAGTGTTTAAACCCTTTACAATGAAGATCTGTGAAGCTATTTGGATTTTTACAAATTATCTTTGAAAGACAGGGTCCTGAAAAAGGGACGTTTCTTTTTTTGCTGAGTTTACTAACCCATGTCCTTCCTTGTAGTTTTCCATTACCATGTCTCTCGCTATTCCTAATTTCACCTCACTGAACACTCTCCAAGTCCACTGCTTGTTGTGTTGAAATGAGGGTTTGTTTGTGTAGAGAGTCTCTCCCTGTAACATGACACATTTGCAATAACATGACAGTTCTGCAATCTATCAATCTGATTTTCATATAGACTAAACTTACTGCCATCAAATGCCATTACACCCACTTCCTCGTGAAGCAACATTTGCTTAATTAAAGCAAACTTTCTCTGTTATCTGTACATCAGTGGCCAGGTGTGTGTGTGTGTTTGTTAGCCTCTAATCCCTCCCACAATGGACAGTTGTGTGGCATGCGGGGCTCGATGACGAGTGCTATGCCAGAGGAATCCGATCGCAGATGTTATCAAATCAGCAGTTCTCCACTTACCACCACACATACACACAGATTTCTGTTTGCATAGAGGTTGTCAAAGGCAGGTACTGTCTGTGGCCAAAGGGGAAAGCACCCTGGTGCAGTCTCCAATTACGGCCCTTTATCGGTGGAATTGTGTGTGGTCAGTAAAACACTCATGTTCAAGTAACCTCTCTCCAGGGCAGTGCTCCTCCTCTTATTCCTCTGCTTCCCAGACTAGAGGGCATATTAAGAAGCCTTCAAGAGGAGCCAACCTGTGCTTGGGTCCTTTTCATCCTTACCTGACCTGTCTGTCAGTCTGTCTGGGATCCCTTTCACAGTCCGTCTTCATAGAGATGAAGGCTAAGAACCAAGTTGTTTTCAAAAAGGTTTTACTATAACGTTTAAACGATTACTATATAATATTATTGTGGTTCCTGAGATGATGTTAAAACATTGTGAGATCTGAAAATCTGCACTAGGCAGTGTGACTGTGTAAAAGACAGGTTGGAACGCCACCAGTCACAAAAGAAAAAAAACTGCTTGCCTGCATTACAAACTTAGCTGCTGCCTGGTTGCCAAGGCAACACCCATGTGACTCAGGGCCGGTCAGGATCTGTGAGCATCCTCTAACCCCCTCCCTCCCTCCCACAGGCTCTCTAAGCCAATCACAAGGCAGCGTGTCCCATACGGGTTAAACCTACTCACAGAGGGAGTGTGTGGTCTTTGCTTGGCGCAGCCTGAGGTTTAAAATACCCATATGCTAGGCTAAGGCCTGGTCTGTGGATACACACAGGCTGGGAGTATTGGTGCAACCTCTGGCTTAAAATACCCATATGCTAAGGCCTGGTTTGTGTTCTTGTGACACATATGGAGGGTGGTTTGTGGTTTGCGTGGACTCTTCTGATCCCTCTCTCAGATTCAGATCAGCTTTATTAGCATTAATGACATGGCCACTGTTGCTAAAGCGAAGTGAGATAATGACAACAATAACCGTAAAGAAATTGAATAGTAGTATTGTGATTAGAGAAAGGAGAAATCTCTCGCTCTCTTCCCATAGCCTTCTCTCTCTCTCCTCGTCTCTCTCTCCATTGCTCCTGTTGTTAACTCGGGGTCCAGGGAAGTATTGACAGCTGGAGCCCAGTGAAGATGTCTGGCTTTCCCCTACTAACTGCATTGGCCACAGCAGCCCACCCTCACTCTCTTTCACACACTCCCCATACTTCTTCCTCTCTCTTCCTGGCTCTCTGGATCTCACTGGGCTGGCTATCGCCCACTCTCTCTACCTCTCCATATGCCCTTCTTTATTTCTCTTTCCCTCAATCTCCATCTTTCCCCACGCCCTCGGTCTTGCTAACTCTCTGGCTCCATCTCTCTCAGGTTGGGGGTTCTACTGGGTCCATCCACTCAGACTAGAGAGTAGGAGGTCTAACCTCCCTCTACCTCTGGGGACACTGCCATGGGCAGAAGTCAGGAGGGATCTGCTAGGAGGTTCTTCTTAATATATTCACACTGCAATCTGTTTCCTCAATGAAACTGTACTTTATGTTTTAAAAGTGGGGCAATTCCACAGAAAATAATACAGAAATCAAAGCCTTTATGTATCCCTAAATTTTGGAACTTCGCATGTTGGTGCTCACTGCTCATGGGTCCTTTTATGATGTAAATGCCCAGTGCATAAGCTACCATTCTGCATTCTCAGCTTCCGACTGGCATTAGCCATGAGTAAGAATGAAACAGGGCAGGGCTACTGTGGCTCTGGTAAGTCAGTCTGGTTGTGATGTCTGGGTTTTGAGTAAGGACACAGCAGTGATGCTTCAAAAACAAAGTGCTCCTGACTTTGACCATCCACTTAGTCTCACAGTAACTGCCCTGTCCAACACTGGCACCTTGTATGATTGTGATGATCATTTCTACTCAGTCTGAGGACAGGGAGGGAAGTTTTAAAGGTTGGTGCAGGACAGGCAGTCCTTAAAGGAGCAATCTGCAGTAGCTACATCCATTTTTGGACTTGTGAATTAATGATTTGTACCCATTGGTTCTTGAAGAATATAACTTATAAATGCCTCATGAGCTTAGTTCAGCTGTCGTACCCCATCAGAACCTAAAAATATAAGCCTCTTTTACTCCAATATTTGTAAACAAAGTAAACGTACTGTAAACAAACACTATATAGCCTCAAAACATGGTTAAAACTATCATTTTTATATCATAGATGATCAGTTTTTGCATCCATAGTGCTGTTCATGAATTTGAGAGTGGTTACATTTCTCCAGCCCCATCCCTCAGATTTTTACTGAAACGGGCGGGGCTGACGCTTTCTTGTTTTAACTGCTGATTGCCGCTTTAAACTGACATGTTTCAGCGCATATGCACTACATAGGCTAGTCAAGGTTTTGGTTAAAGTTGTTGAACCAGATAAGGGCAGGGCAGACAATGAGTTGGTTCAGTTGATGGGAGATTAATCATAATTTGAGAAATCATTTGTGCAACATTTAACCGTGAGAATAGTTTTAAAATTATGCCAAATAACATTTTTTCTAACACTCTTGACACCTCACTATTTCAATCCATCTACACTAATGATTACTAGCCCAATATATCAGACTGTTTATGACACGTCCTGAGAGTACTGTAGGCTGCTGAGGTGCCAAGTTTCTGCCTGGTTTACATTAATACATTATGCAGAACAGAATCCCTGCACTAAAACACTTTAACAGCCAACACTGAGAGGCTTCATTTAAGATAAGGGCACACTTAGAAGACTCATTCTTCTCATTGTTTTGTCTGAGAAATCGAGTCCTAACTGGATCATAGACTAGGAACTTAAGGTTAGTGAGGTGCTGTATGGCTTAAAGCCGCAGTTCACCCCCTGAAATAAACATTTTTCTAATTTAATCTAAGATGGTCTAAAATCAGGTTTAGTCCATATTCAACAACATAGTGAGTTTGTTGTGTAGCTATAGGTGTATGCCTATGCATCAGGTGAGACCCATCGGCTGGGGTTAGGGCATGATTAGTCCCGACGTTCCTATGCTGTCCTTTAGACAACATAGTCACGTTCATTTGTATTGACAAAAACCTATATGTCCCCTGTCTGTCGCAAATGTTGAATAAAATTCCATTTGAACTTACTCTACCTGTTGTCATTCTCTGATTTAGTCATTTTGTGGCTAGAAATCTAGGACAAAACATCCACAGGGAAGTATTATTAAACCGACTTCAAAACACAGGTCTCTGTGTGTGGCTATCACCATTTGTTTGCTCACCACCTGAAGAACGTGCACAAGCACGCAATGCAAGCATACTAACCGAAGTCTTGCAGGTGTTTACATTGTTTTGTGTATGTGCCAGGTGACTGCAGTACCAGCGTTTGGAAAATCTACTTTCCCGTAGATATGTTTTCTCAAATTCCGAACCACAAAATGACAAACTGCAGAGACTACAGGTAGAGGAAGTTTAAGAAATTATATTCAATATTCTGGCTTTCCAAACAAATGTATGGCACTACATCTCAGACTGTAACCAGCGGTATCACAGTCTGATTGCCAGGCAAAGGCTTGATAAGATAACAGGATCCTCTGGGATGGGGGTTCCATATTTAGGTGTTTAGTCTGAACTGTAAATAAACTTAATGACTTCTGGGTTCCTTTCTGGTGTCAGTATTTCGTCAGAAAGTATGACAGGCATATTATGCCTCAGTATGATCTACTTCTATGGTAGATATTAAAGCTTTTGTTTAGGCACTGGAACAAATCTTAAACGTGAATTAATTTATAAAATGGTCATGTAGACAGTGCAACTCCATCACAAGGCCATCCCTCCAGTACTGGACGAGATTATAATTTTCCAATGACACCACATTCTAAACCCATCTGACGTACTCTAATGTATTGAAATAAAACCGATAACAAACTTTATGTGGCCCATCTTAGAATAACGGAGGAATAGCCTATTCACAAGTGTTTGATAAATTGTTCAGTGGGCATTTGGAAGCTATAGCTCAGACCATGGACTAATGGTGAGCCTGGCATAGCCAACTTCAGGTAACCCCATGTAGCCAGCCAGCGTATTGCTCTCAACCTTCTACCCACACGTATCGATCGTGAAACAAACCAGGCTTCCTATAAATCATAACACCTCCCATGAACACCATTCTTGTCAGGGAAGATTAGTACAGGATAAAATGGCACTACATTGCGCGATACGTACCCCATTTTGCTTGGTTGGTTGGTCGGTTAATCGAAAGGAAGGGATTCTGCCCGTGGTCGCCGAGGACTCCAACGCGGGAATGAACAAGCTACTGTGTTTTCCTCTCCAATAAGCGGTTCTTCACAACGCTGTTGACGGCTATGGCTTGACGGGGGACTCGAGATAGTCAGTGCGGTTCCTTTCACGCCGACATAGCTTGTTCGTCTGTTCTACGCTGTGGGTGTTGGTTGAACGCTCACCCAAACAAACGTGTCGGTGCATGCATGAGGATCGAAAACATCAGTGTTGACGTTAGATAAATGATATGCACTATTCAATCATGCTCAACAACGATAGCAGCTAAGCTAATGTTGGCTACCAAGGACCACATACATGATTGACAGACTGTTTTTAATTCCTCATTTTACACGTATAAGACAGGTAAATAGGGACCGCTTGCATTAATATTGGCAGAACACAATCTTCTTGGCTGCTAAAATAGGCTTAAAATATCCACTTGGTTTTAGACGGACTTAGGTATTACAGATCAGCGCTCCTCCGCTGCCTTGTATTTCGCTACTCTCCAAAGACACCGCCGCTTTCAATGTGACCAGCTGCCTGCACCGCATACGGTTATCCTCGGGCGAGAAAAATGCTGAACATTCATTCCTGCATGTCACTTTGTAAGGCCCGACTGTTCAAAATACCACAATATACTCGTTGCCTCTTTCCCTGGCGTCGTAAGTGCCATCAAAATTCCTCCAGCAGCTTTATACTACAGCTTATCAAACGCACCATTGCATGGCACTAACATCATAAATACATCTGCAACAATAATAAACTCATTTTTAGCTACAGGGGAATATTTTCTTTTTGTCGAGTAGGCTTCATCTCCCATCTGTTTTCGCGGAAAGACTTGGTGCATTCTCATGGCTCCACCATCTCCTCTAGTACCAGATCAGACAAGCAGCTAGCATCTTCGATGCCGGGCGAATATGAAATGCCATGGTAAATTATGTTGAAATATGAACAATTGCCAGTTCGTTGATATTATTTATCAGACAGATGTCAAATCACGACCTCTGTTTTCGCTCCATCGAACGCCTCCCTTCTTCAGCCGTCTGTTTGTGTAGTCTCTGATTTCTCCTCTCATCCCATTCATCACATCTCTTGTCACGTTCAAAACAACTGGGAACTCGGAAATCTCAGACTTCACTGCGTTCAAGACATCTGGGAACTCGGAAAAAAAATCGAGCTCCGACTGGGAAAAATCGTTTTGAACGGTCATCCAACTTGGAATTTTAAGTCGGAAACTCGGGTATCTTTCTAGAGCTGTGACTTTTCGACCTGAAGACCACTGACGTCATGATTTGACCCGTTTTTTCTGAGTTCCAAGTTGTCTTGAAAGCACCATCTCTACCCATCCTCAAGCATTAAATTGGCCTACGTCATCACGCCGTCCTCGCACCGAAGTCACCGTATCCTTCGAAATCTGACGTTAGATCAATAAATATGTCCGTCACTTCCGGTTAGCAACTGTCAAACATTGTAGCAACACCTACCAACCTGCAGTTTATTATGTAACCCATAATAAACATGAAATGCAATATTCCATTCAAGTCTTTTACTGTGGTATGTTTTGTGAAGATAGAGTGAAACGCATGAAAATGCTGACATGAGATTTTCAAAAGAGTCCACTAATTCAGCCCACTGCACAGATGTTTGATTCCTTAGAATTATACTGAAATATAAACGCAACATGTAAAGTCTTGGTCCTATGTTTCATGAGCTGAAATAAAAGATAGCTATATGCTATTTAGCAGACTCTTTTATCCAAAGCAACTTACAGTTATGCGTGTAAACATCTGTGTGGCCCCGGGAATTGAACCCATTATCCTTGAACTGCAAGAGACATGCTCTTCCAGCTGAGATACAGAGATCCTATATGCACATGCCTGTTAATGAGCATTTATCTTTTGCCAAGATAACCCATCCACCTGACAGGTGTGGCATATCAAGAAGATGATTAAACAGCATGATCATTAGACAGGTGCACCTTGTTTTGGGGACAATAAAAGGCCACTTTAAAATGTGCAGTTTGTCACACTACACAATGCCACAGATGTGTCACGTTTTGATGGAGCGTGCAATTGGCATGCTGAATGCAGAGATGTTCACCAGAGCTGTTGCCAGAGAATTGAATGTTAATTTCTCTACCATAAGCCGCCTCCAACGTTGTTTTTGAGAATTTGGCAGTACGTCCAACCGGCCTCACAAGCGCAGACCACGTGTAACCACGCCAGCCCAGGACATCCACATCCGGCTTCTTCCCCTGGGGGATCATCTGAGACCAGCCACCCGGACATCTGATGAAACTGAAGAGTATTTCTGTCTATAATGAAGCCCTTTTGTGAGGAACAATTCATTCTGATTGGTTGGGCCTGACTCCCCAGTGGGTGGGCCTGGCTCCCCCGTGTGTGGGCCTATGCTGAGTGGCGCAGCGGTCTAAGGCACTGCATCTCAGTGCATGAGGCGTCACTGTAGTTCCTGGTTTGAATCCAGGCTGCATCACATCCGGCTGTGATTGGGAGTCCCATAGGGCGCAGCACGATTGGCCCAGCGTAGTCCAGGTTTGGCCGGGGTAGGCATTCATTGTAAATAAGAATTTGTTCTTAACTGACTTCCCCAGTTAAAAAAAAAGTAAACTCCCAGGCCACCCATGGCTGTGCCCCTGCCAAGTCATGTGAAATCCATAGATTAGGGCCTAATGCATATATTTCTATTGACTGATTTCCTTATATGAACTGTAACTCAGTAAAATATTTGAAATTGTTGCATGTTGGGTTCATATTTTTGTTCAGTATAGTATTTCATAGAATTAGAATTATAAATTTATGAGTCACCCAGAGGTCCACTTTATGGATAGCTGCTGTTACTACACTATTACTACTCTTCTAATGGGAAACATTTATTTACCTTCTAGAAATTAAAAGCACACACAGAATAATAATGGATGTAGTGTACACATTGATTTGTTCAAGTTGCATTATTGTGCAACTGATGGTGGCCACCTTGTGGACATTGAATGACAGTGCCAAATGTGGCCGTTAATGGTGTCTACAGTTATGAAAATCATTTTCAGGCCCTCCAGCTAGTTTTCTTTTAAACAAGACAGAGATATATTGGCCCTTAGTTTTGATCAGGGCCCATATATTAATGGATTGTTCTATGCTTGAGATAGACGTGCTATAAACTAAATGATGAGGGGGATACAATGTATACTATTTTTCAATGAGGGGTTTGCCATTCTCTCTTTGCAGATCCTTTTTACATGTACACTGCAGTATCAGATATGTTATCAGGGTTTTCAGACACAATCTACTTCAGAGGTATTCAACTCTTACCCTACGAAGTCTGGAGCATGCTGGTTTTCTGTTCTACCTGATAATTATAGTAATTGCACCCACCTGGTGTTAAATTTTTATTTAACCTTTATTTAACAAGGCAAGTCAGTTAAGAACAAATTCTTATTTACAATGACAGCCTACCCCGGCCAAACCCTAACCCGACACAGCGCTGGGACAATTGTGCGCTCTATGGGACTCCCAATCACAGCCGGTTGCAATACATTGCTGCCCCACTCGGGAGCCAGAATCAGTCCCTGATTAGAAGGGAACAATGAAAAAATGCAGTGGAGCTGGCTTCCAGGTCCAGAGTTGAGTTTGAAGGCTCTACAGTGCATTAAGAAAGTTTTCAGACTCCTTGACTTTTTCCACATTTTGTTGCGTTACAGCCTGATTCTAAAATTGATTAAATCGTTTTTTTTGCCCCTCATCAAATCGACACACAATACCCCATAGTGACAAAGCAAAATCAGGTTTTTAGAAATGTTTGAAAAATTATTAAAAATAAAAAAATCTGAAATATCACATCTACATAAGTATTCAAGTCAAATCAAAGTTTATTTGTCAGGTGTAGACCTTACAGTGAAATGCTTACTTACAGGCCCTAACCAACAGTGCAATTTTTAAGTAAATTGGTATTAGGTGAACAATAGATAAATAAAGAAATAAAAACAACAGTAAAAAGACAGTGAAAATAACAGCAGCGAGGCTATATACAGTAGCAAGGCTCTAACAGTAGCCAGGCTATATACAGGCACCGGCTAATTGAGGCAATATGTACATATAGGTATAGTTAAAGTGCCTATGTATATATGATAAACAGAGTGGCAGCAGCATAAAAGAGGGGTTGGCAGGTGGGGGTTGGCGGGACACAGTGCAGTCCGTGTTGCCAATGTGCGGGAGCACCGGTTCTTCGGGCTAATTGAAGTAATATGTACATGTAGGTATAGTTAAAGTGGCTATGCATAGATGATAAACAGATAGTAGCAGCAGTGTAAAAGAGGGGTTGGGAGGCTGGACAGAATACAAATAGTCCGGGTAGCCATTTGATTACCTGTTCAGGAGTCTTATGGCTTGGGGTAAAAGCTTTTGAGAAGCCTTTTGGTCCTAGACTTGGCGCTCTGGCACCGCTTTCCATGCGGTAGCAGAGAGAACAGTCTATGACTGGGGTGGCTGGGGTATTTGACAATTTTTAGGGCCTTTCTCTGACACCGCCTGGTGTAGAGGTCCTGGATGGCAGACAGTTTAGCCCCAGTGATGTACTGGCCCGTACGCACTACCCTCTGTAGTTCCTTGTGGTCGTAGGCCGAGCAGTTGGCATACCAGGCAGTGATACAACCAGTCAGGATGCTCTTGATGTTGCAGCTGTAAAACTTTTTGAGGATCTGAGGACCCATGCCAAATCTTTTTAGTTTCCTGATGGGGAATAGGCTTTGTCTTGCCCTCTTCACGACTGTCTTGGCGTGTTTGGACCATTCTAGTTTGTTGGTAATGTGGACACCAAGGAACTTGAATTTCTCAACCTGCTCCACTTCAGCCCCATCGATGAGAATGGGGGCGTGCTCGGTCCTCCTTTTCCTGTAGTCCACAATCATCTCCTTAGTCTTGATTACGTTGAGGGATAGGTTGTTATTCTGGCACCACCTGGTCTCTGACCTCCAGGTCTCTGACCTCCTCCCTATAGGCTGTCTCGTTGTTGTTGGTGATCAGGCCTACCACTGTTGTGTCGTCTGCAAACTTTATGATGGTGTTGGAGTCGTGCCTGGCCACAGAGTTGTGGGTGAACAGGGAGTACAGGAGGGGACTGAGCACGCACTCCAGTGTTGAGGATCAGTGTGGCAGATGTGTTGCTACCTACCCTCACCACCTGGGGGCGGCCCGTCAGGAAGTCCAGGATCCAGTTGCAGAGGGAGGTGTTTAGTCCCAGGGTCCTTAGCTTAGTGATGAGCTTTGAGGGCACTATGGTGTTGAACGCTGAGCTGTAGTCAGTTAATAGCATTCTCACGTAGGTGCTCCTTTTGTCCAGGTGGGAAAGGGCAGTGTGGAGTGCAATAGAGATTGCATCATCTGTGGATCTGTTTAGGCGGTATGCAAATTGGAGTGGGTCTAGGGTTTTTGGGATAATGGTGTCAATGTGAGCCATTACCAGCCTTTCAAAGCACTTCATGGCTACGGACGTGAGTGCTACGGATCTGTAGTCATTAGGGCAGGTTATCTTAGTGTTCTTGGGAACAGGGACTATGGTAGTCTGCTTGAAACATGTTGGTTTTACAGACTCAATCAGAGACATGTTGAAAATGTCAGTAAAGACCCTTTACTCAGTACTTTTTTGAAGCACCTTCGGCAGCGATTACATCCTCCAGTCTTCTTGGGTATGACGCTACAAACTTGGCACACCTGTATTTGGAGAGTTTTTCCCATTCTTCTCTGCAAATGCTCTCAAGCTCTGTCAGGATGGGTGGGGAGCTTCGCTGCACAGCTATTTTCAGATCTTTCCAGAGATGTTCGATCGGGTTCAAGTCTGGGCTCTGGCTGGGCAACTCAAGGACATTCAGAGACTTGTCCTGAAGCCACTCCTGCGTTGTCTTGGCTGTGCGCTTAGGGTCATTGTCCTGTTGGAAGGTGAACCTTCGCCCCCATTTTGACATCCTGAAGGCTCTGGAGCAGGTTTCTATCAAGGATCTCTCTGTACTTTGCTCCGTTCATCCTTCCCTCGATCCTGACTAGTCTCTCAGTTCCTGACGCTGAAAAACATCCCCACAGCATGATGCTGCCACCACCATGATTCACCGTAGGGATGGTGCCAGGTTTCAGACGTGATGCTTGGCATTCAGGCAAAGAGTTTCATCAGACCAGAGAATCTTGTTTCTCATGGTCTGAGAGTCCTTTAGGTACCTTTTGGCAAACTCCAAGTGGGCTGTCATGTGCCCTTTACTGAGGAGTGGCTTCTGTCTGGCCACTCTACCATAAAGGCCTGATTGGTGGAGTGCTGCAGAGATGGTTGTCCTTCTGGAAGGTTCTCCCATCTCCACAGAGGAACTCTGGAGCCCTGTCAGAGTGACCATTGGGTTCTTGGTCACCTCCCTGACCAAGGCTCTTCTCCCACGATTGCTCAGTTTGGCTGGGCGGTCAGCTCTAGGAAGAGTCTTGGTTGTTCCAAATGTCTTCAATTTAAGAATGATGGAGGCCACTGTGTTCTTGGGGACCTTCAATGGTGCAGAAATGTTTTGGTACCCTTCCCTAGATCTGTGCCTTGACAAAATCCTGTCTCGGAGCTCTACGGACAATTCCTTTCGACCTCATGGCTTGGTTTTTGCTCTGACATGCACTGTCAACTGTGGGACGTTATATAGACAGGTGTGTGCCATTCCAAATCATGTCCAATCAATTGCATTTACCACAGGTGGACTCCAATCAAGTTGTAGCAACATCTCAAGGATGATCAATGGAAACAGGATGCACCTGAGCTAAATTTAGAGTCTCATAGCGAAGGGTCTGAATACATATGTAAACAAGGTATTTCTGTTTTTTATTTTTTATAAATTAGCAAACATTTCTAAAAAGCTCTTTTTGCTTTGTCACTATGGGGTATTTGTGTGTAGATTGCTGAGGGAATTTTTTTTAATCAATTTTAGAATAAGGCTGTAACATAACAAAATGTGGAAAAAGGGAAGGGGTCTGAATACTTTCCGAATGCACTGTAGATCTTATATAATAGATCTTATCCAATATAATACAGGTGGAGTGTTGACATGAACTTTGAGGATAGCATGGCCATGGCGTGACTAACAGTGTCAAAAACACAACTCAGGCCAGTAGCTGAAACCTTAAATGGTTGAATCTTTTAGTGTTAATGCTAATTATCAAACACTGCTATTACATTTTCCTGGGCTGTTCATGGCTTCACATAAATCACAGATATTGGGGGTGGTATTTCACTGAAACGTAATATCCTCCTGCCCCATCCCTCACATGTGATTTACCACCCAACAAGAGAGGGAGTAGGGAACATTGATATACACTGATCTTTCTAATATTGAGTTGCCCTGCCCACTCCACCGGGACCTGGACTCTATAAGGTGCTGAAAGCGATCCACAGGATTTAACAATTTACATCAGTAAGGGATCATAGTTTTCACCTGGATTCACCTGATCAGTCTATGTCCTGGAAAGGGCAACTGTTCCTAGTGTTTTGTACACTCATTAAGTGAAGAATTAGCACACAGCCAAGGTTTTGATGGCGGGGACATCACTACCGTCAGCACATGGGAGTCACAGAATCCCCACCTTTCTCTCCTTATCTTCACCTACTCCTCTCCTCCCCTCCTTTCCTATCCTTCCTCCCATCCTCTCCCCTTGATTATTCCACTTTATTTTTATTTTATTTATTTCACCTTTTTTAACCAGGTAGGCAAGTTGAGAACAAGTTCTCATTTACAACTGCGACCTGGCCAAGATAAAGCAAAGCAGTTCGACACATACCACAACACAGAGTTACACATTGGAGTAAACAAACATACAGTCAATAATACAGTAGAAAAAAAACAAATCTATATACAATGTGTGCAAATGAGGTAAGATAAGGAACATAATTCATTAAATAGGCTATGGTGGCGAAGTAATTACAATATAGCAATTTAACACTGGAATGGTAGTTGTGCAGTAGATGAATGTGCAAAGTAAAAATACTGGAGTGCAAAGGAGCAAGATAAATAAATGAATACGGTAGGGGATGAGGTAGTTGGTTGGGCTATTAACAGATGGGCTATGTGCAGGTGCAGTGATCTGTGAGCTGCTCTGACAGCTGGTGCTTAAAGCTAGTGAGGGAGATAAGTGTCTCCAGTTTCAGTGATTTTTGTAGGTCGTTCCAGTCATTGGCAGCAGAAAACTGGAAGGAAAGGTGGCCAAGGGAGGAATTGGCTTTGGGGGTGACCAGTGAGATACAGTGGGGCAGAAAAGTATTTAGTCAGCCACCAATTGTGCAAGTTCTCCAACTTAAAAAGATGAGAGAGGCCTGTAATTTTCATCATAGGTACACTTCAACTATGACAGACGAAATTAGAAAAAGAAATCCAGAAAATCACATTGTAGGATTTTTTATTTATTTATTTGCAAATTATGGTGGAAAATAAGTATTTGGTCAATAACAAAAGTTTATCTCAATACTTTGTTATATACCCTTTGTTGGCAATGACAGAGGTCAAACGTTTTCTGTAAGTCTTCACAAGGTTTTCACACACTGTTGCTGGTATTTTGGCCCATTCCTCCATGCAGATCTCCTCTAGAGCAGTGATGTTTTGGGGCTGTCGCTGGGCAACACGGACTTTCAACTCCCTCCAAAGATTTTCTATGGGGTTGAGATCTGGAGACTGGCTAGGCCACTCCAGGACCTTGAAATGCTTCTTACGGAGCCACTCCTTCGTTGCCCGGGCGGTGTGTTTGGGATCATTGTCATGCTGAAAGACCCAGCCACGTTTCATCTTCAATGCCCTTGCTGATGGAAGGAGGTTTTCACTCAAAATCTCACGATACATGGCCCCATTCATTCTTTCCTTTACACGGATCAGTCGTCCTGGTCCCTTTGCAGAAAAACAGCCCCAAAGCATGATGTTTCCACCCCCATGCTTCACAGTAGGTATGGTGTTCTTTGGATGCAACTCAGCATTCTTTGTCCTCCAAACACGACGAGTTGAGTTTTTACCAAAAAGTTATATTTTGGTTTCATCTGTAACTACAACAAAATGCACACAGGAGGGACTCAAAAAACACCTCACGACCATCCAAAAAAAAAAAAGAAAACATTTTTAAATTACGTGCTTAATAAAACAGAGTAGTATTATACCAACACATACAGAACTCACATTTCATTCATTCATATGACATTCTCCCAATCCTCATCTGGATCATCCAAATGCTCTCTAGCAAACTTCAGATGGGCCTGAACATGTACTGGCTTAAGCAGGGGGACACATCTGGCACTGCAGGATTTGAGTCCCTGGCGGCGTAGTGTGTTACTGATGGTAGGCTTTGTTACTTTGGTCCCAGCTCTCTGCAGGTCATTCACTAGGTCCCCCCGTGTGGTTCTGGGATTTTTGCTCACCGTTCTTGTGATCATTTTGACCCCACGGGGTGAGATCTTGCATGGAGCCCCAGATCGAGGAAGATTATCAGTGGTCTTGTATATCTTCCATTTCCTAATAATTGCTCCCACAGTTGATTTCTTCAAACCAAGCTGCTTACCTATTGCAGATTCAGTCTTCCCAACCTGGTGCAGGTCTACAATTTTGTTTCTGGTGTCTTTTGACAGCAGCTCTTTGGTCTTGGCCATAATGGAGTTTGGAGTGTGACTGTTTGAGGTTGTGGACAGGTGTCTTTTATACTGATAACAAGTTCAAACAGGTGCCATTAATATAGGTAACGAGTGGAGGACAGAGGAGCCTCTTAAAGAAGAAGTTACAGGTCTGTGAGAGCCAGAAATCTTGCTTGTTTGTATGTGACCAAATACTTATTTTCCACCATAATTTGCAAATAAATTCATTAAAAATCCTACAATGTGATTTTCGGGATTTTTTTTCCTCATTTTGTCTGTCATAGTTGAAGTGTACCTATGATGAAAATTACAGGCCTCTCTCATCTTTTTAAGTGAGAGAACTTGCACAATTGGTGGCTGACTAAATACTTTTTTGCCCCACTGTATACCTGCTGGAGTGCGTGCCACAGGTGGGTGCTGCTATGGTGACCAGCGAGCTGAGATAAGGCAGGGCTTTACCTAGCAGGGACATGTAAATGACCTGGAGCCAGTGGGTCTGGCGACGAGTATGTAACGAGGGCCAGCCGACTAAAGCATACAGGTCGCAGTGGTGGGTGGTATAAGGGGCTTTGGTGACAAAGCGGATGGCACTGTGATAGACTGCATCCAGTTTACTGAGTAGAGTATTGGAAGCTGTTTTGTAGATGACATCGCCGAAGTCGAGGATCGGTAGGATAGTCAGTTTTACTAGTGCAAGTTTGGCAGCATGAATGAAGGAGGCTTTTTTTGCGAAATAGAAAGCCAATTCTAGATTTGATTTTGGATTGGAGATGTTTAATGTGAGTCTGGAAGGAGAGTTTACAGTCTAGCCAGACACCTAGGTATTTGTAGTTGTCCACATATTCTAGGTCAGAGCCTTCCAGGGTAGTGATGTTAGTCGGGCGGGCGGGTGCAGGCAGCAAACGGTTGAAAAGCATGCATTTGGTTTTACTAGCATTTAAGAGCAGTTGGAGTCCACGGAAGGAGTGTTGTATGGCATTGAAGCTCGTTTGGAGGTTAGTTAACACAGTGTCCAAAGAAGGTCCAGAAGTATACAGAATTGTGTCGTCTGCGTAGAGGTGGATCAGAGAATCACCAGCAGCAAGAGTGACATCATTGACGTATACAGAGAAGAGAGTCGGCCCAAGAATTGAACCCTGTTGTCACGTCCAGGCCTGAGTTTTACAGGCTGGCGTGTTTTTGTTTCATTTTTGGTGTAGGGTTTTTCTGTTCTAGGTGTTCTGTTTCTATGTTGGGTAAATGGTTCCCAATTAGAGGCAGCTGAGTGTCGTTACCTCTAATTGGGAACCATATATATGTTTGTAGTTTTCTTAGGGGTTTTGTGGGTTATTGTTTCGTTCATAGCGTAAGTGTTTCGTCAATGTTCTGTTCTATGTTACGATCTTCGTTCATTCGTTTATTATTTTCCCAGTTACGTGTATTAAATAAATATGTATACTGGAAGCATCACTGCGTCTTGGTCCGTCTATAAAGAAGATTGTGACAGAATAACCCACCAGAAAACGACCAAGCAGTGAGAGAACAAGGCGTCCTGGACATGGGAGGATATATTGGCTGGAAAGGGATCCTGGACATGGGAGGAGATATTGGCTGGAAAGGGACCCTGGGAAAAGACTGTGGAGCATCGTCGCCCCAAGGAGGAGATGGAAGCAGCGAGGGCCGAGCGGAGCGTTATTAAGGAGAGATATGCTGGAACACGCCTGGCTAGAAAGCCCGAGAGGCAGCCCCCAATTTTTTGGGGGGGGCACACGGGGAGGTTGGCCGGTTCAGGGTGGACTCCTGAGCCAACTCCTCATGCTCTTTGGAGGGAGCGTTGGAGGGAGTGTCGCACTGGTAAGACGCCGTGCTATGCAGTATTGCGCATGGTGTCTCCAGTGCGCGTTTATAGGCCGGTGCGCGAGACTCCAGCTCCCCTCATCTGTTGGGCTAGGTTGAGCGTGCAGCCTGGAAGAGAGGTGCCGGCTCAGCGCTCCTGGTCTCCGGTGCGCCTCTTCGGACCAGGATATCCTGCACCTGTTCTGCGTGCAGTGTCTCCGGTGCGTATCCACAGCCCGGTACGCGACATTCCAGCTCCACTCATCTGTCAGGCTAGGGTGAGTGTACTGCCTGGAAGAGTGGTGCCGGCTCTGCGCGCTAAGTCTCCAGTGCACTTTCGTGGACCGAGATATCCTGCCCCGGCTCTGCGTGCGGTGTCTCCGGTTCGCGCCCACAGCCCGGTGCGCGACATTCCAGCTCCCATCATCTGTGAGGCGAGGGTGAGTGAACAGCCGGGGAGTAGGGTGCCGGTTCCGCGCACCAGGCCCCCTGTACACTTAGAGACCCCAGTACGTCCAGTCCCTGTTCCACGCTCCAGGATCCCTGTACGCGTCGTGGACCCAGCACGTCCTGTCCCTGTTCCACGCTCCAGGATCCCTGTGCGCGTCAAGAACCCAGCACGTCCTGTCCCTGTTCCACGCTCCAGGATCCCAGTGCACATCGTGAGTTCAACACGGCCCGTTCCTGCTCCCCGCATCAGAGTTCCAGTGCGCATCGTGAGTTCAACACGGCCCGTTCCTGCTCCCCGCACCAGAGTTCCAGTGCGCATCGTGAGTTCAACACGGCCCGTTCCTGCTCCCCGCACGAGAGTCCCAGTGCGCATAGAGAGTCCAATACAGCCCGTTCCTGCTCCCCGCACCAGAGTCCCAGTGTGCATAGAGAGTCCAATACAGCCCGTTCCTGCTCCCCGCACCAGAGTCCCAGTGCGCATAGAGAGTCCAATACGGCCCGTTCCTGCTCCCCACACCAGAGTCCTAGTGCGCATAGAGAGTCCAATACGGCCTGTTCCTGCTCCCCGCACCAGAGTCCCAGTGCGCATCGTGAGTCCAACACGGCCTGTTCCTGCTCCCAGCACCAGAGTTCCAGTGCGCATCTTGAGTCCAATACGGCCCATTCCTGCTCCCAACACCAGAGTTCCAGTGCGCATAGAGAGTCCAATATGGCCCGTTCCTGCTCCCAACACCAGAGTCCCAGTGCGCATAGAGAGTCCTATACGGCACGTTCCTGCTCCCCGCACCAGAGTCCCAGTGCGCATAGAGAGTCCAATACGGCCCGTTCCTGCTCCCCGCATCAGAGTTCCTGTGCGCATCGCGAGTCCAGCACAGCCTGTTCCTGCTCCCCGCACCAGAGTCCCAGTGCGCATAGAGAGTCCAATACGGCCCGTTCCTGCTCCCCGCACCAGAGTCTTAGTGCGCATAGAGAGTCCAATACGGCCCGTTCCTGCTCCCCGCACCAGAGTTCCAGTGCGCATCTTGAGTCCAATACGGCCCGTTCCTGCTCCCCGCACCAGAGTTCCAGTGCGCATAGAGAGTCCAATACGGCCCGTTCCTGCTCCCCGCACCAGAGTTCCAGTGCGCATCTTGAGTCCAATACGGCCCGTTCCTGCTCCCCGCACCAGAGTCCCAGTGCGCATAGAGAGTCCAATACAGCCCGTTCCTGCTCCCCGCACCAGAGTCTTAGTGCGCATAGAGAGTCCAATACGGCCCGTTCCTGCTCCCCGCACCAGAGTTCCAGTGCGCATCTTGAGTCCAATACGCCCGTTCCTGCTCCCGCACCAGAGTTCCAGTGCGCATAGAGAGTCCAATATGGCCCGTTCCTGCTCCCCGCACCAGAGTCTTAGTGCGCATAGAGAGTCCAATACGGCCCGTTCCTGCTCCCCGCACCAGAGTCCCAGTGCGCATCGCGAGTCCAGCACAGCCTGTTCCTGCTCCCCGCACCAGGTCCCCTGAGCGCATCGCGAGTCCAGCACAGCCTGTTCCTGCTCCCGCACCAGGTCCCCAGCGCATCGCGAGTCCAGCCCAGCCTGCTTCTACTCCCGCACCAGGTCCCCCAGCGCATCGCGAGTCCAGCACAGCCTGCTCCTACTCCCCGCACCAAGTCTCCTGTGCGCATCGCGAGTCCAGCACAGCCTGCTCCTACTCCCCGCACCAGGTTCCCTGTGCGCATCGTGTGTCCAGCACAGACTGCTCCTGCTTCCTGCACCAGGTCCCCTGGGCGCTTCGTGAGTCCAGCACGAACTGTCCTGGCTTCTAGCCCAGGGCCTCCGGTGCGTGACCAGCACGGCCGGCACCGGAGCCGCCACCTAAGACTGAAAGGCCCACCTGAAGGCCCCCCCATTGGACTTTTGGCGCGGTCGGAGTACGCACCTTTGGGGGTACTGTCACGTCCAGGCCTGAGTTTTACAGGCTGCCGTGTTTTTGTTTCGTTTTTGGTGTAGGGTTTTTCTGTTCTAGGTGTTCTGTTTCTATGTTGGGTAAATGGTTCCCAATTAGAGGCAGCTGAGTGTCGTTACCTCTAATTGGGAACCATATATATGTTTGTAGATTTCAGAGGGGTTTTGTGGGTTATTGTTTCGTTCATAGCGTAAGTGTTTCGTCAATGTTACGATCTTCGTTCGTTCGTTTATTATTTTCCCAGTTACGTGTATTAAATAAATATGTATACTGGAAGCATCACTGCGTCTTGGTCCGTCTATAAAGAAGATTGTGACAGAATAACCCACCAGAAAACGACCAAGCAGTGAGAGAACAAGGCGTCCTGGACATGGGAGGATATATTGGCTGGAAAGGGATCCTGGACATGGGAGGAGATATTGGCTGGAAAGGGACCCTGGGAAAAGACTGTGGAGCATCGTCGCCCCAAGGAGGAGATGGAAGCAGCGAGGGCCGAGCGGAGCGTTATTAAGGAGAGATATGCTGGAACACGCCTGGCTAGAAAGCCCGAGAGGCAGCCCCCAATTTTTTTGGGGGCACACGGGAGGTTGGCGGTTCAGGGTGGACTCCTGAGCCAACTCCTCATGCTCTTTGGAGGGAGCGTTGGAGGGAGTGTCGCACTGGTAAGACGCCGTGCTATGCAGTACCGTTCCTGCTCCCCGCACCAGAGTTCCAGTGCGCATCTTGAGTCCAATACGGCCCGTTCCTGCTCCCGCACCAGAGTTCCAGTGCGCATAGAGAGTCCAATATGGCCCGTTCCTGCTCCCCGCACCAGAGTCCCAGTGCGCATAGAGAGTCCAATACGGCCCGTTCCTGCTCCCCACACCAGAGTCCCAGTGCGCATCGTGAGTCCAACACGGCCCGTTCCTGCTCCCAGCACCAGAGTTCCAGTGCGCATCTTGAGTCCAATACGGCCCATTCCTGCTCCCCGCACCAGAGTCCCAGTGCGCATAGAGAGTCCAATATGGCACGTTCCTGCTCCCCGCACCAGAGTCCCAGTGCGCATCGCGAGTCCAGCACAGCCTGTTCCTGCTCCCCGCACCAGGTCCCCAGCGCATCGCGAGTCCAGCACAGCCTGTTCCTGCTCCCGCACCAGGTCCCCAGCGCATCGCGAGTCCAGCACAGCCTGTTCCTGCTCCCGCACCAGGTCCCCTGTGCGCATCGCGAGTCCAGCACAGCCTGTTCCTGCTCCCCGCACCAGGTCCCCAGCGCATCGCGAGTCCAGCCCAGCCTGCTTCTACTCCCGCACCAGGTCCCCAGCGCATCGCGAGTCCAGCACAGCCTGCTCCTACTCCCCGCACCAGGTCTCCTGTGCGCATCGCGAGTCCAGCACAGCCTGCTCCTACTCCCCGCACCAGGTTCCCTGAGCGCATCGTGTGTCCAGCACAGACTGCTCCTGCTTCCTGCACCAGGTCCCCTGGGCGCTTCGTGAGTCCAGCACGAACTGTTCCGGCTTCTAGCCCAGGGCCTCCGGTGCGTGACCAGCACGGCCGGCACCGGAGCCGCCACCTAAGACTGAAAGGCCCACCTGAAGGCCCCCCCATTGGACTTTTGGCGCGGTCGGAGTACGCACCTTTGGGGGGGGGGGTACTGTCACGTCCAGGCCTGAGTTTTACAGGCTGCCGTGTTTTTGTTTCGTTTTTGGTGTAGGGTTTTTCTGTTCTAGGTGTTCTGTTTCTATGTTGGGTAAATGGTTCCCAATTAGAGGCAGCTGAGTGTCGTTACCTCTAATTGGGAACCATATATATGTTTGTAGTTTTCAGAGGGGTTTTGTGGGTTATTGTTTCGTTCATAGCGTAAGTGTTTCGTCAATGTTACGATCTTCGTTCGGTCGTTTATTATTTTCCCAGTTACGTGTATTAAATAAATATGTATACTGGAAGCATCGCTGCATCTTGGTCCGTCTATAAAGAAGATCGTGACACCTGTGGCACCCCCATAGAGACTGCCAGAGGCCCGGACAACAGGCCCTCCGATTTAACACACTGAACTCTGTCTGCAAAGTAATTGGTGAACCAGGCGAGGCAATCATTTGAGAAACCAAGGCTGTTGAGTCTGCCGATAAGGATGTGGTGATTGACAGAGTCGAAAGCCTTGGCCAGTTCAATGAATACGGCTGCACAGTAATGTCTCTCGATGGCGGTTATGATATCGTTTAGTACCTTGAGCGTGGCTGAGGTGCACCCGTGACCAGCTCGGAAACCGGATTGCACAGCGGAGAAGGTACAGTGGGATTCGAAGTGGTCAATGATCTGTTTATTAACTAGGCTTTCGAAGAGTTTAGAGAGGCAGGGCAGGATGGATATAGGTCTATAGCAGTTTGGGTCTAGAGTGTCCCCCCCCTTTGAAGAGGGGGATGACCGCGGCAGCTTTCCAATCTGTAGGGATCTCAGACAACACGAAAGAGAGGTTGAGCAGACTGGTAATAGGAGTTGCAACAATGGCGGCGGATAGTTTTAGAAAGAGAGGGTCCAGATTGTCTAGCCCAGCTGATTTGTACGGCTCCAGGTTTTGCAGTTCTTTCAGAACATCTGCTATCTGGATTTGGGTGAAGGAAAAGCTGGGGGAGGCTCGGACAAGTAGCTGTGGAGCTGTTGGCTGGGGTTGGGTTAGCCAGGAGGAAAGCATGGCCAGTCGTTGAGAAATGCTTGTTGAAATGTTGTATTATCCTGGATTTATTGGTGGTGACCATGTTACCTAGCCTCAGTGCAGTGGGTAGCTGAGAGGAGGTGCTATTGTTCTCCATGGACTTGACAGTATCCCAAAACTTTTTGGAATTAGAGCTACAGGATGCAAATTTCTGTTTGAAAAAGCTAGCCTTTGCTTTCCTGACTGACTGCGTGTATTGGTTCCTGACTTCCCTGAACAGTTGCATATCGCGGGGACTATTCGATGCTATAGCAGTCCGCCACAGGATGTTCTTGTGCTGGTCAAGGGCAGTCAGGTCTGGAGTGAACCCAGGGCTGTAATCTGTTCTTAGTTCTACATTTTTTGAAAGGGGCATGCTTATTTAAGATGGTGAGGAAGTTGCTTTTAAAGAACAACCAGGCATCCTCGACTGACGGAATGAGGTCAATATCCTGCCAGGATACCCGGGCCTGGTCGATTAGAAAAGCCTGCTCGCAGAAGTGTTTTAGGGAGCGTTTGACAGTGATAAGTGGTGGTCGTTTGACCACGGGCCCATAGCAGATGCAGGCAATGAGGCAGTGGTCGCTGAGATCCTGATTGAAAACAGCAGAGGTGTATTTGGAGGGCAAGTTGGTCAGGATAATATCTATGAGGGTGCCCATGTTTACAGATTTAAGATTGTACCTGGTGGGTTCCTTGATGATTTGTGTGAGATTGAGGGCATCTAGCTTAGATTGTAGGACTGCCGGGGTGTTAAGCATATCCCAGTTTAGGTCACCTAACAGAACGAACTCTGAAGATAGATGTGGGGCAGTCAATTCACATGTGGTATCCAGGGCACAGTTGGGAGCTGAGGGGGGTCTATAGCAGGCGGCAACAGTGAGAGACTTATTTCTGGAGAGATACATTTTTAGAATTAGAAGTTCGAACTGTTTGGGCACAGACCTGGAAAGTATGACAGAACATTGCAGGCTCTCTCTGCAAAAGATTGCAACTCCTCCCCCTTTGGCAGTTCTATCTTGGCGGAAAATGTTGTAGTTAGGTATGGAAATCTAAAAAAAATTTGTGGTCTTCCTAAGCCAGGATTCAGACACGGCAAGGACATCAGGGTTGGCGGAGTGTGCTAAAGCAGTGAGTAAAACAAACTTAGGGAGGAGGCTTCTGATGTTAACATGCATGAAACCAAGGCTTTTACGATTACAGAAGTCAACAAATGAGAGTGCCTGGGGACACACAGGGACTGGGTTTACCTCCACATCACCTGAGGAACAGAGGAGGAGTAGGATGAGGGTACGGCTAAAGGCTATCAGAACAGGTCGTCTGGTGCGTTGGGAACAGCGAATAAAAGGAGCAGATTTCTGGGTGTGGTAGAATAGATTCAGGGCGTAGTGTGCAGACGGGTGTGGTAGGGTGAGGGTACAGTGGAGGTAAGCCCAGGTACCGAGGGATGATAAGAGTGGTTGCATCTCTGGACGTGCTGGTAATACTGGGTAAGGTCACCGCATGTGTGGGAGGTAGGACAAAGGAGGAATCTGAGGCATGTAGAGTGGGCCTAGGGGCTCCACTGTAAACTAAAACAATGATAACTATCCTAAACAACATTAAACAGGGCATATTGACATTTGAGAGAGACATAAAGTGAGGCATAAAGCAAACACAGGTGTTGATTGGGAGAGCTAGCTAAGACACAACGCGTAAGACCACAACAGCTAATCAGCTAAGATAATAACAACAGGTAAGCTGGCGATGAATGGGCAAAGAGGGTTGGTTAGCTATACACAGGGCCTGAGTAGCGGCTGGGGCCGACAGATAAACAAAAATAAACAAAATGGAGTACCGTGATTAATGAATAGTCCAGCAGGCATCAGCTATGTAGCCGAGTGATCATAGGGTCCAGTGAACAGCAATAGATGGGACAGGGAAGCCGCGAGGTATTCGTTACAACGCCGGCACGCAGGAGACACAGCGTTTAAAGTTAGAGTTAGAGTTAGCCGGCCGGGGTTGGTAGAACCGTCTACTCCGACGTTGGTAGAACCGTCTACTCTTTCTGTAAAAATAGTTTTACAGAAAGGTTGCAGGCACAGCGGATGGAGTAATCGTCGGCAGACCAGTCGAGGTGGTACGACGGGGCGTCGTGTCAAGAGGGATCCAAGCCAGCTGGCGAGAGAGGTACTGTTGTTGTGGTACTTTCCTTTGCTAGCCAGGAGATGCACCTGGCTCGCGGCTAACTGGTGCTAGCTTCGGGGCAGGGGCGTTAGCCACTATAGCCACTCGGTAGCAGCGATGAATCCGGTGCCAGGGTCGAGAGCTCACGGCAAGGAACCGGTGGAGTAGTGGGTTCTAGCCGTGTTTGGGAGGAGGCCGGGAGGTGGGCCTGGTTCAGGGCTGGGTCACTCGATGGCAGCTAGCTAGCTGTGGAGATCAGGTGTAGTGGTCCAGGGTTTACGGCAGGGATCCGGCGTTGTAGTGGAGAAACAGTCCGATGGTGGTAGGCTGGCGAGTATTATCCAGGCTAAAAAGGGCTGCTGTCTGTGCAGAAGTTAAAGGCCGCTAGCAGTGGCTAACAGTGACTAAATAGCTAGTGGCTAATTAGCCGGCTAGCTTCCGATGGAGTTCTGTCTAAAAAATTGCGGTTCCGTAACACATTGGGTGAGGCAGGTTACCGGAATGTATATTTAATATAAAAAAATGAAAAAGAGATTGAAAATAAATTTGAAATATATACAAAAAAACACTCCCTTTCCCCACATTCCCTAAACTGGAGGCTCCTAGGCGACTGATAATATTACAACCATAACCCACAGGGGTCGTAAAACTGTAGGATGAAGTTACCGGTAGACACTGATCTAAGTTCAGTTTTGGGTTTCCTCCCCTAATTGTTAAAGGCCCAGTGCAGTCAGGAACTTCTAATCAGCCTGTTTGCATGAGCGGGTGTTTCGGCTTTCCTGGTGATATCACCAGGCGGTAAATTGGTTAATAGACCAATAACAAAGAGAGTTCCAAAACTCTCCTGCCAATAACAGCTAGTTTTAAGTTTTTCCCTCCCAACTCAAACCACTCCCAGACAGTCCTAGTAAAATTCTTGCTTAAGAAATTGTTTTTTTGCGAAAGGAAAGCTATTTGGGTCCATTGTAATGGGAAAAAATATTACAATAAGGTACTTAATTGTTACCCAAATGATTTGATATTGATATAAAAACATCTGCATTGGGAAAGGGGGATACCAAGTCATTTGTACAACTGAATGCATTCAACTGAAATGTGTCTTCTGCATTTAACCCAACCCCTCTGAATGAGAGAGGTGCAGGTGGCTGCCTTTAATCAACATCCACAGCGCCCAGGGAACAGTGGGTTAACTGCCTTGCACAGGGGAAAAACAACAGATTCTTACCTTGTCAGCTCTGGGATTTGATCCAGCAACCTTTTGGTTACTGGCCCAACATTCTAACCACTAGGCTACCTGCCTTCACAGTTAGGATTTTAGGACAGTAACCTTTCCCTAGATCTGTTTTCACATTGTTAAGGGTTGTAGTAGGAGACTATATCTGAGAAAGAAACCCTGGCATGTGCTCCAACAGCAACCCCCACCCCTCTCCTTGAGTCTCATATTCCCTGTCCAGTATCTGTTTCACATTGCGAATGGAAGGACATTAGCAGATGACACTTTGACATTCAAGTCTCACCAAGACCTGAGAAAGACCCTGTAGGCAGAAAGAGGATCCTAGTTTTAATGTGAAATAAATGTATTGAATGTGATTGGCTTGCATGACTACAGGCTCTCTCTACTCTTGCACACTGAGAAGAGAAAGAGAGAGAGAGGCTCTGACCACTGGTGCTGTCCATGGTGCTGGACTTTGATAAAATTGATTATAATAAACATGATGCTCCCTTGTTAATTATGCACCACTAAATTACATTCTACATTAGTCAATTTCAATCCTTCTTATCTACCCTTGTTGTGTCAGACTGGCAGACAGCACCGTGCCATTGGATATAGGCTGCTGACAAGTATTATTTTTAGACCTGGCAAAATAAATAAAAAATAAAAAGAAGTGGGCGTCTTTTCTGCTGATATTGCTGCAACTGTATATGATGTCTATAGGTAGCCTACACACCCTGGGTCAGGATACACTTTTACCCCACAAAAAAATAGTTTTACAGCTATAGTTATTGGTCCTATACTTCAACATTAGTGCCAACTGTCAAGGGATGACACATTTTGAAACCCTGGATGCCGTTCTTTCTATTTCAAGATTACGCTGAGCACAAAATCTCTGAGCAAGTTCTCTAACTTGGAATGTCATCAACGTTGCTCTGCGAAGTGCCGATAAGAAGCCATTGAAAATAGATGAGAAGAACCTGCTACAATGGATACAATGGAAACGGTGGAATGTATCAGGATAGATCCAGATACTCTGACAATGCTAGAGGATGATGTGGACATCACTGAGGGAGTCTCCCAAATCAATGACGAGGTTGAGGATCTCCGCAACAGGTAGCAGCCTATATCCTACATCATTTATGACATTCTGTACAACCTACTAGAAGTGAAATCTGAGTCTTTATCCAAAGTACACTACCGGTCAAAAGTTTTAGAACACCTACTCATTCAAGGGTTTTTCTTTATTTTTACTATTTTCTACACTGTAGATTAATAGTGAAGACATCAAAACTATGAAATAACACATATGGAATCATGTAGTACCTGTCAGGATCCGTGTGTGTAGCTGGTGCGTGAGAGTCAGGCACAGGAGAGCAGAGATAGGGAAACGAAAGCACTTTACTGTGGCACAGTAAAAACTGAATGCAAATAGAGTTACAAAATCAAATGCCTACAGGGAAAAGTGCAGTACAAAATTACCAGTCTGGCGCAAACCAGCCGGAAACGTGCCACTGACAACTTAACAATCACACACACAGACATGGGGGAAACCAGAGGGTTAAATACATGACAAGTAATGAGGGAATGACAACCAGGTGTGTGGGGAAACAAGACAAAACAAATGGAAAATGAAAAGTGGATCGGTGATGGCTAGAAGACCGGTGAAGTTGACGCCGAACACCACCCGAACAAGGAGAGGCACTGACTTCGGCGGAAGTCGTGACAGTACCCCTTGACACCGGCCTCGGGGCCGACCCGGAGTGCGAGGCGCAGGGCGATCCGGACGGAGACGGTGGAACTCCCGCAGCATAGACGGGTCCAAAACGTCCTCCACCGGAACCCAGCATCTCTCCTCTGGACCGTACCCCTCCCACTCCACGAGGTACTGAAGGCCCCTCTTCTGACGCCTCGAATCCAGTATGGAGCGGACTGAATATGCCGGGGCCCCCTGAGGGGAATCCAGAGGGGGCGGAGGGACCTCCCGCACCTCAGACTCCTGGAGCGGACCAGCCACCACCGGCCTGAGGAGAGACACATGGAACGAGGGGTTAATACGGTAATCGGGGGGGAAGCTGTAACCGGTAACTGACCTTGTTCAGTCTCCTCAGGACTTTAAATGACCCCACAAACCGCGGACCCAGCTTCCGGCAGGGGCATCACTGCGGTGAAGATTTTCTGGCGCAACAAGGCCCGCTGAACATTAGCGGCGTCCCATGTCTCCTCCGCGCGCCTGAACCAGTCGTCCACCGCAGGAGCCTCGGTCTGACTCTGATGCCAAGGCGCCAGAACCAGCTGGTACCCCAATACACACTGGAAGGGGGAGAGGTTAGTGGAGGAGTGGCGAAGCGAGTTATGAGCCATCTCTGCCCAGGGCACGAACTCCGCCCACTCCCACGGCCGGTCCTGACAATACGACTTCAGAAACCTACCCACATCCTGGTTCACTCTCTCCACCTGCTCGTTACTCTCGGGGTGAAAACCAGATGTTCCATGACCCTCAAAGACCCTCGAAGTGAACTGGGGACCCCCGATCAGACACTATATCCTCAGGCACCCCATAGTGCTGGAAGACGTGTGAACAAGGCCTCCGCAGTGTGTAGGGCCGTAGCGAGACCGGGCAGAGGGAGGAGATGCAGGACTTCAAGAAGCGATCCACAACGACCAGGATCGTGGTGTTAACCTGTGAGGGAGGAAGATCAGTAAGAAAATCCACCGACAGGTGTGACCAAGGCCGTTGTGGAATGTGTAAGGGCTTTAGTTTACCTCTGGGCAGATGCCTAGGAGCCTTACACTGGGCGCACACCGAGCAGGAGGACACATAAACCCTCACGTCCTTGTCCAAAGTGGGCCACCAGTACTTCCCACTTAGACAGCGCACTGTCCGACCGATGCCGGAATGACCAGAGGAGGGTGACGTGTGGGCCCAATAGATCAGCCGGTCACGGACAGCAAATGGAACGTACAGACGCCCAGCTGGACACTGGAGGGGAGTGGGCTCTGCACGTAACTCCTGCTCAATGTCCACGTCCAGCTCCCACACTACCGGTGCCACCAGGCAGGAGGCCGGGAGTATCGGGGTGGGATCCATGGACCGCTCCTCTGTGTCATACATCCGGGACAGTGCGTCTGCCTTAGCGGAACCTGCTCTGTAAGACAGGGTGAAAACAAAACGGGTGAAAACATGGCCCACCTTGCCTGGCGAGGGTTCAGTCTCCTCGCGGCCCGGATGTACTCCAGATTGCGGTGGTCAGTCCAGATGAGAAAAGGGTGTTTAGCCCCCTCAAGCCAATGTCTCCACCCCTTCAAAGCCTTGATGACAGCCAACAGCTCCCGGTCCCCCACGTCATAGTTTCGCTCCGCCGGGCTGAGCTTCTTCGAGAAGAAGGCAGGGGCGGACCTTCGGTGGCATACCCGAGTGCCGAGAGAGCACGGCTCCTATCCCAGCCTCGGACGAGTCCACCTCCACTATGAACGCCAAAGAGGGATCCGGATGAGCCAGCACGGGAGCCGAGGTAAACAGAGCCCTCAGGTGACCAAAAGCCCTGTCCGCCTCAGCCGACCACTCCAAGGCTTTCCCCGAGAGGCATGAGACGAGGGCGGACACCTTCTCACGGTCCGAAGGAGCCTGGTGGACAGTTGCTAGGTATAGCTCCAGCTGTAGCAGGAACCCCTGGCAGTGTGCAGCCTTCCCCTCGTACTCCTGGGGAAGGGCGCGACGAATCCCACTGGGACCGGATGAAGGGGGGGTAGTGGAGACGCAGGTCGGACTGGCAGAGGCGCTGGAGGAACGCTCCATCTCTCTCAGCGATCTATGGTCTGAAGGACGCGGTCCATGACGGCGCCGAGATGGTGAAGCATCACCGTGTGCTCCTCGACCCCTCTATCTGGGGTACCTGCTCCTGCTGACTCCATCGTGGGTGTGTGATTCTGTCAGGATCCGTGTGTGTAGCTGGTGTGTGAGAGTCAGGCGCAGGGGAGCAGAGATAGTGAATCGAAAGCACTTTACTGTGGCACAGTAAAAACTGAACGCAAATAGCGTTACAAAAACAAATACCTACAGAGAAAAGTGAGGCAGCACAAAGTACAAAATTACCAGTCTGGCGCAAACCAGCCGGAAACATGCCACTGACAACTAAACAATCACACATACAGACATGGGGGAAACCAGAGGGTTAAGTAATGAGGGAATGACAACCAGGTGTGTGGGGAAACAAGACAAAACAAATGGAAAATAAAAAGTGGATCGGTGATGGCTAGAAGACCGGTGAAGTTGACCGCCGAACACCACCCGAACAAGGAGAGGCACTGACTTCGGCGGAAGTCGTGACAGTACCCCTTGACACCGCCTCGGGCCGACCAGTGCGAGGCGCAGGGCGATCCGGACGGAGACGGTGGAACTCCCGCAGCATAGACGGGTCCAAAACGTCCTCCACCGGAACCCAGCATCTCTCCTCTGGACCGTACCCCTCCCACTCCACGAGGTACTGAAGGCCCCTCTTCTGACGCCTCGAATCCAGTATGGAGCGGACTGAATATGCCGGGGCCCCCTGAGGGGAATCCAGAGGGGGCGGAGGGACCTCCCGCACCTCAGACTCGTAGCGTCGACCGCCGAACACCACCCGGACAAGGAGAGGTACCGACTTCGGCAGAAGTCGTGACAGTACCCCAAAAAAGTGTTAAACAAATCTAAATATATTTTTTCAAATAGCCACCCTTTGCCTTGATGACAGCTTTGCACACTCTTGAATGAGTAGGTGTTCTAAAACTTTTGACCAGTAGTGTACATTCGCACAAAACCTTAGCCCCTCCTTGTTCGAGATCACATTAGTGTGGATGAATAGTTACGGAGATAATTAAATTATTTGATAATAGATTGAAAATGATTGCTGTCTCTGAGCACCCCACTTTGTTGAGATAAATCAGAGTTCAATCCATAGTAATCGTGTCTTGTTATGATTTCAGTAAGGTTTACTCCATACGAAAGGTCACATTCCTAGTGAGACAGACAGACAGACAGACAGACTGAGGGGCAGGGGGAGAGGGATCGTCACATACATTTGCCCCAGTACCTCACCATGTTATCTGTATTATCGCGTCTCTTCCAGTTTGCGGTTGGCGGTTCAGGATGAGGCAGTGCGTCCCAAGTTGCAGTGCTTAATGATGGACCCCTCCTTCTCCATGGTTACCGTGCAGGGCGAGGACAGCGGCATCCAATGGGAGACCAGCTCCAGCCGCTGCTCCACCCCCTGGGGTTCCGAAGCCGAACCCACCCCTACCGTTGCCTCGGAATTCTGCTTTCCCATTAATGAAAGGTCCGTTTCACCTGGATTCGGATCTGGAATGGCAGGTAAAATAACCTTTGTCATGGATGAGGCTATGATGGTGCGGAGGCCAAGGATGAAAATAAGTAGGGGAGGAGGACACAGGAGCCGGGCTGACAGACGGGGACAGACTCCTCTGCCCACAGGTGATGACTTAGGTGAGGTCACTGAAAAAAAGTAGGTAATGTTTCAAACTCTGATATGCTCAAACTGTAATCTATTGAGACACATTTTTGCGTATTTTTCCTTCCTCAGGTGAGTTGGTTGAGAAGCCAGAGCTAGTGGAGGTCTCCCTGCCCAATGTGAGGGCAGAGGGAGACGGGGAAGAGGAGGAAATGACAGATCCCAAAGAAGAGAAGAAGCAGAGTTTGTTCCGTCTGGTGTCAGAAGGCTCAGAGATCCTGAACATCGTGGTTCCTCCCAGGCTGGTGAGCATAGACGAGGAGGAGAGCCAAGTCATGGTGGACAACCTGTCTTACCTGGAGGAATCCACCTTCACCAAACCCAGTAACGAAATCATAGAAGAGGTGACAAACACAATTGAATTAGATCTGTAGACCTTACTCTGTATATCCATCCATCCATTCAGTCATTCATTCATTTATTTGCTCATTCACTTGTTTGTTTATTCATTCACTGTTCCATTCATTCAGGTGTTTGAGGAGGACAACGCACCACCAGCGGGGGGTGGAAATCAAACAGTGGAACACACTGACTCCTCCCATCTCACCAGGCCTGATCAGACTGACCCTCCTGGGGCTCCGGTGGCAAAGCAGCCCAGACGAGGAGCCACCAGCGACATGGACTACTTTGAGACATTTACTCAGATGGATGAACCTGCTCCAGGAGGCCCCACCATGATTGAAGAAGGACAGGAGGAGGAGGAACCAGACTGTGGAGAGGAAAACCAGCAGGTGAGTGAGGAGCCGGAACAGCCCCAAGATGCCGCACCAGTGATCGAAGACCTGGGAGGTTCCAACACGGGCGTTAGCGGAGAAGAAATCTCCAGTGACCATCTGGATGAGGTGTTCTACGGTGGTATGGACAATATGCCTTCTAAGAACTATCTGGAAGTAGAGGGGGGCGCAGTAGACAAGTCACCCAAGTCCTCCCTGAAGGAGAGTGGATCGGCCCTCTTCGGCAGTGAGGAAACCGTCCTCACCCCCATCTTCCTCCCCTCGGGACCCCCCAAAATCATCAACCCCACTCTGCTAGAAGAGCCTACGGCCATGGCCTTCCTTTACACAGACCTGTATGAAGAGGCGGTGGGCAGCAGGGAAGGAGTGAAGGAGGAAGACACTGAGAGTATGACCTCCGAAAGGTCCTTCCACAGCAGACATTCAGACCGGGAGGCCAGGGGGTACCTGGAGAAGTTTGTCCTTAAGGACGAGACTTCCATGGTGGAGCTGGAAGGGGAACCGGCAGTAGAGGAAAGCTTCAGAACTTGGGCACAGGAATTGGACACGCTGGACAGCTTTCTCTCACACCCTGATGATGCAGAGACAGAATGGGAGATCCAGGAGTTTGAGCATGACATGACAGATTTTTTCAGGACGAACTCCAGTTCCTCTCCATCTGATGATCGGTACATCCCATCACTGGATAAAGAAAAGAACCATGCAGAACCTGTGAAGGAGGACAAACATGTTAAGGCAGACAATTTTTTAAAGATGGTGCAGGAAGCACCTCAGCCTCAAGTAGTTAAAGAAGAGAAAACCACGAAGGAGGAGAACAAGACTCAGGGCGTTGTCACAGATTTAAATGATCCGCCACTTTCTGACCCAGAGTCTTTCTCTGAGAGGGCTGGTGGGGGGAGTGTCATTGAGCCCCCCACAGACATAGACCTCTCATACAAACATGATGCTCCCACAGTGGAACTACAAACACTCCCACCTCTGAGTGACAGTGGAACAAATCAGGAAGCTCCAAAGCCAGTAGCCCCGCCTAGAAGGAAGCCGGCTGCACCTCACAAGAGCTCTCTGAAACTAGCGCCACTGGCTCGAGCCCAGACCCCAGTTGAGATCCTAGAGGAGGGAGGAGGGGATAGAGGGAAGGAAGAGAGGGAGGAGGAGAAAGAGAAGGCTTCACCAGCTGAGACTGCTGATGAAGGAGAGTGGGATGGAGAGACAGGACAGAGGGAGGAGGAGAAAGATATGACAACACCAGTTGACGGCTCATCCTCATTTTACCAATCCCAGATTACGCTGCTCTCAAGTATAGCTACTGAACCAGTAAAAGCAGAGGATAAAAAGACTGAATTGGCTGAAGGAAACACAGAACCACCTCAGGCTGAGGAGAGTGACATCCACAAGCCAGAAACTGACCCGGTATTGACAGGACAGGACAGTAAAACAGAACCAGCTAAAGGAGAGGCTGAACCAGCTGAGTCAGCCAAGCCAGAGGTTGAACCAGTGAAAGGAGGAGGCAGCAGTGAGACTGCATCAGCTACAACAGGACCTAGCCAGACCACTCCTTCTGCTCCTGCCCCAGTGAATGACCCAGCCAAAGATAGCGGCGGATGCATCATCCTTTAGCCTTATTTAGGGGGGAAATACTATGTCCTTTTTAGTCTTATTGGCTTTATGCTGCAGCAATTTGAAATTGAGAGGTCAAATGATGAATTGAAGTAAAAATTACAGAACTTCATATTTTTTTCTCAACCTGGTCTCAGAGCATTTTGTATTATTCTGTACGTAAATCCGAAACACTCCATTTAGTATGATATGTTACGGTTCGTATGGTATGTATTAATTTGTGGATGGTATGTTACGAATTGCAATTTTTATTATATTTTATGAATTTGCAGAATGTACAATATGTTACGAATTTTCAAACTGTATGATATGTAATGAATTCTAGCTAGGTGGCTAGTGGCTAACGTTGGCTATCTGGCTAACATTAGGTAGGCTAGGGGTTAGGGTTAGGGTTAAGTTTAGAAGTTCGGTTAAGGAGTTAATGTTAGGGTTAGGGGAAGGATTAGCTAAACGTGTTAAGGTTAAGGGAAGGGTTAGCTAACATGCTAAGTAGTTGCAAAGTAGCTAAAAGTACTAAGTAATTGAAAAGTTGCTAATTAATTAAATGCTAAAGTTGTCTGTGATGTGAAATCGCAATCATTGGGTTGCTAGACGTTCACGCTATATGCCCACAACTAACCACCCTACTTTAATTTTTGCAAGTAACCATCTGTCTTATGTAACCATACTAATATACAGTATTATACTAATTTTAGTGTCCTGGATTTAAATTTACTATGTTACGTCTATCAGACCAGGCTGTTTTTTCTGGGTATTTATTTTTATGCATACTTGTTTATTTTACCATTTTAAAACAGTAGCACAGTAGCACTTTTTGGTCTGGTTTCCCAGACCCAGCCTAAACACTTTCAATAGAGATCCTCTATTGAGCAGTCAGTCAGACTCATAGGTAATTGTTAGGTTATTACCATTTAACCATGTAATTTCTAAATAAATATCTGATAATTTCTGAACTGTAAAATAAAGTGCTACCCATTTTCCTCTCCTTTTGTATCTAAGAGAGAGGAGTGTACCGTATAGCCGCCTCTCCAGATCATCCAATCTCCTCTGTGTTGATGGATGGTGGCCAGCTGAAAAAAACCTGTGTGTGTGTGTGTGTGTGTGTGTGTGTGTCTGTGTGTCTGTGTGTGTGTGTGTGTGTGTGTGTTAGAAATTGTAGGTATGAATCACGGAGGGGGAGGGGGAATTGGAGGGGTGGGGTTTGTCAAATGAGTAGCCTCTTGTAAACATTGATGACCTTATAAGAAGGGACTGTGTGTGTGCTGTGAGAGGGGGGGTCTTAAGTGCACCCCTTGCCTCCACTCACTGTAAAGGGTTATAAATAACCATCCTTGGCCTGAGCCTGACAACCCCCATCTTGACACAGAGTCTCTGTAACCCTGTTCTCTTCTCAGATTGGTCTAGTGAGCCTCTGTAACCATCTTCTTGGATTGGCTCCCACTACAAAGAACCGTACAGCCTAAACACATAGTGTGATATGTACTGTATGTTCAGGTTTCTTATTCCATGTGAAATATGGATGGAAATTAAATAGAAGTTTACACATTTATCCAATTGTTCCATGTGTGTCAGCTTGTTGTGGATGATTTAACTGAAGACTGAAGCAGCTGCCAACTCAATCTGAGGAACTGAAGTAGTTCTGCATACCTGCTCCCTTTCTTGTATTCATACAGTATTCCTCTTCATTCTCCTATTCATCCTTTTTATGTTCCCCTGTGAAGACTTTATGTGCTTTCACTGGTTTTCAAAGGGCTTTGCATTGTATTGGGTTATATGGGGCTATAACAGAGATTTTGATAACACATTAACATCACCATCAGCGTGTTTTATTTCATTTTTAGTTTCAGGTGAGATGGTAACATTTTGTTAATATTTTGTTGAAAGGCTTTACTGCCATCTTCTGGCCAAATGGAAAATCGTACGTTCTTTTCCCGCACCAGAATGGCAGGACGCGGTAATGCACCAACTGTGCAGTTTACGCTAGTTACCACAGCCACAAAGTCAAAATGATCTGTATAGTAATATTTTATGAAAAAAAAATAGATTTCTCATATTAATTTAGGTTAGGGTTAGGCATAAGGTTAGCAGTGTGGTAAGTTTAAGGTTAGGTTTAAAAATACATTTTAAGAAAATACATTGTCGAAATAGGAGGGGCTTATGACTGTGGTAACTAGTGAATACTAAACTGCAGTTTACCGTCAGGAAATTCCAAACGTCACGGCAGCAACATTATCAAATCAAATGAAAACAAAACTGCTGAATTAATCGTTAATTTCTTAATTCTCTCTGGTAAATTGTATATACACAAATTTGAAATCTGCCACCAATATATTTTTACTTGAAATCCAATATTTAATAGAACATCTAGAATTAGTCAATAACAAATATATTCTTACAACTCTATCATAGGTTTGTACATCTGTAATCCCTGGACTTCATTTTATTTATTTTACTTTAATTTATGAAACTCAGTTATTGTTATTACATTTTTTTACTTTTTTATTATTTTATGTTTTTTTTCAGAGAAAATATACGTGCAGTGATGTCTTACGTTTTTTTGTTGTATTGTAATTTGAAATGTTATAATAATATATATATATTTTTTTTAAAGCAACATTACAGTCCTGGCAGCTGCACTAAAACTTCCGGTTTTCGGATTTTGCCTTCAAAATAAATGTCCACGGTAAAACGCTGTGTGGATGATACAAAATCCTCCCCAAAATTGCAGCTTTGCATAGTGCGTAACGTAAAAATTATGTACAAAATATACAATTACATGGGAGAAAATCTAAACTAAAGATAATTACTATATATAAGATAAATAATATTATAAGGTGAAGCACATTGAGAAATGGTTGGAGCTTAAGTAAAGTAAATAACAATAATGGCCTACTGGTAAAAAGTATATGCAATAACAATAAAAAAATATAACTATTTTGATCGTATGATTCTTGTTAATTTATTGGTGCTATTGTTCAAGGATTCAATTTTGAAATGTAATGTTTAAAAAAAGTGTTACTGTATTTTTGTTCTACTGCACAAACAAACTGAATTGTACATGGAAAGGGTTGATAGTGTGTCCATAAAATCAGGGTCTAGTTTTAACAAAAAGCAAGAACATAGCAAGTGTTACAGGACTTTTACTGTGGTCAAACATCTTAAAATGGAACGCCTGGACACTATACGGTACAAATAAAGCACTGTACAGGCAAAATTATCGATTGTGTGTCCATAGAACCCGGGTCCAGTCTACTCACGAGAGTCCCTAGACTACAAATCAGGTGAGTTTGAAGTAAAAGCTAGATCATAGAAAGTGTTGCTGGACTTTTACTGTGGTCAAACAGCTTAAAAGGGGACGCTTGGACACTATAAGGAACAAATATTGCACTGTACAGGCACAACGATCAATTGTGTGTCCAAAAAAACTGCCAACTCACTGGAGTCTACCTTTTCCTGGTGAGCACATAGCTATTTTATGAGGCAATAATATGTCACACAATCACAAAAACCAGAACCCACATCCCTGCCCAAGTCCAAGATACAAACCATTTGATGAATTGCGACCAGGGTTGGTTGAAGAACAGCGCTGTTAACCTCTGTGATAACCGTTGATAGACTATAGGCATAATTGGGGTGATACTAACCAGCAGCATGATCTTACTAGGATACTGCTTCAAAAAATAATATTTTATTTGTCTATCAAAAACGCTTGGCCTGATGCATTGGCATTTGGCAGTGTCGTGGCTTTACTTTCATTAACCTGATGACTGTTCTTTATCGAATCAAATAACTATGTTTAATTGTTACCCGATTAAATTAATCATGTAACAATTAGCTCATTAGGAATTTGGGGCACCATGAGAGCAGTTGTTTAAAGAGTTACCATCTCCCGAATTAAACTCTAAAGGTTTTTACCTATCACATCCAACAGTCAACGTATTAAATCATAACCTCTTATCATATCATCATTCTGAACAGTCGTAACCTTCTTGGATCTGCAAAAACCTTATGATTTACTTATGATTCAGTACTACACAAATTGGTTTAATTATTTATTTACTAGCTAACTAAATAGTAACACAGAATAAACATACACACTTAATACATGAGAAAAAGGTCCCTAGCAGGCTGACACAATATGTTGGCTTTTTACACAACGACATGGAGGGGGAGAGAGAGAGAAAAAAAAGAAAGAGAGACTTATTATTGATACATTTTAGAAACTATTCTCACAGTAATCATATACTTTGCACACGAAGTAAGAAATCATGAATGTATTTACGTATGACTGCCTTCGTTTGCCGTTTATCTCTGTTGGAACCAGCCCTACTTAGGAAGGTTGTTGGCCTTTCAGCGGCACGCTTGTATGGCTCTGATTGTCCGAAATGGGTCTCCCCTTTCCCGTCTGCTACTGTTGTTCACTCAGGAAGATGCTCCTTGGAAGATAGCCAGCCAGCCGTGTCGACGGTTCCCATTGGTGATGAGAGTAGTAGGATACAGTGATTTGAGAAGAGTAGTAGGATGGTCCCACTTAAATTCGCTATTCTAGATATTTGACTTAGAACAGCTAATCAGCCGTACCAGTAATCATCTGGAAGGAGAGCTTTTCGCCGCTTCCTCATGTTGATATTCAAGGTTCAAACCACTCTGGACATGAGCTGCAGCTCTACACGCCTCTCTGGTCTGGGAGGTGAGTTTATTTTCTTCACCTCGTGTTGAGGTTCAAAGTTCCAACCATTTCCAATGCCTTTCTGGTCTAATGTTAATTTCCATACCAGTTATTTTATGCACTCTGGCCGAAGGGGACGGTTCCGTCAGTTTGACAGGCTCTCTGACCTCACTCGGGGCGTGGCTACTTACTATGCACAGTTTATAGGAGATATATTCTCTTATGGCTCCTAAAATCACATTCCTATCTTAACATCATTTTTCATTGCTCATATACAATGTAGAGGATAGAAATTTGACAGATAAAGGGGATATACTTTCCAAGTTACAGTATTTCCTTTATAACCTCTTTAATGACATCACCAAATAATAACCAATATGACGTTAGTTTTCTATAGATCGTCTCTGATCATTCCCCAAGTTCTTATGTTATAAATTTTTTTCAGTATTAGTTTAAAAACTGTTAGCGTTTCGTCAGGAAAAAGTCTGTTAACGGAGAGAGCGTCTTCTTCTCCTTTAATTTACAACCGGGCGTGAGCTGTCAACCTGGCCCAGCTCCCTCCTCCCCCTCTCTGTGGGTGAAAGGGGGTCTGGTTGAGTTATTCATTGAAAACCTGATCTGACCCACTCAGATCCTCACAGGAGAGTCATGACAGCAGGTAAGGCTGGCCTTGGGCTGATTTAAATGTGCAAAGTCTGCAGCCTGCTTATCATCATTAGGATAATTTAGTCAATTTACATGTATGCCAGTAACGATACTGCCCAAAAATATATATATATTTGTCTAGCCAAAATGCATGGCCTGATGCATGTTTTGTCAGGCAAGGCTGACTTTGGTCTGATTTAAATGTGCAAAGTCTGTATTGTCATTTATATATAGTCCTGAATTTGTGAGTCAGCAGAGAGTGACTACAAAAGTGCAGAAGTATGATTTAGACTCAACATGAGTTCACTGACATAGCCTCAGAGTAGGTGCTGTTACCGAGCCCAGCCTGGTCTCATAGACTAGACGTGACATAGTAAATGTAAATCCAATACTCTAATTATATGATATGTTATGTTTGGTATGGTTACATAAGACAAATGGTTACTTAGTATGGCAGTTGGTTGGGGTGGATGGGTGGTCTTATAACGCAAACATCTAGCAACCCAAAGGTTGGACAACTTTAGCTAATTAGAAACTTACTATCAAAACAATTAGACCAACCACAGCTGATTCCCATTGTAGCTGCACACCTACCCAGGTGTTAGTCTTTCAATTGCATTACCAGCTATACAAAAGGTGACCTCTTAGGAATAATGCTGTACTGTAATGTAAACATGAACCCAGCCAGAGATAGAGAAGTGGCCTACAGAGGAAGAAGAGTGGCTGGGAGAGGGAGAGAGAGGAGTACGTATGCGTGGTGGAAGAAGACTGAGGGGAAGATCAAGAGCTATAGTCTCAGATGAGATTATGGCTACTATAATTGATCATGTAATAAATAATGGTCTATCAATGAGAGAGGCTGGTCTGAGAGTGCAGCCAAATCTGCAACACTCAACAGTGGCATCTATTGTGAGAAATCTCCGGCAAAACAACAGATAAGATGTGCATTCTACACATTACAGAAGTAAATTAAGCAAAGCCTCCAAACCCACTTGTGTGTAATTGTATTTCTGCTTAGGACCCAACAGTTAGGGGGGTACCTAGTCAGTTTAACAACTGAATGCCTTCAACTGAAATGCATCTTCCACATTTATCCCAACCCCTCTGAATCAGAGAGGTGTGGGGGGCTGCCATAATCCACATCCACAGCACCCAGGGAACAGTGGGTTAACTGCCTTATTCAGGGGCAGAACAACAGATCTTTACCTTGTCAGCTCAGGGATTTGAACTTGCAACCTTCAGGTTACACATCCAACACTCTAACCACTAGGCTACCTGCTGCAGGCAGGAGAGGTAGAATTTTCACTGCTGTGCAGGAAACTGCAATCGTTGATATGGTCATCAGAAACAATGGCGTAAAACTCACAGAGATTCGGGACAGAGTGTTGGCAGACAACATTACATTTGGAAATATATATGTAAGCATAACAACTATTTCTATAGTCCTGAAACAACATCAAGTCAGGATGAAGCAGTTGTACACTGTTCCCTTTGAGAGGAACTCCGAACGAGTCAAGCAACTCAGGAACCAATATGTCCAGGTAAGATGACTATAATATACAGAACTGGTTTTGAACAAAACCAAACAGGGCAGTGGCACAGAATGGCATGTTTTTAGGTATAATGTAAACTACCGTAATAGCCTAACTCTTATGTTGCCTTGTGGATTTATTTTAGAGTGTTTTATAGTTTCATGGAGATTGAAGCCAGGCAAACTCCCCACATATCCATCTTTGTGGATGAGGCTGGTTTCAACTTGGCCAGAACACGGCGGCGAGGAAGGAATGTGATTGAGAAAAGAGCTACAATGGATGTCCCAGGACAGAGGGGTGCCAACATCACAATGTGTGCAGCAGTATCCTCTGATGGATTGCTGTTACACAAACCGCTAATCAGGCCATACAACACAGAGCGTCTCATTTCATTCCTGGATTACCTCTATGGAAGGGTTGTGCCAGGTGAGGAAAGGGTTGCAGTGAGGCGAAATCGGCCAACATTTGTAATTGTATGGGACAATATGGCATTTCACCACTCCCGTGCAGTCACAGTGTGGTTTGCATCCCATCCCATGATGGTGTCACTTTTCCTCCCACCTTCCTCTCCATTCCTCAACCCCATAGAGGAATTATTTTCCTCATGGAGGTGGAAGGTTTATGATCACCATCCACATGATCAAATGTCCCTCATGGATGCAATGAATGCTGGATGCCTGGACATATTTCACCTTTATTTAACCAGGTAGATATCTGCAGAAGATTGCCAGGGATGGACCAGGCATGCCAAAATAGTATTTCCAAGGTGTATTCCCAAGATGACATAAGATGTGATGTGGATGAGAACCTGTGGCCAAATGCAGAAGACAGGGTTGACTAGCATTGCTACTGTATCTGTATCAGTAGATAGTGTATATACAAATTCTTGTATTTTGGAATCACTCTGTCACAGATCCCTCTGGAACTTTCATTGTGCACACCTGGCCCCTATTCCCACTGATTTTATTTGTGCCCTTTGTTCACCATGGTGCTGTCGATTATTGCTACAATGTTCGTTGGTGCGTGTGAGTACTTGTGCTGTGTGTTTTGGACTTTTGTGCCCATGTGGACTGCGCAGATGATTACGGGTCTCGTCCCGTGTGTTAATCATTGTGCGCGTGTGTATTTATTCAAGGTACTCCTCTGTCTTTTGTTTGGGTTTCAACCCTGTGTTTTGTGTACGTGTTTGTTTGGTCTTCGTCCCCGTGCCTTTACACGGCACGCCGTAATTTTGGGTATAATTTAAAAAAAAAAATATTACGCATTCCTGAGCCTGTCTCCCGAATAATTGTTACTAACGTGACACACTCTGACATCAAAAAATGACAAAACATATTGAAGCATATAGCATCATGTTCATTCCTGTAACATATACTGCAGTGAATTCTAAACAGTAGAGAGGTGTCATTCTTGTTTTGCAAAGATTATTATTTTTTCTAAACATTGTTTTTAGTGTTAGTGTTTTTTAGGTCATTGTTTAATGAGTGACAAAGTGTGCTTGTTGGGTGACAACCTTTGCTAGTGTTGTGGAAGAATGAGTTGATTTGAGACAGTTTTAGTGCAAATTCTTATTCTTATTTGCACTAAATGGATGCGAAATTGATGTGAAATTAACTGCTGTGCCAAGTTGAAAGTTGGTAAGGAGAACTGTGTGAAGAGTTTTGAAAAAGCATTGAGAAATGGGTCCTAGCGATTGTAAAAAACTGTATTAAGGCACAGTTAACCAGCATGGCTACCACAGCATTCTACAGAAATACGTCATCCCATCTGGTATGTGCTTAGTGGGACTATCATTAGTTTTCAACAGGACAATTACCCAAAACACATCTCCAGACTGTGTAAGGGCCATTTGACCAAGAAGGAGAGTGATGGAGTGCTGCATCAGATGACCTGGCCTCCACAATCACCCAACCTCAACCCAATTATTAATTTTACTAGGCAAGTCAGTTAAGAACACATTCATATTTTCAATGACAGCCTAGGAACAGTGGGTTAACCACCTGTTCAGGGGCAGAATGACAGATATGTACCTTGTCAGCTCAGGGATTTGAACTTGCAACCTTTCAGTAACTAGTCCAACAGTCTAACCACTACGCTACCCTGGTTTGGGATGAGTTGGACCGCAGAGCGAAGGAAAAGCAGCCAAAAAGTGCTCAGCATATGTGGGAACTCCTTCAAGACTGTAGGAAAAGCATTCTAGGTAAATACCTCATGAAGCTGGTTGAGAGAATGCCAAGAGTGTGCAAAGCTGTCATCAAGGCAAAGGGTGGCTACTTTGAAGAATATAAGAATCTATCTTTTTTGGTTACTACATGATTCCATATGTGTTATAATGTAGAAAATAGTAAAAATAAAAAAAAATGTGAGGACAAAACGCAGTGCGCACGCATTTGTGCGCACGTGTACTTGCACATACACGTGCACTTCCCATGTAGTCCTCAAATATATCATGGTTGTGGCTCATAGCTTTTCCATGTTAGATTCGGAGATAGGGCTTAGGAGGATAATTAATGAATAAATAACGTCTCTTAAAAATACATAATGGGATACCTAGTCAGTTGTACAACTGAATGCCTTCCACATTTATCCCAACCCCTCTGAATCAGAGAGGTGCAGGGACAACATCCACATCTTCAGCACCCAGGGAACAGTGGGTTAACTGCCTTGTTCAGGGGAAGAACAACAGATTGTTACCTTATCTGCTCAGGGATTTGACCTTTCAACCTTCCGATTACAAGTCCACCACTCTAACCACTAAGCTACCTGTATATAGGTGTGCCCAAGAAACCCTCGCACAAACCCAGGACCTGCATTTTTATGACAGTCATACAGAGTAAATGACATCTGAAAAGTGCTAAAACAGGCAAGGGGATAGAGAGGTGAAAGCTAAAAAATGGTCAGAGTAAGCTCTGGTATCTAAGCAGCAACTAAAATGAGAAATGTTAAAGAAAATTCCGATTCATGTGGGGCGTTGGTCCACTGGTTTGAGCTGACGAACGTTTGATACAAGTATATATGTCTCAAGATTTTGGAAGACACTCACCATGATCACACATCAACTTTTTTGTACTTACGCTTCACAGAGGACTTTGTCTCAAATGTCAGTAGCACCGTGGCAGATCTGTCCTGGGAGTGGCATTGCGTGGATGATTTGCTGAATGTTCTCATAGGACAGCACCCGTTTGCTGGCGAGACAACCTCCACACCTCTTCTTTGTTGGAATCACGCCATGTTCCTTGCAGAACTTTATCACTGCAGTCATCTTTTTGTAGAAATTCTGAAATCAGAAAATACATGATTTAAAACATGCCTTTAATATGTGCTGAAAGGCACAATGTATTCTGAGCTCTTTTATTTCTATTCATATTACAGCCTACTACTCATTCTTTCTTAAATACCTCATGAACTTTTTAATACTGTTGCAGCCCCAATAATATCAGAAAACATCAAGTTGTAGTACTCTTAGAAAAAAAGAAAACTTAAGCATGTAGGAACTTGAATGTTCCTCTGTGGATTTGCTGGCTATCAAGGAAATATGATTTCCTCTGATGTTTCCTTTCTGTTTGTTTGCTCCTTTTCAAGCTGAAAGTTTTATTGGAAAGGTTAATGGAACCAGTGATCTTGCCTATGAGCACTATATGTTTTCCATCTGAAAAATAAGACAAATAATAGTACATCATTCTTTAACATTGTCACCATCATAATATATTATAGCCAATACATTTTCAAGTTACATCAACACACTTTCAGTAACACACACAAACTACACATTCCCTGCGCTTATTGAAATGTATGCATGAATCCCACACACACATACCACAAACAGTACACACACACGCACGCACACACAAAACACACACAAAACATACACACTTTTACTAGGATAGTAAATGGGTCATGTTTGACATATATTTATAGATGGTCAAGTTATGTGATAACTTTATTGATGGCCATTTCATGCATTTATGTAACCTGTCTTTAGAACAAATAGGACCCTCAGGGGTAAAAAGCAAATAGCAGGGCTCCCGTTCGTTGGACATGCAAGAGCACCTGAACACGCAAGCCTTTTCAATTTCTTGCCCAGCATCACTTACATATTTCCCCTGGACTGACACCGTAATTGACGGATCCAACCTTTAACGGGTGATTTTCCTCAGTTTCCTCCTCAAGGGGCTCGGCCTCAACTTCGGTGAGCTGGCCAGGTCAAAAAGTAGTTGCCAATAAGTTTACGCCACTGATCGTCTGAACTTGCTCCCAGCACAACATCATTACTATTTTAAAAATCTAGCAATTTCTCTCTCCTGGGAATCCATCGATGCAGGCATAGTGAGACTATGTATGATGGGTTTTGAAATGCAAGAGTGTAGCTTTAGGTACACTTTTTGTTTTTCCATGGATGATACGCTACACCTCAACTTACAGTAGTGAGTGGACACATTTTCATTTGTGATGGTCCCATGTGGGAATTGAACCCACAACCCTGGTGTTGCAAGCCACACAGGACCACAGTAACTTTGATTGGGCAAACATGAAAATCATCCGATTGAATAGCCTATTGTTAATTGATTCATAATATATAGCTGACTAGCTAGTTTGTATTTAATGATTTCGGAATAGGGGAGGATTATAATAGTGCAGCTACTGTAAAATAGTGCCACGAAAGCCTGACGTGGTGTTACAAGCTAGCTAGCATCCACCGAACAAATGTGAAAGTGCTTTGTTGCTATGTTTCATCCTACATTTATAAAATTAAAAACTATATTTATACTCTATATTTATACTCTGAATTTTTTTTTAAACCAGACATAGTTTTTTTTAAACCAGATGTGAAACCCCCAAAAAGCACAAATCTGAACGTGTTGACAACAACAAAATGTGTATGCAAATTAGCCATTGCAAATTCCGACAGATTATGATAGAGCACGTCACATATCATATGAACTGGGTGATGGACATCCCCAGATGAATACATACCATATCTCGTAACATATCTCGAATTTACGCAAATAATAATATGGAATGCTCTGAGACCAGGTTGCAGAGCCTTGTGGTTGTGGCCTTGGTGGACCTCATCCGTTTACTCGATGGAAGAGGCTTGAAGAGGGGATTGGCTGTTTTGTATTTTAGGGACTCTAGTGAATAGAGTGGACCCTGGTTTTATGAACACAAAATGTATTGTTTTTACCGTATAGTGTCCAATGACTCCATTTTAGGTCGTTTGACATTATTTGTTTGGCCAAGAGGCATTTTTTTGGCACAGGTCAAGGCTGGACTCGAGCTGATTTAAACGTGTAAAAGGCGCAACTGGCTCATCATCATTTGGTTAATAATCTAGGTCGTTAAGAGGTATGCCAGTCCATCATTGTTTACATTGTGTCTTAGAAGTAACTAATCACCTATAGGCCTGCAGTGTATTGCATTGCAGTGAATGGAGTAGGTGGAGTAGAAAGTGTTGCTTGGTATATAGACCTCAGTCCCCCCATGAAATAACACCATATCACAGGAGGTTGGTGGCACCTTAATTTGAAAGAATGGGCTCGTGGTAATGACTGGAGCCTAGTCAGTGGAATGGTATCAAATACATTAAACACATGGTCTCCGGGTGTTTGATGCCATTCCATTTGCTTCGTTGCGGCCATTATTATGAGCTGTTCTCCCCTCAGCAGCCTCCACTGCACCATATATAGATTCTACAGATCCTAGTGAGTAATCCCAACCCCACTTTTACTTCTGCACCTAGAAAAACTTTCTCTCTATAAGCCAATATGTAATTTATAGGCATATAGTGTATTGCATTGGGACCAATGGAGTGGGTGAAGTAGAAAGTGTTGCTGGGCTTATAGACCTCAGTCTCCCATGAAGCATATATAGATTTCTACAGACCCTACTGAGTGCTCCCCACCCCACTTTTACATCAGCACAAAGATTTGTTTTTCATGTACAATGCTATATTTGTACCAAACAGTGTCCAAGCACCCCATTTTAAGCTGTTTGACCACAGCCAACAAAAGTCCAGCAACACTCCATATTGTTCAGAGCCCCATGAAATGCCACCATATAGATTATACAGACACTACTGAGTACTCCCCTCCCCACTTTTACATTGGCACAAATAATAGTTTTTCCTGTACAGACTATATTTTTACCATATAGTGTCCAGTAGTGCTGAGCGATTAACCAATAATTTTTGGTTGGTAACATTTTTTGAATTCCATTTCTTTCGTTCTTTTTATACTGATCAATCCAATGATTAATATATACACTAGACGACTGAGCGGGAGCTCTGTGTTGAAGCCACCGTGCATCCATCTTGGCACTCCCCCACTACTTGTATTTGTATTTATTATGGATACCCATTAGCTGCTGCTATTGTAAAACATATTTGGGAAGCTATAGAAATGCCTATATTATATTGTCTATATTCTTTTTTGCTACATTTTGTATATTACAGACACCTTAATGTATACTTTTAAATTATATTATGTGAGCTAAACATAAAATTTTATAAAAAAAATATATATACTACTAATGTTACTGTCCCACTACAAAAACATTATTGTCACATCCAGGCCTGAGAAGACAGGCTGGTGTGTTTAGTTTTGTTTTTGGTGTAGGGTTTTTATGTTCTAGGTTATATATTTCTATGTTGGGGAATGGTTCCCAATTAGAGGCAGCTGTGTGTCGTTGTCTCTAATTGGGAACCATATATATGTTTGTAGTTTTCACTTGGGGTTTGTGGGTTATTGTTTAGACATAGCTTTGTTTGTATCGTCAGTTTATGTTACGATCTTCGTTTCGTTGTGTTTGTTATTTTGCCCAGTTACGTGTGTTTCGTTCGTTTAATAAACATGTATACTGGATGCCTCGCTGCGCCTTGGTCTGTCACTCCCGGAGAGCGTGACAATTATACTTAAACGCATTTCATTTTGTCCTTGACACATTTAATTGAAATATTGTAGAATTCCACTCATTCCTATGGAGGACTGCTCCTCTTTCTACTTCCCGGCGCCGACAGAGATGGCAGCCTCGCTTCACGTTCTCAGGAAACCATGCAGTATTTAGTTTTTTTATGTATTACTTCTTACATTGTTACCCCGGGAAATATTAAGTTTTATTACATACAACCGGGAGGAACTATTGGATATAAGAGCAACGTCAACTTACCAACATTACGACCAGGAATACGACTTTCCCAAAGATGATTCTCGGTTTGTTAACCCAAACACAACAATAGACTGGATAGCACCCCGGCGACTCAAAGCAACGGCGGCACTGGAGAAGAGGGAAACGCGGCGGTCTTTTGGTCAAGCTACGTCGACGGGCGCATCGTGCACCTCTCCCGAGTATTTTAATCGCCAATGTACAGTCTCTTGACAACAAAGTAGACGAAATCCGATCAAGGGTTGCCTTTCAGAGAGACATCCGAGACTGCAACGTTCTTTGCTTCACGGAAACATGGCTCAGTCAGGACACGTTATCAGAGTCGGTACAGCCACCTGGTTTCTCCACGCATCGCGCCGACAGAAACAAACATCTCTCTGGTAAGAAGAAGGGCGGGGTGTGTGTCTTATGATTAACGAGGCGTGGTGTGATCATAACAACATACAGGAACTCAAGTCCTTTTGTTCACCTGACATAGAATTCATTACAATCAAATGCAGACCGCATTATCTACCAAGAGAATTCTCCTCGATTATAATCACAGCCGTGTACATCCCCCCTCAAGCTGATACATCAACGGCACTGAAAGAAATTCATCGGACTCTATGTAAACTGGAAACCACATATCCCGAGGCTGCATTTATTGTGGCTGGGGATTTTAATAAGGCTAATTTAAGAACAAGGCTCCCGAAATTTCACCAGCATATCGAATGTGCCACCCGGGCTGGTAAAATCCTGGACCACTGTTATTCCAACTTCCGTGATGCATGCAAGGCTATTCTCCGCCCTCCTTTCGGCAAGTCTGACCATGACTCCATTTTGTTGCTCCCAGCCTACAAACAGAAACTAAAACAGGAAACGCCCGTTCTCAGGTCTGTTCAACGCTGGTCCGACCAATCTGATTCCATGCTGCAAGATTGCTTCGAGCACGTGGACTGGGATATGTTCCGGATAGCATCTGACAACAACATGGATGTATATGCTGATTCGGTGAGCGAGTTTATTAGCAAGTGCATTGGTGATGTTGTACCCATAGCAAATATTAAAACCTTCCCCAACCAGAAACCGTGGATTGATGTCAGCATTCGCGCAAAACTGAAAGCGCGAACCACTGCTTTTAACCAGGGTAAGGCTACCGGAAACATGACTGAATACAAACAGTGTAGCTATTCCTTCCGCAAGGCAATCAAACAAGCTAAGCGTCAATATAGAGACAAAGTAGAGTCACAATTCAATGGCTCAGACACAAGAGGAATGTGGCAGGGTCTACAGTCAATCACGGACTACAAAAAGAAAACCAGCCCCGTCGCGGACCACCGACACGGCCGCTACCAAAACCTGCGGGCTCACCTTCACCGCAGCCAATGTGAGAAAAACATTTAAATGTGTTAACCCTCGCAAGGCTGCCGGCCCAGATGGCATCCCTGGACGTGTCCTCAGAGCATGCGCAGACCAGCTGGCTGGTGTGTTTACGGACATATTCAATCAGTCCCTATCCCAGTCTGCTGTTCCCACATGCTTCAAGAGGGCCGCCATTGTTCCTGTTCCCAAGAAAGCTAAGGTAACTGAGCTAAATGACTATCGCCCGTAGCACTCACTTCTGTCATCATGAAGTGCTTTGAGAGATTAGTCAAGGATCATATCACCTCCATCCTGCCAGACACCCTGGACCCACTCCAATTTGCTTACCGTCCCAATAGGTCCACAGACGACGCAATCGCAATCACACTGCATACTGCCCTAACCCATCTGGACAAGAGGAATACTTATGTAAGAATGCTGTTCATCGACTACAGCTCAGCATTTAACACCATAGTTCCCTCCAAGCTCGTCATTAAGCTCGAGACCCTGGGTCTCGACTCCAGCCCTGTGCAACTGGGTCCTGGACTTCCTGACGGGCCGGTCCCAGGTGGTGAGGGTAGGAAACAACATCTCCACCCCGCTGATCCTCAACACTGGGGCCCCACATGGGTGCGTTCTCAGCCCTCTCCTGTACTCCTGTTTACCCATGACTGCGTGGCCAAGCACGCATCCAACTCAATCATCAAGTTTGCTGACGACACTACAGTGGTAGGCTTGATTACCAACAATGACGAGACGGCCTACAGAGAGGAGGTGAGGGCCCTCGGAGTGTGGTGTCAGGAAAATAACCTCTCACTCAATGTCAGCAAAACAAAGGAGATGATCGTGGACTTCAGGAAACAGGAGAGGGAGCACCCCCCTATCCACATCGAGGGGACAGTAGTGGAGAAGGTGGAAAGTTTTAAGTTCCTCGGCATACACATCACGGACAAACTGAATTGGTCCACCCACACAGACAGCGTGGTGAAGAAGGCGCACCAGCGCCTCTTCAACCTCAGGAGGCTGAAGAAATTCGGCTTGTCACCAAAATCACTCACAAACTTTTACAGATGCACAATCGAGAGCATCCTGTCGGGCTGTATCACCCACCGCCTGGTACGGAAACTGCTCCGCCCACAACCGTAAGGCTCTCCAGAGGGTAGTGAGGACTGCACAACGCATCACCGGGGTTAAACTACCTTCCCTCCAGGACACCTACACCACCCGATGTCACAGAAAGGCCAAAGATCATCAAGGACAACAACCACCCGAGCCACTGCCTGTTCACCCCGCTATCATCCAGAAGGCGAGGTCAGTACAGGTGCATCAAAGCTGGGACCGAGAGACTGAAAAACAGCTTCTACCTCAAGGCCATCAGACTGTTAAACAGCCATCACTAACATTGAGTGGCTGCTGCCAACATACTGACTTAAATCTCTAGCCACTTTATACATATGAATTGGATGTAACAAATGTATCACTAGCCACTTTAAACAATTTTGCATATAATGTTTACGTATCCGACATACTCATATCAAATGTATTCACTGTACTCTAAACCATCTACTGTATCTTGCCTATGCCGTTCGGCCATCGACCCAAATCTCTAGCCACTTTAATAATTATAATTGGATGAAATAATGTATCACTAGCCACTTTAAACAATGCCATTTATATAATGTTTACATATCCTACATTACTCATCTCATATTTATATATATATATGTGTGTATATACTGTACTCCATACCATCTACTGCATCTTGCCTATGCCGGTCAGCCATCGCTCATCCATATATTTATATGTACATACTCGTATTCATTCCTTTACTCTTGTGTGTATAAGGTAGTTGTTGTGAATTTGTTAGATTACTTGTTAGATACTACTGCATGGTCGGAACTAGAAGCACAAGCATTTCGCTACACTCGCATTAACATCTGCTAAAGATGTGTATGTGACAAATACAATTTGATTTGATTTGATTACTGGGGAGTGCCAATATGGCAGACCGGTGGCTTCAAAGGCTCCCAATGGCCAATACATAGCATCAGCAATACAGGGTTTATATACATCATTAGATCAAGCCCAAACTGTGTGATGTAGTAAGGAGTGGTAGTTTCCAACAGGCCAATATTCAACAAAGTTTAGTGTAAAAAACATGGTAATTAACTACAAAGACAATAATCCATTGCGTGCCTACATGCCGGTGGAAGGAGAGGAGAAGAATGCGTGATCGAGAGGGATGAAGAGCAATTGCATTCCAAGGTATCTCTACCTGAAAATACATGATCTAAGTGATTGATAGTTGGTATTCAGCAGTCATAAAAGTATGCTTTGAAGAACTACTAAAAGTGTGATTTTGTCTGACAGCATAGAAAGCAACTCTATAGAGATGAGATGATGACTTGGAATGAAATAATAGTCATCAAATAAAACAAATGTGATATACACAACAACTGAAATTTTGCATTAAAGTATAAATAATGTGAATAAATGATGGTTAATAAGTGATAAGCAGTAATGGCCAGTCACTACCATCATGGGACTTTATTAATTGTTTTATTCTGTGTTCTTACAGCATTCAACCCACATAATGCAGAGTGCATTTATTGCCTAAAAAAATAATCAAAATAGAAAAAACGTGATAATTTTTTCATAGTCAAACCGAAACCGAACAGACCTCAAAAAGCACTTATCGCTCAGCACTAGTGTCCAGGCACCCCATTTTAAGATGTTTGGCCAAGTCCAGCAACACGCAATATTATTCAGAGCCCCATGAAATTACACTATATATAGATTCTACAGACCCTACTGAGTACTCCCCACCCCACTTTCACATCGGGACAAATAATTGTTTTTTCTGTGTAAGACAATATGTAGAGCATATAAAGCAGAGGAGGCTGGTGGGAAGAACTATAGGAGTACCGGGTCATTGTAATGGTTGGAATGGAATCAATGGAATGGTGCCAAACAAATCAAACAGATGGAAACAACGTGTTGACTTCATTCCATTGGTACCAATACAGTCATTACAATGAGCCCGTCTTCCTATAGCTCCTCCTACCAGCCTCCACTGATATACAGTGATTTGCATTGGGGGCATTTAATTAACCTTGGAACCTGTTTTAAAACCCACATTTAATGCAAATGTGAACGAATATGAATTTATGAACAAATATGAATCATTGTTAATGTTTAGACAATTATTTTTCATACATATAAATAAATACAGGTTAATAACACCTTTCTACTATGACGTGGGGGACTTTTATTTAGAGAATGTCCGAAATTCCGTCACCCGGAAGTCGTTCTGGTGTTACTGACGAGAAGCAGATACGAGTTTCCCTTCATTTTTTCCATGTCCCATGCGTTTGTAATGGACACAACATGCCGAGGTCTCTCAAATCTTTCCCTAAACCACTCTCTTGCTCCAGTTGAATCTGCCAATTGTGGCAGCTCTTTTTCGAACGATGATGAAGACGTGGACGGCTTTGGGGATCTGCGATCTTTGCCTGTAGATGTCTGCGAGAGACGACCCACATGTTTACGATGTTGGTAAGTTCAGTGGGAGGCTGTGAGCACCACCACAAAATATAGAAGTTACCAGTATCTTTGCCACCACCATTTAACTATTGTGCTGCTTCTAACGAGACGACATGTGGAAAGATTCCCTCGCGAGACTAGGGGTAGGCTACTTCTAAAATAGTACAGGGGTGAATTCATTATGTCCAGGGTTGGCTAGGTTACTTTCTAAATTTAATCCGTTAGTTACAAGTTACCTGTCCAACGTTGTAATCAGTAACGTTGTAATTCGAGTACCCAACTCAGTAACTTTATCTGATTACATTCCGTTACTTTTAGATTACTTTCCCCTTAAGAGGCATTAGAAGAAGACACACATGTGTTACCAATTGAATGACATCTATTGCAGGATAAATCAATGTCAAAGTTTACATAGCTGGCCATTATGGATGTAAAATTTTACTTTATGGGTTGGTTATGTAGGCTTCTTCTAACCCATTGCTTTCTACCACATATAATAATACGATTAAATTATTTCTTTACATTAAAAGCCAAAGTCTATCAGAATTCAAGTCATTACAATAAATATTATACCCATTGATCTTCAGGAATAGGACTTGGAAATATGGAAGTATAGATTAGCCAAATTATTTTACTTGAGCATGACCCCAAAACTTATTAGCCAGTCCTACTGTTATTTATGATTTTGTTGGCATGGAGTAATGATTTGGCTCATTGAAAGAAATTAAAAAAAAAACTTCAATGAGTAGGTGTGTCCAAACCTTGGACTGGTACTGTATATATAATATTTATACATCCAAAAATGGATGTAGCAACTACAGCTTGTCCCTTTTTAAGTCTATCAAAAGTGTGCAAGTTTGAGCATGTGTTCGTTAGGTCTATGGATTTATTTTATCAGCATAAATTAGATTGAACAATTAAAGCCCCACTTTTATTCCATAGGCTTGGATCCGCATTATGCAGCTGTTGCAAGAGTGCATTTTTCATTGGCTGTCCACTGGTTTCAAAAACAATGATTGATAGACAGTTTAAACATATTGAAGTCAACCATTATTGGGTTCAAATACACTTTTTAGGTTTGTGAACAGCCATCTACAACAACCACAATCCGTAAGGCGCAAATAGCTAAATGAAAGAGCAGCAGTGTGATTCACATCAATGCGCTATGTAGACTACACCATTACTGTCATCCTTACCTCCAAGCGTTTATTCAAGCTGGATTATCTTTGGATGCTGACAGCAGTCGCACCATTATAAGACATAGCATGGACTGTAGCCTACAAAAGCCTAAAACTGCTCTTTTCCCACAATCCATCAAACACATTTAGTGTCATCATAGTGGTCTGACTTGTGGACAGACTCGCTCAGGTTGAACAAATTTGAACTTCCGCCTTTTTTCAATGCTGATTTGAATGTCATTTAAAAAACAGAATTGTCAAATAATTTTTTTGTGCAAACATCCTTTCTGAATTTAAAACTAATCCTCAAAGTAATCATCTCGTTTTTCAAAAGTATCGGTAATCTGATTACAGTATGTTTGCTGGTAACGGATTACAGTTACCGGTTTTTGTAATCCCTTACATGTAACGGATTACATGTAATTCGTTACTCCCCAACCCTGATTATGTCTTGCAATGGATACCATTTACCATACTCGACAGGAAGCAAACAGGGCAAAGTAAACAGGGAGGGACCTACCTGAACTTGTCCAATACAAAACTCTAGTTTTTGTTGCAAAACGTTTTCTGTTTTGGACGAAACATTTTGCAACAGAATCAGCGTAATGAATACCACCCCAGTACTGAGTCATTTTCTCCTTTTATCTGCACACTGATTTGTGGACAGGTGAAAGCAAATTCTCAGTAGTCATCCACCATAATTATTCCTTCCACCTCTCCTTGGCAGTCACATATAAAGGAATGCGATGGGGTAGTTATTTAAGACTGTTTGGGACACATCTTCACCCTCTCCTCTTCTCTCCAAACAGCCGTCCCCAGAAGGTGTGTCTCTGCCCGTTCCTGCCAGTCCACCCCCTGGAGGTCTCCACGTGTCTGTACATCGTACAGCATCCTGCAGAGGTGGGGTGTTTGTGTGTGGGGGGTCGTTCCATATGATTTCAATCACTTTCTGACTGCCCCTTTTATTTGAACAAAACCACCCTGTATTCGAGAGTATGCTGTGTCTCAACTGATGGCAGGCACAACACAAACACAACATAAACATCTCAGAGCTACAACATACACAACCGTTCAAAAGTTTGGAGTCACTTAGAAATGTCCTTGTTTTTTAAAGAAAAGCACATTTTTTGTAAATTAAAATAACATGAAATTGATCAAAAATACAGTGTTAATGCTGCCTTTTAGGCAGAGTAGCAAAGAAAAAGCCATATCTCAGACTGGCCAATGAAAAGAACAGATTAATATGGGCAAAAGAACAGACACTGGACAGAGGAACTCTGCCTAGAATGCCAGCATCCCGGAGTCGCCTCTTCACTGTTAACTTTGAGATTGGTGTTTTGCGGGTACTATTTAATGAAGCTGCCAGTTGAGGACTTGTGAGGTGTCTGTTTCTCAAACTAGACACTCTAATGTACTTGTCCCCTTGCTCAGTTGTGCACCGGGGCCTCCCACTCTTTCTATTCTGGTTAGAGCCAGTTTGCGCTGTTCTGTGAAGGGAGTAGTACACAGCGCTGTACGAGATCTTCAGTTTCTTGGCAATTTCTGCTGATTTTGTACATTTGCCCACTGACAAAGAAATGATCAGTCTATAATTTTAATGGTAGGTTTATTTGAACAGTGAGAGACAGAATAACAACAAAAAAATCCAGAAAAACGCATGTGAAAAATGTTATAAATTGATTTGTATTTTAATGAGGGAAGTATTTGACCCCTGCAAAACATGACTTAGTACGTTTCTTGTAGTTGGCCACCAGGTTTGCACACATCTCAGGAGGGATTTTGTCCCACTCCTCTTTGCAGATCTTCTCCAAGTCATTAAGGTTTCGAGGCTGACGTTTGGCAACTCGAACCTTCAGCTCCCTCCACCGATTTTTCTATGGGATTAAGGTCTGGAGACTGGCTAGGCCACTCCAGGACCTTAATGTGCTTCTTCTTGAGCCACTCCTTTGTTGCCTTGGCCGTGTGTTTTGGGTCATTGTCATGCTGGAATACCCATCCACGACCCATTTTCAATGCCCTGGCTGAGGGAAGGAGGTTCTCACCCAAGATGTAACAGTACATGGCCCCGTCCATCGTCCCTTTGATGCGGTGAAGTTGTCCTGTCCCCTTAGCAGAAAACACCCCCAAAGCATAATGTTTCCACCTCCATGTTTGACGGTGGGGATGGTGTTCTTGGCAGCATTCCTCCTCCTCCAAACACGTTGAGTTGATGCCAAAGCGCTCCATTTTGGTCTCATCTGACCACAACACTTTCACCCAGTTGTCCTCTGAATCATTCAGATGTTCATTGGCAAACTTCAGACAGGCATGTATATGTGCTTTCTTGAGCAGGGGGACCTTGCGGGTGCTGCAGGATTTCAGTCCTTCACGGCATAGTGTGTTACCAATTGTTTTCTTGGTGACTATGGTCCCAGCTGCCTTGAGATCATTGATAAGATCCTCCCGTGTAGTTCTGGGCTGATTCCTCACCGTTCTCATGATCATTGCCACTCCACGTGGTGAGATGTTGCATGGATCCCCAGGCCGTGGGAGATTGACAGTTCTTTTGTGTTTCTTCCATTTGCGAACAATCGCACCAACTGTTGTCACCTTCTCACCAAGCTGCTTGGCGATGGTCTTGTAGCCCATTCCAGCCTTGTGTAGGTCTACAATCTTGTCCCTGACATCCTTGGAGAGCTCTTTGGTCTTGGCCATGGTGGAGAGTTTGGAATCTGATTGACTGATTGCTTCTGTGGACAGGTGTCTTTTTATACAGGTAACAAACTGAGATTAGGAGCACTCCCCTTTTAAGAGTGTGCTCCTAATCTCAGCTCGTTACCTGTATAAAAGACACCTGGGAGCCAGAAATCTTTCTGATTGAGAGGGGGTCAAATACTTATTTCCCTCATTTAAAATGCAAATCAATTTATAACATTTTTCACATGCGTTTTTCTGGATTTTTTTGTTGTTATTCTGTCTCTCACTGTTCAAATAAACCTACCATTAAAATTATAGACTTCTTGGGGCGGCAGGTAGCCTAGTGGTTAGAGCGCTGGACTTGTAACCGGAGGGTTGCAAGTTTGAATCCCCGAGCTGACAAGAAAAAAATCTGTCGTTCTGCCCCTGAACAAGGCAGTTAACCCATTGTTCCTCGGGCGCCGTGGATGTCGATTAAGGCAGCCCCCCCCGCACCTCTCTGATTCAGAGGGGTTGGGTTAAATGTGGAAGACACATTTCGGTTGAAGGCATTCGGTTGTACAACTGACTAATAATGGTGACTTTTGACTTTGATCATTTCTTTGTCAGTGGGCAAACGTACAAAATCAGCAGGGGATCAAATACTTTTTCCCCTCACTGTATATCAAACTCAACCATTTTTCTAATCAGTGATGAAGATATGGCTGTCTCATTGTAGGTGGAGTAGGCAAAATGGGTCAACATTGAGCCCCTCCTGAATGTTTTGGCATTCAGGTCCAGAAAGTCATTTTCTGACCACTTCTACCATGGGAAAACATGTATGGAAGGTTTCGTTCAAATCACAAGGGGTACATTAATAAAGTGAGCAAAATCCTATGGAACGACTCACTCACAACCCTGAGTTTTGCCCTTGAGTAAGGCCCCAAACTGCATCAGGGTTACTGCTCTGCAGCTGACCCTATGCTTCTCCGAGCCAGTGTGTGTGTGTGGTTGGGTACTGTGTCAGTAAAAATAACAATGGAAATAATTTTCACTGTGTTTTCAGGAGAGTCGAGCGCTTCGTACCGTTCCTCTCCTTGCTGCGTGTCTGCCCCCAGGAAAATGCAAGGTCTTGGTGGGAAGGAGATTCAATGAAGAGAGGTAAACATTTATCTTTATGTTGGTCCGATACTGAACATTACATGTACATCATTCTCTCTCAACATGTTGCCTCTCTCTCTGCCTTACAGGAACCCAGAGCTGGCTGCAGTGTGTCGAGACAGCAGAACCCTGATCCTGTACCCGGGACCAGATGCTCAGAATCTGGAGGAGCTAGTCCAGAAACAAGACCGGGACCAAGAAGACCAGGACAGGACGGGAGAGCAATTTGTGAGAGCAGTGGGACCCAATGTCATCATCATCGATGGCACCTGGAGCCAGGCCAAAGATATGTTCCTCAGAAACAACCTGCTCCACCAGCCCAAACAGGTGGAACAGCTATACTCCAACAGGGCACAATACAGTGCCTTGCAAAAGTATTCATCCCCCTTGGTTCTATTTTCCTATTTTGTTACAACCTGTAATTTAAATTTATTTGAATTTCATGTAATGGACATACACAAAATAGTCCAAATTGGTGAAGTGAAATTAAAAAAAGAACTTGTTAAAAAGAAAATGTAAACAGAAAAGTTGTGTGTGCATATGTATTCATCCCCTTTGCTAGGAAGCCCCTAAATAAGATCTGGTGCAACCAATTACCTTCAGCAGTCACATAATTAGTTCACTTAATTTAAGTGTCACATGATCTGTTACATGATCTTAGTGTATATATACACCTGTTTTGAAAGGCCCCAGAGTCTGCAACACTACTAAGCAAGGGGCACCACCAAGCAAGCGGCACCATGAAGACCAAGGAGCTCTCCAAACAGGTCAGGGACAAAGTTGTGGAGAAGTACAGATCCGTGTTGGGTTATAAAAAAATATCAGAAACTTTGAACATCCCATGGAGCACCATTAAATCCTATATTAAAAAATTGAAAGAATATGGCACCACAACAAACCTGCCAAGAGAGGGCCCCCCACCAAAACTCACGGACCAGGCAAGGAGGGCATTAATCAGAGAGGCAACAAAGAGACCAAAGATCACCCTGAAAGAGCTGCAAAGCTCCACAACAGAGATGGGAGTATCTGTCCATAGGACCACTTTAAGCCGTACACTCCACAGAGCTGGGCTTTACGGAAGAATGGACAGAAAAAAGCCATTGCTTAAGGAAAAAAATAAGCAAACATGTTTGGTGTTCGCCAAAAGGCATGTGGGAGACTCCCCAAACATATGGAAGAAGGTACTCTGGTCAGATGAGTCTAAAATTGAGATTTTTGGCCATCAAGGAAAATGCTATGTCTGGCGCAAACCCAACACCTCATCACCCCTAGAACACCATCCCCAGTCATCGCCAGGGACTGGGAAACTGGTCAGAATGGAAGAAATGATGGATGACGCTAAATACAGGGAAATTCTTGAGGAAAACTGTTTGTCTTCCAGAGATTTGAGACTGGGACGGAGGTTCACCTTCCAGCAGGACAATGACCCTAAGCATACTACTAAAGCAACACTTGAGTGGTTTAAGGGGAAACCTTTAAATGTCTTGGAATGGCCTAGTCAAAGCCCAGACCTCAATCCAATTGAGAATCTGGGGTATGAGTTAAAGATTGCTGTACACCAGGGGAACCCATCCAACTGGAAGGAGCTGGAGCAGTTTTGCCTTGAAGAATGGGCAAAAATCCCAGTGACTAGATGTGCTAAGCTTATAGAGATACATCCCAAGATACTCGCAGCTATAATTGCTGCAAAAGGTGGCTCTACAAAGTATGGGGGGGGGGTGAATAGTTATGCACGCTCATGTTTTCAGTTGTTTTGTCTTATTTCTTGTTTGTTTCACCCCAAAAAATATTTTGCATCTTCAAAGTTGTAGGCATGTTGTGATACAAACCAAACCAAATGATACAAACCATCCCAAAATATATTTTAATTCCAGGTTGTAAGACAACAAAATAGGAAAAATGCCAAGGGAGTGAATACTTTTGCAAGCCACTGTAGATTGAGTATAATGGAACCAGGTTTCTTTACACTGGGGGTGTATTGATTAAGTACAATTGTGCCAATGTAATAGTCCCAAAAGTGCAAACTACAAGCCAAATCAAGGGCTTTCAAGTATATGGTCTGGTTATTTTTATTGTTGAAATGGAGTCTGCTACGGTGTGTATTTCAGGTACAGCTGAGCAGGAGTGAGCAGACTAGTCAGTATGTGATCCGTTCTCAGCCATCTAACATCTGCCTGTCCACCCTGGAGTGTGCTGCTGTCACCCTGTCCATCCTAGAGAGGAATGAAGCAATACAGGAGGTGGGTAGCATATAGACCTATACTGTACGTGACATGACAATCATATATATATATATATCAGACAATCGTACTGGTTCTACAAATCAAATTTTATTGGTCACATACGCATGGCTAGCAGATGTTATTGCGAGTGTAGCGAAATGCTTATGCTTCTAGTTCCGACAGTGCAGCAATATCTAACATGTAATCTAACAATTCCACAACAACTACCTAATACACACAAATCTAAGTAAAGGAATGGAATAAGAATATATACATACAGTTGAAGTCGGAAGTTTACATACACTTAGGTTAGAGTCATTAAAATTTTCCAAACAATTGTTTACAGACAGATTGTTTCACTTATAATTCACTGTATCACAATTCCAGTGGGCCAGAAGTTTGCATACACTAAGTTGACTGCCTTTAAACAGCTTGGAAAATTCCAGAAAATGATGTCATGGCTTTAGAAGCTTCTGATAGGCTAATTGACATCATTTGAGTCAATTGGAGGTGTACCTGTGGATGTATTTCAAGGCCTAACTTCAAACTCAGTGCCTCTTTGCTTGACATCATGTAAAAATCTAAAGAAATCAGCCAAGACCTCAGAAAAAAGATTGTAGACCTCCACAAGTCTGGTTCATCCTTGGGAGCAATTTCCAAACGCCTGAAGGTACCACATTCATCTGTACAAACAATAGTACGCAAGTATTAACACCATGGGACCACGCAGCCATCGTACCGCTCAGGAAGGAGACGTGTTCCGTCTCCTAGAGATAAACGTACTTTGGTGTAAAAAGTGCAAATTAATCCCAGAACAACAGCAAAGGACCCTGTGAAGATGCTGGAGGAAACGGGTATAAAACTATCTAGATCCACAGTAAAAACGAGTCCTATATCAACATAATCTGAAAGGCCGCAGAGCAAGGAAGAAGCCACTGCTCCAAAACCGCCATAAAAAAAGCCAGACTACGGTTTGCAACTGCACATGGGGAGAAATGTCCTCTGGTCTGATGAAACAATAATAGAACTGTTTGGCCATAATGACCATCATTATGTTTGGAGGAAAAAAGGGGAGGCTTGCAAGCCGAAGAACACCATTCCAACCGTGACGCACGGGGGTGGCAGCATCATGTTGTGGGGGTGCTTTGCTGCAGGAGGGACTGGTGCACTTCACAAAATAGACAGCATCATGAGGAAGGAAATTTATGTGAATATATTGAAGCAACATCTCAAGACATGTCAGGAAGTTAAATCTTGGTCGCAAATGGGTCTTCCAAATGGACAATGACCCCAAGCATACTTCCAAAGTTGGGGCAAAATGGCTTAAGGACAACAAAGTCAAGGTATTGGAGTGGCCATCACAAAGCCCTGACCTCAATCCTATAGAAAAGTTGTGGGCAGAACTGAAAAAGCGTGTGTGAGCAAGGAGGCCTACAAACCTGCCTCAGTTACATCAGCTCTGGGCCAAATTTCAGTATGTATGTAGGCAGCTGCCTCTGTGTTAATGATGGCTGTTTAACAGTCTGATTGCCTTGAGATAGAAGCTGTTTTTCAGTCGCTCGGTCCCAGCTTTGATGCACTTGTACTGACCTCACCTTCTGGATTTTAGCGGGGTGAACAGGCAGTGGTTTGGGAGGTTCTTGTCCTTGATGATCTTATGGCCTTCCTGTGCCATTGGGTGCTGTAAGTGTCCTGGAGGTCAGGTAGTTTGCCCCCAGTGATGCGTCGTGCAGACCGAACCACCCTCTGGAGATCCTTGCGGTTCTGGGCAGTGCAGTTGCCGTACCAGGCGTTGATACAGCCCGACAGGATGCTCTCAACAGCTCTCATCTGTAAAAGTTTGAGGGTTTTAGGTGACAAGCCACATTTCTTCAGCCTCATGAGGTTGAAGCGGTGCTGTTGCGCCTTCTTCACCAACTGTCTGTGTGGGTGGACCATTTCAGTTTGTCCCTTTATGTGTATGCCGAGGAACTTCAAACTTTCCACCTTCTCCCGTCGATGTGGATAAGAGGGTGCTCCCTTTGCTGTTTCCTGAAGTCCACGATCATCTCCTTCTGTTGACGTTGAGTGAGAGGTTGTTTTCCTGACACCACACTCCGAGTTCCCTCACCTTCTCCCTGTACTGTAGGCTCTCGTCGTTGTTGGTAATCAAGCCTACTACTGTTGTCGTCTGCAAACTTGATTGAGTTGGAGGTGTGCATGGCCACACAGTCATGGGTGAACAGGGAGTACAGGAGGGGCTGAGCAGGCACCCTTGTTGGGCCCCAGTGTTGAGGATCAGTGAAGTGGAGATGTTGTTTCCTACCTTCACCACCTGGGGGCGGCCCGTCAGGAAGTCCAGGACCCAATTGCACAGGGTAGGGTTGAGATCCAGGGCCTCAAGCTTAATGATGAGCTTGGAGGGTACTATGGTGTTGAATGCTGAGCTGTAGTCAATGTTTGCGCTTTGTTTTGCACGAATGCCACCATCTATCCACGGTTTCTGGTTAGGGTAGGTTTTAATAGTCACTGTATGTACAACATTTCCTATACACTTCCTTATAAACTCACTCATTGAATCAGCGTATACGTCAATATTGTTCTCTGAGGCTACCCGGAACATGTCCCAGTCCGCATGTTCAAAACAATCTTGAAGCATGGATTCCGATTGGTCAGACCAGCATTGAATAGTTCTTAGCATGGGTACATCCTGTTTGAGTTTCTGCCTATAGGAAGGGAGGAGCAAAATGGAGTTGTGGTCGGATTTGCCGAAAGGAGGGCGGGGGAGGGCCTTTTATGCATCGCGGAAGTTAGATTAGCAGTGATCCAGTGTTTTACCAGCGTGAGTGCTACAGTCAATATGCTGATAGAATTTAAGTAGCCTTGTTCTCAAATTTGCTTTGTTAAAATCCCCAGCTACAATAAATGCAGCCTCATGATATATGGTTTACAGTTTGCATAATATAAAACATTAATTTCTATCTGTACGTTCTATAACGTCTCACGACTTCTACCTTCCTTACCTTACCCTCTTGAGCAGTGTTGGGTGTAATGTATTCTAAAGCAACGTGTTACAGTAATAATAATAGAATTTTTATAGTAACCAGTAATGTAATGGAGTTACTGCTCCAATTTGAGTAATAATATTATAGTTTCTGATCAAAGAAATAAGTTACTTTTGTCATCATTCCCTTACTATTAGTTATTGATCCAAGTAAATATTTGTGATTATTATTGCCTCTAATGGTGCAATATATATTTTTTAAACCCATCCTAGGTTCAAATTTGTTTTCATCCTCAGTCTCACTAAGTTCCTGTTTATGCAGGCACTACTACTAACTGCCTTAATGAGAGAGATGAAAAATTAGAGATGAAAAATGAAAGAAGCGTCTAAAACATTTACTTTCTCAACGTGGAAGTACTCTGCAAAGGCAACACAAAACTCGTATCGAAAGGCCCCCGAGACCTGACCGCTGCTGAAGATGACTGTAGGCCTACCTCATTCAAACAACCAAGGCTTGATTTTAATCGTTCAGCAGGACAGGGTGTAAATTGGGGGAGACCTGAACAAGCTTTTAGCTGGGTATGTAGTAGAGGAAATGCTGCCCCTATCCATGGTATAATCTGTCATTATAAAGGTACATGTTTTGGTGTATAGGCCTACGTAACGTTATTGTTTACATATAGTGAGGACATGCAACATTTTGGGGTGTAACGCAAAAAGTAAAAAAATAAGTAAACAAATTACTTTTCCCAAGGAGTAATAAGTTAAGTAATTAGTTATTGTTGAAAGAAGTAACGCAAAATGAATAATATATGACTTTTTGTGAGTAACGACCCAAACACTGCTCCTGAGCATAAGGCCGCTACAGACCCATACCATGATGGCGGATGGCCCTTTGCAGCAATCTGCCTGTACGTGACTGTACATTTCCTCTTGCTGTCCCTTCCAGGTTCTGTTGAAGCCTCTACAGGCTCTGTGCTCCTTCCAGCTGCAGCATGGGGCCCTGGTCCACCACAGCAAGGAACACCTGATACGACACGGCATTTACGACAAACAGATGCCCACGAACAAACGCAAGATCAAGAGAATGGAGAATCTTATTACTAACCAGCACATCTGCCCTAGATGAGGCTTATCCTCATATAGTACACTACTTTTGACCTGAGTGCAATTTGGATTAATCAACATTTCTTCCACCTTTCCTAGATGTGTACAGTGCACTGAAATTCAGACCCCTGGACCTGTATGGCTAACCCCTATATTTCCAATCCAATGTGTGGTTATTTGAAATCATGTCTTATGTTTTTATACATGTGTTGAAATAAATTATGAATAAGTAGTGTCTGCTGTCTAATTTGATTATGCAGGACTTGATAGCATGGTGCATAGTGGTGGGAAAAAGTACCCAGTTGTCATACTTGAGTAAAGTAAAGATATCATAATAGAAAACGACTGTGAAATACTACTAGAGTAAAAGTCTGAAATTATTTCGTTTTAGATTTACTTAAGTGTCAAAAGTTAATGTAATTGCAAAAATATACTTAAGTATCAAAAGTAAAAGTATAAATAATTTTAACATTCCTTATATTAAGCCAACCAGACAGCACGATTCTCTTTGTTTTTATTTTATTCACGGATAGTCAGGGGCACACTCCAACACTCAGTCATTTACATTTGTGTTCAGTGAGTCCGCCAAATCAGCGGTAGAAGGGATGACGTTCTGATGTTCTCTTGATATGTGTGTGAATTGTCCTGTCCTGCTAAGCAGTCTACGTGTAACAAGTACTTTTGGGTGTCGAGTAAAAAGTACATTATTTTCTTTAGGAATGTTGAGGGTTAAAAGTTGTCAAAAATATGAATAGTAAAGTACAGATACCCACAAAAAACATGAATAGTAAAGTAAAGATACCCTCAAAAACTACAAGTAACGTTTTTATTTTGTATTTATTTAACCTTTATTTAACTAGGCAAGTCACGTTACTTTAAAGTATTTTTACTTAAGTAGTTTACACCACTGATGGTGCATTAAACTTCAGTGAGGACACCTGAACCATCTTTGACCTAACCCAGTCTCATTCAAAATCTTTGGCAGGAGGAACGCGTTTTAATAAATATAACAATTATTTTTTTATCGAAACGCGCCGCTGGTGTAGTGGTATCATGCAAGATTCCCATTCTTGCGACCCGGGTTCGATTCCCGGGCGGCGCACGTGTTTTGTTACATTCTATCACAATTTTCTCCTACATTTTACATACACATAAAAACAAATATCCAACACGCCATCCATAGCACAAATCATACGTTACTGTTAATCAATCGTTGCATTGCAAGTCTTATTTTGGCCATCTTGCCAGTACATTCAGCAAAGCCACAGTGCGCATGCGATGCTATACCTTAGCGATGCCGTATATCCGCTCCCTTTCTCCGCCATTTTATGTCGCTTTTCTATTGTTCATAATTGAAGTTAGCAGGGGCTGCGGAGCGATTTACTGCGCATTAAAACATTTTGGGATATTGCTCAGTGGACATCAGAAAAATAGGGTAAAGGAGCAAGAATCCAAGGTCATCATAGAATACGACACACGTGGATTTTTCTCTCAGGGTTAGATCTCAACCTCGGTCGGAAAATATGATGGACGACGAAACACCCAAGACCTTGTATGTATGAATAGCGGCACGCTATTAGCTAGCCGAATGACCATTTATTTCAAGTATCATGTAGCAGTGTATCGGTCTTATGTGTCAATTGTATTTTCATATGATGTGGTTCATAATAATCATGTCAGTCATTTTTCTACCCCTCTGTGTATTAGCTAGCTAGTTGTGAGCCAGCCAACTGGGTTTATGATGGAAATGCACTGGCAAATGCAAATAGGCTAGCTAACTAACGATGTCAGACGTGTCCATTTTTTAGACAAAGGCACTGTAGCCATCTATGCTGTAGAATAGAACATTGTTGCGACTTGCAAAATTGACTCTAAAGCCACCTTTTTAGATCTCAAGATTTAGAAATGTTGTGATGTTGTTCGCCTATGGGAGTTAAATGTGAATTTTGTATATTTTGGTAATCATATAAGGAAGGCTAACGTTCGCATGATTAGCAAGATAAATAGCTATCTTGCTTACAAACTCTTGTCGACAGCATGCCGGGCCTAAATTAGCTTCAGTATCATGCTGAACAATGCTGTTGCCGTCACCCCGATAACGTTACATTTCTACACCGGTGTCCATACAGTATTCGAGAGCGTAACCTAACTGCTAAATTTGGCTAGCTAACTATACCTACACTGCTCGGCATACATCAATGACCAATAATAGTCGGACATCAATGTGTTTATCTCTTGTCTAGCTACCTACCATACCTATACAAATCCGAGATTCAGATAAGGTATGTCAGCTAGCTAGCATTAATGTGTTGGTTGCAACTACGACACTGGCCATGCATTAAAATGCACCTCCAGAAATTGTTGAATGCAATGTGAAAACGCGGCCTAGTCCTCTCGGATGCCCAGTTTCAGATTATGGGGCCTAGGCGCCTAATTTAGAAAATTCTAACCGTGAATGTTACTTACCTTACACATTAGTTTTTCTCGCGGCAAACACAAACTGTGACACTAACATAACCTGTCTTGAAAATGTTGCAAATATTATGTTCAGTAGCTGTAAAAGCCAGGTGTCTACTTTCCAAACAAAGCCGACTAACGTTACTTGACTGGTTTTGTATGGCACTGCCCTATGTTATGGTTTCAGTTTCACCTCCGTTGTCTTCTTCATGTGGTCACTGTTGTTATATGGTGCCTTGCATGGGCTGGTATCCATTTTAAGATTTGAAATCCCAATCTCTTCCTAATTGTTAGCTGTGAGGTAGAATACACGGAGTTAAAGGGATAGTTCACCCCAAAATAAGAAACAATTCCAGACTGTTTCATACCACTGTACGTTGTTGATGGTGGTGAACTATTCATTTTAAATCCAGATCTTCACAACCACACTTCCTTGTCTATCAGCTAAGTGGAGCATTCGGTTGTCTTGTATTTACTGAGTTGAACCCAGGGTGTCCATGCTGATGTGTTGTCACTGTGCTGCAGGTATGTGGGGAACCTGTCCCGGGATGTGACTGAAGCCCTCATCATGCAGCTGTTTGGACAGATCGGCCCCTGCAAGAGCTGTAAAATGATAGTAGACGTGAGTCTATATCACCTTTCCTATTGGCTAGGAATGAACCTTCTCCAACCAGATTCTACTCAGAATTACTTACCACTGCGCCATGTCCAGTCAGAACAAATGGGAGAGAATGTTTTGAAATGGGAAAAATAAAAAGAGCATTATGATTAGTCTTGGAACTGGGCGTTATAGACAAAAATCCATATAGCTAAAATTGTCTGTATTGTGGCGATAACAATGAATAGGATAAGTTTATAATATTTATGTGCACCGCAGTTTTATTTTTTTTGTAAATGATCATTTAAACTACTACTAGTTTGATGGTTCTAGGCACCAATTGTCCCATTAACAATCCCCCATATTAGATAATTTATTTCATTTCAAACTTCACATTTCTCTAGTATAGGTTACTTATCTTAATGAACAATATCAGCAAAATGCCTGTGATAAGTGATTGGTATGGTTGGTGTCGATCATTTTCGGTTTAACGTCCCATCTGTAATTGGACATGTTGAGAGGGGTACCACTGCTTAAAAAAATTCTCTAGTTTTGTGCCTAATGAAAGCAGACCATGACTAGGTGCCTATTAAGTGGTCTGCAACACATTGCAGATGGGAATTTATTGTATAAAGCCTATAGAAAAACAAAGATGACCACACAGTTCCCTGTTCTACATGACAGAGGGATGTCTGTCCTACACACTTGCTTTATCTGGCACCCACTGAACGTGACCCAGGACTGACTAGTCAAATAGGACAGAATAGCTTTGACCAATAATAGCCAGCAGCCGGTTTAAGAACACATTGTACTGTACTGTTGAGTCTTTCCTCAGGGTTTGGTTAACATTGAGTCTGTCAAGCTAAATAGAGGGAAGATTGTTTGGCCAATCTGTAAATGATGATGAATGATAATGGATTTAATTTATATAGGCTAGCTGGAATATAAAATGCTTTACATTTTAATTGTTTTTATGTAACTAGGCAAGTCAGTTAGGAACAAATTCTTATTTAAGGAGGGAGACTCAAATAGGCCTACATTTTACAATGGTAGGATGAATCGGTGGGCAGGTCTGGTGTCAAAGGTAAAGTCCCTGTTCCTGTTCCCCTCCAGACGGCAGGTAATGACCCATACTGCTTTGTGGAGTTCTACGAACACAGGCACGCTGCCTCGTCACTCGCAGCCATGAATGGTCGTAAAATAATGGGTAAGGTAAGCTATCGTATCTACAGGGTGAGTCTGGTTGGGTCGGCTTGGGGAGGGGAAGGAGGAGAGGGTTGGCCTACTTGATGTAGGTCTGGAAAGGTCAGATGGGTGCAAGCAATATGGCGGCCCTATGAGGAATGGTTAGGGGCTTGGGGTTGATTTGGGACTGAGTCTAATTGACTGGGTATTGCACTGAATCATGTTATCAGTTCATCCTCAACAGTGACATTAAACATCAGGGAGTATGACATGCATGGAAGTTTCCTCATTGAGCAATAATACCGCAACACCAGAGTTTTTTTTTTTTTTTAATATATATTTTTTTATTTAAGTAGGCTACATTTGAATGGTCTTGCAGCATTCCTTACAACGGTAGGCTACTTTGTTCTTCACCCCAAAATCTGTCTCCATTCCTCACATGTCTAAAGATAGCCTAGATAATACTACATATTCCACACAAATGTTGTGTAGATGCCATTCTATATAAATGAGGAACAATCTGCAGGCCTCAATCTCTAATTAATGGGGAAGTTTGACATTGTAATTTGACTGATTTTTAGATGGTGCCAATCTTTCCCATTCATTTTTTTGGGTTTGAAGCCAGCAGATTTTGAAATGTAAATGAAACGTCTGGTTCCTTTGACCTGGGAGGAGATACTGAATGAAGGCGCGTGGATGACGGATTGCACATGAATTCAAACACTATGAAACTCCTGTTGATAATATGTTATGGATTAATTAATTTTTTGCTAGCTACTGATTTGGGATTCTGTGCTGTCACCTGACCCTGGCCATCCCAGATTGGTTGTAGCTAATAGGCTTACTACTCTACATACTATTTAATCCTACTGATAGAAACAGCTTCTGGACGTCACCCATGTACAGTTTCATGCTCAGAAGAGAACTTGGCATAGGCAATTAATATTGGCAGCATGTCCAATGACTTTAAACCTGGTTGGGTTGTGTAATCTTTCTAAGTAGTGTCCCCCATTGACCGGTTTCAAATAACACTCCTATATTTCTACCCTTATTTTTCTGTACAATGTGTTCTTTTGCAAAAACCCTTTGCATAAAGAATCCAAATAATACTATTTATATCTTTAAAGACACATTCAGTTGAAAATATTTTATCCTCAACAGGTATTGAAGGACCATTTGAGGAGTAATACAAGTTCGTAAAATTCACTTGTTTGTAAGTCCCTTGTTATTTGGACCTTTTTTTAACTTCCTAGACGTTTTGTTCCAAATTTGATTGATTAGACGGTGAGACTGAATTGTGACGTAGTCTGAGTGTGACCAGGCTTTCCCTCTATCACTGGTGTGACTACAACAAGCCCTCTAATAGGCTGACAGACGCGTGCTGTACAAGTAAGGCTTGCTTTTCACCCCTCTTTCCATCCCCCTCTATCTTTTTTTCTTTCCATCTCTTTCTCTTCTTTAGGAGGTCAAGGTGAACTGGGCCACAACCCCTAGCAGCCAGAAGAAAGACACAAGCAGTGAGAACTATGTCTATTAATACTTTGACATGCACTGTACCTAACTGTGTTAAAGGACTAGTGCCTATATAAATCATGGAAACTTAATAATTATTCAAATGTGGCTAGATTTTGTGTATGGTGTGTTTAGAGCACACTTGTGTTATCCAAGATTATTTCAAGAATTGTTAGCATTGCTGCCTAAAATTAGTTGACTTTTTGTCATCGTCAAAAAAACATTTTTATACATATGATTCTGTTTGTGTTCAGATCACTTCCATGTTTTCGTTGGAGACCTCAGTCCTGAAATCACCACGGATGACATCAAAGCTGCTTTCGCCCCCTTTGGGAGGATATCGTGAGTGTTCTCTGTTTCTCCCTACCCTAGTTATCTCGGTTATGCTTATTCAAAAACACTACAAAGATATGTTCCTTTAAATCGTGAATGTATTGATTGAACACGAGAACAAGCTGTATTCGCAGCATTCATCTGTAAAATAGGATCTCTACAGGTCTTTTTGGAGTATGTTTCTCAACAAGCAGCTAATGAAATACTATTCACAGCACTTCTTGGTATCATACTTATCATCCAGTGCTTTACAGCAACGTGGGGCCCGAAACCTCCCTGGACAGCAACCCAGTTAGTCGGTGGCAAGGAAAAGCTTCCTAGAAACACAGTTGGATCAGTGGCCAGAGGCCATAACTTCCTATAGTCTTGCTAACAGTAGTCTCTGTCCACAGTGATGCTCGGGTGGTGAAAGACATGGCTACTGGCAAATCTAAAGGCTATGGCTTTGTGTCCTTCTTCAACAAATGGGTGAGTGCCCGCCCGCCCCCTCCCAACCTCTGCTTACTGCGCTGCATCTTAGGTTTGTGGCTTGCAAGAAATCATTAGCTACGGAGCAGTGTGAGACTCCATTCCTTCTTTGTGTCCCCCCCTCAGATGTCACCCAGCAATGTTTAGCCAAGCAAATACCACCTTGTAATTCAGTAGCTACTTTGAACTATGGAGTTTACATGGGTGAAGACAAGATTTAGATTCTGTTACACCATTATTACTACCACTATGCATTATAAATGGTATGCCTTTGTGTGTAGGATGCAGAGAATGCCATCCAACAGATGGGAGGTCAGTGGTTGGGAGGACGGCAGATCAGGACTAACTGGGCCACCAGGAAGCCCCCTGCGCCAAAAGCCACCTACGAGAGTGAGTTAGACACACACACACACCACTGTAAAGAATGACTCGTGCGCTGTAAAGACACACCTGCTGGCTTCCGATTTGAAGAAAAAAATTGGCATCTATTTTTCCATTCATGTTTTAAATCAACCTTCTCCCCTGTGGAGCAGCAAACACCAAACACCTGTCGTTTGAAGAGGTTGTGAACCAGTCCAGCCCCAGCAACTGTACCGTCTACTGTGGAGGTGTCACAACAGGCCTCACAGGTCAGAACCTCAAGACAATCTGTACTGTGTACTATGGAAGTCACAACATGACTTGCAGGTTATTTAGATGGAATATGTGATGTCATTGGTGACCCCATCCTTACTGATGTACCTTGTTGTTTCCAGAGCAACTGATGAGGCAGACCTTCACCCCCTTCGGCCAGATCATGGAGATCAGAGTTTTCCCAGACAAAGGCTACTCATTTGTGAGGTAAGTCCATGCACATTGTCTACAGAATACACTGTTACAGAAGTCCTTATTCCCACAGAGTAACCCAGAATCACAGCAAAACCTGGTCATCTCCAGTTGAAAACGTGGAACTTTTAACTGCTTGACCAGGTGTCTGCATCCCTAGTTCGATGGGAAGAGCCCTGATGGTGACCTTAAAGTTGATTAGGAGATTTTCCTCTCACCTGCATCTCTCCCTGGTATAGGTTCAACTCCCACGAGGGAGCGGCCCACGCCATAGTGTCAGTGAACGGGACGTCCATAGATGGTCACGTGGTAAAGTGTTACTGGGGGAAAGAGACCACAGACATGGTCAGCCCCATGCAGCAGGTACAGATGCCTCAGGTAAGACCGCAGGTAACAGCACTTCCTTTCTCATACAACATCTTTTATACTCTTAGATATAATACATGTGTAATAACATGGATATAATATACATGTGTAATAACATATCTACATGCTCAGCTTTAGGGGCTTGATGTAGCAGTTGCCCATAAGCACAGAGCAAAGTGGGCTAGCTAAGGAAACAGAAAAACATAGTAGACCCATTTTGATCCAATAGTTAATCAATTACGTAGTTTGAACCCTAAGTGTTGTCTCCACAGCAGAACAAAATAGGGTTTGCCGCGCAACCCTACGGCCAGTATGCCCAGTGGTACGGTAACGCCCAGCAGATTGGCCAATACGTCCCAAACGGGTGGCAGGTGCCCACCTACGGAGTCTACGGCCAGGCCTGGAACCAGCAGGGATTCAAGTGAGTACTCATGGACTCCTAGAGGGAAGGGAACAAGGTGTTTTGAAGGAAATGCAGCCCAGATGTCAGGAGACTTGTATAACATTTCAGCCCAGATTTTGGGAGGAGACTTAACATTAGTGGCCCTTGAAGATCAGTCTTACTTCTTGTTCATGTCATTGCTCTCTCTCTTCATCCCTCTCGTTACCTTTACCCTCCTGCCCTTTGGCCATCACCGATTTTGGGTTTACCCCTTTCTCATCCTATCCTCTAACCTCCGTGTTGTCTCTGTGTAGCCATTTACAGGCGGGTGCAGGGTGGACGGGCGTGGGAGCCGTCAGTAACGGCGGCGTGGTGGAGCCTGGACAGGGAGTCAATGGGACTGTGCTGGCCAACCAGTCCGGCATGGGCACCGCTGGCTACCACACCCACTGATCAGTGTTGGCCTGGCGGTCCAGAGTCGGCCTCCTACCCTCCACAACAGGGATCCTATACAGGGGGTGGGGGGGCCAACATGTGCCCTGTCTTTTACAACATGATTAAGAACTCTATGACAGGGATGGGGGGGTTCCCCTGTCCGCCCCCCCCACCCAACCTGGTTTTTACATGTAAGTTTTAAGGTGGAGAAGAGGAGGAAACGCTTGTGACATTGACGATAGAGTTGCCCACTTGCCCAGTCCTGGTATATAAGATACACACGTGTGTGTGTGTGTGTGTACAGTACCAGTCAAAAGTTTGGACACACCTTACTTATTCCAGGGTTTTTCTTTATTTGTATGATTTTCTACATTGTAGAATAATAGTAAAGACATCAACTATGAAATAACACATATGGAATCATGTAGTAACCAAAAAAGTGTTAAACAAATCAAAATCTATTTTATATTTGAGATTCTTCAAAGTAGCCACCCTTTGCCTTGATGACAGTTTTGCACATTCTTGGCATTCTCTCAACCAGCTTCATGAGGAATGCTTTTCCAACAATCTTGAAGGAGTTCCCACATGCTGAGCACTTGTTGGCTGCTTTTCCTTCACTGCGGTTCAACTCATCCCAAACCATCTCAATTGGGTTGAGGTTGGGTGATTGTAGAAGCCAGGTCATCTGATGCAGCACTCATCACTCTCCTTCCTGGTCAAATAGCCCTTACACAGCCTGGAGGTGTGTTTTGGGTCATTGTCCTGTTGAAAACAAATTACAGTCCCATTAAGTGCAAACCAGAAGGGATGGCGTATTGCTGCAGAATGCTGTGGTAGCCATGCTGGTTAAGTTTTCCTTGAGTTCTAAATAAATGAGACAGTCACCGGCAAAGCACCCCCCCACACAATCACACCTCGTCCTCCATACTTCACGGTGGGAACCACACATGCAGAGATCATCCGTTAACCTTCTGGTCTCACAAAGACACGGCTGTTGGAACCAAAAATCGCAAATTTGGACTCATCAGACCAAAGGACAGATTTCCACTGGTCTAATGTCCATTGGTCGTGTTTCTTGGCCCAAGCAAGTCTCTTCTTCTTATTGGTGTCCTTTTTAGTAGTGGTTTCTTTGCAGCAATTTGACCATGAAGGCCTGATTCACAGTCTCCTCTGAACAGTTGATGTTGAGATGTATCTGTTACTTGAACTCTGTAGCATTTATTTGGGATGCAATTTCTGAGGCTGATAACTCTAATGAACTTATCCTCTGCAGCAGAGGTAACTCTGGGTCTTCCTTTCCTGTGGCGGTCCTCATGAGATCCAGTTTCATCATAGCGCATGCCAACCCCTCTTATTCAGAGGGGTTGGGTTAAATGCGGAAGACACATTTCGGTTGAAGGCATTTGGTTGTACAACTGACTAATAATGGTGACTTTTGACTTTGACTTTTTGCGACTGCACTTGAAGAAACTTTCAAAGTTCTTGACAATTTCCGCATTGACTGACCATGTCTTAAAGTAATGTTGGACTGTCATTTCTCTTTGCTGATTTGAGCTGTTCTTGCCATAAGATGGACTTGGTCTTTTACCAAATAGGGTTATCTTCTGTATACCACCCCTACCTAGTCACAACACAACTGATTGGCTCAAAGGCATTAAGAAGGAAAGAAATTCCACAAATTAACTTTTAACAAGGCACACCTGTTAATTGAAATGCATTCCAGGTGACTACCTCATGAAGCTGGTTGAATGCCAAGAGTGTGCAAAGCTGTCATCAAAGCAAAGGGTGGCTACCTTGAAGAGTATAAAATCTAAAATATATTTTGATTTGTTTAACACTTTTTTTTTTTGCTTACTACATGATTCCATATGTGTTATTTCATAATTTTGATGTCTTCACTATTATTCTGCAATGTAGAAAATAGTAAAAAAATAAATAAAAATGGAATGAGTAGGTGTCTGAACTTTTGACTGGTACTGTATACATGCGTACACACACACCCTACAACCGACTCATGAATCAAAAAGGACTATGCCATTTTTAATTAAAGTACTATTAAATGATAAAGACTTTCGGATTTGCTTTTTCTCGTTGGTTTGTTTAGAACGATTTCCACTGCTGATATCGTTAAGAAACGAGCTTTGCCTTTTTTTTGTTCTTTTTTTTTTGGGGGGGGGGACTGTCATTTTACTGAAATGTTTCAAGCAATGACTCCATGGAATCATGTGAAATGTAAGAACCTTTTCTGTTTATAAAAAACGAATCAAATGGATGTCAACTGTTGTATTTTTTTAAAAATTTCAATATCTCAACTAAGAAACAATTGCAGGGATTACTGCCACTGTTCTTCTTTCTTTTAAAGGCAGACAAATATTGCACAATACTATTACTTAGTTACCTTTTCACAAAATTTGATGTTACACAAATTCTAGGTATTTTGAATTGTTTTGCATTCCACTTTTTTCCTTTTGAAACTTTTGTTTTAGGAGGGCGTACGTACGTATACTGTTTTGTATGTAAATAACCAAACAAAGTCTGTTCAACTGTTCTGACGCTGTATAAAGAGGGGAAAAAAACCTCATGTTAATTATGGAAGCTTGCTTGCTTTTTGACGGCCAGGGCTGGGGATTTAAACTAGACTGGGGCATATTAGCATCACTGTTAAATGCTGGTCCATTACAATGTAGGGACAGTGCAACATTTGATTCTTCCAGGGGCCTGATGAGAGCGAACGGCAGTGCAAAAATTATCTAGACTGAAAAGTAATGTAGAATGAAAGTTATTCTGTGTATAAAACCTAAATATTGAACTTTTTGGTGTTTTTTTTATGACAAAGTAGTAAATAGTTATCAAACGTAAAAATAAAACTTGAATGGATCATAATTTTGCACTGTGCCCCCCTCCCCCATGGAGTTGTTTAAATAATACAGTTGAATGAGACCCATTGTGTTGCCTTATTTTGAGTTGATTTAATTTTAACCAACCAATTTATCATAGAGTAGGCAGTGCCTAAGGATAGACCTTATGTTTTGGGGGTGGGGTTATGTTGCTGATGCTATAACGTGTTCTTGCTTTGTCCCATTAAAATGCTGATGCTTATAAACATTGCTTGAGGAAACTGATCATATTTCTATCTCCATCACACTTCTAGTTACTGGGTTTTTACAGGCTTGAGTTGAGTATTGTGAGAGGTGGTCCAGTCTTGCAATGAAATGCTTTTTTGTTTACAATGAGTTTTCCTACTTGTAGTATTCAGATCCATTGATTTTTGTCATCAGATAACACATTTTGTAAGTAACAGAAACTGGAATTACAAGAGCAGGACAGGCCTACATACATACACTTTTGGCCCAAGCTGTGTTTGAATTTCTGATCTACAGGTATGAACAAGATAGAAACTACATGTCGCTTGATTCTCTTCTCTGAAAAGGGCGTTCATCTCGGCCCTGTGGCCAACACCAATTATGTATACATGCTGCCTTCACTTGCTAGTCGGAAACATCTGATTTCCTAATTGGTTGAACACGCCAATCAGATAGCAAGTAGAAAATGTCCAAGTTATCTAGTTCTGACTAGCATGTGAACGTGGCAGTAAACATTTTGTTGATTCTATGTAGTGGCCATTTGAGTGGCTTTGCTGCCTCTGGTCAGCCATATTGGCACTCCCCAGTAGGAGCAGGCCTCCATAGGAATGCATTTTTTTAATTGTACCTTTATTTAACTAGGCAAGTCAGTTAAGACCATTCGTATTTACAGTGACTGCCTAGGAACAGTGGGTTAACTGCCTTGTTCAGGGGCAGAACGTCAACAAAAAAACAAAAGATTCATGTAATTCTTTTGTTGTGGGGATAGTAACATTGACCTAAAACAAATTTACTTTTAAGGACTTTATATTTATTTTGATGTATAGCTCACACAATTTAAAAGTATTTGCATGAAGGTGTCTGTAATAGAATAAACATGGCAAAAAACAATGTAGTCATTAATAAATGCATTTCTATAGCGCTCGCCAGTTTGTAGTCCCAAAACCCGGAAATTAGTTACCTCTGGTTCATTCAGCCATTCCTATGGTGAAAATGAATAGGGAAAGAATAGGGTTTTGTGATAAATGCCGAAAATTAGGTCTGAGGTTAACACAAGTTCAAGAGATGATATACGTTTTGTTCTATGAGATGTCAGTCAGTTAACATGACCTTTTTGAATTCTGAAGCCTTTCTGTGCTTTTTAAATTACATAAATGCTTCAAAATTAACAAACACTGACATCTGATGAAGATTATCCTAGAACAACACGTATACGATTTTATAAAGCCATATTCGGACAGAATACATTTTACTGGGGAGCTCAGGTAATGTAATTATGTCCACGAGCACGAATCACCACATCCGTAATTTAGTTTTGTCCGAATCTGCCTTGTCAGTAATTTGTATTTGTTAGGAAGATTACTACATCCGTAAAAACCTGTTTTTCAGTAAACTCCAAATGTATCCCGGGCGAATCGTCATCCCTGTGTTTTTAGGGATATCAGATTTTAACTGGTGCTGTACCCAGTTTGGGTATGAACATGGGGAACAAATTTATGCTTAAAACAAAGCGCTATGCACTAGCCTACAGATGAATTATGTTTTGCCACATATACACTTTTCTAGTGCCATACTTCTCTTAAAATATGAAGTGGACGATATTCTGCCAATGAATTGATAAATTGCCAAACACGTCAGGTAATTACATGTCTGCATAGGTTACCGTTTATGGTTATTATTGATATGCATTATTATTTTGACTTACTCGGAACGGAAGAATAATATTAGATTGTTCCTAGACATTTAAAATATCTTCACGCCTAGAAGAACCTCCAAGTTTCCGTCATAATGGTCAATTGAGAATGAGAAAACCACAAAAAATTACAGGGGCAGTTTGGTAAAACTAATCCCTTCCAAATCGTCCACTGGAAAAACGGACATGCTGGGGTTATTATTACATAACCGACGTTCTATAGTAATACTAGTCTCATGAGAGTATGGCTTAAACCTGTGTTACCACATTTATTTTCAGCAATTATCCAAAAACACCATTCATTTCCGCATAGGCTTTGTCCAATGAACCTTTGCGGAGTTAGAACGTTGAGCTAGTTAATAAATATTCGCTATCTGTGGAGTTAGTGCTTACAAAAATACGCCATTACTATTTTACAACGGTGGGGGAGTACCAAGATGGACGTACGGTGGATTAAACATCTAGTTTATATATAAGTCATTGTCCAACACCCTACCCAATCAGGATGCTCGTTACAGGCGCAATGCGGAGACACGGATGTAAGGAGGAATGGCGACGGTCGAGGGGAAGAGGAGGTTTGTGTATAAAAACTGGAACGACCACACAGCACCAGGATTATAGGTAGTGAAAAAAACACAGGTATGCATTCAACTGTAACCAATCATGGTCCAAACACAGGCGTGGAGTAGTAGATTGCGATGCGTCTGCTATAATTATGGACCCATTTTACGCACCGTTATTGTTCACTTCAGGAACAATGTCATCCTACATAAATTGGCTTTTCTATTCATTTCGTATCAAAGTTACATGTGTTGAAAAAGAACCGTTTTTTTATTAGAAATTATTTGTCATATTTTGTAAAAAAAAATAAACACACTTATTTCTGATTGCATAACTAAACTCTACAAAGGCTTGACTGGAACAAAAGATTGCATTATGGCCTAAGTTATTTTTTGATCACATTGATTACAGTATTATCTACTTGCTGAAATTAGATCAGGCTGTATCTGTTCTCTTTTCAGACCTACTCTGTCTTCCAGACTTCAGGCCAACTGCCAGTGGAGACCGGCTGCCTAAATGGAGTCTGGCGTGGCAGTGACCTCACCTCCTGCATCGGTGGTTGCCCCTACACCCCCCCAACCTTTGCTCAAAGCAGAGAGAGAGTAGCAAGAAGACTGCTATCAGCACCACCCCCTCCTTTCTGTCCAATCTGGGCAAGCCCACCCTACGAGGGATCAGGAAATGTCCCCAGTGTGGCGTTTTCAACGGCACCCGTGGGCTCAGCTGCAAGAACAAGGCTTGTGGAATTGTCTTCAGAGATGGGGGGGCTGTGGGGGGAGGCAGAGGGGCCAAGAGAGGGGCGATGGAGGTGGTGCGGGTGGTGATTGACGGAGGAGGGGAAGATGAAGAGCGGGATGAAGGAAGAGGTGGTGAATCCTCAGGTGGAGGTGCGCAGGTGTTCTCTGTCTGTCAGCGAGTGAGAGGGGTGGGAGCGGCTGCAACACAGCGGGGGGTTCATAGAGCTTGTCCCCACGGATACGGCCATTGCCACGAGTGAAGGGGCAACGCTGCTGACCAGGGTCAACATGGGCCGCTGCTTCCTGCCCACCTGCCGCCATGCCAACGGTCAAAGGTCAGGCCAGAGCCAATCACAGCAGGTAGCTGTTCTGACCAACCCCTCCTCCAAGCAAAGCTTGTCTAAATCCATCACTCCATGTGTCCACGTGAAGCAGGCCATGGAGTGCCAGGCGCAGGCCACCCCTCTCCCCCTGAAGAGCTCTATCCTGGAGGGGCTTCAGGCCTCAGCCGAGGCCAGGGAAGAGCTCTGGAGGCTGGCTACTGAGTCCCCGGGACCCCTGGTTCAGCGGGTGAACAAAGACACTCTGGTGGTGAAATGTCACAGTGGACCAAGTCATCCTCTGGGGCTGCTGCACCTAACTGTAGGCGCGGGGGGGTCTGCTGCTGGGGGGAAGGGGAAGGTCAGAGAGGGAGCTGTGTTTCAGTGTGCCTGTCAGGGGGGTGTCAGAGGAGGTACGGCAGGGGGAAGAGTGGCCGTGGAGACCTCCCAGAATGGGTATGGGGAGGTGAGAGGGTCCTCACGTGGCATCTCCTCTGGTGTCTTACCTGACTCCACCTCTCGGCCTGGTGCTGATGCTGGCCCTGCAGCTCCATACCTCTGCCTCCACTTCTATGCCTGTGTTTGCGCCTTCACCAGCGACGAGAAACTGGCCTCAGAGTTCACAGGTTTCCTCAACTACAGCTCCAATGGTAGGTCCCTAGGAGAGGGATTTATGTGTGTGTGTGATCTTTGTGTAATATGTCATGGTGTATGTATGTATGTATGTATGTATGTATGTATGTATGTGTTCACTGCAGTACCTGTAGGAGACTCTGTTGTCATCTGTACTGCAGGTGTACAACAGAATGCTGACTGCACAGTCCTCTGTGGCTCCAGCCCACCTCAGCTGCCTGAACCAATCACCGCTCACAAAACCAAGAGACTCCGTCTGGAAGAGCACCTCATTAGTGAGCTGCCCTGTCAATCACACTGTTCATCCAATAGAAGTGCGAGTGCCTCATCATGACAATAGGACCTTCTTTATGTTCTTTGAAATGTGCCTGAGCACAATTTTTTTTCTCTCAATCTGTCCTTCTCTGTGACCATCTATTCCCTTTTTCCTTTCTTCTTCATTTTCCCCGTCTGTCCCTCCTCTCTTCTCTCTCCTCCCTCCATTCAGCTGTATGTCCTGTAGGGTGGGTGGGTAGAGGAGGCCTTGTCAGAGGAAACCTCCTGGTCATTGTGCAGCCTGCCTGCCTCCTTTCTCTCTGTGTCTTACCCACTGCCTCTGTCCTGTCCATCTGTCCTCCTTTCTGTCTCTCACAGCCTTTCTCACAGCCTTTCTCACAGCCTTTCTCACAGCCTTTCTCACTGCCTTTCTCCCCTTTAACGGTATCCAATAAACCACAGATTCTTGAGCATTAAAGGGTAATATTATTCTATCTCTTTTAATTAATTATGACGTGTGTGTGTGTCAGGGAGCAGCCAGCCTGTGGATGAGAGCCTGGTGACCCTGGGCTTCCAGCGGTGGCTAGCCAGCGTTACAGAGAGGATCCACCTGACCATGCACTACCAGTTTGATGGTAACACACACACACACACACAGAGCCCTCCGTCCCTCTGAGTTTGTTTAATTGATGATGATAAAGATGTTGTTTTCTCCAGGTAAGCCGGAGCCTCTGGTGTTCCACGTCCCCCATGTGTTCTTCAACGCCCTGCAGTATCGTCTGTCCCTGGGCTCCAAGAAGAGACGGCTGCCCAATGCTACCTCAGGTAACCCTTAACCCTAACCGCAACACAACCCCAACCCTAATTCAACTATAGTGAGCTCCAAAAGTATTGGGACAGTGACCATTTTTTGTTGTTGTTTTGGTTCTGTACTTCAGAACTTTGGATTTTAAATGACACAATGACTATAAGGTTAAAGTGCAGACTGTCAGCTTTAATTTGAGGGTACCAATATTTTTGGTCCCCTGAAATGGGGTCATTATGTACAAAAAGTGTGGTAATTTCTAAACTGTTTCCCACCATATGGATGAAAATACCTTCAAATTAAAGCTGACAGTCTGCACTTAACCTCATAGTCATTGTATCATTTAAAATGCTGGAGTATAGAACCAAAACAACAACAAAAAATTGTCACTGTCCCAAAACTTTTGGAGCTCACTGTATAACGCTACAAATGAGCCTACTCTAACCCTAATATAGCCTCGGACACCCATGCTTTGTTTACATTGTTCCGAACTCCTGGGGATCTTGTCTGCAGAAAGATGCCAAAAGTACAGTGGAGTCTAGATGAATGCTACTGACACATTGCCACCTATCAAATCAGTCAAACATTTTGATTGGGTGGAGCTCCAAACAGAGGTTATGTTTCTAAAACATTTTCTGACTTGCAACAAACTAACTAGCATACAATACAAAAAAGAAGGCAGCATAGGATACTAAAATGTTGTCTAACCGGTAGGAAAAGAGGCACAAACAAAACTAGGAAAAATCAACTAATTTGAACTTCTACTTGGAGACAATCAAATGCGAGCGTTAACAGCCAGCACTCCCATTCAAAAGCGAAATCCAATACTGAAGTTCTCCAGACTTCCAATATTTGAGTCATCAAGATGAGATTTGGAAAGATGGCCTAACTCTAACGCATCTACAGGTAAACCTTAACCCAACACCAAACACAACCCTAAAGTAACCACCAGTTTTAGGCTAAGTTATAAGGGAAACATGGTTTGTTATCTTATCTTTTTGTTTTCTTTGGTCAGCGTTTGTGAGGAATGATGATCTGCACCACGGCTCCTTCCCAAAGTACACCTGGCACATCACCAACCTGATGCAGGTGAAACGCATCTTCGACACCCCAGAGGTCAGCTCTCTCTTCTTCACTCCTCCCCATCTCTCTCCTTCATCTCATCCACTCACACGGTCTTCAGACTGCTCGTGTCATGTATTTACCACACGGTGTTGGTATGTTTTGGTCTTAGTCACTCTGTGACTTTCTCTCTATCTCACCATGCATTCTTCTCCCACTCTCTGTCTTCCTCTGTCTGTCTAGCTGCCCCTGGAGTTGACCCAGAGTTTTGTGAAGAACAGTGATGGTTCCTACTCTCCGTTCCGTTGTCCCGAGCCTCTTCCTCCTGACCCCACTGAGGGTTACAGCCGGACGGACAGATCCCAGGCCATACGACCCCTGGAGCTACGCACCTTTCTCGAAGTCGGTCAGTGTGTGTGTGTGTGTGTGTGTGTGTGTGTGTGTGAGAGTTGGGCTGGACTGGTGTGTGTGATGTCAAATTAACTGATTTGTGATCACCACAGGACTGTGTACAGCAGATCAGAAGGATCCCACTCCCTTTGTGATTGAGTGGATTCCAGACATCCTGCCTCGCTGTCGCGTCGGAGAGCTCCGCATCTGCTTCCAGTATGGTCACCAGCACGGAGGACAGACGGAATACTGCGATGGAACACCGGGACACCACGGAGCGGGAAGGGGGACAGAGAGGGGGGGCTGCAAGTCATCATCAGAGACCTCCCTTCCCAAATAAAAAGTACCACAGGCAACTGTCCCATGAGAAATCACTGGAGGATCTGTTAGTTACTAGTTCTGGAATTATGAAAGTTTAGAGCATTGTTTTTAGAAAGAGGGAGATGAGGGGGGACTGTTTTTAGAGAGGGAAAGAGAGCGAGATGAGAGGGGGAAACATTTAAAGAGAAGGAAAGAAGAGATGTGAAAGAGTGCTGCTGATGGCCAATAATTGTATTTTTTTATATCACTGTTCAATCTTCTTCCAACGTTACCCTATGTCCCTTCCATTGCAGCTAACATGGATTTGTGTTAATTTAGCTATTACTTGACTTCTATGTGTCAAATCGCAGGTGCTTGATAACATTAGCTACTCTGCAGAGAAGTAGCATCTGAATGTAATATCAAGTCATTGATATTGTGCATTTATAAGTGGTGTATAATGAATAAGAACTTTCTGATGTGTAGCGATCTAATTCATTGTCGAATAGAATATTTACGTTTGTTGCCCGTAGTTACAGAATACCTTAATGGTTTGTTGTCTTTTTGTTTGTAGTGTAGATGAATAAATTCCTTGACCTTGAGAATAGACAGTCTTTCTTCTCTGAAAATCAACTATTAATATTTCTTAGCATCGCTCCCTCCCATCCTTTACATTACTTATTTTACTGATAAAAAGGTCGTGCACGCTTGTGTCCTAGACGTTGCTTGTTTTTCAGCCAAGTGTTGAGCTTAGTCTTTGTCCACCAGGTGGCGACATTGGCTAACAATTTCACACCAGTGTTCCACAAACTAGACTAGTGGCAACGGAAGAGAGAATTAGGTTTAGCTTTATAGAAACGTAACTGTCCAATGTTTGGCCATGACTCCATCCCCTGATGAACAGACAGCTCACTTCAATTACACCCTCCGTCTCAGGATATTATCATAACCACACAGTCTCAGAATACTATCCACTTTTACATGAACTAATTGATTCAGTTAATGCTCCTTAGTGAACCGCATGCCAAATTAGTGATGTACAGAGTAGGAGGACATTAGTGTTTCAGAGGTGTGTGTGGGTGTCAGAACATCGATGGCTCCCGGCCCTATTCGTCCTCCCTCTCAGACCCTCAGGAGACAACCTCCACAAGAGTGTGTGACACTAACAGACACTGAAAGAAACTAAGCGAGAGAAGAGAAACATCCTGTTTGACAGCATGAAAGCGAGCTTGAAAGTTGGATGAGGATGAAGGAGCGGGCTGGAAAGAGGGAGAGGGAGGGAGGGAGAGAATAACATTGGTAGAAGAAATGGAGCGAAGGCCACATGTCAAGTAGAATATGATTCAAATCTCAGGGTCACAAAATTATTTTAGCTTGTGCGCAGTGTGTGTTTGTGTGTGCACTAGTGTGTATGTGTCCCTTGATGATGGAATTGTGAGGAGCCAGCGCTCTGTGACTGTGTGTGTGCACGTGTGTGTCTCTGTGTCTGTCAATGCCAGCCTACAGACACACTGAGACGACAGCTCTCTCTTAGCCTTGTTCTTCTGAATTACATAGAAAATTAGTGTCATTCTCCGCCAAGGCTATATAGTACCCGGCTATGGGTAAAAAACAAAATAGAATCCAAAGGGTGCTCGCACTCAAACCATACAGGGAAAACCTGCAGGTGGTCGAGATGGAGATACTGTACATATTTATATTATTTAATACATGTTCAGGTACTGTGTGCAAATTGTTTTACACTTCCTCTGGACACTCCCTCTAGGTCCTTCAGCTTAATCCAATCCAAGAGGGGGTCAGAGAGAGGAGTATTGAGACTTTAGATTCACCCATAGTCTAATTAAAGAACACTGAGACAATGAAGTGATTAGCAGATGTCAAGCAGTACCTCTGAGACTCAATGGATCACTTAACTACTGACCTCTTAAGGCCTGTCAATCATTAAACCAACCAACTCAATCACACATCACTCACCTGCCAATACCTCCTACTCTCTCTCCCTCCCTCCCTCACTGCCCTCTTTCTTTCTTTCTCTCTCCACCAATTCTCCCCTCTCTCAGTCTCTCTCTCTCTCTCTCTCTCTCTCTCTCTCTCTCTCTCTGGAATGTTGGTGGTTACTGAGGGGGTGCTGGGTTCAGTGGTGACCCTACTCATCCCTAGTTTGTATGATCCTCTCTGACCCTGTGTTCCTCTCTCTCTCTCTGTCCCATTACAGCACCATTTATCCGACCTGTTTTCCTCGATTGTAACCAGGCGTTCCACGGCAAAACAAGTTGAAATTAACTAATTTTATTAATCTGCTTGTTCTGCCCTCATATTTTGCATCACATTGAAGTATTTGACCATTTCATTTTTCAGGACAACCAGGGTTACAAGTAGAACACAAAACTATTTGACAAACAGTTGCATTAATGAGTTGTATTGACTAATGTCAAACCAGTAAGGTCTTCTAAGCAAAAAACTGATAAAAATGTATTTATAAGAATACAAAAATTGTTTGCTCTATAAGAAATTAATATCTTACTTGTCAGTGACAACTGTGTGGAGTTTGGAGTTTGTGACAGCAACTATGTGAGCTTATTGCAGTATTATAGACACTATTTCCTGGGATTTACTATGATCTTCTATGTAGAGGAACCCCTTAACTTCTAACGACTCTTGTGTGGCTTCTGAGAGTCATAGAGCAGTACATGTGCGTGTTCGTGAGAGTCTCAGGTTTTCATAGATGGGTCATAGTAGTTTTTAGCTCAAACTATTTGGACTCTTCAGACGTTTTTGTGAGAAGAACCGTCCCCGGACCCCTTTCGGGACCTGCCCTTGTCTCACAAACACCGCTCTAAAAACACTGTTTAAAAGGAGTTCCAAAATGTGACGATGGCTCTCAAGAGGTTAACTCAACCATTTATCTGTTACAACTCGGCTCCTACAGAGAGTGGAAGAGATATAGTGAGGTGAAGGGGTGAGGTGAGAGGAGGAGATAGGGAGAGGGTGAGGGGTGAGTACATGTACTAAGAAGAATGGCAAAACACGTATGTTAAAAATTATAATATTAAAACCATATTATATTGTTGTGATGTTGTGCTATCATAAGGACCATTAGTATCCCAGTGAGCTTCATATGAGAGACATTTCTTCTCTTCTCTATTTGCTTGTTTTTCCCACTCAGATGTTGTGTCCAGGGTACAGTATTACTATAGAAGGTCATGAAGCCATGCTTTGTCTTGTTCCGTTCAGCCTGGCTAATTTACTAATAGTATCAAAGTGTGGGATGTCTGGGATCCACTCGATCACAAAGGGAGTGGGATCCTTCTGATCCGCTGTATACAGTCTTGTGGTGATCACAACAATTCAGTTCATATGACATCACACACACCAGTCCAACCCAGCTCACACACATGCACGCACGCACGCACGCACGCACGCACGCACGCACGCACGCACGCACGCACGCACACACACACACACACACACACACACACACACACACACACACACACACACACACACACACACACACACACACACACACACACACACACACATATGTAGTGTAGTGTAGTGTTGAGTGGCTGGGCTGAGTAGGGCTGTAAGTTGATCCATCAGAGAGGAGAGGAGTCAGTAGCCTGAGGATACATGGGCCAATTATGGTCATAAATTCTAATGGGACTTAGAGACTGGCAGGATGACTGATGAGAACTCTCTGCTCATTTACATGGCTGCGTAGCCATCATCAGACCTCTCTAATGTAAGGCTGTTTTAATGGGAGAGCTCTATTTCTAATGTAGTTATTACATGGCAAAATATAACTTGGATATGGCCAATAAACTTGAACTGGAATATGGCAAGTAAACTATAACTTGTACTTGAACTAATACTAACCATAATTTTATCTAATCCTCCTAACCATTTATCACACGACTGTCCTCCATGTCAATTTAGCAACAACAATATGTAAACAGTTACCCCCCTTTAGTACTGTTCTCTAGTCACTTTTAGCTTTTTATCACTTTTTGTAAAACCTCCCACTCCAGGTTAGGATGCAGTTACATGGGTAATCTAATCCCACTCCAGGTTAGGATGCAGTTACATGGGTAATCTAATCCCACTCCAGGTTAGGATGCAGTTACATGGGTAATCTAATCCCACTCCAGGTTAAGATGCAGTTACATGGGTAATCTAATCCCACTCCAGGTTAGGATGCAGTTACATGGGTAATCTAATCCCACTCCAGGTTAGGATGCAGTTACATGGGTAATCTAATCCCACTCCAGGTTAGGATGCAGTTATATGGGTAATCTAATCCCACTCCAGGTTAGGATGCAGTTACATGGGTAATCTAATCCCAGACCCGTATTAGGGGCCACATTTTTGTTGTAGCCCCGAACAAAAAATACCTGATTTATCTGATCGAGAGCTTGATGGTTAGTTGACAAGTTGACTCAGGTGTGCGTGTCCAGGGCTACAATAAAATGTGTTTTGTTGGGGTACTGGAGGACTGGAGTGGTGTAGAGAACACTGGTGTAGAGAACAAAGGGGTGCAGTGTGTTGATGTGTGTCCTCATGCAGAGCAGAGCTGAGCTGTGCTGATAAGCCTCATGGTTAATGATGTTAGGGCAGATTCCATTACCCCCTTCCAGACTGCGCTCATTAAATAAACATCCCTCAGCCAGGTAGGCCGTCATTGTAAATAGGAATTTGTTCTTAACTGACTTTCCTAGTTAAATAAAAATAAAGGTTAAATTAAATAAATAAATAAAAAGCCAGACTGAGAGAGAGGAGGGCTTGAGAGAGGGAGGGAAGGAAGGAAGGATGGAAAGAGGGAGGGAGGTGGAGGGAGGCAGAGTGTGAGGGAGTTAGGAAGGGAGAGGGGGAGGGAGAGATAAACTGTTCTGTGATAACTGTAGTACTACTAAGATCATTACCAGAGATATGACAGATATAATGTCTGCCTCCCATAGTGTCCACTCACTCACCCCCCTCTCTTTATTTCTCACTGCCCCACCTTTCTTATCTCTGTCCTCCTATATCTTCTCAGTTGCAGTCTGTTACCTCTTTCCCCATCCCTATCTCCCTTTCTTCTCCTCTCTCTCAGACCCTGTTTTGACCTTGCTGGACCCAATGCATCCTCCTCTCCTCTCCTTCTCCTCCCCTTCTCCTTCCCACTCTCCTCTCTTCCTCTATGAGTAATCTGTGCCGTGGCCCTCCCTCCATCCATCAGAGGAGTCTCATTGTTGTGACGTCTAGTTAATTCTGGCCTCATGATTTATCAAATTCTTATTACAGCTCGCTGAAAGCCTCATTCATTGTCCTGATGTATTGAAATGATAGTCCCAGTGTCGCTGCCAGGATCTTAACAAACTTCATCTCTTTTTTCCCCTCCCTCCCTCCCTCCCTCTCTGTTTTATTCTTCTCTTCTGCTCATCCTCATTCTTCTTTCTCTTTGTGCTTCTCGTGTTTATTGAAGCTTTCTTCTCTCTCTCTCTCTCTCTCTCTCTCTCTCTCTCTCTCTCTCTCTCTCTCTCTCTCTCTCTCTCTCTCTCTCTCTCTCTCTCTCTCTCTCTCTCTCTCTCTCTCTCTCTCTCTCTCTCTCTCTCTCTCTCTCCCTCCATCTCTGTCAGTCTGGATGAAGGGACACATGTTATGGGGTAGAGGAGGTCAAGCATAAGCACAGCTATCTAATCACCTCTCCTCCCTCTCTCCTCCCATCCATCAGTGAACTGGCATACCTGAGCCATTTTAAGGTTAAGTTCATCGTTAGAACCTTAGTAGAAACATTGCTAATGATGCACTGGGCCTTTCATTACTCTTGTATGATCCCCACCTTGATTTTAAAAAATCAGCTCCCCCACCTCTTAACATCATCCCGGAGCCATTCCGAGCTGTTTCCAAAAAACACAATTAACTTGTTAGGGAGTGGCAGCGGAGGGGTTGGTTTTGGAGAGCCTGGCGTGCCCAAAGTAAAATGCCTCCCATTCAGGCCCAGAAAATAGGATATGCACATACTGTATTTGGTACCATTGGATAGGAAACACTCTGAATTTTCCAAAAGTGTTAACCATTTGTCTGTGAGTAAAACAGAACGCATATAGCAGGCAAAACCCAGAGGAATTTCTGTCCTGGAAAAAGTGATTTTGACACATTGCTCATTTGGGAACCCCTCCCTCATGAAAATGACCATATAAGGGCATATGAATGCAGTACCCATCGCTTCCTTTAGATGTCAACAGTCTGGAGACAGTGTAAGTTTTCATTTTGGATGAATTAGACCAGAGAAGAAGAGCAAACCAGGAAGTCACTCATTTATGTAAACATTACCCAGCGCGCGCGCCCGAGAAGGCACGCTGTGTCTTTTTTACCGTCTTTATCGATCAGTTTATATTCCGGTTGATTTATAATAGTAAATATACGTAAAAGTGTTCCTAAGGATACATTTAAAACTATGTTTGATTGTTCTTGGACAAGTTTATAGGTATAAGATGAACGAGTTCGCGTCACGTTTCAATGGACTAGTGGAGGCTGTCGTTTCTGATTATAACGCGCGAACAAAATGGAGATTTATGGATAAAATACATTACTTTTTCTAACAAAAGAACCATGGATTGTCTTCGTTGGACACTTAGGATGACCTCAGCAGAAGTTCTTCAACAGGTAATTGATTTGTTTTCGCTGTGAAATGTGTTATGTGTGTGCCATGATGGCTAATCGATTCATGGCTATGGGAAAAATATGTGAGGTGCTACCCTCAAACAATCAATTGTGCTGCTTTCGCCGTAAAGCCTTTTTGAAATCTGACAATGCTGTGATATTGCCAAGAAACAGAGCTTTTGATGAGTATGGAACACTTGTGTATTGGTGGATGTATAATAATTCAACTTTGGGATTTTGAATTTGGCGCCTTACATTTCACCTGGTAGTGTCGGGAGCAGCCCGCTAGCGCCCCAGCAATCCCTGAGAAGTTAATAAAGTTGCTTGTTATTTAGAATGGCTAAGTGACGCATTTTTTTCTCCGCTAAACATGGAATCAAGATGTTTATCTGTCTGACTGTGACCGCCTAACTTCAGAACGAAGTTGAATACAAGTACATAAAGTTGCTAAAGTCTTTATAATTGTAACAAACAAATGAAGGATGAAGAGATGCTTCAAAAGAAAACTGAGGTTAACTATATGGGCCTATATATCGGAACCATATTGAAATCAATTTCATGTTCAATAAATTCAGTTCTATTTTGCCAATAGGCTTTTGTCTGTAATTTTCTTTGAATATATTTAATGGACTGAGTTGACCCTTGTATTACATTTAAATTTTTTTGCACTCTATGCACAATCACACGACTCTACACACTCACGCACACTGACGCTCCATCACACACACACGCACACACACACTTAATTTGCTCACAAACAAATAATTTGCTCACACACATAACATGCACACACATTCATCCGGCAGGTCAACCGTGATACAAGTCAGTATTCAACGTCCATCCATGTCTGAGGACATTGGGAGATGATGTGGAAACCGGCCACTAGGGGCAACAGTGAGCGCTGTTACCTTCAAGTAGGTTTGGGTTTTTCTAGGGGGGTTGTGGACAGGGATGGTGGGGATGGCCTCGAGTGCCAAAGGTTGTATGTTCAAAACCTTAACCCTTACCGTAACCATTTGGAGTTAATGCCTAACCTGAGGATTTCACAGTTAATGCCTAAACTTAACCTTAAATTTGATGTTTGAGAAACATGGATGAATGTCTAATTCTGACATGAGACTGTGAGAGCTTGTTGCAGCCATTTATGCTGAATCTATACACACATACTATTATCATATACACTGCTGCTACTCTGTTTACCAGATATCCTGAAGCCTAGTTACCTTACCCCTATACATATCTACCTCTATCCTGTATATAGTATGCTTACTTACTTTCTCATGTTTTTCTTATTTTTATTTATTGTGTGTTTTTGTTCTACTTTATGCTAGACAACCATTTTCAGATCTTTCCATAGATTTTTAAGTAGATTTAAGTCAAACTGTAACTCGGCCACTCAGGAACATTCACTGTTTTCTTGGTAAGCAACTCAAGTGTATATTTGACCTTATGTTTAAGGTTATTGTCCTGCAGAAAGGTGAATTCATTGCCCAGTGTCGGGTGGAAAGCAAACAGAACCAGGTTTTTATCTAGGATTTTGCCTGTGCTTAGCTCCATTTTGTTTATTTTTTATCCTGAAAAATTCCCCAGTCCTTTTTTATTTACTGGATATAATACATTACTTTTTCTAACAAAAGAACCATGGATTGTCTTCGTTGGACACTTGGGAAGCCCTCAGTAGAAGTTCTTCCAAAGGGAATTGATTTTATTTTCGCTGTGAAATGTGTTATGTGTGAACCGTGATAGCTTATGAATTCATGGTAATGGGAAAAATATGTTAGGTGCTACCCTCAAACAATCAAATATGGTGCTTTCGCCGTGAAGCCTTTTTGAAATCTGACAACGCTGTGATATTGCCAAGAAGCAGAGCTTTTGATGACTATGAAACACTTGTATATTGGTGCATGTTTAATAATTCAACTTTCGGATTTTGAATTTGGCGCCTTGCATTTCACCTGGTAGCGCCCCACTGCTCCCTAAGAAGTTAATGAAGTGAAACTTTCAAAATGCAAAACAAAAGAAACAACGATCGCACACATGTGTCGCTCACACACAGGCACTGACAACGAACACATACAAAACAATAACCCACAAGGCAGGTGGGGAAGGGAACCAACTTAAATAGGATTCCCAACAACCGGCTGCCTCTAATTGGGAACCAACTCAAAACTCAACATAGAGTCCCCTAGAAAACCTAGTCACGCCCTGACCCAACACACCATAGAGAAACCCAGAGGGCTCTCTATTGCCAGGGCGTGACAGCAGAAGATAAATGTGCAAGTTACTGGGGTGCAAAGGAGCAAGATAAATAAATAAATACAGTATGGGGATGAGGTAGTAGGATGGGCTGTTTACAGATGGGCTATGTACAGGTGCAGAGATCTGTGAGCTGCACTGATAGCTGGTGCTTAAAGCTACTGAGGGAGATATGAGTCTCCAGCTTCAGTGATTTCTGTAGATCGTTCCAGTCATTGGCAGCAGAGAACTGGAAGGAAAGGCGGCCAAAGGAGGAATTGGCTTTTGGGGTGACCAGTGAGATATACCGGCTGGAGCGAGTGCTGTGGGTGGGTGCTGCTATGGTGACCAGTGAGCTGAGATAAGGCGGGGCTTTACCTATCAGAGACTTGTAGATGACCTGGAGCCAGTGGGATTGGCGACGAGTATAAAGCGAGGGCCAGCCAACGAGAGCGTACAGGTCAAAGTGGTGGGTAGTATATGGGGATTTGGTGACAAAACGGATGGCACTGTGATAGACTGCATCCAATTTGTTGATTAGAGTGTTTGAGGCTATTTTATAAATGACATCGCCGAAGTCGAAGATCGGTAGGATGGTCTGTTTTACGAGGGTATGTTTGGCAGCATGAGTGAAGGATGCTTTGTTGTTGGATTTAATTTTGGATTGGAGATATTTAATGTGAGTCTGGGAGGAGAGTTTACAGTCTAGCCAGACTTTTGGTATTTGTAGTTGTCCACTAAGTCAGAGCCGTCCAGAGTAGTGATGCTGGACGTGCGGGCAGGTGCGGGCATTGATCGGTTGAAAAGCATGCGTTTAGTTTTACTTGAATTTAAGAGCAGTTGGAGGCCACGGAAGGAGAGTTGTATGGCATTGAAGCTCGTTTGGAGGTTAGTTAAAACTACTTAGGGAGCAGTGGGGCGCTAGCAGTGGGACACTACCCCGGTGAAATGTAAGGCGCCAAATTCAAAATCCAAAAGTTGAATTATTAAACATTCATCAATATACAAGTGTTGCATAGCCATCAAAAGCTATGATTCTTGGCAATATCACAGCATTGTCAGATTTCAAAAAGGCTTTATGGCGAAAGCACAACATTTGATTGTTTGAGGATAGCCCCTTTCGTATTTTATGCATTAGCATAAATCCATAACCAAAACGGGTCTCACAAAACGCATAAAATCGCTAATATAAAATCGCTTACCTTTGATGAACTTCTGCTGAGGGCTTCCCAAGTGTCCAACGAAGAATCCATGCATCTTTTGTTAGAAAAAGTCATTTATTATATCCATAAATCTCAGTTTGGTTGGCGCGTTATGATCATAAAATCCACTGTTGAGTCGCCCATAGAACCGTGAAGAGAACACGTTCAAATTATACCTATACACTTTCTACAAACAAATCAAACATCATTTTTTATGTTTTCTTAGGTATCATTTTATGTATATTTACTATAATATTTCAACCGGATTGTAGCCTGACTGAAAATAAAAGGCGCGCTCTCGTTATCATGACCGAAAAAAGTATTTCTCATTTCCTTATTGTTTTGAAACCTTGTCTAAAGACTGTTGACATCCTGTGGCCATAGGTACTGCAGTCTCAGTCCTACATAACAGAAAAATTAATAGCCACAATGGAGAAAAATGTCATTTACAAAAAAAAACTGCAAATCCGTATGGATTTTCCTCTGGTTTTCGCCTGCTATATCACTTCTGTTATACTCACATACATTATTTTAACACTTTTAGAAACTTCAGAGTGTTTCCTATAGTACTAATTATGTGCATATCCTATTTTCTGGGCCTGAATGGCAGGCATTTTAATTTGGGCACGCCAGACTCTCCAAAACCATCTCCTCGGCAGCCACTCCCTAAGAAGTTAACACAGTGACCAAGGGCCAGAAGTATACAGAATGGTGTCGTCTGCGTAGAGGTGGATCAGAGAATCACCGACAGCAAGAGCGACATCATTGATGTATACAGAGAAGAGAGTCGGCCCGGGGAATTGAACCCTGAGGCACCCCCATAGAGACTGCCAGAGGTCCGGACAACAGGCCCTCCGATTTGACACACTGAACTCTATCAGAGAAGTAGTTGGTGAACCAGGCGAGGCAATCATTTGAGAAACCAAGGCTGTTGAGTCTGCCAGTAAGAATGTGGTGATTGAGTCGAAAGCCTTGGCCAGGTCAATGAATACGGCTGCACAGTAATGTCTCTTATCGATAGCGGTTATGATATCGTTTAGGACTTTGAGTGTGGCTGAGGTGCACCCATGACCAGCTCTGAAACCAGATTGCATAGCGGAGAAGGTATGGTGGGATTCGAAATGGTCGGTAATCTGTTTGTTAACTTGGCTTTCAAAGACCTTTGAAAGGCAGGGTAGGATAGATATGGGTCTGTAGCAGTTTGGGTCTAGAGTGTCACCCCCTCTGAAGAGGGGGATGACCGCTGCAGCTTTCCAATCTTTGGGAATCTCATACGATAGAAAATAGAGGTTGAACAGGCTAGTAATAGGGGTTGCAACAAAAACGATTACGTTAACGATTACAAGCATACCCATAAGATGATGCAGCCAACAACATGCTTGAAAATATGGAGAGTGGTACTCAGTAATGTGTTGTATTGGATTTGCCCCAAACATAACACTTTGTATTCAGGACAAAAAGTTAATTTTTTTTGTCACATTTCTTTGCAGTATTACTTTAATGACTTGTTTTAAACAGGATACATGATTTGGAATATTTTTATTCTGTACAAGCTTTCTTCTTTTCACTCTGTCAATTAGGATAATATTGTGGAGTAACTACAATGTTGTTGATCCATCCTCAGTTTTATTCTTTCAAAGCCATTAAACTCTGTAACTGTTTTAAAGTCACCATTGGTCTCATGGTGAAATCCCTGAGCGGGTTCCTTCCTCTCCGGCAACTGAGTTAGGAAGGACACCTGTATCTGTAGTGACTGGGTGTATTGATACACCATCCAAAGTGTAATTAATAACTTCACCATGGGATATTCAATATATATTTGTTTACAAATCTACCAATATGTGCCCTTCTTTGCAAGGTATTGGAAAACCTCCCTTGTCTTTGTGGTTGAATCTGTGTTTGAAATTCACTTCTCGACTGAGGGACCTCACATATAATTGTATGAGTGGGGTACAGAAATGAGGTAGTCATTCAAAAAAACATGTTAAACACTATTATTGCAAACCGAGTGAGTCCATGCAACTTATGTGGACTTACTTAGGCTTTTTAGGGTTTCAAGTTTCAAGTTTTAATGTTACATGCAAGTACAGTGAAATGCCTTTCTTACAAATTCAAAACCCAACAGTGCAATAATCCATGACAATGTATTACTAGAAGAAAAACACACGAGAAATAAGAATTAGAAATATGAAATACACAATACAGTAAGTAAGTAAGCATACTATATATACAGGAAATATTTAAAAAGTCAGTTATACCAATACCATATTTACATGTGCAGGGATACTGGAGTGATGGAGGTAAATACAGTACCAGTCAAAAGTTTGGACACATCTACTCATTCAAGGTTTTTCTTTATTTTTACTATTTTCTACATTGTAGAATAATAGTGAAGGCATCAACACTATGAAATAACACATATGGAATCATGTAGTAACCCAACAAAATTCCAAGAGTGTATGTGTTACTTCAGGCAGTTAATTCTGGCTGCTCACACATATTATGTGTGAGCGAGCAAATTATGTAATGAGTGTTTGTGTGTGTGTTGGTAGTGACAGTGTTTGTGAGTGTGTAGGGCCCTGTGAGTGTGCATAGAGACATTGCAAATATTGAAATGAAAGGTAAATAAAGATGCAAGGGAAACTCGGTCTGTGTAGCTATTTTCTTAGCTATTTATCAGTTGTAATGCTGGGAATAGAAGTTGTTTAATAGCCTGTTGATGTCAGACTTGATGCACCAGTACCTCTTGCCGTGCGGCAGCAGAGAAAATAGTCTATGGCTTGAGTGGTTGGGGTGTTTGATGATTTTCCAGGCCTTCTTTTCACACCGCCTGATATAGAGGTCTTGGAAGGCAGGGAGCTCGGCCCCAGTGTTGTACTGGGCTGTCGCACAACCCTCTGTAGCACCATGTGATTGGGTGGTGCTATTGCCATACCAAGCAGTGATGCAGCCAGTCAATATGCTCTCAATTGTACAGCTGTAGGATTTGAGGGCCCATGCCAAACTTTTTCAACCTCCTGAGGGGGAAGATAATTCCTCTATGGGGTTGAGGAATGGAGAGTAAGGTGGGAGGAAAAGTGACACCACCATGGAGAGTAAGGTGGGAGGAAAAGTGACCCCCCCCGTAGTCCACAATAAGCTCCTTGTTCTTGCTGATGTTGAGGAAGAGGTTGTTGCTCTAGCAACACACTTCCAGGTCCATGACCACCTCCCTGTAGGCTGACTCATCATCACTGGTGATCAGGCCTACCACCGTCGCATCGTCAGCAAACTTGATAATGGTGTTGGGTGAACAGGGAGTGCAGGAGGGTACTATGCACACAGGCTGTAACACAACAACATGTGAAAGAAGTTAAGGGGTGTGAATACTTTTTGAAAGCCCTGTATGTTAAGGTAAGATTTGAATGGAGAAAGCTGATCCAAGAGAAGCGATGGTATCGACACATGGTCTAACTACGCATTTAGCAAACGTTCTCTCTGCGTGGTGTTTTGGGAAACGCATGTTACATCTTCGGCCGTTGTAGGAACGCTGCATCATTAATACACTCATAAGCCGAAGTTCCATCGCTATTAGGAAACCGGGTCCTGGCCTCTCCCCACACACTCTCAATTAAGTTATATTTTGCCAATAGGCTACTGTCTGTAATTTTTGCCAGAATATATTTAACGGACTATCTGAGTTGACCCTTGTATTTAATTGTTTATTTTTCTCCACGAACACTCACGCGACTCTACACTGTAATACGGTGGGTGTAGCTAGTGTAGGAGTCAGGCGCAGGAGAGCAGAGATGAGTGTACTAAGTAACTTTACTACGCAAAAAGTACAAAATACATGTACAAAAATACTGGTAGAACAAAGCACGGGTGAAAACATAACAACCCGGCGAAAACACAACATGCCCAAAACAAACAATTCCCCACACAGACATGAGGGGAAATAAGGGTTAAATAGACAACAGTAATGAGACAAAATGAAAACCAGGTGTGTGAAAAAACAAGACAAGACAAATGGAAAATGAAAAGTGGATCGGTGATGGCTAGAAGACCGGTGACGTCGAACGCCGCCCGAACAAGGAGAGGAACCGACTTCGGCGGAAGTCGTGACATACACACTCACACACACTGACACACGCGCCCATACATCTCCCTCCAGACAGGCTCCTGTGGAGAGAGTGGATGGATGCTGCCAGACTCATGCATCTTGTGTCACACCACGGCCCTCTCCTTAATGAGCTTGTCTGGGCCCAACCCCTCCTCTCTCCTCCTCCTCATCCATTCTTTTCCCTCGCTCTACTCATCCTTCCTTCGTTTGGCCACCTATATCTGTCTTTATCAGACCAAACTAAGCTGGGCTGGGCTCTCTGCCACTTTCACTCTCCCTCTCTCCTTCTCTCACTTTTGAATCATTCCTCCTTAACTCTATTTCATGAGATTGTCTAGGGTCTGCCCCTCCTCTCTTCCTCTTTTTTTCTGTATCTATGTCTGGCCACCTCTATCCCTCTCTTTTTGTTGATGGTGAAATAGAAGAGCTAGACAGAGGAGAGAGATGTTTGTGTCTGACTGGTGTCATATAATGTTATGAGAGAGAAAAATATTTTGGGTGAAGTACCACAGTGATGCCATCACAGTAGCAAGATTTGTGACCTGTTGCCACAGTTTCTTTTGAAACTTTTGCGAGTGTAATGTTTACTGTTAATTTTTGATTGTTTACTTAACGTTTGTTTATTATCTATTCCACTTTGTTTGGCAATGTAAACATGTTTCCCATGCCAATAAAGCCCTAGACATGAGAGAGAGAGAGAGAGAGAGAGAGAGAGAGAGAGAGAGAGAGAGAGAGAGAGAGAGAGAGAGAGAGAGAGAGAGAGAGAGAGAGAGAGAGAGAGAGAGAAAGTATATGTGTATATGTGTATATGTGGCCTGGAAGTATATGTGGCCTGGAAGTGACTTGGTCAAGTTACAGTGAGGGAAAAAAGTATTTGATCCCCTGCTGATTTTGTACGTTTGGCCACTGACAAATAAATTATCAGTCTATAATTTTAATGATAGGTGTATTTGAATAGTGAGAGACAGAATAACAACAAAAAAATCCAGAAAAGCACATGTAAAAAATGTTGTAAATTGATTTGCATTTTAATGAAGGAAATAAGTATTTGAACCCCTCTCAATCAGAAAGATTTCTGGCTCCCAGGTGTCTTTTATACAGGTAACGAGCTGAGATTAGGAGCACACTCTTAACGGGAGTGCTCCTAATCTCAGTTTGTTACCTGTATAAAAGACACCTGTCCACAGAAGCAATCAGTCAATCAGATTCCAAACTCTCCACCATGGCCAAGACCAAAGAGCTCTCCAAGGATGTCAGGGACAAGATTGTAGACCTACACAAGGCTGGAATGGGCTACAAGACCATCGCCAAGCAGCTTGGTGAGAAGGTGACAACAGTTGGTGTGATTATTCACAAAAAAACACAAAAGAACTGTCAATCTCCCTCGGCCTGGGGCTCCATGCAAGATCTCACCTCGTGGAGTTGCAATGATCATGAGAACGGTGAGGAATCAGCCCAGAACTACACGAGAGGATCTTGTCAATGATCTCAAGGCAGCTGGGACCATAGTCACCAAGAAAACAATTGGTAACACACTACGCCGTGAAGGACTGAAATCCTGCAGCGCCCGCAAGGTCCCCCTGCTCAAGAAAGCACATATACATGCCCATCTGAAGTTTGCCAATGAACATCTGAATGATTCAGAGGACAACTGGGTGAAAGTGTTGTGGTCAGATGAGACCAAAATGGAGCGCTTTGGCATCAACTCAACTCGCCGTGTTTGGAGGAGGAGGAATGCTGCCTATGACCCCAAGAACACCATCCCCACCGTCAAACAGTGAGGTGGAAACATTATGCTTTGGGGGTGTTTTCTGCTAAGGGGACAGGAGAACTTCACCGCATCAAAGGGACGATGGACGGGGCCATGTACCGTCAAATCTTGGGTGAGAATCTCCTTCTTTCAGCCAGGGCATTGAAAATGGGTCGTGGATGGGTATTCCAGCATGACAATGACCCAAAACACACGGCCAAGGCAACAAAGGAGTGACTCAAGAAGAAGCACATTAATGTCCTGGAGTGGCCTAGCCAGTCTCCAGACCTTAATCCCATAGAAAATCTGTGGAGGGAGCTGAAGGTTCGAGTTGCCAAACGTCAGCCTCGAAACCTTAATGACTTGGAGAAGATCTGCAAAGAGGAGTGGGACAAAATCCCTCCTGAGATGTGTGCAAACCTGGTGGCCAACTACAAGAATTGTCTGACCTCTGTGATTGCCAACAAGGGTTTTGCTACCAAGCACTAAGTCATGTTTTGCAGAGGGGTCAAATACTTATTTCCCTCATTAAAATGTATATCAATTTATAACATTTTTCACATGCGTTTTTCTGGATTTTTTTGTTGTTATTCTGTCTCTCACTGTTCAAATAAACCTACCATTAAAATTATAGACTGATCATTTCTTTGTCAGTGGGCAAACGTACAAAATCAGCAGGGGATCAAATACTTTTTTCCCTCACTGTATGTATCTATTATCTTTGTGTGTCTCCTGGCTAGGGCTGCTAGAGGTTACCTGATGCATGGTTCTGGCTTGGATCACAATCATAACTACTCATCAACCCCAATGTGTGCATGCGCGGGGGCGTGTGTGCACGTGCGACTAAACTCCCTCTTCCAAATTGTTCTCCAAACAGAAAAAATAGAAGGTTCTCTGAAATTATATTTTTTAGATGTCTGCATTATTACAGTAAATATATCTTATAACTGCCTAATATCATACACATTACCCCCTCCTTCTGGAATAGCCTGTTTAAACTGTGAGTAAAGATAATGAAAAGATTGAAAAGATACACTTCACTGTGACAATGCTTTGTAATGATGCCCCCTTCTGGCCACAGTCCTCTACACCCAGTCTGGTCTCTACCTGTCCTACCCTTCCTCTCTCCCTCTTTCCATCCCTTTCTCCCTCCTTCCATCTGCTGTGCTATTCTTCAGTGTTATTATTGGATTTAAGAGATGCCAGAGGAGGCATACATCACTTCTCCTCTCATCCCTCCCCCCTCCCTCCTTCAAATCAAATCAAGCTTTATTTATACAGCACATTTCAGACATGGAATGCAACACAATGTGGTTTACAGGAAAAAAGAATAAACAATGAAAATAAAATCTGAAATATATACTACACAACAAACATAAGATAAAAAAACTAAAGAACGACACAAACTGAACAACTAAACAGCAACCTAAGGAAAAGCAAAGCTAAAAATATGTATTTTAAGATCTATTTTAAATATGTCCACAGTTTCGTCCCCTTTCAGGTTCTGGCATAGTTAAAATGGAAGTGCCAGAGGACCTTACTGGGTACATAACTTAAAAGCATGTCTGACATGTATTGGGGTGCACAATCGTGGATTGATTTTAAAACCAATAGAAGAATCTTAAAATTAATTCTAAAACTCACAGGTAGCCAGTGCAGAGACCTTTAAACCGGTGTAACGTGTGCTCTCTGTCTGGTCTTGGTCATTACCCGTGCTGCAGCATTCTGTATGTTTTGCAGTTGACCAATGGCTTTCTTGGGCAGACCAGACAGGAGAGCATTACAGTAGTCAAACCTGCTTGTAATAAAACCATGGATGAGTCTCTTTGTGTCAGCCTGAGAGATAAATGGCCGCACTTAAAATACACATAAAATACTATTTTGGTTCTAATGTGTGATTCGAAATTTAGTTTAGTAATCTAAAATAACACTTATGTTTTTTACCTGGTGTTTTATCTTTATTGCCCGTGAATTAAAATGTGCGGCTAGATTCTCTCTCTGTGATATGTCTCCAACAATAAGAACCTTGGTCTTGTCTTGATTTAACTGGAGGAAGTTGTGAGGCATCCAAGTATTTAAATCACTAATACAGTCAAATAATTTATCCGTGGAGACTTCACACTCATTCTGTCATAACTCCCTCTCCTCTCTATTTCCATTAATAATGTTGAACTGACTGCAATATCAACCCCTGCCTTAATCTCTCTGTCTCTCTCTCTCTCTTTCTCTCTTTCTTTACCCTCCCTTTCTCATTCTCTCTCTCCAGTTCATCAATGCTCTCTTCAACTATTTTCCCCCCTCTATCACATCCCTTCATCTATCTTCTATTCTTTCCAGCCCCTCCCCTCCATATCTCTTCTTCTCTTCTCCTCCCTTCATTTCTGTCTCTGTCTCAAATCGAATCCCAAGTGGAACGGATTGAGTCTCAAGTCAAGTCCAAGTTGTGCATTCTAAGAGCAAGTCAAGTCGAGTCACAAGCTATTTCAAGTCTCAAGTCAAGTAAAATAAAATCTATATGTAAAAAGACAAACTGTTGTCTATTTATTCAGCCCTTTTATATATTTTGTTTACAACATATTTTGATTAAGCCTATGGAAAATGTATTTTACCATAAAATTCCAAATGCAAGCTTCATAAGTAAATTATAAATTTCAAGCAATTTCCTACCAAAGGACAATTAGGCCAATGCTAGTAATTGTTGCTTGATTCCCCATTGCTGGTGAGCTTGCATATTCTTTATCACCAATTTTTTGGGAACTGCATATTTATTTATGGCAATCCTCTCTCCCTAGAATTTGACAGTTGCGCTGCACCCAATCCTGTACAGCTGCAGTAAATCTGCAATCTATTTACCAGCTCAGTGGTTCTCAAACGTATTGACCCGCGAACCCCCAAAAGGAGTGTTTCAAAGGTGGCGACTCCAAGCACCAAGGACGCACATGCACACGCACACAATTCCTGAGCAAATTTACCCTGTCATTACAGCAGTGGCGGTCGGTGCCGTTTAAGATGAGTAGGATTATAATTTTATTTATGAGCATGGCCTTATTTCTATTGAAGCATATTGGATGACTGTCATTCAAATTTCATTCACTCAGCTCAATGTAACATAGGCTTAGGCTACTACACGATACTCCAGTTCTCCCTAAACCCATCATGAGGTTGCTACAACCTAGCCTATGAATGAAAGTTTACAGCATAGGTCGAGATAAAACATTTTTAAATCAAGGTGACTGACAGTGACACATTCAATACCACCTTGCATACTCTTGCCTGCATCTAGCTGATCTAGGGTGAAATCATTAGTCCAACAGTTGCAAACAAGAGTTTCTATTGGACAAATTCAGGTATGTTTATCCCCGTTTCATTCCTTTTGCTTCCGTTTAAGAAATGTCTTTCAACAGCATTGGCGGAATGAATACACCCTTGATCACACGCAAGCACCACAGTTCACTTTCATAGCAGCCACACACAAACTGCATGATCATTTGAGAGGGGTGAAGTTGGCCGTTTTATGACGGTCGTAACTCCCTTGTAGAAACTCTGCCTTTGGGCTCTGCAGGATTGAGGCGAAAGAAACCTTTTGTTACAAGGAGATTCCTCCTGCCAAAACTACATCAAAAGGCTGGATAATGAAACAATACTTCTGTAATCCAAACATTGGGAATGGTCCGTGGGTGTTTAAAAAGAATAACCATGTCCAACAGTTGTTGTTTTGTGACATCATGAAAGACGGTATAACTAAATAACTGTACCTCTACAAATGTATACGTCCCAGTTATCAGACTCACATCTAAATGTTGTGGAACTTATATGATTAAATATGAAACTATTTGTGAGAAGATGTAATGTGATGTTAGCCTTCTGAATGAGATAATTGTTTTTCATATAAAGTCTAAACCAGACAGTGACCACACCCACGTGAGCACAGACATTATGTCAGCGTCATGGAACACTCCTTTTGCCAGAGTGCATAAAACCCCTCGTGAAGAATTAACATATCAGAACAAGCAGGTGGACGGTGTTGAACCGGACGTCACAAATGGTTAGACTCTATGAGACCAGAAAAACGTGGAGTGTTGCTGCACGTTGAAATGGTAAGAATTTAAATCTCTAGAGACCAGTACATTGCCGGGTTGCTACGGGCGTGTAAAAAGGTTCTAGCTCTACTACATTAGACTAGCGTGATCAACAGCGTGAGCTGAAAGGCACAGAAGGGTCAGAAACTCTCAGAAGAAAAAGAATACACAGGAACATTCAGTCTGCAGCTGTTTAAGTACTTTAGTTTAGTAAACTCGACCGAAGACGAGAAGACAAAGAACAATTTACTCTCACCACTATAGATACCTCTATTCTAACGAACAGAGCCCGCTGAACAATGTGGGGTAGACCTATGGAAGATCCGTTCTCATAGACACTCCGAAACCAAGAAGCTACGACTACAAAAGACATGGTGACCTCTGGTGGACAACCAGAGACTTATACAACCAGAGACTTTCTGTCGAATTACTCCTCGTAGATGGATTGAGTGTTTTCAACAGAGAAACAGCAAAGACATACACACGTAAATATGTACATTGCAATTATTTCAAATGAGCAGTCGTTCATGTGCAAAGTATTCACATTTCCATGAGCATAGTTATCAGCTGTATGCACGATAGTGGAATTCCTTTGTCTCTCCCTTTCCCTCTTTTTTGAATCCGCCATTTTATGTAACAAGCCGTCACATCTGTTTAGTCCACTAAGGACTTTTTAATGCATTGTGTAGTAATCAATGTGTAAGCTATCCTGTTTGTGTGTTTATGTAATTCTGTGTTATTATTTAGTTAGTTAGTAAATAAATAATTAAGCCAATTTGTATATCGCTGATTCATCATTTATGCTAGTGTTCGTGCAGATATCCAAGGATTTTGCAACATTCAGAATGAGACTGAAGGTAAATAAGAATGAATGAATTGAGTGTTACTGATGTAAGAGATATTTATCTCATTAGAGTTTATTTGGGAGATAGTAACTCGTTAAATAACTTTTCCCGTGGTGCCCCAGATTACTAATTAGTTCATTGTTATATTATTAATTTAATCGCGTTATAATTGAACGTGGTATGTAATTATTTTATAAAATAACAGTCAAACACATTAATAATGATAGTCAAGACATGACAATATCATAACCGCTAACCTCTACACACAGCCTACATTGTTGTCACCATATTAGCTAATGTCATAGTCAACATAGCTACTAGAAGTAAAGCGTTAGTAAACCCGCTACAATCATGCAGTACAGTGTACAGTCAGCGAGCAGTTTAGCTGTTATACCGGCGGGCCTCGTGGCAATAAATGAATTAAATCTAAAACTTACCTTGACCTGGAAGACTTCCAGTGTTGGATAGCCATAGCCTGCTAACTAACATTGCATCCCTATCTGTTGAGCTGGGTGTTTGAGTAGGCTAAACAAGCTAGCTGCATTCGCTAGATAAGTGAAAGTTAAAAAAAAAATACAACGAAATATAGCTAGCTGTCTCTCTTGTTCTCTCTCTTGCATCTCCCTCATTTTGGAAGGAATTAATTTGTTAAAAACTGTTCAACTATTATCTTTCTCTCTTAGTCACCTACTCACCACATTTTATGCACTGCAGTGCTAGCTAGCTGTAGCTTATGCTTTCAGTACTAGATTCATTCTCTGATCCTTTGATTGTGTGTCAGTTCAATCTGCAAGAGCTCTGATAGGTTGGAGGACGTCCTCCGTAAGTTGTCATAAGTCTATGGAAGGGGGTGAGAACCATGAGCCTCCTAGGTTTGTATTGAAGTCAATGTACCCAGAGGAGGACGGAAACTAGCTGTCCTCTGTGGTACCCTACAGAGTGCTGTTGAGGATACTGTAGACCATTGCAAAACAGTGTGTTTAAATCAATTATTTGGTGATGTGACTATATTTAGTATAGTTTTATCTAATAGAATACCTTATTTTTATGAAATTCACTGATGAGGACAGTCCTCCCCTTCCTTCCTCTTTATTTTAGCTCATGAAACATGGGACCAACACTTTATTTGGTGGACCAACACTTTATTGAGGCGGCAGGTAGCCTTGTGGTTAGAGCGTTGGACTAGTAACCGAAAGGTTGCAAGATTGAATCCCCGAGCTGACAAGGTAAAAATCTGTCATTCTGCCCCTGAACAAGGCAGTTAACCCACTGTTCCTAGGCCATCATTGAAAATAAGAGTTTGTTATTTAACTGACTTGCCTAGTTAAATAAAGGTAAATTTTTTTAAATATGTTGCATTTATATTTTATACTGCAATAACCTAGATATTAGGCTGCTTGTTTGCTTCTTGGTACCAGGTTAGTTATTGTTCCCATTCAGTTTCATACTCATGACACCCCAGAATCTTCTCCACTTTGAGATCCACTGCAGTAGCTCACTGGACATGTGTCGATTGACAGTTTGTTGGTCCAATCAGAAGGCTGAATGTGCGTTTCACTGGCCGATCTGCGATGCTGCCTGTGGCTACTGTCTCTGCCTGCGTGGAGAGTAATCAACGGAGACTCTATGCCACAAAACGAGTTACAAAACATTACAAAACCTGGCTAGATCATTTCAAGTCATCAGTCTCAAGTCAATGTCGAATCCCGAGTCTTGAGGCTCAGGTCCAAGTCAAGTCATTATATTTTATATCAAGTCGAGTCTGAGTCTCAGGTCATCAAATTTGTGACTGGAGTCAGACTCGAGTCCCTCTTCTCCCTTTCTTTCCTCCCTCTATTTTTTCTCTCATCCCGGCAGATCAGTCTATCATGTGGCGAAGGTCTGGACACTGGCCTCCTTCTGCCTCCCTTGACCTGTGAAAATCAGAAATCACTCTCTCCTCTCCTCCACTGGCTCCTACCACTTATGGTTTTTCCATCACACCTGGCACAAAATCAATACCAGCTCGTCCCCTCCTCCTCCATCTCTTTTACGCTCTCTCGCTCTCTCTCTGTCTTGTCTTCTCTCACCTCATTCTCCTGTCTTCTACACCTGATGTAGTGATGTGGCTGTATATGCATATTTACAATTATCCCTAAATCAACCAATTAGTCAATCAATAACTTGATATCCCTTATAACTAAATGAACAGGTCATCTCTTTCTACCATGTGTTTTTGAAAGGAAACTCACTTACTGCTTCTGCCAAGAGGCCCAGGCTTTTATGGTAGAACACTTGACCCATAACCTCAGGGTTGCTGGTTCACACACCACGTTGGCCGTTTCCCCCTCTATCACTACATTAGCCAGCTTAATAACGAACCCATTGGGGCATCGATATAGTAGCGTTATTAGTCATTTCCAATTATCTACTTGGCCTTAGCATCTCCAGTTAGAGGCCAGTTGACAGAGGCAGCCCTGGTAAAAAGAAAGGTTAACTGTGGGTAATTGTGCTGAGCACCAGCTCCAGTGGGAAAAACGGATTTGTTTAAACAGCCAGGGAGTCGTTAGGCAGCCAGCCATGCCTCCCAGACTCTAAAGCTTTTCTAACCTTGTTAGTAATCTCTAATTCTTTCTCTCCGCGCCACCATTAAACCTTTCTTACAGGCTCTGGGCTGTGAATGGAATTAGATTGGATGTGTTGAGCAAACAAACCGTAAATTACACCCTGCTCACGTACTAGTGTAGGTGGCCTGAATGACTATACATTGTGCAGGCTTTTGTTCCAGCCCAGTATGAACACACCAGATTCAATTAAGCAAGGAGAATCTTAGCACACGCTCAGACAACACAGACTCAGACATACACATTACTATATTACCTCCAGCATGGGCAGCCTGACAGCTGGGTCACAACTGATTGCGGGGGTACACAATGTGACATGACCCCTGTGGAAGAGTGTGGTGCAGTACAACACATCCCAACATGACACCAGACAGACAGGGCTGCCATCAGCTCAATTTTCCAGCCTCGCCATGCAGCTGGTGTGTGCGTGTGTGCATGTGTGTTTGGCACAGCGAGGGGCAGAGCACAGGCTAACTTGACAAGCTGAAATGAGGACCATTCATATTCTGCTGCATCAGTGGACCTGAGTCAATATTTCCCCTCAGAGCCTCCCTTTGCCTCCAGATGAATGAATAGACAGACTAGTATTTGAGCAGCTGACAGACAGCAAGGGAAAAGGGGAAGAGACAGAGATGGTAAGAAAGTTGCTTTTAATAACAAAATCAATTAACTTGTTTCTCATGGAAGAAAACAGATGTACTGTAATTCAGTCGAGTCTGGGAAATGTGTAAAACTTCATCAGATTAATGAAAGTTCATAATGTGCATCATAAAACTAATGCATATATTGTTCAATGATTCTGCCCACTAACTGAATCTGATCAACGTAGGAGAGACAGAGCGAGAGAAAGAGAGAAAGATGGCTGTCATCCTGCCACAGCACTACTCCCCCTTGCTGTCCGTCAGCTATCAGAGGAGGAGTGACGAGTGACAGCCTCCCTGACACACACACACACACACAGACACGCACACACACGCACGCACGCACGCACACACACACACACACACACACACACACACACACACACACACACACACACACACACACACACACACACACACACACACACACACACACACACACACACACACACACACACACACACACACACACACACACACACACACACACACACACACACACACACACACACACACACACACACACAGGAGATCAGGTGCATGGAAGGAAATGCCGCCAGGTCCTGTCGCCCACAACTACTCTGGTCTGCAAGCTGACACAGAGAGAGATAGAGGAGAGGCCGTTTCGGAAATCTGCTGTTGTGACTTTGGCTATGGCTATTAAAGATAATGTACTGATTAATTACTGGAATAATTAATTTATCTAATTCATTGTAATTAATTTGGTTATCCTATCCAAATTAATCAAAGGTTGGGCACCATCAAGTATTTTTTAATATAGAGATCCCTTGAATTAACTCTGTCTGTAGTTATCATTAACCGTTATACCAATCCTATATTAAGTCTTAATCAACAGTCAGTTACTATATTCTCATTGTGAAAGTCGTCGAGCTCAGAAACTTCAAGGACCCAATCACTTGTAAATTAACTCAAGGCCACAAATTCATTTTTAAGGTTTCTAGCGCCCCACTCCCGACACTACCAGGTGAAATGCAAGGCGCCAAATTCAAAATCCAAAAGTTGAATTATTAAACATGCATCAATATATAAAGTGTTTCATAGTCATCAAAAGCTCTGTTTCTTGGCAATATCACAGCGTTGTCAGATTTCAAAAAGGCTTTACGGCGAAAGCACCACATTTGATTGTTTGAGGGTAGCGCCTTCAATATTTTTCCATTACCATGAATTCATAAGCCATCACGGTTCACACATAACACATTTCACAGCGAAAACAAATCAATTACCTGTTGAAGAACATCTGCTGAGGGCTTCCCAAGTGTCCAACGAAGACAATCCATGGTTCTTTTGTTAGAAAAAGTCATGTATTATATCCATAAATCGCCGTTTGGTTGGCGCGTTAGAATGAGAAAATAGAGTCCATTGAAACGTGAAGAGAACTCGTTCAACTTATACCTATAAACTTGTCCAAGAACAATCAAACATAATTGCTAATGTATCCTTAGGAACACTTTAATGTATATGTTGTATAATATTTAAACCGGAATATAAAGAAAGGAAAAAACCACAGAGCGCGCCAGCCGGGAGCGTGCATTTTCTTGTAAGGACATCTGTGGGGACACTTCCTTATTCGTCTTCTTCTCTGCTCTAAAAGCAGCTAAAAAGAATCAGAACACTTTCTCGAGACTGTTGACATCCAGAGGAAGCGATAGGTACTGCATTCATATGCCCTTATATGGGCATTTTCATAAGGGAGGCGTTCCAAATGAGCAATGTGTCAAAACCACTTTTTCCAGGACAGAAATTCCTCGGGTTTTTGCCTGCCATATCCGTTCTGTTATACTCACAGACAAAATGTTAACACTTTTGGAAAACTCAGGGTGTTTCCTATCCAATGGTACTAAATATGTGCATATCCTATTTTCTGGGCCTGAATGGGAGGCATTTTACTTTGGGCACCCCAGGCTCTCCAAAACAGTCACCTCGTGCGCTACTCCCTAAGAAGTCAACAGAATATGGCAGAACAAAGTAAGGCAGGGTCTAGGCTAACATAATACAACACACAAGAAACATCAGGAGTAATACTATAGTATATGAGGAGTGATAGAGACTGGTTTTTACATCAGAAGTTAATGGTTATCTGTAAGAGCCAGATGGCTTTGGAATGTGCCGGGTAGAGGGGAGGCAGTCACGGGAGTGCTATAGGTGAAATGGGTGGAGAGCTTTGAATTAGGCATCAAGGGGGTTGAGGTCAGGTCAGGTCACCTTAGGGGAGGAGGAGCGGTTTATTACCCCATCACTTCGTCTTCCTGTCGAACCACAAAATATGTTAGGGTTGGAGAGAAGGGGAGGTGCATCTAAATTGGAGTATATATACCTGTGTTGGTGGAAACATGTTTTGTCTGTTGCAGCTGTATTGACCCTCTGGGAGAATAAACTTGGTTAAGCTTTCATAGTGTCCGTTGAGTTTTTTACTCTGAGAATGAGAACATAACAAAACACATAAGGCATTTATTCAAGTTATATTCTTATATTCTTGCTCTCAATAATTTCCACAGTTTCACCAATACATAGGAAATCATCTTGATATAGTTATAATGAAAACAGGCATGAACACAGTAGTTAATCAGTTCATCTTTACCTGTCCAGGAAAATCTATGTGTGACTGGCTGTATGTGTGACTGGCTGTTTTCTCTGCTCTTTCTTTTTGTAGACAAAAAAAAATAAAAAAAATAAATGTTCGACTTGTTAGGTGTTTGTAGTTATACACTTGCAACGTTCAACCAGTTAGCAAGTTCGACATTTCGGAGTTTCCTAGTTCCGAGTAGCACGTGAACTCGGCATGAACCCTTTACACGGCTGGACTCGCTTTGACAAGCTAGTTTACTGTACAGATGGATTCTTCTTACCTATTAATTTGATTAACTTCCTACAGCTATTCTCATGTGACAAAGGCAATTGAATTGAATTACCTTCTGTAAACTAGACTAGTATACCTGCTGAGGTTACAGAGTTACATAACCACTCCCTCCAGCAACTTTGAGGCTCATGCTGCGTTTGTAACCAGGTGGGAGGTGAGAATTTACCAGTTGTGAAGTTGTAAATACCAGTTGGATGCATTCACGTGCTTTGAACTTGTTGAGAAATGCTGGTTGGCTAATGTCCTACAAGCATAAACCATAAACTAAAAGTACAGCTGTTACGCTTGTAAACAAATTATTGTGTTCAAAAACCATATTCATAGATTGCTTTTTATTAAAAGAAAATTATAACACTTCATTTTAAGGGGTCCTTATTACAGTGTAATTGCATATGTAATTACACTCTAATAAGTATTGTAATTAATTGTAATAATTTATAGTTATACTGTACTAACAAAATGTAACTGGTCATAATTGCAGACTGTAATTACACTGGTGTAACAATGAATGCGTGCTACCATGCTTGTTACAAATGTTCAAGTTTCCAATAGCATCCAATGCACCATTTTTCAGCATGCACAAACCACAGTTATAAGTGTTAATCAATTTAAAACCAACCACCTCATTGAAACAACTCTGCTATAAATGTAACGCCCAGGCCCGAGATTACAGGCTGGAGCGTTTTGGTTTTGTTTTGGTGTAGGGTTTGTGTGTTCTAGGGTGTATATTTCTATGTTGGGATAATGGTTCCCAATTAGAGGCAGCTGAGTCTCGTTGTCTCTAATTGGGAACCATATATATATTTGGGAGTTGCACTTTTGTTTCGTGGGTTATTGATTATGTTTTGTCATGGTTATCGTGTTAATTCAGGTTCTTGTCTTTCGTGTTTAGTTAGGTTTCTTCCGTCGTGGTTAGGTTTAGATCGCTTTGTCCAGTTTAGTATTTAGCGTTAGGGCTCACGTCTTGTTTCTTCGTTCATTGTTTTGTTCGTCCCGTGTTCTCATTAAATCATGTATTCTGGCTACATCGCTGCGTCTTGGTCTGTCCCCTCAGAAGATAACCGTGACAATAAAGGGCTCTGGAGTCTGATGCCCATGCCCAGATCAAGCTTTCGTTTGATACGAATGGAAGCTTATAAGCACTATGTCAAAAATGGGGGGGGGTTACATCATTTAAACAACAAAAACATGGATTTATATTTTAATGGTGCATTTGATCTGGATAGCAACAGTAGCTACTTACTTTACTAACCATCAATCAAACATTGTTAACACATTAATACAGTGGGGCAAAAAAGTATTTAGTCAGCCACCAATTGTGCAAGTTCTCCAACTTAAAAAGATGAGAGAGGCCTGTAATTTTCATCATAGGTACACTTCAACTATGACAGACGAAATGAGAAAAAGAAATCCAGAAAATCACATTGTAGGATTTTTAATGAATTTATTTGCAAATTATGGTGGAAAATAAGTATTTGGTCAATAACAAAAGTTTATCTCAATACTTTGTTATATACCCTTTGTTGGCAATGACAGAGGTCAAACGTTTTCTGTAAGTCTTCACAAGGTTTTCACACACTGTTGCTGGTCTTTTGGCCCATTCCTCCATGCAGATCTCCTCTAGAGCAGTGATGTTTTGGGGCTGTCGCTGGGCAACACGGACTTTCAACTCCCTCCAAAGATTTTCTATGGGGTTGAGATCTGGAGACTGGCTAGGCCACTCCAGGACCTTGAAATGCTTCACGAAGCCACTCCTTCGTTGCCCGGGCGGTGTGTTTGGGATCATTGTCATGCTGAAAGACCCAGCCACGTTTCATCTTCAATGCCCTTGCTGATGGAAGGAGGTTTTCACTCAAAATCTCATGATACATGGCCCCATTCATTCTTTCCTTTACACGGATCAGTCGTCCTGGTCCCTTTGCAGAAAAACAGCCCCAAAGCATGATGTTTCCACCCCCATGCTTCACAGTAGGTATGGTGTTCTTTGGATGCAACTCAGCATTCTTTGTCCTCCAAACACGACGAGTTGAGTTTTTACCAAAAAGTTCTATTTTGGTTTCATCTGACCATATGACATTCTCCCAATCCTCATCTGGATCATCCAAATGCTCTCTAGCAAACTTCAGACGGGCCTGAACATGTACTGGCTTAAGCAGGGGGACACGTCTGGCACTGCAGGATTTGAGTCCCTGGCGGCGTAGTGTGTTACTGATGGTAGGCTTTGTTACTTTGGTCCCAGCTCTCTGCAGGTCATTCACTAGGTCCCCCGTGTGGTTCTGGGATTTTTGCTCACCGTTCTTGTGATCATTTTGACCCCACGGGGTGAGATCTTCGTGGAGCCCCAGATTGAGGAAGATTATCAGTGGTCTTGTATGTCTTCCATTTCCTAATAATTGCTCCCACAGTTGATTTCTTCAAACCAAGCTGCTTACCTATTGCAGATTCAGTCTTCCCAACCTGGTGCAGGTCTACAATTTTGTTTCTGGTGTCCTTTGACAGCTCTTTGGTCTTGGCCATAGTGGAGTTTGGAGTGTGACTGTTTGAGGTTGTGGACAGGTGTCTTTTATACTGATAACAAGTTCAAACAGGTGCCATTAATACAGGTAACGAGTGGAGGACAGAGGAGCCTCTTAAAGAAGACGTTACAGGTCTGTGAGAGCCAGAAATCTTGCTTGTTTGTATGTGACCAAATACTTATTTTCCACCATAATTTGCAAATAAATTCATTAAAAATACTACAATGTGATTTTCTGGATCTTTTTTTCCTCATTTTGTCTGTCATAGTTGAAGTGTACCTATGATGAAAATTACAGGCCTCTCTCATCTTTTTAAGTGAGAGAACTTGCACAATTGGTGGCTGACCAAATACTTTTTTGCCCCACTGTAAATATATTGTGAGATAGTCATTCAGTGCTTGCCAAATTCTGAGCCTATTAAGCTTGGTTGAAGAATGGTTTATAAATGCACTGGTTTAACAACATTCTCGCTTTTGGATGGGATGTACTGGTGAACCTATTTATCCCAGAAATTAAGGCATCATTTAAAGATCTGCCCATCTGCGCAACACGATCGAAATAACGACGACCTTGAATGTACCCACAATTTGTATTGACACGAACGTCATGGTGACAGTGCGCAAACAACTGAGATGGAGAAGAAAGTTGTGTGCAAAATCCAGACATAAGAGATTGTTTCCTCTATGCAGTGTTGTAGAGGAAACAAAAACGTCCATACAGGAGAGAGAAGGTTTTGCATGCAATTTGTTTAGCCTTTTACAGTCTAGTGGTTAGGATTCAGCCGTGGCCCGGGTTCATTTACCTGTCAGGGAACTACTATTTGGGCTCCCGAGTGGTGCAGTGGTCTAAGAAACTGCATCTCAGTGCTTGAGGCGTCACTACAGAACCTGGTACGAATCCAGGCTGTGATTGAGTCCCATAGGCTGGCGCACAATTGGCCCAGAGTCGTTAGAGTTTGGCTGGGGTAGGCCATCATTGTAAATAAGAATTTGTTCTTAACTGATTTGCCTAGTTAAATAATATAAATAAATACAGAAATTGTGCTGGCTTATTTAGCATAATGTTAGCCGTAGGGAGTTAGATAGCTAGCTAACCAGCACAAGGCTAGCTAGCTAGCAAACTACCGACAGTTGAAGTCAGAAGTTTACATGCACCTTAGCCAAATACATTTAAACTGAGTTTTTCACAATTCCTGACATTCAATCCTAGTCAAAATTCCCTGTTTTAGGTCAGTTAGGATCACCACTTTATTTTAAGAATGTGAAATGTCAGAATAATAGTAGAGAGAATGATTTACTTCAGCTTTTATTTATTTCATCATATTCCCAGTGGGTCAGAAGTTTACATACATTCAATTAGTATTTGGTAGCACTGCCTTTAAATTGTTTAACTTGTGTCAAACGTTTCTGGTAGCCTTCCACAAGCTTCCCACAATAAGTTGGGTGAATTTCAGTCCATTCCTCCTGACAGAGCTGGTGTAACTGGAGTCAGGTTTGTAGGCCTCCTTGCTCTCACATGCTTTTTCAGTTCTGCACAAACATTTTCTATGGGATTGAGGTCAGGGCTTTGTGATGGCCACTCCAATACCTTGACTTTGCTGTCCTTAAGCCATTTTCCACACAACTTTGGAAGTATGCTTGGGGTCATTGTCCATTTGGAAGACCCAAGCATTAACTTCCTGACTGATGTCTTGAGATGTTGCTTCAATATATCCACATCATTTTCCTAACTCATGATGCCATATATTTGTGAAGTGCACCAGTCCCTCCTGCAGCAAAGCACCACCACAACATGATGCTAACACCCCCATGCATTTCTCCAAAAAGTATGATCTTTGTCCCCATGTGCAGTTGCAAACCATAGTCTGGCTTTTTTATGGTGGTTTTGGAGCAGTGGCTTCTTCCTTGCTGAGCAGCCTTCTGACCCACTGGAATTGTGATACAGTGTCGATATAGGACTCATTTTACTGTGGATATAGATACTTTTGTACCGGTTTCCTCCAGCATCTTCACAAGGTCCTTGCTGTTGTTCTGGGATTGATTTGCACTTTTCGCAACAAAGCATCGTTAATCTCTAGGAGACAGAACGCGTCTCCTTCCTGAGCGGTATGACGGATGCGTGGTCCAATGGTGTTTATACTTGCGTACTATTGTTTGTACAGATGTACATGGTACCTTCAGGCGTTTGGAAATTGCTCCCAAGGATGAACCAGACTTGTGGAGGTCTACAATAATTTTTTGAGGTCTTGGCTGATTTCTTTAGATTTAACCCATGATGTCAAGCAAAGAGGCACTGAGTTTGAAGGTAGGCCTTGAAATACATCCACAGGTACACCTGCAATTGACTCAAATGATGTCAATTAGCCGATTAGAAGCTTCTAAAGCCATGACATCATTTTCTGGAATTTTCCAAGCTGTTTAAAGGCACAGTCAACTTAATGTATGTAAACCTCTGACCCACTGGAATTGTGATACAGTGAATTATAAGTGAAATAATCTGTCTGTAAACAATTGTTTACAGACAGATTACAGACAGATTATTTCACTTATAATTCACTGTATCACAATTCCAGTAAACAATTGTTGGAAAAATTAATTGTGTCATGCACAAAGTAGATGTCCTAACCGACTTGCCAAAACTATAGTTTGTTAACAAGAAATTTGTGGACTGGTTGAAAAACGAGTTTTAATGACTCCAACCTAAGTGTATGTAAACTTCCGACTTCAACTGTATGTCTATGGAAGGGGGTGAGGCATACGAACTTCCAGGTTTTGTATTGAAGTCAATGTAGCCAGAGGAGGATGGAATCTTGCTGTCCTCCGTCTACACCAAGGTGCTACCACAGACAGTGCTGTTGAAGTTACTATAGACCATTGCAAAACAGTGTATTTTAATAAATTATTTGGTGACATATGAATATATTTAGTATAGTTTTATCTAAAAAGGATAACTTTAATGTTTCACTATTTACATTTTTATGAAATTTCACTGAGCATGGTCGTCCCCTTCCTCCTCTGAGGAGCTTCCATTGCTCCAGTTCTCACTTGCTTCCTGTCCTCAGACAGGATGAAATTAGGATGTGCTGTGTCAGGGTCCAGAGTCACATCCACTGCATACCGCTGAATCCTCTTCATTTCAGTATCATACATCAACTTCTTCACTTCTCTCCAGAGTGTCTCCTCCATCTAAAACACAGCAATGTTCAGGTTCCCTACACCCAGCCTGCGGTGAACACTTATCTCAGACCGGTCCTTTTGGGAGGAAGGCTGCAGAGGGATGGAGAGCTCTGGAGGAGCTCTGCCTCTGACAGGCAACTGCTGATTTATGAGTCCAATTCTCTCAAACAGACACAGCCAGCAGTCACTACAGTGATTGTGTGATTGAGTGAGTGAGTGTGTTGTACTCCCCTTGTGATTGATTATCCTGTCTGTCTTGTCTGTGATATTTTTTAAATGTAATCTCTCTCAACATGAAGAATGTGAGGCTCTAGAGAAAACAAACCCCTTGGTCTGTTTGTGTGCAACCAACTGTGTTTGAACCAAGGGCGTCTGCACACCACATTACTTTGCTGGCTCACTGAGATAAAGCTCTGGGAGCTAACACAAGTTTTCAGGTCTCAGGCAAGGTTACTCATCATGCAAACTGTGTTCAACATGCCTGCTGGCAAGGTTGGTAGACTTTAGAAAAGCAAGCAATAGCTAAATATACTGAATGAGATTCCCATTCCTTTCAATATTTTACCCACATTTTAGCAGAGATGCAGAGAAACATATTTTGTTTATTAAATAAAAAGAACCACCAGTCAGGAAGATACAGACAGCTCAAAAGGTGATATGCTGAACATTTTTTTAATTTTTACATAGAATTAAGCATAATGATTATGGCTCTAGATTTCAGGAAAAATCTTTTTCAGGTGTTAAAAAAATTCTTAAACTTACAGACCCCCTCCAGACCACCCCCCAGCCATCCTCATGTACTTTGTGCCCCCTCCGATTTTTTGGGTGCATGATGCCCCTGTAACATGTTTAGCCGATGTCAGCTTTACGACACCTCTGTCAAGTCGTGTTTTATCGCCATTGCCCTGAAACATGAGGGGTGGGTGGGGTGTATTGGGTCGAAGCCTCTCTCTGCAGTGTTTAATCAGTTACTGGAACACTTTCACAAATAAAAAGAGAAGAGCTGCTGGCAGAACTCCCCACTCCTGTTAAAGAGCCCCGGCCATCAAACCCCACTAATTAACCTTTTACTGCATTGGGCTAAATCAGGGTCACACAGAGGGATTCTTGGTAGTCTTAAACAAATCTACTTTGAAACAAAGTATACACCTCACACACATGGTTATGGGCTTAAAAAAAGAAGACACCTGTACCGTGTTATATACTGTATATACGCCATACTCTGTGTAGATCTGTGTACTCTGTGTATTATTTTTACACTGTTACCCCAGGAAATCTTAAGTCTTATTACATACAGCTGGGAAGAACTATTGGATATAAGAGCAACGTCAAGTTACCAACATTACGACCAGGAATACGACTTTCCCAAAACAGATCGTCTGTTCGGGACCACCACTCAGGACAATGGAGCTAATTCCAGTAGGCGATCCAAAACAATGACGCCGCAGAAGGGGCAGACGACGCGTGTTTCCTATCCAATAGTACTAATTATGTGCATATCCTAGTTTCTGGGCCTGAGTGGCAGGTATTTTACTTTGGGCACGCCAGACTCTCCAAAACCGACACTTCGGCTGCCGCTCCCTAAATAGTTAACCCTGACCCTAATGGTCGACTATCTAGGGCGGGAACAGGGAAGGGCATATATACAGGAACAATGGGGATCCCTAAACTAAGGGCTAATGATCTATCTATAAGATTCCCAGCTGCGCCTGAATCGACGAGCACCTTATGCTGGGAATGCAGGGAAAACTCAAGGAAAACAACATGCAAAAACATGTGTGCAACAGAGAGAGCATGGGATGAGCATGGTGCCCGCTCACCTGGGGTGATGCGAGTGTACCCTGCCTGCTTCCTCAACTCCCAACAACCCGACACCGACCGGCAGTGTGACCTCTGCGGTGTGTGGGGAAACAAGACAAAACAAATGGAAAATGAAAAGGGGATCGGTGATGGCTAGAAGACCGGTGACGTCGACCACCGAACACCACCCGAACAAGGAGAGGCACCGACTTCGGCGGAAGTCGTGACACTGAGTTTGAAGGTAGGCCTTGAAATACATCCACAGGTACACATCCAATTGACTCAAATGATGTCGATTAGCCTATCAGAAGCTTCTAAAGCCATGACTTCATTTTCTGGAATTTTCAAAGCTGTTTAAAGGCACAGTCAACTTAGTGTATGTAAACTTCTGACCCACTGGAATTGTGATACAGTGAAATAATCTGTCTGTAAACAATTGTTGGAAAAATTACTTGTGTCATGCACAAAGTAGATGTCCTAACCGACTTGCCAAAACTATTGTTTGTTAACAGAAACAATTGTGGAGTGGTTGAAAAACTAGTTTTAATAACCCTTATCCTAAGGTTATACAGTGGGGCAAAAAAGTATTTAGTCAGCCACCAATTGTGCAAGTTCTCTCACTTAAAAATATAAGAGAGGCCTTTTCATCATAGGTACACAGACAAAATGAGGAAAAAAGATCCAGAAAAATTTCTTGTTAACAAACTATAGTTTTGGCAAGTCGGTTAGGACATCTACTTTGTGCATGACACAATTAATTTTTCCAACAATTGTTTACTGGAATTGTGATACAGTGAATTATAAGTGAAATAATCTGTCTGTAATCTGTCTGTAAACAATTGTTTACAGACAGATTATTTCACTTATAATTCACTGTATCACAATTCCAGTGGGTCAGAGGTTTACATACATTAAGTTGACTGTGCCTTTAAACAGCTTGGAAAATTCCAGAAAATGATGTCATGGCTTTAGAAGCTTCTAATCGGCTAATTGACATCATTTGAGTCAATTGCAGGTGTACCTGTGGATGTATTTCAAGGCCTACCTTCAAACTCAGTGCCTCTTTGCTTGACATCATGGGTTAAATCTAAAGAAATCAGCCAAGACCTCAAAAAATTATTGTAGACCTCCACAAGTCTGGTTCATCCTTGGGAGCAATTTCCAAACGCCTGAAGGTACCATGTACATCTGTACAAACAATAGTACGCAAGTATAAACACCATTGGACCACGCATCCGTCATACCGCTCAGGAAGGAGACGCGTTCTGTCTCCTAGAGATTAACGTACTTTGTTGCGAAAAGTGCAAATCAATCCCAGAACAACAGCAAGGACCTTGTGAAGATGCTGGAGGAAACCGGTACAAAAGTATCTATATCCACAGTAAAATGAGTCCTATATCGACACTGTATCACAATTCCAGTGGGTCAGAAGGCTGCTCAGCAAGGAAGAAGCCACTGCTCCAAAACCACCATAAAAAAGCCAGACTATGGTTTGCAACTGCACATGGGGACAAAGATCATACTTTTTGGAGAAATGCATGGGGGTGTTAGCATCATGTTGTGGTGGTGCTTTGCTGCAGGAGGGACTGGTGCACTTCACAAATATATGGCATCATGAGTTAGGAAAATGATGTGGATATATTGAAGCAACATCTCAAGACATCAGTCAGGAAGTTAATGCTTGGGTCTTCCAAATGGACAATGACCCCAAGCATACTTCCAAAGTTGTGTGGAAAATGGCTTAAGGACAGCAAAGTCAAGGTATTGGAGTGGCCATCACAAAGCCCTGACCTCAATCCCATAGAAAATGTTTGTGCAGAACTGAAAAAGCATGTGAGAGCAAGGAGGCCTACAAACCTGACTCAGTTACACCAGCTCTGTCAGGAGGAATGGACCGAAATTCACCCAACTTATTGTGGGAAGCTTGTGGAAGGCTACCAGAAACGTTTGACACAAGTTAAACAATTTAAAGGCAGTGCTACCAAATACTAATTGAATGTATGTAAACTTCTGACCCACTGGGAATATGATGAAATAAATAAAAGCTGAAGTAAATCATTCTCTCTACTATTATTCTGACATTTCACATTCTTAAAATAAAGTGGTGATCCTAACTGACCTAAAACAGGGAATTTTGACTAGGATTGAATGTCAGGAATTGTGAAAAACTCAGTTTAAATGTATTTGGCTAAGGTGCATGTAAACTTCTGACTTCAACTGTCGGTAGTTTGCTAGCTAGCTAGCCTTGTGCTGGTTAGCTAGCTATCTAACTCCCTACGGCTAACATTATGCTAAATAAGCCAGCACAATTTCTGTATTTATTTATATTATTTAACTAGGCAAATCAGTTAAGAACAAATTCTTATTTACAATGATGGCCTACCCCAGCCAAACTCTAACGACTCTGGGCCAATTGTGCGCCAGCCTATGGGACTCCGAATCACAGCCTGGATTCGTACCAGGTTCTGTAGTGACGCCTCAAGCACTGAGATGCAGTTTCTTAGACCACTGCACCACTCGGGAGCCCAAATAGTAGTTCCCTGACAGGTAAATGAACCCGGGCCACGGCTGAATCCTAACCACTAGACTGTAAAAGGCTAAACAAATTGCATGCAAAACCTTCTCTCTCCTGTATGGACGTTTTTGTTTCCTCTACAACACTGCATAGAGGAAACAATCTCTTATGTCTGGATTTTGCACACAACTTTCTTCTCCATCTCAGTTGTTTGCGCACTGTCACCATGACGTTCGTGTCAATACAAATTGTGGGTACATTCAAGGTCGTCGTTATTTCGATCGTGTTGCAGATGGGCAGATCTTTAAATGATGCCTTAATTTCTGGGATAAATAGGTTCACCAGTACATCCCATCCAAAAGCGAGAATGTTGTTAAACCAGTGCATTTATAAACCATTCTTCAACCAAGCTTAATAGGCTCAGAATTTGGCAAGCACTGAATGACTATCTCACAATATATTTACAGTGGGGCAAAAAAGTATTTGGTCAGCCACCAATTGTGCAAGTTCTCTCACTTAAAAAGATGAGAGAGGCCTGTAATTTTCATCATAGGTACACTTCAACTATGACAGACAAAATGAGGAAAAAGATCCAGAAAATCACATTGTAGTATTTTTAATGAATTTATTTGCAAATTATGGTGGAAAATAAGTATTTGGTCACATACAAACAAACAAGATTTCTGGCTCTCACAGACCTGTAACGTCTTCTTTAAGAGGCTCCTCTGTCCTCCACTCGTTACCTGTATTAATGGCACCTGTTTGAACTTGTTATCAGTATAAAGACACCTGTCCACAACCTCAAACAGTCACACTCCAAACTCCACTATGGCCAAGACCAAAGAGCTGTCAAAGGACACCAGAAACAAAATTGTAGACCTGCACCAGGTTGGGAAGACTGAATCTGCAATAGGTAAGCAGCTTGGTTTGAAGAAATCAACTGTGGGAGCAATTATTAGGAAATGGAAGACATACAAGACCACTGATAATCTTCCTCAATCTGGGGCTCCACGCAAGATCTCACCCGTGGGGTCAAAATGATCACAAGAACGGTGAGCAAAAATCCCAGAACCACACGGGGACCTAGTGAATGACCTGCAGAGAGCTGGGACCAAAGTAACAAAGCCTACCATCAGTAACACACTACGCCGCCAGGGACTCAAATCCTGCAGTGCCAGACGTGTCCCCCTGCTTAAGCCAGTACATGTTCAGGCCCGTCTGAAGTTTTCTAGAGAGCATTTGGATGATCCAGATGAGGATTGGGAGAATGTCATATGGTCAGATGAAACCAAAATATAACTTTTTGGTAAAAACTCAACTCGTCGTGTTTGGAGGACAAAGAATGCTGAGTTGAAACGTGGCTGGGTCTTTCAGCATGACAATGATCCCAAACACACCCCCCAGGCAACGAAGGTGTGGCTTCGTAAGAAGCATTTCAAGGTCCTGGAGTGGCCTAGCCAGTCTCCAGATCTCAACCCCATAGAAAATCTTTGGAGGGAGTTGAAAGTCCGTGTTGCCCAGCGACAGCCCCAAAACATCACTGCTCTAGAGGAGATCTGCATGGAGGAATGGGCCAAAATACCAGCAACAGTGTGTGAAAACCTTGTGAAGACTTACAGAAAACGTTTGACCTCTGTCATTGCCAACAAAGGGTATATAACAAAGTATTGAGATAAACTTTTGTTATTGACCAAATACTTATTTTCCACCATAATTTGCAAATAAATTCATTAAAAATCCTACAATGTGATTTTCTGGATTTCTTTTTCTCATTTCGTCTGTCATAGTTGAAGTGTACCTATGATGAAAATTACAGGCCTCTCTCATCTTTTTAAGTTGGAGAACTTGCACAATTGGTGGCTGACTAAATACTTTTTTGCCCCACTGTATAAACTTCCAACTTCAACTGTAGCATGTTCTCACACATGTACGCACGCACCCAGACATGCACACAGACACACACAGACACACACAGACACACACCGTTTCCCTGTTTTTCAGGGCTTTGATAGGAAAATCACTATTCACAATTTCCTAACTGCCATAAAAGTTGTGTTCCCGGGTAGTGGTTGTGGGTGCAACACCACGGCAACCCCACCAACATCCTGCTTTATGGCATATTGTAAAGATGTTGGCACGACGACAGGGACAGTTACTTTTTATCCAGCTGCTAATTTAAGGATGGAAATTAAAGTTGTGAGTTAGATGGATAGCTGGGGACTGGGCCAAAGTGCCTAATGGAAAAAACACAGAGTTCGTAAGAGGCAGGCCAGGACTATCACAGATAAACATGACTGCAGATGGCACTTCTGGTATGCTGAGTAGTTTGCTCTGTGTAGTTAAACATCTCAGAGGGACAGTGTGTGTGTGTTTCAACCCCCTGGCCCCATCCCTATCCCCCTACACACACCCTGACAAGCACTTTCCAAACAAAACGAAGCAGGCAGGTTTATTAATAAAATAATCCAGTCCTGATTAATGACCCTATAATCAGAGCTAACCTGCTGTAAATCAGCCTGAGATCAATACACACTTCCCCGCTCCGGACCTGCCCCACTCTGCTCTGTCATGATCTGTGTTGCTCTGCTCCTTTTCTGCTCTTCCCTGCTATGCCCTGCTCTGCTCTGTTCTTCTCTGCTCTGCTCTGCTCTGTTCTTCTCTGCCCTGCTCTGCTCTGTTCTTCTCTGCCCTGCTCTGTCCTGTTATTCTCTGCCCTGCTCTGCTCTGTTCTTCTCTGTTCTTCTCTGTCCTGTTCTGCTCTGCCCTGCTCTGCTCTGTTCTGCCCTGCTCTGTCCTGTTCTGCTCTGTTCTGCCCTTCTCTGTTCTGCTCTGTTCTGCTCGGTCTACTCTATACTACTCTGCTCTGCTCTACTCTGCTCTTCTCTGCTCTACTCTACCCTGCTCTGCTTTGCTCTGCCCTGCTGCCACGGCCACCCCTTCTCTTCTCTGATTGATGGTACAGTAGGCTATATGTTTGAATAAACAGTACATGGAACCTGAAATGAAGGTGCATGAACCTTTGGCTTTGAGGTCTCTGTATCTTCTCCCTTTAATAACTGCCTGTAACTGCCTTGTGCTGTATCTGTTTTACAGCTGGGATTACAAGTTTAGCTGTTCTCATTCTCACAGTTAATCAAAAACCGACCGTGAAACCTTTCGTCAGAACATTCTGACCATTTCACTGCAGTAATAGCTTTTGTGTGTGTGTGTGTGTGTGTGTGTGTATGTGTGTGTGTGTGTGTGTGGGGAGAGTGAGAGAGAGAGAGAGAGAGAGAGAGAGAGAGAGAGAGAGAGAGAGAGAGAGAGAGAGAGAGAGAGTGTTTGTGTCCTCATGTTTAATAGTGACAAATGGGGATATTTGCCTCTTGCTGTGTTTGGGTGGTGTCCACCTCTGTCTTAGCACTGTCTTTCCCCTCATCCCCCTTTCCTGTTTGGGTGTTAACTTCTCTTGAGGCTCAGTCTATTCTCTCTACTTACACCCTTCATTCTCTCTCCTTTTTCATCTCTCCTCCCACAACCAGCTCCCTCTCTCTTCATTAATCTTTTATTTTTTCTGCTGCTGGTTGCTCTTTCTCCCTCTTTGTCTTTGTCTCTCTCTCTATCTCTCCCCTGAAATTCCGCTGATGAAGATGCAAACCTGACTGCACTTTCCGAACTGAATCTTTTTCAAATTGAATAACAGTGAAATCAAACCAGGATAAAATCAAAACTGGCTCCTGTGCTGCTAGGAGGATGAGAAACGGCCCAAGCGGCTCTCGGCAGAACCGGACAATCTGTAGTCAACTACATTAGAGGTGAAACCTAACCACCAGGAGCTGACTAAAGAGAACTGGGATGTAGGATGTCTTTCGACTGAATATACATCTCTAAAGGGATTTATTTTTGTTAATGGTCTAGCATAAGATTTTCATACTAAAAGTGTCTCAACCTGAATTTAAAATGGATTAAATTGCGGTTTTTCGCTGGCCTGCAAATTTATAAAAAAATTATTAAGCTGGAATGTCCTGAGTCAAAAAGTATTCAAACCCTTTATTATGGCAAGCCTAAATAAGTTCACGAGTGAACATTTGCTTAATTGTAACGATGTGCACTGAGAGTCGGGAAGCAAGTTCAGGGAGTGAGTGTTTTTTATAAACAAACACAACATAATACAAAATAACAAACACTAACAACGCACAGACATAACACAGAAACAATGACGCCTAGGGAAAGAACCAAAGGGAGTGACATATATAGGGAAGGTACGTGACCCCTCCCCGGCGCGTTCGGCTCCAGCCGCAGGACGTCAACCAAAGGGACGATCCCGGGGATCAGGAGCGGACCGGTCACCCCTGCTGATGCGCAGGAACCTGGCGCCGGCTGAGGCAGGGGAGCCTGGGGAGCCTGGCGATCCGGCTGAGGCATGAGAGCCTGACGAGCCGGTGGAAGCAGGGGAGCCTGGCGATCCGGCTGAGGCATGAGAGCCTGACGAGCCGGTGGAAGCAGGGGAGCCTGGCGATCTGGCTAAGGCTAGAGAGCCTGTATCGGCTCCCGGACCCGACAACATTCCCACCGAAAAAAAGAAGAAAAAAAAACCACTCCCTGATGCTTCCCTTAGGAGAGGCGTCATTATGTAACGATGTGCGCTGAGAGTCGGGAAGCAAGTTCAGGTTAGTGAGTGTTTTAATAAATAAACACAACATAATACAAAAATAAGAAACATGAACAACGCACAGACATGACACAGAAACAGAAACAATGACGCCTAGGGAAGGAAGCAAAGGGAGTGACATGTATAGGGAAGGTAGTGAAGTGATGGAGTCCAGGTGAGTCTGATGACTCGTAGGTGCGCGTAACGCTGGTGACAGGTGTGCGCCATAACGAGCAGCCTGGTGACCTAGAGGCCGGAGAGGGAGCACACGTGACATTAATAAGTCAAATAATAAGTTGCATGAACTCACTCTGTGCAAAAATAGTGTTTACGTGATTTTTTCTTATGACCTATTGATAGATGGGTAAAATAAAAAACACACACACATTGAATATCCCTTTGAACATGGTGAATCAATCAATCAATCAATCAATCAAATGTATTCATAAAGCCCTTTTTACATCATCCGATATGTCACAAAGTGCTATACAGATCAAATCAAATTTATTTATAAAGCCCCCAGCTGATGTCACAGAGTGCTGTACAGAAACCCAGCCTAAAACCCCAAACAGCAAGCAATGCAGATGTAGAAGCACGATGCCTAGGAAAAACTCCCTAGAAAGGCAGGAACCTAGGAAGAAACCTAGAGAGGAACCAGGCTCTGAGGGGGTGGCCAGTCCTCTTCTGGCTGTGCCGGGTGTAGATTATAACAGTACATGATGTTCAAACATTCATAGACGACCAGCAGGGTCAAATAATAATAATCACAGTAGTTGTAGAAGGTGCAACAGGTGTGAGGGAAAAATTATGTATTCACCTTATTTGTTGGATATGTAACAATTATTTACTTAACGAACAGTAAGATATTTCTGTCCTACTAATGTTGTGTTTTATAGTCTCCACTCTAACACCCTGCAGCTAGTCTGGGTGTTGAGGACATGGGTTCTACTAGAGATAGCTTGAAGCTGACAATTGATTTGTGTTGGTGATAAAAACCTAAAAGCTAGCATTCTATAGACAATATGTAGTGTGTGTGACTCGGGATAGAGAGAGCCTGGAAGAGTTAAGAACAATGCCTCATTGTCTCATCTTCCTGGCATCTGGGAAACTAAGTAAATCACCATCCTGTGTAGATAACCAAGGTGGCTTATGGGAATGTTAGAAGTGACTGACTAAGCAAACTTGGTATCAGCTTTATAAAAACTGTGCATCGTCTGTAAAGGCTAGACTCTCAGCCTAACAGCCAGTCAAGACTGGTGGGCTGACGGTCTCATTATTGCAATAATTAATAGATATTAAATAAAGATGATTGTTTGAAGAAATTACCAAGACCAAGTCTCTCTCAGTACTGAATTTCCACGACAAAGGTCAGCACCTCAGGAATAAATGTCAGTTGGCTTTTCATAGACGATCATTCAGAGTTAGAGACAGCAGGTGCGGTAGAGAGAGAGAGTCGAAAACAGCAGGTTCAGGACAAGGCAGCACGTCCGGTGAACAGGTCAGGGTTCCATTGCCGCAAGCAGAACAGTTGAAACTGGAGCAGCAGCAGGTGGACTGGGGTGGACTGGGGACAGCAGGTGGACTGGGGACAGCAAGGAGTCATCAGGCCAGGTAGTCCTGAGGCATGGTCCTAGGGCTCAGGTCCTCTGAGAGAAGAGAGAAAAGAGAGAGAGAGAAAGAGAGAGAGAGAATTAGAGGGAGCAGACTTAAATTCACACAGGACACCAGATATAACAGGAGAAATTCTCCAGGTATAACAGACTGATCCTAGCCCCCCGACACATAAACTATTGCAGTATAAATACTGAAGGCTGAGACAGGAGGGATCGGGAGACACTGTGGCCCCGTCCAACGATACCCCCGGACAGGGCCAACCAGGCAGGATATAACCCCACGCATTTTGCCAAAGCACACTTTGGATTTCACCATGACGGCCAATGGTAACTTTAAAACAGTTACAGTGCTTAACCCCCTAGAGTAAATTGATGCACCGGTGCATCAATGAAAGTAACATAACAAAAAAATCCCCATCAAAATCTGTCCGTTTAAACTAGAGATATTTTTTACTTCAGCAGTAAAATAACATTAGCAAGGCTATATACAGGGGGTACCGGTACAGAGTCAATGTGTGGGGGCACCGGTTAGTCGAGGTAATTGAGGTAATATGTACATGTACTGTAGGTAGAGTTATTAAAGTGAGGGGGCAATGCAAATAGTCTGGGTAGACATTTGATTAGATGTTCAGGAGTCTTATGGCTTGGGGGTAGAAGCTGTTTAGAAGCCTCTTGGACCTAGAGTTGGCACTCTTGGACCTAGACTTGACACTCCGGAACCGCTTGCCCCCACAATTTTTAGGGCCTTCCTCTGACACCGCCTGGTATAGAGGTCCTGGATGGCAGGAAGCTTGGCCCCAGTGATGTACTAGGCCGTACACACTACCCACTGTAGTGCCTTGCGGTTGGAGGCCGGGCTGTTGCCATACCAGGCAATGATGCAACAAGTCAGGATGCTCTCGATGGTACAGCTGTAGAACCCTTTGAGAATCTGAGGGGGAATAGGTTTTGTCGTACCCTCTTCACGACTGTCTTGGTGTCCTTGGACCATGTTAGTTTGTTGGTGATGTGGTCGCCAAGGAACTTGAAGCTCTCAACCTGTTCCACTACAGCCCCGTCGATGAGAATGGGGGTGTGCTCAGACCTCCTTTTCCTGTAGTGCACAATCATCTCCATTGTCTTGATCACGTTGAGTGAGAGGTTGTTGTCCTTGCACCACACAGTCAGGTCTCTGACCACCTCTCTATAGGCTGTCTCGTCATTGTCAGTGATCAGGCCTACCACTGCTGTGCCATCGGCAAACTTAATGATGGTGTTGGAGTCATGCCTGGCCATGCAGTCATGAGTGAACAGGGAGTACAGCAGGGGACTGAGCATGCCCCGTGTTGCGGATCAATGTGGCGGATGTGTTGTTACCTACCCTTACCACCTGGGGGTGGCCCGTCAGGAAGTCCAGGATACAGTTGTAGAGGGAGGTGTTTAGTCCCAGGGTCCTTAGCTTAGTGATGAGCTTTAAGAGCACTATGGTGTTGAACGCTGAGCTGTAGTCAATGAATAGCATTCTCACATAGGTGTTCCTTTTGTTCAGGTGGGAAAGGGCAGTGTGGAGTGCAATAGAGATGGCATCATCTGTGGATCTGTTAGGGCGGTATACAAATTGGAGTGAGTCTAGGGTTTCTGGTATAATGGTGTTGATGGGAGCCATGACCAGCCTTTCAAAGAACTTCATGGCTACAGACGTGAGTGCTACGAGTTTGCAGTCATTTAGGCAGGTTACCTTAGTGTTCTTGGGCACAGGGACTATGGTGGTCTGCTTGAAACATGTTGGTATTACAGACTCAGACAGGGAGAGGTTGAAAATGTCAGTGAAGACAGTTGGTCAGCGCATGCTCGGAGTACACATATTGGGAATCCGTCTGGCCCTGCGGCCTTGTGAATGTTGACCTGCTTAAAGGTCTTACTAACATCGGCTGCAGAGAGCGTGATCACACAGTCGTCCAGAACAGCTGATGCTCTCATGCATGTTTCAGTGTTATTTGCCTCAAAGCGATCATAGAAGTAATTTAGCTTGTCTGGTAGGCCCATGTCAGTGGGCAGCGCTCGGCTCTGCTTTCCTTTGTAGTCTGTAATAGTTTGCAAGCCCTGCTACATCTGATGAGCATCGGAGCCGGTGTAGTATGATTCGATCTTAGTCCTGTATTGATGCTTTGCCTGTTTGATGGTTCGTCTGAGGGCGTAGTGGGATTTCTTATAAGCTTCCGGCTAGAGTCCTGATTCTTGAAAGCAGCAGCTCTACCCTTTAGCTCAGTGCAGATGCTGCCTGTAATCCATGTCTTCTGGTTGGGGTATGTACGTACAGTCACTGTGGAGACTACATCATCGATGCACTTTTTGATGAAGCCAGTGACTGATTTTGTGTACTCCTCAATGCCATCGGAAGAATCCCAGAACATATTCCAGTCTGTGCTAGAAAAACAGTCCTGTAGCTTAGCATCTGCTTCATCTGACCTCTTTGTGTTGACTGAGTCACTGGTGCTTCCTGCTTTAATCTTTGCTTGTAAGCAGGAATCAGGAGGATAGAATAATGGTAAGATTTGCCAAATGGAGGGCGAGTGAGAGCTTTGTACACTTCTCTGTGTGTGGAGTAAAGGTGGTCTAGAGTTTTGTGAGTGAGAGGTTTTAACATGCTGGTGGAAATTTGGTAAAACGGATTTAAGTTTCCCTGCATTAAAGTCCCCGGCCACTAGGAGCGTCACGTTTTCCTGTTTGCCTATGGTGTTATACAGCTCATTGAATTCAGTTTTTACTACCAGCATCAGTCTGTGGTGGTATGTAGACAGCTATGAAAAATACAGATGACAACTCTCTAGGTAGATATTGTGGTCTACAGCTTATCATAAGATACTATACCTAAGGTGAGCAAAACCTCAAGACTTCCTTAGATATCGTGCACCAGCTGTTGTTGACAAATATACATAGACCGTCACCCCTTGTCTTACCAGAGGCTTCTGTTCTATCCTGCCGATACAGTGTAAAACCTGCCAGCTGTATGTTGTTCATGTCGTCGTTCAGCCACAACTCAGTGAAAAATAAGATATTACAGTTCTTAATGTCCCGTTGGTAGTTTAATCATTTTCCAATGCTTGCATGTTTGCCAGTAGAACGGATGGCAGTGGGGGTTTATTCGCTTGCCTATGAATTCTCAGAAGGCTGCCCGACCTCCGTCCCCGTTTTCTCTGTTTTCTCTTCACGCAAATGACTGGGATTTGGGCCTGTTCCCGTGAAATACAGTATATCCTTCACGTCGGACTCGTCAGACTCGTTAAAAGAAAAAGCTTCTACCAGTTTGTGGTGAGTAATCGCTGTTCTGATGTCCAGAAGTTATTTTCAGTCATAAGAGACGGTAGCAGCAACATTATGTACAAAATAAGTAAAAAAATAAGCTAGAAACACAGTTGGTTAGGAGAACCAAGGAGAACATAAAACATCAGCCATCCTTTCCGGCGCCATTCTACTGGTGCCATTCTACTGGCGCCATTCTACTGACCACTCTAAGGAAAGGGGAGATTCTCATGAACACAATGGTGTTTTATCACCCCCACAAATGTCACAGGATTCGTCTGAAGGTAACCGGTACCAGTTTTAAAAAATCTATGGATTTATTTTTGACTGTCTATTTTTGCAATTTATGAATGTGTTATTCAATGCGTTTCTCTGGCCTATAGTAGTAAAGGCCAAATTCTATATTTTATCAAAAATTTTTTTATATACAGTCACACCTACTCTTTCCAGGGTTTTTCTTAATATTTACTATTTTCTACATTGTAGAAATATCACATATGGAATCATGTAGTAAGCATTCTTGGCATTCTCTCAACCAGCTTTATGAAGTAGTCACCTGGAACGCATGTCAATTAACAGGTGTTCCTTGTTAAAGTTAATCTGTGGAATTTCTTTCCTTCTTAATGCGTTTGAGCCAATCAGTTGTGACAAGGTTGGGGTGGTATACAGAAGATCCATATTATGGTAGGAACAGCTCAAATAAGCAAAGAGAAACGACAGTCCATCATTACTTTGAGACATGAAGGTCAGTCAATACGGAACATTTCAAGAACTTTGCAAGTTTCTTCACGTGCAGTGGCAAAAACCATCAAGCGCTATGATGAAACTGGCTCTCATGAGGACCGCCACAAGAAAGGAAGACCCAGAGTTAACTCTGATACAGAGGATAAGTTCATTAGAGTTACCAGCCTCAGAAATTGTAGCCCAAATAAAGGCTTCACAGAGTTCAAGTAACAAACACCACTCTACATCAACTGTTCAGAGGAGACTGCGTGAATCAGGCCTTCATGGTCAATTGCTGCAAAATAAACCACTACTAAAGAACACCAATAAGAAGAGACTTGCTTGGGCAAAGAAACGCGTGCATTGGACATTAGACTGGTGGAAATCTGTCCTTTGGTCTTGTTGTGGAAATCTTACGTAGGGACACTCGAAGTCAATCTTAAATGAATCATTGTTTATTTGTTAGCGTGCTGGAGAGGTTCCAACCAACTCAATGCACCATAGTACACATCAATCAGGAGCTCTCCCTGGGCAGTCCCAGCAGTTGTGTTATATACTGCTATACACAGACAAATTATATTTGCATGATTTAGCATAATTAATTAATCATTAACGTTTTGTTTCATTCATGTGACCGACCAATACTGGTTCATAACATGTGACAGACCAATACCTCACGAGGCTTCTTCTCTCTAAGCTGAGACCTTGAAACTGAGATATCTTTTGTTTGTTCTCAGAACAAGGTCTGGGCATACTGCCAAATTGCAGCTACAGAGAGTGAGGATTTGTTTAGTCAGCCACTTGCATGAACACTGGTTTATAGAACAGCACATGAATAGAACACAGAAATTAGTTATAAGAAAAGCACAAACATTTAAATTCCATTACAGTCTGATGAGTACAATTTTGAGATTTTTGGTTCCAACCGCTGTGTCTTTGTGAGACGCAGAGTAGGTGAACGAATGATCTCCGCATGTGTGGTTCCCACCATGAAGCATGGAGGAGGAGGTGTGATGGTGTGGGGGTGCTTTGCTGGTGACACTGTCTGTGATTTATTTAGAGTTCAAGGCACACTTAACTGGTACTGTATATATTTTTATACCTAAGGGGCCTCCCAAGTGGCGCAGTGGTCTAAGGCACTGCATCACAGTTGCTAGCTGTGCCACTAGAGATCCTGGTTTGCGTCCAGGCTCTGTCGCAGCCGGCCGAGACCACGAGACCCATGGGGCAGCACACCAATGGCCCAGCGTCATCCGGGTTAGCGGAGGGTTTGGCTGGCAGGGATGTCCTTGTCCCATCGCGCTCAAGTGACTCCTGTGGCGGGCCAGGCGCATGCACGCTGACATAGTTGCCATGTACACCTGGCAACTGTGTCAGCGACCTTTGCCTCTCCCGAGTCTGTACGGTAGTTGCAGCGATGAGACAAGACTGTAACTACCAATTGGATACCACAAAGTTGGGGAGAAGTACACTTTTTTATATTTTATACATTAAAGGATCCTAAAATTCTAAATGAAATAGCTAAATGAACCTTAAATACAGCTCCGGAAAAAATAAGAGACAATTATCAGTTTTTCTCTTTTGACTATTTATAGGTATGTGTGTGGGTAAAATGAACATTTTTGTTTTATTCTATAAACTACTGACAACATTTCTCTCAAATTCCCCCCCAAAATATTGTCATTTAGACCATTTATTTGCTGAAAATGACAACTGGTCAAAATAACAAAAAAGATGCAGTGTTGTCAGACCTCGAATAATGCAAAGAAATTAAGTTCATATTCATTTTTAAACAACACAATACTAATGTTTTAACTTAAGAACTGTTCGAGAATCAATATTTGGTGGAATAACCCTGATTTTCAATCACAGCTTTCATGCGTCTTGACATGCTCTCTACCAGTCTTTCACATTGATGTTGGGTAACTTTATGCCACTTGGCTTTGTTTGATGGCTTGTGACCATCCATCATTCTCTTGATCACGTTCTAGAGGTTTTCAATTGGGGTTCAGGTCTGGAGTTTGGGCTGACAGGGTCTTGATCTGGTGGTCCTCCATCCACAGATCCCAAAAAATAAATAATACAATCCTCAGAGTTGGGGAACATTGTCAGCTAAGAAGGAAGCAAGTTTTCTTCCAGGACAACCTTGTACATGGTTGAAGGTCAGACTTGTAACCCACACAGCAATACTAGAGTATGTGGGCATAGGAAATGTTTGAGACCAATGGTGGCTGTGTGAGAAGCGCGCCAGTATCTCTCAAATAACTAGAATGAGATTCACTTTCTATGATATCTCTCCCTCTCTGCTCAGATAGACATGAGCCTGAACTCTCATCTCTCAAGCATTGCACTTAATCATTTATTTAGACTCTATGCTGTAGGCAACCAAAATATTTGATAAACTTCCAAGTATTGTTTTATAAGAGAGAGAGAGAGAGATAGGCTTTTGGCACGAATGCATCGGCCTTCATCAATGAGTGAGCTATCGCATCATTGTGAGTCAGTGAAAGCAATTTGGATTTAGATACAATTTCAGCACAATGGAGGCTTTAAGAGAGAGGTTTAATGCCCTAATATTGAATAGTTTTAACCCTCCAAACTCATGTTTGTTATATGAATATGCTCCTTTAACTTTATCTGGTTTGCCGTTCCAAATAAAGGGAAATATTGTTTTCTCACATTATTTGAAAAATTATTCTTCTGGAGTTGGTAGAGTTATGAATAAATATGTAAACTGTGATATCAGTATATAATTAATCAGGGTAATCTTCACGTAAATGGATAAGGGTTTCCCTCTCCACGGTTTCAAGATTCTGTTTTTTTGATAAGTTTTGATCAGAGTTAACAGTCAAATTTTTTTTCTTTTAAAGACCCAATCCGTAATATAGTACACTTATCATAGTTGGGTTTCAGTCCAGAGAAACTGGATAAAATATCCAGGTCCTTAATGAGGCCCTTCAATATTGAAGATTGAGGACTCAAGAGAAAATGTGATACTTTTGTCTCTAATCCCTTAATTATTTGCCCCTTAATGTTATCATTAGATCAGATTTTTAAAGCTAACAATTTAATGTCCATAATAAATATATATGGGGACAGAGGGCAACCTTATTTTAACTTCTTAGGGCTAGGCCCCTTTTTTCTCCACTTCCTGCCTGAATGACGTACCCAAAGTAAACTGCCTGTAGCTCAGGCCCTGAAGCCAGGATATGCATATAATTGGTACCATTGTAAAGAAAACACTTTCAAGTTTGTATAAATATTAAAATAATGTAGAACACAATAGATATGGTAGGAGAAAATCCAAAGAAAAAAACAAACAGCTAAACAGCTTTTTTGAGAGAGAACATCCTCTTAGAAAGGCAAGAGAAAGGTCATATTGACAATTCAAAAACTAATAAGAAATAACAGTTTTAGTAGAGGGACACAGTCTTGGAAATTCATGTTTGCGCGCGCCATGAAGACATTACGCACTTGCTAAAACCAGTTTCCTATTGAACATACTTCTTTCCGAAATAAATATTATAGTTTGATTACATTTTAGGGTATCTGAGGAGTAAATATAAACTTATTTTGACTTGTTGAAACAAAGTTTAGGGGTAGATTTTCGGATTCCTTTCTCTGCAAGTTGAACGGAGTGGATTACTCTAATCGATGGCGCAAACTAAACTGACTTTTTGGGATATAAAGAAGGATTTTATCTAACAAAACGACACTACATGTTATAGCTGGGACCCTTTGGATGACAAATTAAAGGAAGATTTTCAAAAAGTAAGTGAACATTTTATCATTATATGTGAATGTATGAAACCTGTGCCGGTGTAAAAATATTTTGATGTGGGGCGCCGTCCTCAAACAATTGCATGGCATGGCAAATCCTTTTCAATCCTTGTCATATAAAATGTATCGGTGCTCATCGGACATTGGAAATAAAAATTACACAACGAGTTGGAAATCGCAAATTGAACAATGAATAGTTTGGAAGCAATCAGTGGCTAACTGCAAGCATGGAAAAGCGGTCACTAGCCTGCTATTCAGTGGAGAGGGTGTGTGGTCCAAGTCTGGGTTTAAGGGTCTCTTTTCCAAGCTTATAAGGATAAACATTCAGATACAACACGGGCCAGAAAAGGTTGATTACATTGTCCACGCTGTCAATCCAGCATGACTTCTGCCACGATCAAAATAACTGGAAACTCATAACTGGGAAATCTCAGACTTCAGTGAGTTCAAGACAACTGGGAACTTGGAAAAAAATGTACTGGGAAAATATGTTATTAATTGTCATCCAACTCGAAATTCCAAGTCGGGAACTCTGGCCTCTGACCTGAAGATCATTGAAGTCATGATTCAACCTTGTTTTTCCGACTTCCCAGTTGTCTTGAAAGCACCATCAATCCAGAGAATGTCAGACTTTGATCACAAAGTTTGATGACAAAATTTGCCCACAAGAAGGCCCGACGCGCCACCTTTCTGTTCAAGTGAGCACAGCACAACAAGGCGAGTTGAAAAATGTATTGTATGCTGCTGCATAAATTATGTAATAGGCCAGGGAGATATGTATACTGTAGCTAAGAAAGTAATACTAAGTGTATGTTGTGTAGTAAGCTGTTAGTAGCCCTTATACCTCACCCTAAAAATGTGGTCCATTTCCCCCTCATAACTTAGCCTACTGTTCTAACTTGGTGGTGCACATGTCGCCTACAGCCTGTTTTAGAGAAATGTCGTCATTGAATATTGTAAGAGCTCTCATTGTCTGCTTATACGCCCCCCTTTATTTATCCTACGGTTCAGACTTGGTGTACAGAGAGAATACTGTAAGAACGGCCCATGTTCTGAACTCTGTCGCTGTACATTTTAAAAGCGCTACGTCCGTCCTAGCTCTCTCATTAATGTCTTAATCAAAATTACGGATTGGTTCTAATCCGCTCATCGTTCCCTTATGCCATAGTTTGTACATCTTAATTGTCAGTAGAAACTACATTTGTTCAAGCAAGTCAGCCATATCAGCTATGTTTTAAAAAAAAGCAGTAAATGAGGCTGAATTAACTATTTCCCTGCCAGACAAGGCTCCGCTGATAGCCATGTGTAACGGTGATAAGGATTCACTCCATGGTGCTGAAAAGAAAGCTCTACTGTTGGGACAGCTTTATGTAGGCCATAACAGTTTGTGGCCACCGTTTGTCACCGTTATAGTGAAATTCATGTATTGTTTAGTGTTATGCTGTGTTGTGTAGTGCCTTTGCTGGCAGGCAAATTGGGGAGTTTGCCCCACCAAGATTTACATGCTAAAATCACCACTGAAGACACTACATTATATTTTCCACAAATGTCATGTTTGTATAACGTTATGATATTCATCGGATGTTCAGGACATCCAGGTGATAATGGAGGCACTTTTCATGTAATGTAAAAGATAGAGAATGCGAATATAAGATAGAAAGGGAGGAAAGAGACAGAGGAGGGACAAGAAGGGAAGAACAGGAAGAAAGGGTGGAGAAGAGAGAGCAGAGAGGAGAGAGAGAAGAGAGCGAGGGAAAGAGAGAAAGTGAGAGAGAGAAAGTAAGAGAGAGAGAGAGAGAGAGAGAGAGAGGTGGGTGGGTGGTTCAGGCTGGGTTGACAGTAGGCCATTCATCCTCCATGCTAGAACAGACAAACTGTTGGCAGAGGGAGACAGCTCCCATTAATCACTCAGCACACACACACACACACACACACACACACACACACACACACACACACACACACACACACACACACACACACACACACACACACACACACACACACACACACACACACACACACACACACACACACACACACACACACACACACACACACACACACACACACAGAGAGGGCTTAATACATTGTGAATGAGCCGGTCTCTGCCACAGCCACACACTCGTCTTCATCGGTTATCCTTCTCTCCTCTCTTTCGGTCTCTTTTTTCTGCCTGACCATCTGGGTATCTGTCCGTCACTCTCTCAATCACTCACGTATACTTTCTTCTCTCTGAGTTCTTTCACTTTTTTTTTCTCTCTCTCTCTTTCCTGCCCTCTACCTCTCTTTCGTTCTCTCTCCTTCATCCATCTTTTCCCCACTCCATTAAGGAATTGTTCTTGCTTTCTTTTCTTTTCTCTATCTCTATTTTATTTATTCTCTCCTCTTGACCATTCTGGTGAGTGAACTTGTTTACCAAGCTGACTTTGTCTAGAGAGCCCTGTTATGATTCACACACAGGTTCAATGATTCAGTCTGAAATCCCCATTGTGTCAGATGAAAAACTATGTAAATATTAATTAAAAGGTCCAATGCAGCTGTTTTTATTTTAAAATGTAATCATTTCTGAGTAACAATTAAGTACCTTACTGTGATTGTTTTAATGGTCGAAAAGAAACAAAAATAGCTTCTTAGAAAAGAGCAAGGACAGGGGAAGACTGAAGACTGAAAACTAGCTGTTATTGGCGGAGAGTTTTGGAACTCTCTCTTTCTGGTCTATTAACTAATTTACCACATAACTAATGATGTCACCGGGCAGGCTAAAACTCCATCCTGCCAAAACAGGCTGGAATTTCAGGCGGCCTTTTCAAACACCTCTTACACAAAAATGGCATCATCATCATTTTCACAATTTCACGGTATTATTCCAACCACATAGTGTGGAAGTACATATAAAACACAGGTTTTTGACTGCACTGGGCCATTTTCCGCTAGCATTAGAGTAATACTTAGCTGATGGTTTTGGGACCAGGGCATTTTTACACAGCTCTGTGTGTGTGTGTGTATCTGCATGTGCATGTGAGTGTGTGTTTGTTTCTGTGAGTGAGTGTGTGTGTATGTGTGTGGTGTTTGTATGTGTGTGTGTGTGTGTGTGTGTGTGCTGAGTCCAGGCAGTTTTTTTCACATCCCTCTGTGGCTGAACCAGTCTGTTATCTCTGAGTGATTGAGTGTTTGTTACTTTGTACTGAAGGTTCTGTCATCCCTCCCTCCTCACCTCTTCCTCCCCTTTCACCCCCTCCCTCCCTGGTCCAGGTGTGTGTGAATGTCAGTTCCTCTTCACGTGTCCATGACCTGCACACACGCACACACACACACCTTGCATGCCTTGCACGCACGCATATACACACACACACACACACACACACACACACACACACACACACACACACACACACACACACACACACACACACACACACACACACCACACTGCTTTGTACATACAGTGGGGCAAAAAATATTTAGTCAGCCACCAATTGTGCAAGTTCTCCAACTTAAAAGATGAGAGAGGCCTGTAATTTTCATCATAGGTACACTTCAACTATGACAGACGAAATGAGAAAAAGAAATCCAGAAAATCACATTGTAGGATTTTTAATGAATTTATTTGCAAATTATGGTGGAAAATAAGTATTTGGTCAATAACAAAGTTTATCTCAATACTTTGTTATATACCCTTTGTTGGCAATGACAGAGGTCAAACGTTTTCTGTAAGTCTTCACAAGGTTTTCACACACTGTTGCTGGTCTTTTGGCCCATTCCTCCATGCAGATCTCCTCTAGAGCAGTGATGTTTTGGGGCTGTCGCTGGGCAACACAGACTTTCAACTCCCTCCAAAGATTTTCTATGGGGTTGAGATCTGGAGACTGGCTAGGCCACTCCAGGACCTTGAAATGCTTCTTCTGAAGCCACTCCTTCGTTGCCCGGGCGGTGTGTTTGGGATCATTGTCATGCTGAAAGACCCAGCCACGTTTCATCTTCAATGCCCTTGCTGATGGAAGGAGGTTTTCACTCAAAATCTCATGATACATGGCCCCATTCATTCTTTCCTTTACACGGATCAGTCGTCCTGGTCCCTTTGCAGAAAAACAGCCCCAAAGCATGATGTTTCCACCCCATGCTTCACAGTAGGTATGGTGTTCTTTGGATGCAACTCAGCATTCTTTGTCCTCCAAACACGACGAGTTGAGTTTTTACCAAAAAGTTCTATTTTGGTTTCATCTGACCATATGACATTCTCCCAATCCTCATCTGGATCATCCAAATGCTCTCTAGCAAACTTCAGACGGGCCTGAACATGTACTGGCTTAAGCAGGGGGACACGTCTGGCACTGCAGGATTTGAGTCCCTGGCGGCGTAGTGTGTTACTGATGGTAGGCTTTGTTACTTTGGTCCCAGCTCTCTGCAGGTCATTCACTAGGTCCCCTGTGTGGTTCTGGGATTTTTGCTCACCTTGTGATCATTTTGACCCCACGGGGTGAGATCTTGCGTGGAGCCCCAGATCGAGGAGGATTATCAGTGGTCTTGTATGTCTTCCATTTCCTAATAATTGCTCCCACAGTTGATTTCTTCAAACCAAGCTGCTTACCTATTGCAGATTCAGTCTTCCCAACCTGGTGCAGGTCTACAATTTTGTTTCTGGTGTCCTTTGACAGCTCTTTGGTCTTAGCCATAGTGGAGTTTGGAGTGTGACTGTTTGAGGTTGTGGACAGGTGTCTTTTATACTGATAACAAGTTCAAACAGGTGCCATTAATACAGAGTAGCAGTGGAGGACAGAGGAGCCTCTTAAAGAAGACGTTACAGGTCTGTGAGAGCCAGAAATCTTGCTTGTTTGTATGTGACCAAATACTTATTTTCCACCAGAATTTGCAAATAAATTTATTAAAAATCCTACAATGTGATTTTCTGGATTTTTTTTCCTCATTTTGTCTGTCATAGTTGAAGTGTACCTATGATGAAAATTACAGGCCTCTCTCATCTTTTTAAGTGAGAGAACTTGCACAATTGGTGGCTGACTAAATACTTTTTTGCCCCACTGTATCCCATCAAGTCCTTGTATGGACAGTGGCCACAGTTGCAGGGCATTTTTGGAAATTGCCGTCCTCGTGTTTTCATTGGCTGCTCACAGCTGCTCTTGTTATTGTTGTCTCACTCTCCTATTCCGCAGCACTAGGTTTGTGTGTGTGTGCCTTAACTTGTGTGTGTGTTTGTGTGTTTCAAATTAATGTTGAGGAATTTTCCTTTGGACAGGAAACCCACCATATCAATCAGCTAACGTGGCCCACCAACCCCATGCAGGCAAGCAGACAAACAGACATCTGGTTTTAACCTGTTGGCTTCATGTCAATAGCAGCTCATCACCAGATGTTTGAAGAGCCACCTATAATCCTTAATTCTTCTAACTCATTTTATAGTGACACTGGCCCCACTGAAGCCCAAATATTTATTTAAAAAATACATCTGTAAAAAGAGAGAGGGGAGCATGGGAAGTACTCAAGGACAAGACTTTGGAACGAGAAAAGAAAAATGCGCATGAATGCTACCCGGGTTAATATATTTTCTTTATTTATTCCTCTCGGCCCTATCTTCCCCCCTCTCCTATCCTTCTCCCTCCTCTCCTTCTATTCTCTCTCCTGCAAACTTGTCTAACTCAGCACTCCCTATCCTGGCTTCTGAAAGGGCTGCAGGAGTGTGTGTGTGTATGCTTTAATATGTGTGTGTGTATGATATGCGACGGTCTGTCATAACAGTCATCAGTAATTGTCGCAGTGGCGCACTGAGCTTAATTAACCCACTCACTCATTAGCATGCCTTCACCTCATCAGCCAATCGGAGACAAGAGAACACCCTGATTATCTAGTACAGTCTCAGCCAATTACGCGGGCCAAATGGAGGTGCATTAATCAAATCTTTAGTATGGCGGCAAACGGGCTCATATCAGATTGAAGGAGGCTGCAGAACTAATATGTCACTGTCAGCAGGCCCGGCGCAGCAGTCATTTAGGGGATTGCATTACAACTACATGGCTTTCTTATACACACGCACACACACACACACACACACACACACACACACACACACACACACACACACACACACACACACACACACACACACACACACACACACACACACACACACACACACACACACACACACACACACACACACACACAGTATGGCTCCAGCTGAATACTGAACTATAGGCTAATGTGGAACATGGGCCCTCTGGAAACTATTAGCTTGACATGGCGGGAGGCAGAGGAGTGGAGGAGTGGAGGGATATGGAGGGATGGAGAGGAGAAGGAGAACGGTTAGCTTGCCTCTACTCCCCCACTCATGATTTTTTTATCTCTCTTTCATTCTTTCCTTTCCTTTTTTCCCTTTCTTGGCTTTTTTTGGTTTTGTTGAACTGGCAAGCGTGGGATGGAGGGAGAGAGGAATAAAGGTGGGAGTGAAGAGGAGAGGGGTGTTGTGGAAATTCTTACACAGGGACACTCAAAGTCAATCTTAAATTAAATTAAGATTTTTTTTAACTGAAGAGGTTACAAAAAACGTCTGTCAGGAGCTCTAACGGGGCAGTCCCGTTTAGTTCTCTTATATACTGGTTACAGACACGTTACATAGGCATAGTTCCTAGGGTTGGTTCCGGCATGTGTCTGGCACCGTCTCCTATCTTAACTTAAAGACCATATTCTGGGCATTCTGCCAAATAGTCATGATGCCCCGCCCCCCTTCCCTCATATCTTTACCAGGCACAGGCAGGAACCAAAGCCAAGATAAACAAAGTACCATTTCCTTTACATTCCACCCTTTTATCACTTGTGTGATAATAAATCATTACATTTTAAGGTAAGCATTGCTTAACGTCTATATAATATTTCTATTGAAGTTAGGGAAATCAACACATAAAACCAGACACTTCATAATTTCAAGCCCTTCATTCTGGGTTGTACAATCCAATTAGTATGGTAATACTATCTTCACAGTAAAGGTTATACGTCTATTAATGTGACTGAAGTTATCAAAAATACACACATATACAGAGCATGGTAAATAACACAATTTAGACAACAAAAAAAACAGAACACACGCTGCAGCCCATTTGGCAATTTGGGATCCCCACCTTCCAAACAGGGATTCCAACCAAGTTGCAGGCGTCCACTCTGGTTTTGGGGAATTGTTCTTAGCAACAGTGACAATGTATTCGGTGAGATCAGTCATATTAGAAGAGTGATCTAGGACAAAAGTACAACACAAGTTCCCCCTTGACCTACCAAAAGATAGTCAAGAGCAACTCTGTTTTGCAGAGCCAATTTACGCAATTCTTTTAGCATTGACATTTTCCTCTACATCTCTAGATTTCTTCTGAATTTGGTCTAGGGCACAACCATGTTGACTTTCACAGGAAAGAGAGAGAACACATTGTTATAACAGTTTCACACCAACCTTGATAAGAATGAGATCGGCTCTCGTCACAATTTAGGGGCATAGCTCTGTCTCTAGAAGCCTCGCCTTTCCAAATCATAATTACAACTATTGATAAATTATCCAAACCACATTTAGAATTACAGTCCTTAGTGCTTTACGTTGGTTCTATCACTTTAATTTATTAAGACACTCAACGTAGCACACACCAATACTGGCATAATGTACATTTACATTGAACTTACTTTCGATCATTAACTTTTCTCATCACGGCCCCCATTTGTTGTAATGACAGATTGGTATCTCAATGCAATCTTAGTCTAAATTACTATACATTGTGCAGTGTGCAGACCTCCACAATCAACCTGATACCCCAAATGAACAATTTTGGATAAGCCTAAATCAATTATGGGCACGGTTAGCCACCCCCTCCCTCCCGGCACTCATCCTTCAGATGTTTCTTCATGTTTTTCTTCAGATAGTGTTTCAGTTCGTCCTCCCAATGGCACATGTTCAAAGTGGATTGCCCAAAGTGGATTGCCCTTGATAATGTCTCTCACCTGAGAGACATTTTCGCCACTGTCCTTTACACACTCGCCACTGTCCTTTACAGTCCATTATGTCTTGTCCATTTTCCTACCAGTACACCAGCAAGTTTAAATGGGATGTCTCTCCATGATCACTTCACGTGGACTCATGTCGTAATCCTGAGAGAAAAGGCATGAGAGAAAAACTTCAATCCATTTGGAGTAACTCTCAACCATTACCAACATACAGTGCCTTCGGAAGTATTCCGACCCCTTGACTTTTTCCACATTTTGTTAGGTTACAGCATTTTTCAAAAATGTATTATATATATTTTACATAATCAATCTACACACAATACCCCATAATGACAAAGCAAAAAAAAAAAAAACACATTTACATAAGTATTCAGACCCTTTACTCACTACTTTGTTGAAGCACCTGACGTGTAATAATTTTATCCTCTAATGAGGCATGTTATCATGTTATCTTCGTTACGAATCGAGACATGTTATCTTCTGAGACGTTACTTGTATGAGATTTTTGAGACATGTTATCCTCTACCTGTAGATCCAACAGGCGGTGGTGGACAGAATCCTAGATAGCGTTACAGATCGGAAAACTCAGCTCAAACAGAACTATTTGGGGCATTCATTCACCTCTTTCGAACGTGAGCATTGTCCCCTGACAGCTCTCATTCACTCAATAATTTATAGCAAAGTTTCAATCTCTGACTATCCTATTTTCAATCAGCTTATTATCCATCTTTTCAAATTTCAATCTTAATAGAAATAATTTAAATCCATTTATTATCCAAATTTCAATAATCTTAACACGTCCTTCCACACTCACACAGCCATACACAACTTTCATATCCACATTCACTCAGTGCTATTCCCAAACACACTCAGTAATTTCCCTTATTACCCATGTTTATCTTCAACGATTCTCTTGTCGTTACTTGCTCTGCACCATATGTATCTCCTGTAACATATTTAATAACACCACAACAATAACATATTCAAAAACACCTTGTGGTATTTGTAGTGGCTGTAGATCACGTAGATATTTCTTATAAATGCCTACAGACAGCTGTCAGCGGGGCCTTCCATGGTACCGTTATGCCCTCGCTCTAGTCTTCTCATAAAACTAGTGAATAGCCTTCTCTCTATAAAACTATGAGTACATTTTTATGCATTACTTGCCTTGATTTTATTTTTATCATTTATTTGTATTTTTATACAGATTCATTTAAATTGACTTTGAAATTCAGTTGCCGTCCCTCAATTGTTTGCGGATTATGTGTCTCCTACTGGGCAGCTCACAGTAAAGGTCTGTTCTGGGCCGGTCTCGTCATATTTTGGTCAGACGGGAATTTCCCTCACGCTTCATAAAATGTGCCACTGGCTTTCTTTGCAGACCCCCACTAGAAAGCTCCGCAGGCAGAATCAATCATCTTGTTCATTGACATCAAATTGTTATGGAAATTCTTACATAGAGACACTCAAAGTCAATCTTAAATTAATCATTGCTTATTATCAGTTAACTGGAAATCAAATCAAATCAAATTCTATTTGTCACATACACATGGTTAGCAGATGTTAATGCGAGTGTAGCGAAATGTTTGTGCTTCTAGTTCCGACCATGCAGTAGTATCTAACAAGTAATCTAGCAATTTCACAACAACTATCTTATACACACAAGTGTAAAGGAATGAATATGAGTATGTACATATAAATATATGGATGAGCGATGGCTGACCGGCATAGGCAAGATGCAGCAGATGGTATAGAGTACAGTATATACATATGAGATGAGTAGTGTAGGATATGTAAACATTATATAAATGGCATCGTTTAAAGTGGCTAGTGATACATTTCACATCCACTTTTTAATTATTAAAGTGGCTAGAGATTTGAGTCGATGGCCGAATGGCATAGGCAAGATTCAGTAGATGTTAGAGTACAGTGTAGACATTTGATATGAGTAATGTCGGATTTGTAAACATTATATACAAAATTGGCTAGTGATACATTTGTTACATCCAATTTTCTATTATTTAAAGTGACTAGAGATTTAAGTCAGTATGTTGGCAGCAGCCACTCAATGTTAGTGATGGCTGTTTAACAGTCGGATGGCCTTGAGATAGAAGCTGTTTTTCAGTCTCTCGGTCCCAGCTTTGATGCACCTGTACTGACCTCGCCTTCCGGATGATAGTGGGGTGAACAGGCAGTGGCTCGGGTGGTTGTTATCCTTGATGATCTTTTTGGCCTTCCTGTGACAGCGGGTGGTGTAGGTGTCCTGGAGGGCAGGTAGTATACCCCCGGTGATGCGTTGTGCAGTCCTCACTACATTCTCGAGAGCCTTATGGTTGTGGGCGGAGCAGTTGCCGTACCAGGCGGTGATACAGCCCAACAGGATGCTCTCGATTGTGTATCTGTATAAGTTTGTGAGTGTTTTTGGTGACAAGCCACATTTCTTCAGCCTCCTGAGGTTGAAGAGGCACTGTTGCGCCTTCTTCACCACGCTGTCTGTGTGTGTGGACCATTTCAGCTTGTCCATGATGTGTACGCAGAGGAACTTAAAACTTTCCACCTTCTCCACCACTGTCCCGTCGATGTGGATAGGGGGGTGCTCCCTCTGCAGTTTCCTGAAGTCCACGATCATCTCCTTAGTTTTGTTGACGTTGAGTGAGAGGTTATTTTCCTGACACCACACTCCGAGGGCCCTTACCTCCTCCCTGTAGGCCGTCTCATCGTTGTTGGTAATCAAGCCTACCAAAGTCAAAGTCAAAGTCAAAGTCACCATTATTAGTCAGTTGTACAACCGAATGCCTTCAACCGAAATGTGTCTTCCGCATTTAACCCAACCCCTCTGAATCAGAGAGGTGCGGGGGGCTGCCTTAATCGACTTCCACGTCTTTGGCGCCCGGGGAACAGTGGGTTAACTGCTTTGTTCAAGGGCAGAACGACAGATTTTTTTTCCCTTGTCAGCTCGGGGATTCGAACTTGCAACCCTCCGGTTACAAGTCCAACGCTCTAACCACTAGGCTACCTGCCGCCCCACTACCACTGTAGTGTCGTCAGCAAACTTGATGATTGAGTTGGAGGCGTGCTTGGCCACGCAGTCATGGGTGAACAGGGAGTACAGGAGAGGGCTGAGAACGCACCCTTGTGGGGCCCCAGTGTTGAGGATCAGCGGGGTGGAGATGTTGTTTCCTACCCTCACCACTGGGGTCGGCCCGTCAGAAAGTCCAGGACCCAGTTGCACAGGGCTGGGTCGAGACCTAGGGTCTCGAGCTTAATGACGAGTTTGGAGGGTACTATGGTGTTAAATGCTGAGCTGTAGTCGATGAACAGTATTCTTACATAGGTATTCCTCTTGTCCAGATGGGTTAGGGCAGTGTGCAGTGTGATTGCGATTGCGTCGTCTGTGGATCTATTGGGACGGTAAGCAAATTGGAGTGGAACTAGGGTGTCTGATAGGATGGAGGTGATATGATCCTTGACTAGTCTCTCAAAGCACTTCATGATGACGGAAGTGAGTGCTACGAGGCGATAGTCATTTAGCTCAGTTACCTTAGCTTTCTTGGGAACAGGAACAATGGTGATCCCTCTTGAAGCATGTGGGAACAGCAGACTGGGATAAGGACTGATTAAATATGTCTGTAAACACACCAGCCAGCTGGTCTGCACATGCTCTGAGGACACGGTCAGGGATGCCATCTGGGCCGGCACCCTTGCGAGGGTTAACAGGCTTATATGTTTTACTCACGTTGGCTGCGGTGAAGGTGAGCCCGCAGGTTTTGGGAGTGGGCCGTGTGGCACTGTATTTTCCTCAAAGAGAGCAAAGAAGTTGTTTAGTTTGTCTGGGAGCAGGACATTGTGGTCCGCGACAGGGCTGGTTTTCTTTTTGTAGTCCGTGATTGACTGTAGACCCTGCCACATTCCTCTCGTGTCTGAGCCGTTGAATTGTGACTCTGTCTCTTTACTGACGCTTAGCTTGTTTGATTGCCTTACGGAGGGAATAGCTACACTGTTTGTATTCAGTCATGTTTCCAGTTGCCTTACCCTGGTTAAAAGCAGTGGTTCGCGCTTTCAGCAGCGAATGCTGCCATCAATCCACGGTTTCTGGTTGGGGAAGGTTTTAATAGTTGCTATGGGTACAACATCCCTGATGCACTTGCTAATAAACTCGCTCACCGAATCAGCGTATATATTAATGTTGTTGTCTGATGCTGTCCGGAACATATCCCAGTCCACGTGCTCGAAGCAATCTTGAAGCGTATAATCAGATTGGTCGGACCAGCGTTAAACAAAGCTGAGCACGCGCGTTTCCTGTTTTAGTGTCTGTCTGTAGGCTGGGAGCAACAAAATGGAATCATGGTCAGACTTGCCGAAAGGAGATCGAAGAATGTCCTTGTATGCGTTGCGGAAGTTAAAATAACAATGATCCAGGATTTTCCCGGCCCGGGTTGCACATTTGATATGCTGATAAAATTTAGGGAGCTTTGCATACAGATTAGTCTTGTTAAAATCCCCAGCCACAATAAATGCAGCCTCAGGATATGTGGTTTCCAGTTTACATAGAGTCCAATGAATTTCTTTCAGTGCCGTCGATGTGTCGGCATTTGATTGTAAGGAATTCTATGTCAGGTGAACAAAAGGACTTGAGTTCCTCTATGTTGTTATGATCACACCACAACTCGTTAACTTCTTAGGGAGCGGCAGCTGAGGTGTCAGTTTTGGAGAGTCTGGCGTGCCCAAAGTAATAGGCCTGCCACTCAGGCCCAGAAACTAGGATATGGACATAATTAGTACTTTATTTTCCTTTCCTATCGTCCAGTTTATAATCCGGTTGAAATATTATAGTAAATATACATAAAAGTGTTCCTAAGGAAACATTATCAATGATGTTTGATTGTTCTTGGACAAGTGTATTTGTATAATGTGAACGCGTTCTCTTCACGGTTCAATGGGCGACAACGGTGGATTTTATGATCATAACGCGCCAACCAAACTGAGATTTATGGATATAATAAATGACTTTTTCTAACAAAAGAATCATGGATTGTCTTCGTTGGACACTTGGGAAGCCCTCAGCAGAAGTTCTTCGAAAGGTAAGGGATTTTATATTAGCGATTTTATGCGTTTTTTGAGACCCGTGTTGGGTTATGGATTTATGCTAATGCGTAAATATTAGAGGTGATACACTCAAACAATCAAATTTTGTGCTTTCGCCGTAAAGCCTTTTTGAAATCTTACAACGCTGTGATATTGCCAAGAATCAGAGCTTTTGATGACTATGCAACACTAGCGCCCCACCACTCCATAAGTAGTTAACACTAGCGCCCCACTCCCGACACTACCAGGTGAAATGCAAGGCGCCAAATTCAAAATCCAAAAGTTGAATTATTAAACATGCATGAATATACAAGTGTTGCATAGTCATCAAAAGCTCTGCTTCTTGGCAATATCACAGCGTTGTCAGATTTCAAAAAGGCTTTACGGCGAAAGCACCACATTTGATTGTTTGAGGGTAGCACCTAACATATTTTTCTCATTACCATGAATTCAGAAGCCATCACAGTTCACACATAACACATTTCACAGCAAAAACAAATCAATTACCTTTTGAAGAACTTCTGCTGAGGGCTTCCCAAGTGTCCAACGAAGACAATCCATGGTTCTTTTGTTAGAAAAAGTAATGTATTATATCCATAAATCTCCGTTTGGTTGGCGCGTTATAATGAGAAAATAGAGCGTTGACTCCTCCATTGAAGCGTGAAGAGAACTTCGTTCAACTTATACCTATAAACTTGTCCAAGAACAATCAAACATAATTTTAAATGTATCCTTAGGAACACTTTTATGTATAAATAGTATAATATTTCAACCGGAATATAAACTGGGCGATAAGAAAGGAAAAAAACAAGAAGCGTGCCAGCCGGGAAGCGCGCATTTACTTGTATTGACATCTGCGTGTACACTTCCTTATTCATCTTCTTCTCTACTCTAAAATCATCTAAAAAGAATCAGAACACTTTCCCGAGACTGTTGACATCCAGAGGAAGCGATAGGTACTGCATTCATATGCCCTTATATGGGCATTTTCATAAGGGAGGGGTTCTAAATGAGGCAATCTGTCAAAACCACTTTTTCCAGGACAGAAATTCCTCGGGTTTTCGCCTGCCATATCCATTCTGTTATACTCGCAGACACAATGTTAACACTTTTAGAAAATTCAGAGTGTTTCCTATCCAATGTTACTAAATATGTGCATATCCTATTTTCTTGGCCTGAATGGGAGGCATTTCACTTTGCACGCCAGGCACTCCAAAACGGCTCCCAAAGAAGTTAATCTTCAGGTGCCCTTCTTCATACCAGATAGATGTTTGTTTCTGTCGGCGCGATGCGTGGAGAAACCAGGTGACTGTACCGACTCAGATAACGTGTCCTGAGTGAGCCATGTTTCCATGAAGCAAAGAGCGTTGCAGTCGCTGATGTCTCTCTGGAAGGCAATCCTTGCTCGGATTTCGTCTACCTTGTTGTCCAGAGACTGGACGTTGGCAAGTAGTATACTCGGGAGCGGTGTGCGATGTGCCCGTCTACGTAGCTTGACCAGATGACCGCCCCGTCTACCCCTTCTCCTGCACCGCCGTTGTTTTGGGTCGCCGGCTGGGATCCAGTCTACTGTCCTGGTTGGTGGACCAAACAGAGGATTGCTTCGGGAAAGTCGCATTCCTGGTCGTAATGTTGGTAAGTTGACGTTGCTCTTATATCCAATAATTCCTCACGGCTGTATGTAATTACACTTAAGATTTCCCGGGGTAACAATGTAAGAAGTAATCCATAGAAAAACAAAATACTGCATAGCTTCCTGAGAACATGAAGCGAGGCTGCCATCTCTGTCGGCACCGGAAGTGGAAATGAGGTTCCAACAAACTTGAACTTGATCCCTCATAGACTGGTTACAGACAATTTACATAGGCATAGTTCGTAGAGTTGGTTCCGGCATGTGTCTGGCACCATCTCCTATCTTAAACTACTTAAGGAGTGGTGGGGCACTACCCGGTGAAATGCAAGGCGCCAAATTCAAAATCCAAAAGTTGAATTATTAAACATGCATCAATATACAAGTGTTGCATAGTCATCAAAAGCTCTGCTTCTTGGCAATATCACAGCGTTGTCAGATTTCAAAAAGGCTTTACGGCGAAAGCACCACATTTGATTGTTTGAGGGTAGCACCTAACATATTTTTCTCATTACCATGAATTCAGAAGCCATCACAGTTCACACATAACACATTTCACAGCAAAAACAAATCAATTACCTTTTGAAGAACTTCTGCTGAGGGCTTCCCAAGTGTCCAACGAAGACAATCCATGGTTCTTTTGTTAGAAAAAGTAATGTATTATATCCATAAATCTCCGTTTGGTTGGCGCGTTATAATGAGAAAATAGAGCGTTGACTCCTCCATTGAAACGTGAAGAGAACTCGTTCAACTTATACCTATGAACTTGTCCAAGAACAATCAAACATAATTTTAAATGTATCCTTAGGAACACTTTTATGTATAAATAGTATAATATTTCAACCGGAATATAAACTGGGCGATAAGAAAGGAAAAAAACAAAGAACGTGCCAGCCGGGAGCGCGCATTTACTTGTATTGACATCTGCGTGTACACTTCCTTATTCATCTTCTTCTCTACTCTAAAATCATCTAAAAAGAATCAGAACACTTTCCCGAGACTGTTGACATCCAGAGGAAGCGATAGGTACTGCATTCATATGCCCTTATATGGGCATTTTCATAAGGGAGGGGTTCTAAATGAGGCAATCTGTCAAGACCACTTTTTCCAGGACAGAAATTCCTCGGGTTTTCGCCTGCCATATCCATTCTGTTATACTCGCAGACACAATGTTAACACTTTTAGAAAATTCAGAGTGTTTCCTATCCAATGTTACTAAATATGTGCATATCCTATTTTCTTGGCCTGAATGGGAGGCATTTCACTTTGCGCACGCCAGGCACTCCAAAACGGCTCCCAAAGAAGTTAATCTTCAGGTGCCCTTCTTCATACCAGATAGATGTTTGTTTCTGTCGGCGCGATGCGTGGAGAAACCAGGTGACTGTACCGACTCAGATAACGTGTCCTGAGTGAGCCATGTTTCCATGAAGCAAAGAGCGTTGCAGTCGCTGATGTCTCTCTGGAAGGCAATCCTTGCTCGGATTTCGTCTACCTTGTTGTCCAGAGACTGGACGTTGGCAAGTAGTATACTCGGAGCGGTGTGCGATGTGCCCGTCACGTGGCTTGACCAGATGACCGCCCGTCTACCCCTTCTCCTGCACCGCCCGTTGTTTTGGAGTCGCCGGCTGGGATCCAGTCTACTGTCCTGGTTGGTGGACCAAACAGAGGATTGCCGGGAAAGTCGCATTCCTGGTCGTAATGTTGGTAAGTTGACGTTGCTCTTATATCCATAATTCCTCACGGCTGTATGTAATTACACTTAAGATTTCCCGGGGTAACAATGTAAGAAGTAATCCATAGAAAAACAAAATACTGCATAGCTTCCTGAGAACATGAAGCGAGGCTGCCATCTCTGTCGGCACCGAAGTGGAAATGAGGTTCCAACAAACTTGAACTTGATCCCTCATAGACTGGTTACAGACAATTTACATAGGCATAGTTCGTAGAGTTGGTTCCGGCATGTGTCTGGCACCATCTCCTATCTTAAACTACTTAAGGAGTGGTGGGGCACTACCCGGTGAAATGCAAGGCGCCAAATTCAAAATCCAAAAGTTGAATTATTAAACATGCATCAATATACAAGTGTTGCATAGTCATCAAAAGCTCTGCTTCTTGGCAATATCACAGCGTTGTCAGATTTCAAAAAGGCTTTACGGCGAAAGCACCACATTTGATTGTTTGAGGATAGCACCCCACATATTTTTAATTTTACCATAAATTCATAAGCCTTCACGGTTCACACATAACACATTTCACAGCGAAAACAAATCAATTACCTTTTGAAGAACTTCTGCTGAGGGCTTCCCAAGTGTCCACCGAAGACAATCCATGGTTCTTTTGTTAGAAAAAGTAATGTATTATATCCATAAATCTTAGTTTGGTTGGCGCGTTATAAAGAGAAAATACAGCGTCGACTCCTCCATTGAAACGTGAAGAGAACTCGTTCAACTTATACCTATAAACTTGTCCAAGAACAATCAAATATAATTGTAAATGTATCCTTAGGAACACTTTTTTGTATATGTTGTATAATATTTCAACCGGAATATAAACTGGGTGATAAGAAAGGAAAACACCACAGAGCGCGCCAGCCGTGAACGCGCATTTTCTTCTATTGACATCTGTGTGGCCACTTCCTTATTCGTCTTCTTCTACAATCTCAAAGCAGCTAAAAAGAATCAAAACACTTTCTCGAGACTGTTGACATCCAGAAGAAGAAATAGGTACTGCATTCATATGCCCTTATATGGGCATTGTCATAAGAGAGGGGTTCCAAATGAGGCAATGTGTCAAAACCACTTTTTCCAGGACAGAAATTCCTCGGGTTTTTGCCTGCTATATCCGTTCTGTTATACTCACAGACAAAATGTTAACACTTTTAGAAACTTCAGAGTGTTTCCTATCCAATGGTCCTAATATGTGCATATCCTATTTTCTGGGCCTGAATGGGAGGCATTTTACTTTGGGCACGCCAGGCTCTCCAAAACCGTCACCTCGTGCGCTGCTCCCAAAGAAGTTAAAGCTAGAGTTTTGCCGTGCCCGTTTTGCTAAAAAGCTAAGGGATGGGGCTGGAGAAAAGTAACCACTCTCAAATTGTGGATGCAAGGACTGACCATCCATGATATGAAATATATCGTTTTAACAATTTTTAAGGCTATACATTGTGTTTCCATTTACGTTGTTTACATAAATTTGAATAAAACAGGTTAATATTTGGGTTCTGATGGGGCACAACAGTTTAACTAATCTCATGAGGCATTTATAATTTACAGTCTTCATAAATCACTGGGTATATACCATTAATTTAGAAGTCCAAAATCGGATGTAGCAACTAAGGATTCTAGCTTTAACTGTCCCCTTTTATTTTGGCTTCAGTAATTATGTGCTGTATTGTATTACAAACTAATACAGTAATGGGTAGAAGTAAATACTATCCACAGATCATTGTTATTGTATTTGTCATATTGTATTGTATAGATAGCTAAGAACACCAGTTCAGCCTGTGAGATAGAATGCGAGAATGAAATAGAGAGAGAACGAGAGAACGCGAGAGACTGAGGGGGAGTGAGGGTGAAGAAAGGGTTGAATAAAAAGCTGTCTGGGTGATTTTAATGAGTTGTGACATTTTTATTATTAATTAGCAGTTTTCAACCAGCCAAATGAAATCAATATGTTGGAGTGAAACAAATTTCAGCAGGCCGTTGGGATCAATTGGGGGGAGTTTTTATTTACATAACTAGCAGTAAGCACCCAGATTGGCGGGGCTTTTAATTAAAGCGACATAAACCGAAAGGCCATTTTTCTTCTGCTGCTCACTTCTAATCTCATTTGCAATTTCTTCCCTTTTTTTTAATTCTCTCGCTTTCTTTCTTCTTGAGCAGAAAATACTCAAGCACATGCATGTGTGTTGTGTACACAAATGCATACACACACTCACGCACGTTTGCGCACACACACACACACACTTTAATCCCTCCCTCTCACCTCTTAATCAGACAACCAGTAAAATGGGATTAGAGACCATCTGCTGATATTCTGGGTTTCCAAGCGGGAATTTTTTTCCTTGTTTACTAAGCTGTGGTTTTCCTCCTGGGAGAGAGATACAATCCCACAGTGATGAAAGTTTCAGACCAGGGAGAACACACATCTTAACTATATGTCTAGATCTCAAGCCTCTCCTATGTGCTTCTGTAATATGATTTAACCCCTCAAACTTGGAAGCACACAAAAAGTATCTATCTTTCACTTCATCTCTCTCTCTCTCTGTCTTTCCTTCTCTCTCTTTAAACAACAAATATCTGTTGAAACTATAATTCTCACTTTCCCTCCCTCCCTCCCTCCCTCCCTCCCTCCGAGGTATGTAGACCAACAGTTAATTCCTGTCTAATTTATTACCCAGATGCCCTTGTTCTGAAGACACATTAGGAACACACTGACACAGCACACTGGCCCATGTCCTCACTAATCTTGTTATCACACACACACACACACACACACACACACACACACACACACACACACACACACACACACACACTGGTCCATTTGCCATCTTATTACACTACAGAACTACCAGAAATTAATTATCCTTTAAAGCACCAGTGCCCACATGAACAAATGTCATAGTATACTATGGTATGAAGACTATATACTGTGTTTTTGAACTGTAGTATACTCTGGTATTTACTGTAGTTTTTTTGTGGACATTACTGTAGTATACTGTAGTATTTAATGTTGGAGGCTGTCACAACTTCCGCTGAAGTCGGTCCCTCTTCTTGTTCGGGCGGTGTTTGGCGGTCGACGTCACCGGTTTTCTAACCATCACCGCTCCCCTTTTTCGTGTGTCCTTTGGTTTTGTCTTCATTGTATACACCTGTTGTTCATTATCTCCCAATCACGCTCCTGCATATATTCCTTCCTTCCCCTCTTTCCCTTGTGCGTGATTGTCAGTGTTACTTGGATTTTCCCAGTCTGTGTACTGAGGGCTGGTATTTTGTTTCTCGTTGTTCCGGGTTGTTTGTTCGCCCGTTTATTTTGGTCGTGTTGGTAATTGCCTCACCAGCGTGTGTTTGTACTGTTGACTGGTGGCTTTATTAAATTACCTTTCACACGCATCTCAACCTCCTGCGCCTGACTCCTTTCCACTACGGAACCACAGCTTTAACAGAGGCATACTGGGAAGATGGAGGAGTGGGGAGAGGAGGGCAGAACAAAGATGGAGGTGGGAGTGAGAGCAGGGATTGGAGAGGAGGGTTGGAGACAGGGGAAGAGATGTTTGCAGACAGGTGTGGGGTAGAGGTGGGAGGAGGAGTGGGAGAGGGAGAGAAAAGTACAGTACTTTGGTATGATCTGAAGCGAGAGTATAAATAAAACAGGTAGTGACATACAGTATTGTGTCACAGCTGTGCTGGACCTGGCAGAGAAGCCTTAGAGAGAACATGTAGTGGACTATTCTATACTGCCTCTGCTATCTCTGTTACTGTGATGCTGCTGTCTTCATCATCGTCTCTGTCGGACTTGATGGGCTTTGATGAACCTGAGAAACAACAGTGCTAGCTGAAGGCTACTCACATTCACAGCTTGCTGCTCCGCTCTGCTCGGAGCCTCTTAGCACGCTGTCACTTACTGCCTTTCTCTCCTGATACCCCAGAGGAAGAGGAATAACATCCCTCCACAGCTGACACACATGTCCTGTCTTCATGAAAAATGCTGTTTATGGTTTTGCCTTGTTGTTGTAGCGGAACGCGTCAAGGAATAAAGGCGTGTAGATTTGTCACTGTCAGCCAAGTTACTTTTCTATTCACCTCTCTCTTCTCCCTGTCAACAGTAACACTACAGAAAAGCGAAGAGGTGATGAACATCTCCATGAAGTTGAATTTGTCCTTAGACGAAGAAGAAAAATAGAAGAGGAGTTGCAGGATCAAAAATAATAGAACAAGACTTAAGTCTTATAGAATAAGACTTGAACAGGATCAGTCCCACAGATCCTGTATTGGACCTGTTGTAGAAGCAGCTGTATTGTATTCTTCAAACAGAAACACTCAAACTGAATATTCTCCATCTGCAACTACCTCCATCATCACTATGAGGGTTTCATCTTAATGAGTACAGCACAGTAGAGTATGTGATATGATCAATAGTCTCAGACCTGCCAGCCCTGTCTGCTTCCTGGCCCGTGGCGCCGGCTTCCCATCAACACTACAGCCTAATGTTAGCTACAGCAACTATCTATCATCTGAAGGAAATTGTAGCTCATGTAAATAAATACTTTTCTTTATGAAATAAAAACAAGCATTAGTTTCCCCATTAAACCCATCTGTGACTGTCTGTGCAGTCTTTGGGAAGCGGTAGGAGGGCTTCACGCACGCACACACGCACACACAGACACACACACACACACACTGTTCTAAAGACTGAAACACTCTCTAGATATGCTGTATAGCCACACCCATACAGCACCAACCCTCCTCAATCAGACTGGCCCTTCAGCGATGTGGAGTGTTTTCCTACATTGACAGGCAGAATGGATGGCTTCCATTACACTGTACAAGAAACAAGTTCTGTGGGGAGGAGGTTAGTAAATTTGTTTGTTTTTTAATAGCTTTGGTACTATTTTCACAAGTATGTGGTACATTTTCACAACTATTATTACAAAACTCCAAACTGGTCACAGTATTTTATTCAAAACCCGTCATTTTGAATTAATTTGGATTGTAAACATCTCTCACCACACAACCATTGATTCAACCTATATGTTTATTGTGAAATGTAATGAGAACACACAAAACACAACAATGATATCTTTTCAATTGAGTCATTTTAACTACCAGTTAATCCAATAGCAAACAATTCAAGGCACGTGTTTCAAATTGCCCTTAGATGTGCTGAAAGTAATATGCTACAGTACTGTAAATTACACCGTTTTCACATTAGGCAAAATTACACAACAAAATTGACAGAAAATCTATGATTTCCATAATATTTATCTAATGTGTAATCAAATGTGAACGTCAACAGTGAAGAGGCGTCTCCGGGATGCTGGCCTTCTAGGCAGAGTTGCAAAGAAAAAGCCATATCTCAGACTGGCCAACAAAAAGAAAAGATTAAGATGGGCAAAAGAACACAGACACTGGACAGAGGAACTCTGCCTAGAAGGCCAGCATCCCGGAGTTGCCTCTTGACTGTTGATGTTGAGACTGGTGTTTTGAAGCTGCCAGTTGAGAATTTGGGAGGCATCTGCTTCTCAAACTAGTAGACACTCTAATGTACTTGTCCTCTTGCTCAGTTGTGCACCGGGGCCTCCCACTCCTCTTTCTATTCTGGTTAGTGCCAGTTTGCTCCGTGAAGGGAGTAGTACTGTGAAGGGAGTAGTACATAGCGTTGTATGAGATTTTCAGTTTTTTGGCAGTTTCTTGCATTGAACAGCCTTCATTTCTCAAAACAAGAATAGACTGATGAGTTTCAAAAGAAAGTTATTTGTTTCTGGCCATTTTGAGCCTGTAATCGAACCCACGAATGCTGATGCTCCAGATCTCAAATAGTCTAAAGAAGGCCAGTTTTATTGCTTCTTTAACAGTTTTCAGCTGTGCTAAGATCATTTCAAAAGGGTTTTCTAATGATCAATTAGCCTTTTAAAATGATAAACTTGGATTAGCTAACACAACGTGCCATTGGAACACAGGAGTGATGGTTGCTGATAATGGGCCTCTGCACGCCTATGTAGATATTCCATTAAAAATCAGCCGTTTCCAGCTACAATAGTCATTTACAACAGTAACAATGTCTACACTGTATTTCTGATCAATTTCATGTTATTTTAATGGACAAAAAATGTCTAAGTGACCCAGAACTTTTGAACGGTAATGTATTTATAATTGCAACATAGGTGTACTGTCTATAATCACATGTAAGACATTAAATTAAACAAATTAAATGAATGAAAATAAAACATAACATTTAGCATGCATCAAGCCTGTCTTAAGCATTTGACCATCATTTCTCATCCACATAACAGTGAATGTCCTCATTGTTCATGCACCGCGGGAAAAACCTTTTGGCATGGTGAATCCTAGCTTGACATTGGTCTGCATTGATATCGTCACATGTCTCATCCATGGCCAGAAGGAGAGTGACACGCTCATGGGGATGGGGATCGTACACCTTCCACCTCCATGCCGAAAAATAGGTTTGAGGAAAGGAGAGTATGGGGGTAGGTATAGGGTCACGAATCGGGGATGGGCCCGAATCGGGGATGGGCCTGCTCAATTTAATTGAGAAACACAATGAGGTGTGCAGCATTGTAGCTTCCAAGTATTGGCCTATGTCCTACCACACCATCTTCAGAGATAGCTGCACACATGGAGATGTTTCCCCCATGTTGTCCTGGCAATTGGACGGTCACCCGTTGGCCAATGAGGTTCCGCCCATGACGCCGAGTTTTGGTCAGGTTGAAGCCCGCTTCATCAACAAAGATATACTTGTGATGGTTCACAGCAGCATCAAGCACCATCAACCTCAAAAAAATATTTTGGTTTGTTATTTTTACAGTATAGTTCCAATATGATATTGTGAAGTAGCTTGTGCATCAAATAGTAACAGTAATACAGTATATAGTGCTGTACCTGAACATACTTGGCTCACAGTTGTTTCACCCCGTCGTTGTTTCTCTCTAAAGGCACCAAGTAAATGTGTTTCATAGATACCTGGTGCCTCTCCAAAAGGCAGGCATTGTTTGGTAAGCTGATGAATGCCACATTGGCAAAGGTGTCATTGTTCTCCTCAATGGACTGCTTTATTTCAGACTTCTCCTTTCACTGTTACCTATCTCTGAGGCTGAGAGAGGAGAGACACTGTTACCTATCTCTGAGGCTGAGAGTGGAGAGACACTGTTACCTATCTCTGAGGCTGAGAGGATAGCCACTTTTACCTATCTCTGAGGCTGAGAGGATAGCCACTTTTACCTATCTCTGAGGCTGAGAGAGGAGAGACACTGTTACCTATCTCTGAGGCTGAGAGAGGAGAGACACTGTTACCTATCTCTGAGGCTGAGAGAGGGGCGAGATACTGTTACCTATCTCTGAGGCTGAGAGAGGAGAGACACTGTTACCTATCTCTGAGGCTGAGAGAGGAGAGACACTGTTACCTATCTCTGAGGCTGAGAGGATAGCCACTTTTACCTATCTCTGAGGCTGAGAGAGGAGAGACACTGTTACCTATCTCTGAGGCTGAGAGAGGAGAGACACTGTTACCTATCTCTGAGGCTGAGAGAGGAGAGACACTGTTACCTATCTCTGAGGCTGAGAGAGGAGAGACACTGTTACCTATCTCTGAGGCTGAGAGAGGAGAGACACTGTTACCTATCTCTGAGGCTGAGAGAGGAGAGACAGCGAGTGAGAGGAGAGAAGAGGAAAGAGGGACGTCACAGCTGACATTCTATCTGTCTGACTGGTGACAGGGTCAGCAGGGGTCAGATCCCTCTGCCAGCTGAGTCACCACGACAACACCTGAGTGAAAGCAGGGAGCAGCTGTAGTCTTCTTTGTACGTACGTGTGTGTGTGTTTGTGTGTGAATGGAACGACAGGCAAGGACAAATACGAGGTCAGTGCAGTCCTACAGCTCATTCTGTGTTTCAGGCTATGTCACACACCACACGCACACGCACACGCACACGCACACGCACACGCACACACACACACACACACACACACACACACACACACACACACACACACACATTGAAAAGCAACAAGTCCCTTAATAGCTCTTCTCAACTTTCAGCTGAACCATCCATGACACCAACTGACACATCATCACCAGTGTTTCCAGGATAACAGCTCTATGAGAGCTCAGAGTTCAGCTTGATTTAAATGGGATTCCTGTAGCTTTTCATCAGCCTTTCATCAGGACACAGACACTGCCACAACCACAGCAGACCACCATGTCCTTGGGAGGAAGATTGTTGGCACATAGTAAAACACATGCAAGCGCTCACACACACACACGCACACACACACACACACACACACACACACATGACACACACGCACACACGTACACACGTACACACACGCACTCACACACACATGCACACACACGCACTCGAAGACACTCACGGTCACACACGCAAGCATTCATACACACACACACACACACACACACACACACACACACACACACACACACACACACACACACACACACACACACACACACACACACACACACACACACACACACACACACACACACACACACATACACTTGGACCGAAGACAAAACATAATATCTTTCCTCGCACCTCGTTTTCACTGCTCTCCCATGTGCGAGCCAGACAGGAAATGAGAATGACTGCTTCCTGTCTGTGTGTGCTTTGAAGAGCAACCTGAGGGGAACATGTTGTAGCAGCTCCATGTTCCTCTGCTGTCATCAGCTTCTTTGTAACCTGTGATATACTGTTTCCCCTCCACTGTTTCATCTGCAATTTAGCACTTCCCTGTGCGATTTATGTCATCACTGCCACATCCTGGTCTCTCCCACACTTACAGTAACACAGGGGACAGGGACCACCATGGAAAGTAGGACGCACCTAGAGAGAGGGTTGTTTACAACCACACTGAACGACATCATCATGACAATAATATGTGGTTGTTTTTTGTGGTAGATCAATCTGGATCCAGATCAGATGAGGATAGTTCATCTGATTAAACCCGGCAGAAAAGTTGCTGGTTTGAATCCTGGATGAAAAATCGGGAGAATAATGTTATATTGAGGAGGAGTAGAGGATTAATGAATCTTTTGAGCTCTATGGACTTTATCCAACATGTTACTGGGCCCACCCATAACCGCAGCCATACTCTGGACCTGGTTATTACCAAAGGGCTTTCTATCACAGGAGGTTGGTGGCACCTTAATTGGGGAGGACGGGCTTGTGGTAATGGCTTGGAGCGGAATTAGTGGAAAGGTATCAAATACATCAAACACATGGTTTCCATATGTTTGATGACATTCCATTCACGCCGTTCCGGCCCTTTATTATGAGCTATCCTCCCATCAGCAGCATCCTGTGCTTTCTATTGATATATTCTCTATTGTTGATGTTGCTTTATCTGATCACCACTGTGTATTTTTTACTACCTTGTTGCCCATAGCACAGGGTAATACTGAACGCATTATTAAGAAACGCTATCTTACCACTGAAGTTGCTACAGATTTTATTGAGTGTATGAACAATACTCCAACACCTATTATTCCTTCCTCTTGTGATGATTCAGTTAATAAACTTAATAGCAAATTAAGGATGTCAATTAATGCCATAGCTCCTGTAAAGTTGAAAAATGCCACATCCAAACAGAGAGTTCCTTGGATGAGCGAGGAAACTCATCAATTAAAAATAAATTACAGAAAGGTAGAAATTCAAAAAGTCAAAGTTGCAGGTCCATTATGATATTCTGAGAGAGCAACTTGGCATATATAACAAGGCAATTAGAAACGCCAGATGGGCTCATTTTTCTAACTTGATCACTATTAATCAGAATAATTTGAGAGTGCTCTTCTCAACCACTGATGGCTTGATAAATCCTGCCCCCGCAAATCTGTGAACTTTCTGTGATGAGTTTCCGGAATATTTCAGAGATAAGTTAACCAACGTTAAGCTGTGTATCAGTCAAGCATGACCTGATGAGAAATTTGATGGCACAGAATGTGCCCTATCCTAAAACGCAAAGGAACTATGGATTTATTTTCCCTGATTGACACAGACACACTACCGATCAAAAGTTTTAGAACACCTACTGATTCAAGGGTTTCTTTATTTTTACTATTTTCTACATTGTAGAATAATAGTGAAGACATCAAAACAATAAAATAACACATATGGAATCATGTAGTGACCAAAAAATGTTAAACAAATCAAAATGTGAGATTCTTCAAATAGTCACCCTTTGCCTTGATGACAGCTTTGCACACTCTTGGCATTCTCTCAACCAGCTTCACCTGGAATGCTTTTCCAACAGTCTTGAAGGAGTTCTCACATATGCTGAGCACTTGTTGGCTGCTTTTCCTTCACTCTGCGGTCCGACTCATCCCAAACCATCTCAATTTGGTTGAGGTCGGGGGATTGTGGAGGCCAGGTCATCTGATGCAGCACTCCATCACTCTAATTATTGGTAAAATAGACCTTACCCAGCCTGGAGGTGTGCTGGGTCACTGTCCTGTTGAAAAACAAATGATACCTCTAAGACCAAACCAGATGGGATGGCGTATTGCTGCAGAATGCTATGGCAGCCATGCTGGTTAAGTGTCCCTTGAATTCTAAATAAATCACAGACAGTGTCACCAGCAAAGCACCCCCACACCATAACATCTCCTCCTCCATGCTTTACGGTGGGAAATACACATGCGTAGATCATCCGTTCACCCACACAGCATCTCACAAAGACATGGCGGTTGGAACCAAAAATCTCAAATTTGGACTCCAGACCAAAGGTCAAATTTCTACCGGTCTAATGTCCATTGCTCGTATTTCTTGGCCCAAGCAAGTCTCTTCTTCTTATTGGTGTCCTTTAGTAGTGGTTTCTTTGTAGCAATCCGACCATGAAGGCCTGATTCATGCAGTCTCCTCTGAACAGTTGATGTTGAGATGTATCTGTTACTTGAACTCTGTGAAGAATTTACTTGGGATTTTATCCTCTGCGGCAGAGGTAACTCTGGGTCTTCAAATCCTGTGGAGGTCCTCATGAGAGCCAGTTTCATCTTTAGCACTTGATGGTTTTTGCGACTGCACTTGAAGAAACTTTCAAAGTTCTTGAAATTTTCCAGATTGACTGACCTTCATGTCTTAAAGGAATGATGGACTGTTGTTTCCCAGTGCCGCCCCCGCAAGATGCCGTCCTGGGTGGCTGCCCATGTCGCCTATACCTAAATCCACCACTGGCACAGAGACAGCCTTATTTAAAGTGGTACAACACCCCATAATGACAAAGTGAAAACAGGTTTTTAGGAACAAAAACACACACAAAACAGATATACATTATTTACATAAGTATTCAGACCCTTTGCTATGAGACTTGAAATTGAGCTCAGGTGCATCCTGTTTCCATTGATCATCCTTGAGATTTTTTGGAGTCCACCTGTGGTAAATTCAACTGATTGGACATGATTTGGAAAGGCACTCACCTGTCTATATAAGGTTCCACAGTTGACAGTACATGTAATTACCTCCCCTATATCTGTCACTTCCTCAGTTTCTTTCCCGAGTCAGCATTAATGTCGTTGTGTCCCTTGTCCAGACGCTGTTCGTGTTTTGTTTCCTGTCTGTTTATTCATTAAATATTCACTCCCTGCACTTGCTTCTTGTCTCTCAGTGTCTGTCCTTACAGAATGCTGACTCCACAATTTGAAGCATCAGGGAGTTTTTTGTTTTTGTTTGGCGACGTCGGGTCAGGATGCCACTGTCGAAGCAACCGGGGATGCCTCAGCTGGCTCGTCAGGCTCCCATGCCTCAGCTGTCTCAAGAGGCTCACAAGCCTCAGTTGGCTCGGCAGGCTTCCAAGCCGTGCCTCAGGCGGCTCGTCAGGCTCCCATGCCTCAACCGGCCCGTCAATATCGCCCAGGTAGGACGCCAGGTGGTGCCCCTAGAGGAGGGGTACTGTTACGCTTGCACCCGCTCCCCCTCTCTGTTCACAAAACACACACATTCACAAAACACACATACACACGTTCACAAAACACACAAACACACACGTTCACAAAACACACATACACACACATTCACAAAACACACAAACACACACATTCACAAAACACACATACACACACATTCACAAAACACACATACACTTGTTCACAAAACACACAAACACACACATTCACAAACACACACACACACAGTCACAAAACACACATACACACATTCACAAAACACACATACACCTGTTCACAAAACACACAAAAACACACATTCACAAAACACACATACACACACATTCACAAACACACATACACCTGTTCACAAAACACACAAAAACACACATTCACAAAACACACAAACACACACGTTCACAAAACACACATACTCATACATTCACAAAATATACAAACACACACGTTCACAAAACACACAAACACACACATTCACAAAACACACATACACATACATTCACAAAATACACAAACACACACGTTCACAAAACACACAAACACATAGAGACACATAAAGAGAACTGCTTCTCACCAAGTATCATATGTATATGAATCATATTATGGATATTTGTCATGTAATTCAAATTCCGATTTTGACACATTCCTATCAATCCGAGGAAAATTGCATAATCTACAGATAACAGATATTTGCCCTTTTGACGGAGAGTGATGAAGACAGAGGTGAATGAATAAAAGATTAACGGAGACGATGAAAGAGGAGAGTAGAGTTTACAGGTTTAATGAGTTTTACCTCTCTTTTACCTCTCTTTAACTGGTTCTTTACCTCCTTCAACCATCGTTACCACCATGTTATCATTACTCAGTGTGTATTTATTATCTTTCTATTATTTTTCTAGTTTTCTCTCTGTATTGTTGGGAAGGGCCCATCATTTCAGAGTTAGTTTACAGCTATTGTTTGTGAAGCATGTGACAAAAAAATAATTTATTTCATTTATGATTTGACCTTCCAAGTGGTCCTCTCCCTGACCTCTGAACCCTGGCTGAACTCCTTGCATGTCCTGGGGCAGAGCTTTACTTCACACCCGGTGGCCTGGGTCTAGCCCAGCAAACACTCCCTCTTTCCAGCCCTGACCCCAGCACGGTGGGTGTGTGTGTGTGTTGACAACCCTGACCCTCGGCCCTCACCTCTTCAACTCCCCAACACCCTGGTGGGGGAGATAAAACATACAGGGTCAAAATTATCACACCTGGCTCTCAGGAGAGAGAGAGAAATAGAGTGAAAGAGAGAGATTTGTGTGTGTGGTGTGTGTGCATGTGAGTGTGTGTGTGTGTGTGTGTGTGTGTGTGTGTGTGTGTGTGCGAGTGTGTGTGCCACACATCCACTCTGAATGACTGAACAGTGACTCTTTGACTACCAGTGTGACTGGCTGAAGGCTCCAGTCATACCTTCTGTTGTCCCAGTGTTCCCATCCAGCTAATATTTGATTTGAGCTAATTTATGGCCTTCCCACATCACCCCAGTCTCTCAGACCACCTCCCCTCAACCCCACAGCCCCTTAGACCCCCAACTCTCACCCTCAGCCCCAAAACTCCTCAGACCACCAACCCTCAACCCCACAGCCTATCAGACCCCCAACCCTCATCCCTCAGCACCAAAACCCCTCAGACCCCCAGCCCTCACCCTCAGTCCAAAAGCCCCTCAAACCCCCAGCCCTCACCCTCAGTCCAAAAGCCCCTCAGACCCCCAGCCCTCACCCTCAGTCCAAAAGCCCCTCAGACCACCAACCCTCAACCCCACAGCCCATCAGACCCCCAACCCTCATCCCTCAGCACCAAAACCCCTCAGACCCCCAGCCCTCACCCTCAGTCCAAAAGCCCCTCAGACCACCAACCCTCAACCCCACAGCCCCTCAGACCCCCAAACCTCCTCCTTCAGCACCAAAACCCCTCAGACCCCCAACCCTCAGCACCACAACCCATCAGACCCCCAACCCTCATCCCTCAGCACTACAGCCCCTCAGAACCCCAACCCTCAACCATCAGCAACACATCCCCACCACCACACTGCCAGGGATACCTTCTGAATTCTACAGGAATGCAGCACACACACATATGAGAGTACTCACATACATTTCCATTCGGCGATATGATTATGTTAAAACCTGTCTTCTGTGCATCTGTGCTCTGGCAACCACTAATGCCACCCAATTCTCAGATCCACAGCACCACAATCCCAGAGCGGCCACGTTCCAACAGGAATACAAGACACTCCACACACCACCTACATTAACCCTTCCTCTGCCTTCCTCTGAAACAGGCTTTCATGAGAATAGGTTTCTCATTCATTTTTCTTCTTTCCATCGTCAGTGTTTCTATTCCTCTTAAAATATTTTTCATACACACTCTTCATTGATAAGCTCTACATAGTTGTGGCACGATTTTAACATTCTCTCTCATGATCTCTCTTTCTCTTTCTCTTTCTCGCTCTCTCACTCTCACAGCAGTCACAGGCCACACACACCTGAGAAGAGATGAAGAAAGATGGAGTGAGAAAGAAAATAAGTAAGATGTCATCTTTAATGTCAAATGCCAAAAGTGATCTTTGGTTATTCTCTCCTTTCATCCCTTCTCTTTCCTAATCAGTGGAGTAACATTAGATCTGTCGCTGCAAGCAATGTTCTGTCAGTGTGAGTTTACTGAGCTGACTGAAATTGAGTATCCCCTGGTCACGACAGAGAGAGGGAGGAGGGAGGGGGAGGGAGAAAGAGAGGAGGGAGTAAGATAGAGCAAGAATGTCGGAGTCTGTCTCATTCCTAAAGAGTACGAGAGAGTATGAGATAGTGGCATAAGATTGTAAAATAAACAGGTTGGCCCTCTTCCCAAACACGTTTGAAGAATTACCCTAATTTCTGCTAGCTGGACACCCCAGGCCTTTCACTTTGACTGTGTTTGGCACATCCACCCCCACACACTCCCTCTCTGTCTAAATGTTGTCACTGTGCAATTTTCAGCACTTTCTACTTTTGTTGGTTCCATTTCTTTTACCTTACACATATATTTTCTCTCTTTTCTCTCTTTTTTCTCTCTTCATGTCTTTCTCCCTCTCTCGCTATCCCTCTTTCTCCTCGTTCTCTCGTTCTCTCTCTGTCCCTCCATCTCTCTCTGTTCTTCCTTCTGTCTCTTCTCGACTGGCGGCTAGGCAGCAGGTTCCAGGCCCATATTCAATCACCACGAGGCTAAACTCTCTCCATTGGTGACGGCACTTTTGACGACGAAGGCATCCCTGGGCTCTCTCCTCACTTCCCTGTGCCAAATACCATAACTCCTCTTTCTTTACCCACTTGTATAATTTCACTATTTTTCAATGTCAGGACCGGCCCTTTATAGTAATTTTTATAGAATTTCCTGATCAACTGCCAGGATCATTCTTTACATCCCTCTTTTCTTCCTTCACTGGATTCTCTCCCTCACACGTTTTAACTCTCTCCCTTTAGTTTTTCTCTCTCCTTTTATTTCTCTCTTTACATATATCTATCATACAGACATCCATCCCCTCCATTTTCCTTGATTTTCATCTTTCTATATCTTACTGACATTCTTGGTCAGGACTGGGAGAGGCAGCAGCTCATCTGTAGAGGCACTTTCTGAACCCCAAGGTATCTTAAATTGGGTAATACACACCAATACACGATATGTCAAGATCACCGTCCAATCATATTAGAAATAGTAGGCTGTAATAGACTTTAATACTATCATGTCCTGCCCTGATTGTTTATTTTTAATGGTCTGTGCCACTGAAGTTGCCATCTGTCTTGTAGAAGTAAAAGCAGAAAATCTTAACCACATGTTTTTGCAATCCCTCCTCTGCTATCATAACATCTATAGAATCGTCTGGTCACTTTTACAGCATTAAAACATCTCAGAGTTGACTAAATGGAATGAGAAAGTGGAATCAAAAACCCCTTCACTTCTCCCTGAGCCTTTCAGAGTTCACAGGAGTTAATGTGTTTTGGCAGTAGCAGATGCCTCGCGCTCTCTCTCCTCTAAGATGTGTGTGAAAGAAAATAATGTCACCCAAGTCTAATCAAGTCACTGGCATTATAACATACGTCAAGCCTTCACTTCCAATATCAACCTCTCTGCTGTAATGGTTTGTATGTTTCTTTCTCCCCCCTCTCTCTCTCTCTGGCGTTCTAGCTTTCCTATGTCTCTCTCTATCTTCACCCATCTCTCTCTCTCTCTCTCTCTTTGATCAGACAGTTTTCTTGTGACAAAATGTAGATAACATCTCGTGAAGTGTAGGGGAGGAAATGTTCTTTAATAACAGGTTGTGGATCATATGGTTGAAATGAGTGTCTGCTGATGTTTGTGTGTGGGTGTGTCAGCACTGGCCCTCTTGTGACCTCTTAATTACACATCACGTGTCTGATCTTATTGGTGTCTGCTGTCTGAACCCTGTCATGTGCTCTCTTTGCCAATCTGTCACACTTAATCTGGGCGGAAAGGAAACGGTAAAAGGAAAGAGGCCTCCAGTGCTCCAGGAACGCTTGGGGTTGGAAGAAGAAAAAATAAAGAGAGACAAGAGAGACAGAAGAAACAAAAGGAAAAGAAAAGCAGGAGAAAATCACAACGGCGTTCCATTTCAGCGCTCGATGATTCGCTGAGGGGATGAAGGGAGAGAGAGAAAGGAGGGCGAGAGATGAGAGAACAATAAGCCTGTTGTTCTTTAATCGGTGGTGAATCATCTGTCTCCCTCTGTCAGGTGTTGCCTAGAAGAGAAAGAAATAAAGAGAAAGAGAGAATAAAATATCAAGCTGTGTGGCTCATAATATCACACACTAACCAGTTAGCACATTCTGAGAACCATATGTTTCTTAGAGCTTGGTGAGAGCACATGGTATTCCTATAGTTATTTTGCATACAACCTTCCCACAATGTTCTGGGAATGGTGCAGGATAGTTGCTTGGCTTTGGAACATTCTTAGAACATTTAAGGAAAGTGAAAAGAAAACTTTATTTCCTTGGTAATTTATTTATTACTTTAAAAAAATGTTTCCTAAAAGTTTGAACATGGTTACATTTATTTTAAATGTTGTTATGGCTTGGAACGTTCTCCAACTGGTTTGACATTGGGAATGTTCTCAAATAGTTCAGAGAAGCAATGTTCTTCTGTGGGAATTTCAGTACCTCAGCATAATGCTTCCTACTGGTTTGCTCATGGTTCTATTCAAAGTCATGTTATTAAATTGTTACAGGAGAGTTAAGAAATTCTTCTGTGGGAATTTCAGTACTTAACATTTCCTGCAGGTTTCCTCATGGTTCAATTTAAAGTCATGTTCTCAAATTGTTCAGAGAACGTTAAGAAAACTTTCCATACAAAAGCACAAGAAAACTTTACATTTTTGAGAACGTTCTACGAATATTATTTAAGAACACATGTGAAGGGTGTAGATTGCCTCTGCATTGTGTTTTGATTGCCTTACATATGACCAAATCAAATCAAAATCAAATCAAATTTATTTATAAAGCCCTTCTTACATCAGCTGATGTCACAGAGTGCTGTACAGAAACCCAGCCTAAAACCCCAAACAGCAAGCAATGCAGGTGTAAAAGCACGGTGACTAGGAAAAACTCCCAAGAAAGGCCAACACCTAGGAAGAAACCTAGAGAGGAACCAGGCTGTGAGGGGTGTTCATAGGAACCAGGCTGTGAACAGTGTTTTTGATCATTATGACCAAATGATCAGGGTTGGCGGTGATCCTTTATTCTCTGATAATGACAGGAAAAACTGCCTTTATATGCCAAACTCCTCTCTTCCACATGGGTACAGTAGACAGGGCCAATAATAATAATGTTTTTTCATATAACAGTGTAATGCAAATGCAATGTACTAGCCAATATTTTCAATGACAGCCAGGCATTATGTACAGTGACGTGATATGCACTTGCAAACAGCTAACAGTCAGAAAAATATTGTCAAAATATCTTAACAAAAACACACGACATACCTGATAACGACAGGAAAAACATCCATAAACAAATGCTGTGCTGCCGTTATATGCCAAACTGCAAAGTACAAAGAGGACGTGAATAGCCATGCTAGCCCAATGATGACGTGTAGCCTACAGTAGAAAGTACAGTAGCTAGCTAGCATGTACAGCATTCACAAATCAACATATAAAGTTAATAAATGACTGAAATATATGAATATCCCATTATATTGGTGGGAGACCATTATAATACACTGTCAGTGACCATATAAACTCATTATAAATGTTTTAAATGTTTTTAAATGATTTTCATGTGACAATTTTTCAGTAACCTACCTCTTCCACATGAGTACAGTAAACAGGGAAGAGGTAAGGGGAAGGGGATGTTAATGAGGGGGAATGCAGAACGAGAAGGAAGTGTGCAACCTTACAAAGGGCACTTACAACAACAATGTACAGTAATATCAGGCACGGTACAATTCCGATTTTGTGTAATTATACAAATGAAATTCAACACTTGTTACACATATACATTCCATTCTCACCATCAACAAAACTCTCTCTATCCTCTATCTTGTTAAGTGTGTTCAGGTGTATTGCCTGCACCCACTAATTGGCCACACCTGATCTTAATGAGTGCTTGCTTCCTTTGAAATGGGGTCTGTTTGAAAAGACTAAAGTGAACAGCTTTGTATGCGTACAAAAACATGGCATGCTAGTTCCAGGTTTGAATCTCACAGATGCCGTGTCGTAAAAAAAAAAATTAGACTTGCATAAAATTTGTCCTTTCTGCTTGGAGTTCTAAAAAGTTAATCCCAAATAAGCTAACAGTGTTTTTAAAAGTCTCTGAAACATTCATGAAAGTTTTAAGGAAATTATTCAAAAACCTTTTTAGAGCGATAATAAAACCTCCCAGGAAAACTTGAAAGGTACCAGAGTAAAGTGTTCTCAAAACCTCCCTGCAACCTAAACATTTATTTTCACTTCCGTTCTCCGAATGTTTAAAAGTAATGCAGTTTTACTGGTCAGGAATCGTCTGACCCGTTTACACTGTGACGTAATTAACGCCGTACGTCATCTTCAGAGTCTTGCCCCACTACTGAATGTCTCTCGTCAGAGATCACATTCATTTAGCAAAATATCACCTTTTCAATCAAGACAGGATAAATATATTGTTGCAGGTGATAATAAAACTTGTTTCTCTAACTTATAGCAAGTCAAGCTAGCTTGCACAGCAGAGCTGCTAGCTAGCTAAAAGATAGGCTAGGTTGAAGATTCCATTGTAGCTAGCGACCTCCACCTAAATATTATTATAATTAATCATTACCATCACAATAAACTTAAACAGGAGGCAACATTCATATAATATAATTGGCTTAACAGCCAATGTGTATTATTTAACATTTCTATTAAAATAGTACTCACTTATAGGAATGGGTAATTGTTTACAAGTTGCTAGTTATCCCATGAAGCTGTCACCGAAAACCACATATTTTCATCTTCTTCTGTGGTTTGGTAACTTCCTGTTCTTCGACGGACTCTGGCCGTTGCGTTTCCACTCTGTTGTGGACGTCCCCATTAAAATGCATGACATCTGGCGCAAGGTAACGAAGTGCTTATGGGTAATGTGAACAAGGCTTTATGGCTTCGTTCCCAGAACCAATGGGAAACCAAAAACGTACGTTCCCACAACTTCCAAGGAGCCAAATGTGCTATCTGGGTAATGTTAGGGCTATCCTGTCTGCCTGTCCTAACGGGTCATTTTCTCACTCTTTCCCTCCTCTAATAACACACATGCTAATCTGATGATTGCGGACAATCATTTTCAGTTAGAAGTTGTTTAAAATATTCTCATTTTGGCACTTTTATTATAAACTGTAAATACTTGTTTGGAGGGAAAGACTAGGAAACTATGAATCAGGCCCTGAGTGATTATGTGTGTCTGCTAGGACATTACCAGAGCAGTGGAAAGTCAGTCAGAGGGGTTTAGTTTTAAATCACCACATCCTTAGCACTTATTAAATACAGACGTTTTGGTTTCCAAACACAAACCCTGACCTCGTCCTCTGATTGCCCTCTGCCATCTCTCTGCAGGATTTGTACCATAATGATATTACTAGATCTATGAAGATGTCCCACAACGTTCCTATTTCCTAATTTCTATTCCAGAATAATAGACAAAGACAGAAAATTCCAGAATGTGAGTATACAGAAATATATCAAGTTTTTATTTATCTAGCTGGTCTTATTGAATGACAAACACAGTCTGTCTACCTCCCAACTCTCCCAGCCAACACCATGTATCTCATGCTCAGGTATTTATGAGAGGAAGGAAAAAGGTCCCCTCGTTTACTAACAAACTCAGCAGTTCTCCGCTCGAGGCTCGGTTAAACGAGAGAGCGAGAGAGAGAGAGAGAGAGAGAGAGAGAGAGAGAGAGAGAGAGAGAGAGAGAGAGAGAGAGAGAGAGAGAGAGAGAGAGAGAGAGAGAGAGAGAGAGAGAGAGAGAGAGAGAGAGAGAGAGAGAGAGATAGAACAGTTATGGACTCAGGTCCCCCGTCAGTCTGTTTGTCTTTTTGTCTGTCTGACTGTGTTATTGAGTGCTCTGGCAGCTCACATTAATATGTCACATTAAAACAACCACTTTGTTGACAGGCTCAATTTGACCTTTGTCAGAGGGAACCCTGCCCCTCCCTCCCTCCCACATCTGTTTACTTTTGCTCCCCCTCCTGCCCGCTACTTTCCTGTCCGTCCCTCACTCTCTTTCTCTCTCTCCCCCTTCTCTTAGTCCCTCTCTCATACAGCTGAAGGCATTCAACTATACATTGAATAATCGTCACAACCAGCCAATTGTGTATTACGACATCCTATCCAATCATGTCCTTCAATTTAATACCAGACATTGGTTATGTTGATTATGATATAATCTTACGGACATACAATAGCCTTCGTGAGAAGTCATCCTGCAGACATTGATCAATGACTAGTTAGACACAATTCACACTAACACTCTCTTGTCACAACAACCTTACATCTCCAGCAGCTATCTGTCAACTCAAGACATGTGTGTGTTTATGTCCAGGGTTTGGTGTAACTCAATGTTGGTTCCTTTGTCAATGGACGTGTCTGAGAACAGTGGAAGAGACTGAGAACAGTGGAAGAGACTGAAAACAGTGGAAGAGACTGAAAACAGTGGAAGAGACAGAATTGTGGAAGAGACTGAGAACAGTGGAAGAGACTGAGAACAGTGGAAGTGACTGAGAACCGTGGAAGAGACTGAGAACAGTGGAAGAGACTGAGAAAAGTGAAAGGGACTGAGAACAGTAGAAGAGACTGAGAACAGTGGAAGTGACTGAGAACAGTGGAAGTGACTGAGAACAGTGGAAGAGACAGAACAGTGGAAGTGACTGAGAACAGTAGAAGAGACTGAGAAAAGTGGAAGTGACTGAGAACAGTGGAAGAGACTGAGAACAGTGGAAGAGACTGAGAACAGTAGAAGAGACTGAGAACAGTGGACGAGACTGAGAACAGTAGAAAGGACTGAGAACAGTGGAAGAGACTGAGAACAGTGGAAGAGACTGAGAACAGTGGAAGAGACTGAGGACAGTAGAAGAGACAGAGCAGTGGAAGAGACTGAGAACAGTAGGAGAGACAGAACAGTGGAAGAGACTGAGAACAGTGGAAGTGACTGAGAACAGTGGAAGAGACTGAGAACAGTGGAAGAGACTGAGAACAGTGGAAGAGACTGAGGACAGTAGAAGAGACAAAACAGTGGAAGAGACTGAGAACAGTAGAAGAGACAGAACAGCGGAAGAGACTGAGAACAGCGGAAGTGACTGAGAACAGTGGAAGTGACTGAGAACAGTGGAAGAGACTGAGAACAGTGGAAGAGACTGAGAACAGTGGAAGAGACTGAGGACAGTAGAAGAGACAGAACAGTGGAAGAGACTGAGAACAGTAGGAGAGACAGAACAGTGGAAGAGACTGAGAACAGTGGAAGAGACTGAGGACAGTAGAAGAGAGAACAGTGGAAGAGACTGAGAACAGTGGAAGAGACTGAGAACAGTGGAAGTGACTGAGAACAGTGGAAGAGACTGAGAACAGTGGAAGAGACTGAGAACAGTGGAAGAGACTGAGAACAGTGGAAGAGACTGAGGACAGTAGAAGAGACAGAACAGTGGAAGAGACTGAGAACAGTAGGAGAGACAGAACAGTGGAAGAGACTGAGAACAGTGGAAGGGACTCAGAACAGTTTAAGAGATTGAGAACAGTGGAAGAGACAGAACAGTGGAAGAGACTGAGGACAGTAGAAGAGACAAAACAGTGGAAGAGACTGAGAACAGTGGAAGAGACAGAACAGTGGAAGAGACTGAGAACAGTGGAAGTGACTGAGAACAGTGGAAGTGACTGAGAACAGTGGAAGTGACTGAGAACAGTGGAAGAGACTGAGAACAGTGGAAGAGACTGAGAACAGTGGAAGAGACTGAGAACATGGGTGTGGCGTCGTATGTTCCACTACATGCTGTATGTGCCAGGATGTACTGTACCTGGATCTACAATGTACTGTATGTAGAGGCCATTTATAACCTGATGTCACTTGAATGAACAACGTTGCCTTGACGGATTGGTTGGTTGTACAGTAAGTGTATGTACAGTACAGTAGAGTAATGTCTCCCCTTCCCTGGTCCGTGGGTGTCCACAACTCAGCCTCATGTTGCTGAGGAGCAACTTCAAACAGGAGAGTATGAGGGGAGGAGAGTAGGAGGGGAGGAGAGGAAAAGAAGGGGAGAGGAGGGGGAAAAGGGAAGAGGGTAGGAGAATGGGGGAAGGAAGAGGTAGGAGGGGCTAAGAGAGGAAGGGGTAGGTGGAGAGGTAGGGCGGTTAGAAAAGGCAGTTAGCAGGAGACATGGGCTCCCGAGTGGTGCAGTGGTCTAGCACGGAACCCAAACCGGCTGCGCGTGTGCGCCATCGTGCATAAATTTATTTTGTCCCCCCCACACCAAACGCGATCACGACACGCAGGTTAAAATATCAAAACAAACTCTGAACCAATTACAATAATTTGGGAACAGGTCGAAAAGCATTAAACATTTATGGCAATTTAGCTAGCTAGCTTGCACTTGCTAGTTAATTTGTCCTATATAGCTAGTTTGCTGTTGCCAGCTAATTTGTCCTGGGATATAAACATTGAGTTGTTATTTTACCTGATATGCACAAGGTCTTCTACTCCGCCAATTAATCCACACATAAAACAGTCAACCAAATTGTTTTTAGTCATCTCCTCCTTCCAGGCTTTTTTTTTTTTTATATGGTGATTGCCATCTAAACTTTCATACTACTACCACGACGACCGGCAACACAGTTCGTCTTTTAATCATCCACGTGGGTATAACCCTAACCCTGACTATACGCAAGTGTAGTCTGGGTATTAGGCACTGCATCTCAGTGCTAGAGGCGTCACTACAGACCCTGGTTCAATCCCAGGCTGTATCACAACTAGCCGTGATTGGGAGTCCAATAGGGTGGTGCACAATTGGCCCAGCGTCGTCCGGGTAGGTCCTCATTGTAAATAAGAATTTGTTCTTAACTGACTTGCCTAATAAATTAAGGTTACATTTAAAAAATATATATGTTTTATCAAAGACTGGTTCCCCTACTGTTACCACATGCTGGAACATCCCCATGCTGACAGCTGACAACCCTTCAGAAAAACACTGCTCTGATCCTACCAGCAGGACCCACTGCAGCAGCCCATTGACAGGCAGACAGCCGGACCAGCATCCCATTGACTGCCATTGTATTGTCCCTCTCTGCTTTGTTTTAAGTGCTGCCTGGGTAGTGTGGAGCAATGGGGCAGAGAGTGTGAGAGGAGGTGGATAGGAGAGGTGGAATCTTTAGTTATTCCACCTCTCCCTGTCCACTTTATTCCTTTCTTTAGAACATTTTATCTAAAAAACAGTCATTGTTATCTCTATATTTCTCTCCTTCATCTCATGCTGTTTGGTGTTCGACTCAGCACTGAAGTGAAGACTCTTCTGAAAGTCTTCTGAAAATATTTGGTGTTAATCTCAGTCGAGACAGATAAATCTCTTACCAAAACAGAAAAGTAAATGAAGTCAACATTGTAATCTTGAACATAAAAGTATGTGTGTGTTTGTGTGTGCATGCATGCGTGCGCACACGAGTGTGTGTGTGTGTGCAGTGAAGGAGGGGAGTTTATCACTTGTTCTATAAATAGTGGTTGATTGGGAAGTCCAGGCTCTTCGCTCCATGTCTCCCTAGTGAATGAAAGGTGTACCTTCACACACGTTTCTCCCTCTCATCCCCTCCACTTCAAAGAGCCCTCACAGATGTGCTTTCCCCAGCTTACAATACCTCCTTTCAACCTACTGACAGGTTCTCTTTACTTTATTTTCATCTGTTAAACCCCCTCCCATCTCCTCCTCCCCCCAGTTACGCCCTGCCTTTCGTATCTTTTGTAAAGGCTGCGTCGAGTCATTGCCCTAGGGGAGGATTGAAAGAGAAACCGACATAGATAGAAGGAGAGAAAGACAGAGAGAAGCTCCAACTTCTAAAGAGCTTCATGCTGCCGCCCCTCTCCTGTCTCTTTCAGAAAACCACACTTGATCATCTACTGTATGTGCTACTGTCCCTAGATCAACCAGGTGAAGAAGACAGACCATCAGGGTAAAACCACACTGAGTTCATTTCAGTTGACACAGTAGTAATCCTGGGCAGACCTTCTTGAGCCAGACAGTTGACAAGGCTAGAGTGACACAATGACACAGACTGACACTCTCCGTAGCTTTGGACATAAACCGCCTCTCAGTCGCCTCAGGCCTAGTCAGTAAATCTGGGTATTGTGGGTGTAGACTGTAGAATTTGACCTGGAGACATTACTGTGACACGCAAACGCACACACGCACACACACACACAACCGCCCCTAAGTACGCACGCCCCCACACACATACACACTCATCAAACTGTTGTACTAGTCCGTCCTGTCAGACTTGATGAAAGCATGATGGACAGACTGGTAAGAGGAAAAGAAGGAGTAGAAGATTAGCGATGAAAGTTAAGTGAAAGAGTGACAAGAAAATTGCGTAGTATCTCCTTAGGGGAAGCATTGGGAAGACAAAACAATAATTATGCATTACACCTTTACCTCTCATACCTGTCATGTTTGTGTATGTTTGTGTGTGTATGTGTGTCTGTATGCGTGTGTGCATGTATGTGTGCAAGTATGAGAGTGTTGGTATGTGTGTCTGTTCCACCAACCGAGTCATTTCCTGAAACCTGCAGCCTACTGAGGGCCATTCATCCCCTGATGCTCCCGTTTCTCTCCAACCCTGGTAGTCACAACTAGTTAATACTCTGTGTCCTCTCCACAGAGCTGTCAGATCCAAAAGAAAAGGAGGCGAAGGAATTAAATAACGGAAAACAAAATCCTCTCTCTCACACATACACTGCACCCCTCTCGCCCCCTCCCCCCTCCCTCCCTCGCTCCCTCCCTCCTTCCCATCATCATCTCTCTTCCTGCCAAAATCACTTCCACCAAATCCTTCTTGATTCAACATCACAGAGGCCCGCAAAGTGGAGATAATCCTTGACATTTTTATCAGTCACCCCCCTTTTATTTAGTCTGATCTGCTTCGCGTCGCACTGCGCTGCGCTGGCCTGTCTTGTTTGCTGATAAAATCTGCCAGCCAACGCAAGCCTTGGCGGATCACACATCAAAAAGGACCCGCTCACCCCCTCGGGGCAATGAGGTGTCAAAATAATATTCCACTGTGTGCTCTGGGTGGCAGCCTCACTTAAAAACTTAATTTGATGGTTTCAAGGCCTCAACAGACGTAAGAAGACAGGAACTGTTCAGTATGTCTGGAATGATTGGACTTCATAGAAGCAGCCCCACATTGAGAAGTATATAATGTATAGGTCCGAACCTGTTCCGTGTGTGTGTCAGTACATACCACACAGCTCACATCAGTGATGAGTAACTTACTTTAGATAGATATTCAGTATAGATAGATAGATAGATAGATAGATAGATAGATAGATAGATAGATAGATAGATAGATAGATAGATAGATAGATAGAGGCTCTAAACAACAATGAGAGAAACTACACTGATATTATCATACATGTTCAGTGTTAATATCAGTCCTGCCATCCAACTCTTTAACATCTCTTTGAATGAACTATCCGACAACGCTCCACACATAGAGAAAGAGGGATGGAGGGAGCGTTTGATTTTCTCCTCTTCTCCCTTTTCGCAAAGCGTGTGGATTTGTGAAGAACGTTGTGATTTATGTCTGGTAAACTTTGATCTTATAAAAAGGCCTGAAGATTTACACAACAATAATTCTCCCTGGACCCAGCTTATATGGATGATGTGTCAAGTGGCAAGACGCCAGAACACATTTTAATATACTGATCCTGAGAAAGCAAGGGAGCTGAGGGATGGGATGGAGGGGGGCGAGAGAGGGGCAGAGGAAGAGAGAGAGACAGAGAGTGAGAGAGACAGAGAGAGAATTGTCAAACTAACAAACCAAAACAAAGGCAAAGTCTTCTCAGTAAGACAAAGATAATGAGGTTCCAAAAAAGGTCCAGTTGCCATGACCACAAATACAAACTCCATCTAGACACCGTTACCCTAGAGCACACAAAAAAAAAAGATACATACCTCGGCCTAAACATCAGCTCCACAGGTAACTTCCACAAAGCTGTGAACGACCTAAGAGACAAGGCAAGAAGGGCCTTCTATGTCATCAAAAGGAACATAAAATTTGATATACCAATTAGGATCTGGCAAAAAATACTTGAATCAGTTATAGAACCCATTGCCCTTTATGGTTGTGAGGTCTGTGGTACGCTCACCAACCAAGAATTAACAAAATGGGACAAACAACAGATTTGAGACTCTGCATGCAGAATTCTGCAAAAATATCCTATGTGTACAACGTAAAACACAAAATAATGCATGCAGAGCAGAATTAGGCCGATACCATCTAATTTTCAAAATCCAGAAAAGAGACGTTAAATTTTACAACCACATAAACGGAAGCGATTCCCAAACCTACCATAACAAAGCCATCACCTACAGATAGATGGATATGGAGAAGAGTCCCCTAAGCAAGCTGGTCCTGGGGCTCTGTTCGCAAACACCCCAGGACAGCAACACAATTAGACTTAACCAAATAATGAGAAAACAAAAAGATAATTACTTGACACATTGTAAAGAATTTACAAAAAAACAGAGCAAACTAGAATGCTATTTGGCCCTAAACAGTGAGCACACAGTGGCAGAACACCTGGCCACTGTGACTGATCCAAAAATAAGGAAAGCTTTGAGCATAGCCTTGCTATTGAGAAAGGCAGCCGTAGGCAGACCTGGCTCTCAAGAGAAGACAGGCTATGTGCACACTGCGCACAAAATGAGGTGGAAACTGAGCTACACTTCCTAATCTCCTGCCAAATGTATGACCATATTAGAGACACATATTTCCCTCAGATTACACTGCCCCACAAAGAATTTGCAAACAAATCCAATCTATTGGGTGAAAATATCACAGTGTGCAATCACAGCTGCAAGATTGCCACAAGAAAAGGGCAACCAGTGAAGAACAAACACCATTGTAAATACAACCCATATGTATGTTTGTTTGTTTTCCCTTTTCTACTTTTGCACATCGTTACATATAGACATAATATGACATTTGAAATGTCTTTATTATTTTTGAACTTTTGTGAGTGTAATGATTACTGTTCAGTTTTATTGTTTATTTCACTTTTGTTTATTATCTATTTCACTTGCAATGTAAACATATGTTTCCCATGACATTTCAGCAGCTGGTAAGGTATACAAACATATAAACTGGGTGTACATACATCTTGCAGAATGTATAAAGAAAATGTGAAGTGGCTCAGTTGGTTGACAGGAGAGTGAAGGGGGAAAAACGTATTGAAATGTTAAGGATCATAACACCATAAATGTGATTTGTTGAGGAGGTAGCTAGCGGAGTGTCCTGGAATTAGGTTGCATACCTCGCATGCTGTTCCTGTCTCGCTATGTTGTTCCTGTCTCGCTATGTTTTTCCTGTCTCGCTATGTGTCTGTTGTTCAACCGAACGGTTAGAAAAACACACTCAGCACAGCCATAGTTTCCATAATTCCTTGTCAGTCATAACTAAAAGCATCTGTAGCTTAAAGTCATAGAAACACAGAATGTACTGGATCATGTTGATATCTTAATTGATAGGATGATTCATGAAGCCTGATTTCTCTGCACATACACAACGACACCAGCCAACAAATGAACAGTTTAATTTCCTATAAAACACAAACAATTTGCACTTTAACTAAAGATAGCAAGACGCACATATTGGTCTACAGATGTTTCCTCTACCCCAACAGGGACTGACTGCCTGTCCGGCTGCAATTCTCTCCTTCTGTTTCAGTGGAAAGAACGTCCCTAGCCAGGCCATGGTTTGTGTTTTAATAGCAGTAAGCACAAAGATACATTTACAGCCACAAGATAGACTTTCTGAATAGACACTTAACTTTTGCCAGAGCTATAATCTTTCTCTCTCCACCCCCTCTTCTGCTCTCTCTCTCTCTCTCTCTCTCTCTCTCTCTCTCTCTCTCTCTCTCTCTCTCTCTCTCTCTCTCTCTCTCCTCCCTTTCTCTCTCCCTCCTCTCTTGATCTCTATCTCTCCTTCCCCTTTTTTCTCTCTCTCTTGCTTCTTCTCTCTCTCTCCCTACCCTCTCTCTCCTCCCCTTCCTCCCTCTCTCTGCTGAGGAAGCTGGCAGTGTTCAGAGCAGGGTCTGACATGGTACTTTGAAATAGCAATCACTGGGTTTATAGTGCAAGGAGGACTCATAAATGTGTCGAGGGGAGAAATATACAATGCTATATTTCCCTTTTTTCTATTTAAAGACCTTGAGTTATGGCCTCAGAAATGTGTAACCACTAAAAACGATATGATGTATGCTCAGTTTGTTCTCAAAGCCATTCACACACACACACACATACACACACACATGCACAAGAACACATACACTCACACACACACACACAAACACACACACTGTGTGTGTCAGTTCCCATGCCATGGGTAACTTCTGACTCCCCAGCCCAGTAACCTCTTGGCAGCAGCTACAGAGGAGAGACTCTTTCAACTACATAATAACAACTCTAACCTTTCTACCAGATGTGGTTGGAGAGAGTTTCCATGCACTTGTTATGAGTTATCATTTATCCTGCCAATAAGATGAGTTATGGAGACTTACCAGGTAAAGAAATTAGTTATCAAGTTATCAATATGATGAGTTATTAAGACTTAAGAGGCAAAGAAATTAGTTATCATCCTTCTGCCAATATGATGAGTTATGGAAACTTACCAGGCAAATACGTTTGTTATCAAGCCTTCATCCAATATGATGAGTTATGGAGATTTACCAGGCAAAGAGATCAGTGAGGAAACCTTACACAAGGATGAGAAAAATACTGGGAAAGAAAGGGAGAGAGAGAGAGAGAGAGAGAGAGAGAGAGAGAGAGAGAGAGAGAGAGAGAGAGAGAGAGAGAGAGAGAGAAACTGTTGTAGTTCAGCAGAAAGTGAGGTCCATGCAGGGTGAAGATATTTCATAAGGTGTCAGTTTGGTGTGTAGGACGAAGAGTAATGTTCAACATGACACAGTAATGCTTGTTCAGGTGATAAACGGTTTATCCCCTGCTTTCTAGGGCATCTATAATCATATTCCTGGGGTTGGTGGAAAGCTTGAGTGAAAAATGAGGCTTCGTCAGGAAAATAGGAATTAGACCCCAGACAGTTCAATCTAACTGATTAACTGGAGTACTATGTCACCTCAAACTAGAGGACTATGTCACCTCACTCTAGAGTACTATGTCACCTCACTCTAGAGTACTATGTCACCACTGACTAGAATACTATGTCACTGCAGATTACAGTACTATGTCACCATAGACTAGAATATTATGTCACCGCAGACTAGAGTACTATGTCACCTCAAACTAGAGTACTATGTCACCACTGACTAGAATACTATGTCACTGCAGATTACAGTACTTTGTCACAGGCAGACTAGAGTACTATGTCACCACACGCTAGAATACTGTGTCACCGCAGACTAGAGTACTATGTCACCACAGACTACAGTACAATATTACCACTAACTAGAGTGCTGTGTCACCACAGACTACAGTACCATGTCCCCACCGACTAAAGGGGAGGTATGTTGGTGATCAACAGAATAATACATAACCTCTTCCTCCTTCTTTTGAATCTGTTACATCTAGGGTTGAACCTGGATGTAGACATGAAGCTATGTTTAGGGTTAGGGTTGAACCTGGGTGTGGATATGAAGGTAGGGTTAGGGTTGAGGCTAGGCTTGAACCTGGATGTGGACACGAAGCTATGGTTTAGTGTTGAACCTGGGTGTAGCCACGAAGCTAGGGTTAGTGTTGAACCTGGATGTTGACATTAAGCTAGGCTTAGGGTTAGTGTTGAACCAGAGTGTGGACACGAAGCTAGGGTTGGTGTTGAACCTTGGTGTGGACACAAAGCTAGGGTTAGTGTTGCACCTGGGTTTGGCCACGAAGCTAGGGTTAGCGTTGAACCTGGATGTGGACATGAAGCTAGGCTTGGGGTTAGTGTTGAACATGGATGTGGACATGAAGCTAGGGTTAGTGTTGAACCTGAATGTGGACATTAAGCTAGGCTTAGGGTTAGTGTTGAAACTGGATGTGGACACGAAGCTAGGGTTAGTGTTGAACATGGGTGTGGACATGATGCTAGGCTTAGGCTTAGTGTTGAACCTGGGTGTGGACACAAAGCTAGGGTTAGTGTTAAACCTGGGTGTGGACATGATGCTAGGGTTAATGTTGAACCTGGGTGTGGACACGAAGCTAGGGTTGGTGTTGAACCTGGATGTGGACATGAAGCTAGGCTTAAGGTTAGTGTTGAACCTGGATCTGGACTAGAAGCTAGGCTTAGGGTTAGTGTTGAACCTGGGTGTGGACATGATGCTAGGGTTAGTGTTGAACCTGGATGTGGACATGAAGCTAGATTTAGGGTTAGTGTTGAACCTGGGTGTGGACACGAAGCTAGGGTTAGTGTTGAACCTTGGTGTGGACATGAAGCTAGGCTTAGGGTTAGTGTTGAACCTTGGTGTGGACACGAAGCTAGGGTTGGTGTTGAACCTTGGTGTGGACACAAAGCTAGGGTTAGTGTTGAACCTGGATGTGGACATGAAGCTAGGGTTAGTGTTGTACCTGGGTGTGGACACGAAGCTAGGGTTAGTGTTGAACCTCGGTGTGGACATGAAGCTAGGCTTAGGTTTAGTGTTGAAACTGGGCGTGGACATGAAGCTAGGCTTAGGGTTAGTGTTGAACCTGGGTGTGGACAGGAAGCTAGGGTAAATGTTGAACCTGGGTGTGGACACGAAGCTAGGGCTGCTGTTGAACCTTGGTGTGGACACAAAGCTAGGGTTAGCGTTGAACCTGGATGTCGACATGAAGCTAGGCTTGGGGTTAGTGTTGAACCTGGATGTGGACACGAAGCTAGGGTTAGTGTTGAACCTGGATGTGGACATTAAGCTAGGCTTAGGGTTAGTGTTGAACCTGGATGTGGACATTAAGCTAGTCTTAGGGTTAGTGTTGAACCTGGGTGTAGACATGAATCTAGGGTTGGTGTTGAATCTGGGAATGGACATGAAGCTAGGGTTAGTTTTGAACCTGGGTTTGGACATTAAGCTAGGCTTAGGGTTAGTGTTGAACCTGGGTGTGGACACAAAGCTAGGCTTAGTGTTGAACCTGGGTGTGGACATGAAGCTAGGCTTAGTGTTGAACCTGGGTGTGGACATGAAGCTATGCTTAGGGTTAGTGTTGAACCTGGGTGTGGACACGAAGCAAGGGTTAGTGTTGAACCTGGGTGTAGCCACGAAGCTAGGGTTAGTGTTGAACCTGGATGTTGACATTAAGCTAGGCTTAGGGTTAGTGTTGAACCTGCGTGTGGACATGAAGCTAGGGTTAGTGTTGAACCTGGGTGTGGACATGAAGCTGGGCTTAGGGTTAGTGTTGAACCTGGGTGTGGACATGATGCTAGGGTTAGTGTTGAACCTGGGTGTGGACATGATGCTAGGGTTAGTGTTCAACCTGGGTGTGGACATGATGCTAGGGTTAGTGTTGAACCTGGGTGTGGACATAAAGCTAGGCTTAGGGTTAGTGTTGAACCTGTGTTTGTTGAACTTGGGTGTAGACATGAAGCCAGGGTTCATGTTGAACCTGGGTGTGGACACGAAGCTAGGGTTAGTGTTGAACCTGGGTGTGGACACGAAGCTAGGGTTAGTGTTGAACCTGGGTGTGGACACGAAGCTAGGGTTAGTGTTGAACCTGGGTGTGGACATGAAGCTAGGGTTAGTGTTGAACCTGGGTGTGGACATGAAGCTAGGGTTAATGTTGAACCTGGGTGTGGACATGAAGCTAGGGTTAGTGTTGAACCTGGGTGTGGACATGAAGCTAGGGTTAGGGGTAGGGCATCTCAGGTCCTTGAGAGCTGCATTAATGTTATAACAGTGGCTGGAGGAAAAGTGTGCCACCTTTTTTGCTCTACTCTCAATTTTTCCCACTTGGTGGTGGGCCTCAAAAGGTTAGAACCGGCCCTACTCAATTCTAGGCCAACATGTAATACCAGTTATAGGGATTACGTAATGGCACTATCTTGATACTGGCTGTAAACGTCAAGCACGGCTTGATGACTGATGTGGCTGGAACAGGGAAATAATTATTTGTGTGATGTGACATGGTGATGGCTGAATGACGTTGATTTACTTACACAATGATCTGCACCTCGGCCCTCTGCTCTGGGTGACATCAAATCCTGACGAGCGCTCTGACAACAGTCACCCCATACCCCTGGATGCAGTTTACATCCAGAACCATATTCCAGCAAAACAATGTAATGACTTAATGTTGAATGGATTAGAGGCGCTATGGGTACAGGTGCATTTAGCACATTTGAAACTTATACTAGTTGGTTGCTGTTATAGGCCACCTAGTGCTGATGTGAAATATCTTGATGTCATTTGCGAAATGTTGGATAAGGTATCTGATGAAAATAGGGAAATATATTTTTTGGGAGATATGAATAGCGATTTTTTTTATACAATATGTCCAAAGAGAAGGAAATGTATTTCTGTTGCCAATGCATGTAACCTAACCCAAGTTATGACATTACCAACCAGAACGTTCACTAATAGGTCTGGTATTACATCATCAACTTGGATCGATCACATTTGTACTAACATGGCTGAACATTGTTCTAAAGCTGTATCAGTGGCACTAGGTTACAGTGATCATATCTTGGTTGCACTTAATAGGAAAACTAAAATACCAAAAGCTTTCCCTAAGGTAATTTACCACAGGTTCTACAGAGGGTTTAATCAAGACTCATTTGTGGATGAGATTAAGAATGTGCAATGGTTAGAAGTGTGTAGTAAGGATGATCCTGAAATGTCACTCAGTTTGTTTATGAAATTATTCATGAGTATAGCTGATAAGCACGCCCCTTTAAGAAAATGCACTGTGAGGTCAAATGGTGCCCCATGGATTGATGATGAGCTGAGGAATGTAATGATTCAACGTAACGATGCCAAAAAAGAAGCAGATAAATCTGGTACTTTGTTTGATAAGCAAAGTTAGTGTAAATTAAGAAATCTTGTGACCAAGCTAAACAAAGGAAATTAGAAGGGATTCTATCAGCACAAAATTGATGAAGTAAAGGGTGATGGGAAAAAGCTGTAGAGAACGTTGAACACTATTACGGGTAGGAATTCAAACATGTCTGCCTCTTTTGTTGAATCAGAGGGTATATTTACTACAAAACCACATGACATCGCAAACTACTTTAATGAATATTTTACAGGCAAAGTGGACAAGTTGAGGAATGCTATGATTCCAACTGATGGCTCCATGTCGTATACCCTTATAAAAGATTGTATCATGAAGGAAAGGCAATGCAGTTTCAAATTTCATCAAGTAGAAAGGGAAGAGGTAGAAAGGATGCTGTTCTCTCTTTCGGATGACAAGTCACCCGGTACAGATAATCTAGACGCCAAATTGCTTAGAGTTACAGCTAACCAAATATCTACACCAATCTCTCATATTTTTAATAAGTGCTTGATGTACAGTGGGGCAAAAAAGTATTTAGTCAGCCACCAATTGTGCAAGTTCTCCAACTTAAAAAGATGAGAGAGGCCTGTAATTTTCATCATAGGTACACTTCAACTATGACAGACGAATTTATTTATTTGCAAATTATGGTGGAAAATAAGTATTTGGTCAATAACAAAAGTTTATCTCAATACTTTGTTATATACCCTTTGTTGGCAATGACAGAGGTCAAACGTTTTCTGTAAGTCTTCACAAGGTTTTCACACACTGTTGCTGGTCTTTTGGCCCATTCCTCCATGCAGATCTCCTCTAGAGCAGTGATGTTTTGGGGCTGTCGCTGGGCAACACGGACTTTCAACTCCCTCCAAAGATTTTCTATGGGGTTGAGATCTGGAGACTGGCTAGGCCACTCCAGGTCCTTGAAATGCTTCTTCTGAAGCCACTCCTTCGTTGCCCGGGCGGTGTGTTTGGGATCATTGTCATGCTGAAAGACCCAGCCACGTTTCATCTTCAATGCCCTTGCTGATGGAAGGAGGTTTTCACTCAAAATCTCACGATACATGGCCCCATTCATTCTTTCCTTTACACGGATCAGTCGTCCTGGTCCCTTTGCAGAAAAACAGCCCCAAAGCATGATGTTTCCACCCCCATGCTTCACAGTAGGTATGGTGTTCTTTGGATGCAACTCAGCATTCTTTGTCCTCCAAACACGACGAGTTGAGTTTTTACCAAAAAGTTCTATTTTGGTTTCATCTCCCAATCCTCATCTGGATCATCCAAATGCTCTCTAGCAAACTTCAGACGGGCCTGAACATGTACTGGCTTAAGCAGGGGGACACGTCTGGCACTGCAGGATTTGAGTCCCTGGCGGCGTAGTGTGTTACTGATGGTAGGCTTTGTTACTTTGGTCCCAGCTCTCTGCAGGTCATTCACTAGGTCCCCGTGTGGTTCTGGGATTTTTGCTCACCGTTCTTGTGATCATTTTGACCCCACGGGTGAGATCTTGCGTGGAGCCCCAGATCGAGGAAGATTATCAGTGGTCTTGTATGTCTTCCATTTCCTAATAATTGCTCCCACAGTTGATTTCTTCAAACCAAGCTGCTTACCTATTGCAGATTCAGTCTTCCCAACCTGGTGCAGGTCTACAATTTTGTTTCTGGTGTCCTTTGACAGCTCTTTGGTCTTGGCCATAGTGGAGTTTGGAGTGTGACTGTTTGAGGTTGTGGACAGGTGTCTTTTATACTGATAACAAGTTCAAACAGGTGCCATTAATACAGGTAATGAGTGGAGGACAGAGGAGCCTCTTAAAGAAGAAGTTACAGGTCTGTGAGAGCCAGAAATCGTGCTTGTTTGTATGTGACCAAATACTTATTTTACACCATAATTTGCAAATTAATTCATTAAAAATCCTACAATGTGATTTTCTGTATTTTTTTTCCTCATTTTGTCTGTCATAGTTGAAGTGTGCCTATGATGAAAATTACAGGCCTCTCTCATCTTTTTAAGTGAGAGAACTTGCGAGTGGAGCCAATTGGTGGCTGACTAAATACTTTTTTGCCCCACTGTATGTGGTGTGCCCCGAAGTCTGGAAGGGGTCAAAAGTTATTCCACTACCTAAGGATAATAAATCTTCATTCACTGGTCCTAATAGTCATCCTATAAGCTTGCTGCCTGTGTTAAGTAAATTATTGGAAAAAATTATATCTGTACAAATCAAGGATTATTTCTCATGTAATGGTCTGATAACGGGTTTCCAGCATGCATATAAAGAAGGGCATTCTATGAGTACGGCCTTAGCACAAATGATTGATGATATGGATGACAGGAAGTTAGTTGGTGCAGTGTTGCTGGATTTCAGTGCTGCTTTTGATGTAATTGATCATGAACTGTTACTAGGAAAACTCAAATGTTATGGTTTTAAGGATGCAGCTCTATCCTGGATGGAAAGCTATCTATCCAGGAGAAGGCAAAAAGTGTTCTTTAATGGTAGCTTTTCATATAGTAAAGTTATACATTGTGGTGTTCCTCAAGGAAGCTGCCTAGGCCCATGGCTCTACTCTATCTTTACTAATGATTTACCTTCAGTAATGAACAAAGCAAGAGTGGTCATGTATGCTGATGACTACAATATGTAGTGCAGCATCAGAATGTAATGAGTTAACAAAGGTACTGAGCAGTGAACTAAGAATGATGTCTGAGTGGGTTGATATGAACAAATTGGTGTTGAACATTTCTAAAACTAAGTGTATTGTATTTGGTTCAATATATATGCTTGCTGATGACCCCCAATTGAATTTGTCGATTAATAGAATACATGTAGAGCAAGTTAAAAAAACTAAACTACTAGGCGTCATGTTGGACGCAGCTTTATCATGGTCAGAACACATAGATAATATTGTTATTAAGATGGGTAAGGGAATTGCTGTTACAAGAAAATGTTCAGAGTATGTAACGTCTAGCACTCTGAATCAGGTGATTCAATCCCTGGTCCTATCACACTTAGAGTACTGTCCGGTTATATGGTCATCTGCAACAAAGAAAGATATAAAAAAACTCCAAATGGCTCAAAACAGGGCTGCCAGATTAACTCTTCATTGCTCTAACCGAATGAATATTATTAAAATGCATCAGAATCTTTCATGGCTTCACATTAAAAACAAATTACTATCTAGTCTTTTGATTTTCTTTAGAAATGTTATATTTAAAAAAAAAACACAGTACCTTTCAGTCCAATTAGTACATACTAGCAACACGCATAACCACCAAACCAGACAGGCAAATTCAGGGCAGCTAAAACAACTCAAGCCAAGGACAAATCGCCTTAAATCTACAGTTTTATATAGAGCTATAGCTGAATGGAACTCTTTACAGATCCATATTTCTCAGGCAAAAAGTAAATCCACCTTCAAGAAAAAAATAAAAGAACATCTAATGTGATAGACCATATGACTGGACAGGAAATAGAAAGTATCAACTGAATGTTAAATGTGTTTCCTGTCAGGTATTTTAATTGTCTGTATTGTCTACTTGCTGAATGTTGATGAAGTCTTTATTGTTGTTGTTTGTAATGTCTTGTTAATTGGTGTTGGACCCCAGGAAGATTAGCTAGCGTTATGGCGTTAGCTAATGGGGATCCTAATAAAAATTATGAAAATTACCCCCATGAACAACAGGGTCAATAAGGCAAACGTCATCCTTCCTTCTTAATTTACATATGGGGTCTGTCATACATTCTCAGGAAGGTACATGCACACACACACACACACACACACACACACACAGTCACTACGGAAAGCACCACTGAAAACCAAGCCGCTAGTCACACAGACTTTTTGTCCTTCTCACGGATTTCAAACATAACATCTAATAACAGAATATAAAAATCCAGTCAATAGCTGCTCAACTCCCTTGAGTGGCCAAACAGTGTTGTTGTGCTATCTGGATTCATGTATTGGGATTGTAACTCATCATGGAAAAGGAAGAAAATCTAATTGGAGAGAAAACACATGTAGCATGTTTCAGTAGTCTTTCAACTTTAGCCCAACAACACAATGGTCTTGGTTTAAGCACAAGTAAAGTGTTTAGATAGATTGTGTCAGGGCTGCTGGTGTGTCTGGAGAAAGAGGAGGTGTGGCGTGTGTTGAGCGCTGACAGATGTGAGAGAATAATGTGTGTGTGTGTATACGTGTCTGTGTGTGTGTGTGCGTAAGTGTGTGTAAGTGTGTGTGTGTGCATGCATGCATTCTGAGACTGTAATACATCTTTCCCTCTGTAATGGGGTGTTTGGGGTTTGGAATGGAGTTTGCTGGCCAACGATTATGCTGGTATGCACCCAGAACACAGCCTACATTGTGCCTAACCATCAGTCCTGTATATCCCTCTGCTTTCAAGATGGCCACCACATATTTGTCATCTTTTACATGCAGGCTGTAAGTGAGGGTTGGATGGAGGGTTAAATAATATAGACACTTAACAGAGTAGCAAAGAATCGCTCCCTATCTCTCCTTCCCCCTCCCCCCCACTCTTCTCTCCCTCACCCCTTCCTTTCCCATTTCTCCACTCACACTCAGCGTAACCGTCCCACAGACCTCCCTATCAAAGTGACTTATTGAACTGGCTGACTGGGTCAGTAGGTACCATAGATCTGGGTCCGGTTACACTTAACTGCCTTTTTCTTTGACTTTATTGACAGACTGACGATTAGTGATGGCGGTTCAGGACCAGAACGATCGGCTTTACTTTCAGCCACCAACTCATTAAAAAGCTGAGAATCACACAAATGAGGAATAAGTTATCCCACTGGGCAAAAACTGGTTCCCTCATCTGATCTGATCCAGCCTTGATGCCTCATATCAGGGAAGCCTGATCTCTTGGATCTCTTTCCTTACCCACCTAACCACAGCTAGCAGATAACTGCTCCTCTCTTCTCCCTGCCTGCTGTCTGAGTACAACGGCAGCTTTTGTTGTGGAGAAGAGCGTGTGTGGCATGGCAAGGGTTGTGTGCTTGCTTGTATGCTTGTGTATGTCTGAGGGAGCGTAAAAACTACTGTTATTTAAATATGTGAGTGTGTAAGTGATTGTTGACATTAGCTGGTGACAGGCAGACAGGCAGGCAGGTGGAGGGACTAGAGGATAAAACAAACAGGCTCTGAGTATCAGACTGCTGAGAGATAAGTGCTCTATTCACTACAGCTGACTGACACAGCAGCCTCACACAGATTAGTCTTGTTTAACTATGGAAATGAACACACATTATAACATCTACAGACGGTGTGACAGAGAAAGAGTGTGTGTGTTTTCATGCTTGCGTGTGGTTTATTTGTCAGCACACACTTGTTGTCAATCATGTCCAGGGTGTGTGTGTGTGTTTGGTGGTTACTATGGGAACATAAAAAGATTAGAATTGGCCTTGATGCCTGTCTGGGAGAAAACACGAAAGATTTATGACCTTTTTAAAATGTAAGACTCCATTGGTTATAGAAGCATCTGACTTCTATCTGCCAGAGATCATTATAAATGATCCACCACCTCAAGGTCAATAAATACCAGTGTTGGTTTTGAAAGTGTGTGTGTGTTTGTCTCTCTGTATGTGTATGTAGACCATCCACCCTGTACACAACATTCTGTACTGTACAGATCTATCAATCATTGGGGCTTGTTTAGATATGTCTGTCAAGATGGTCTCCATTGATTTTCTGAGTGGTGTTGCTGTGATTATCTTCTGTGATCAGAGAGAGAGGTTTGGAGATAGATTGCCCCTCTCCACTTCCTGTCTGAATGATGTGCCCAAAGTAAACTGCCTGTAGCTCAGGCCCTGAAGCCAGGATATGCATATAATTGGTACCATTGGAAAGAAAACGCGTTGAGGTTTGTATAAATGTTAAAATAATGTAGGAGAATATAACACAACAGATATGGTAGGAGAAAATCCAAAGAAAAACCGAACAGAATAAAAAATATTTGAGACCATCCTCTTAGAAATGCATATTGAAAATTAGCTCCCTGGATGCAATTTGTACGGCTTACACAGGGTGTCAGCAGTCTATGTTCAAGGTTTCAGACTTGTAACTTCCTAAACGAATGAGAAATATTAGTTTTAGTAGTGGGACACAGTTGTGTAAATTCGTGTTTGCGCACGCCATGAAGACATTACGCACCTGGTAAAAACGTTTTCCTATTGAACATACTTCTTTCCGAAATAAATATTATAGTTTGATTACATTTTAGGTTATCTGAAGAGTAAATAGAAACGTATTTTGACTTGTTGAAACAAACTTTAGGGGTAGATTTTCAGATTCCTTTCTTTGCATGTTGAACGAGTGGATTACTCAAATCGATGGCGCCAAATAAACTGACTTTTTGGGATATAAAGAAGGATTTTATCTAACAAAACGACACTACATGTTATAGCTGGGACCCTTTGGATGACAAATCAAAGGAAGATTTTCAAAAAGGAAGTGACTTTTTAATCGTTATTTGTGAATTTATGAAACCTGTGCCGGTGGAAAAATATTTAGATGTATGGTGCCGTCCTCAAACAATCGCATGGCATGTTTTCGCTGTAATAGCTACTGTAAATTGGACAGTGCAGGTAGATTAACAAGAATTTAAGCTATCAGCCGATATAAGACACTTATATGTACATAAATGTTTAAAATCCGTAATATTTATGATTATTTATTTGAATTGCGCGCCCTCCAGCTTCCCCGGAAGTTGTTCCGCTAGTGGGACTCTAAAGTGACTAGTGATCCATTTATTAAAGTGTCGAGGGATTGGGTCTCAGTGTAGGCAGAAGCCTCTCTGAGTTAATGATGGCTATTTAACAGTCTGATGGCCTTGAGATAGAAACTGTTTTTCAATCTCTCGGTCCCAGCTTTGATGCACTGTACTGACCTCGCATTCTGGATGATAGCAGTGTGAACAGGCAGTGGCTCAGGTGGTTGTTGTCCTTGATTATCTTTTTGGCCTTCCTGTGACATGGGGTGCTGTAGGTGTCCTGGAGGGCAGGTAGTTTGCGTTGTGCACACTGCACCACCCTCTGGCGGTTGAGGGCGGTGCAGTTGCCGTACCAGGCTGTGATACAGCCCAACAGGATGCTCTCGATTGTGCATCTGTAAAAGTTTGTCAGGGTTTTGGGTGACAGGCCAAATTTCTTCAGCCTCCTGAGCTTGAAGAGGCACTGTTGCGCCTTCTTCACCACACTGTCTGTGTGGGTGGACCATTTCAGTTTGTCTGTGATGTGTACCACACTCCGAGTGCCCTCACCTCCTCCCTGTAGGCTGTCTCATCGTTGTTGATGATCAAGCCCACTATTGTTGTGTCGTCTGCAAACTTCATGATTGAGTTGGAGGCGTGCAGGGCCATGCAGTCATGGGTGAACAGGGAGTACAGGAGAGGGCTGAGCACACACCCTTGTGGGGGCCCCAGTGTTGAGGGTCAGCAAAGTGGAGATGTTTCCTACCTTCACCACCTGAGGGCGGCCCGTCAGAAAGTCCAGGACCCAGTTGCAGAGGGAGGGGTTTAGACTCAGGGCTTTCAGCTTGATGATGAGCTTGGAGGGTAGTATGGTGTTGAATGCTCAGCTGTAGTCAATGAACAGCATTCTTACATAGGTATTATTTTTGTCCAGATGGGATAGGGCAGTGTGCAGTGTGATGGCGATTGCGTCATCTGTGGATCTGTTGTGGCGGTATGCAAACTGAAGTGGTTCTAGGGTGGCCGGTAAGGTGGCGGTGATATGATCCTTGACTAGCCTCTCAAAGCACTTCATGATGACAGAAGTGAGTGCTACAGGGCGGTAGTTATTTAGTTCTTTGCCTTCTAGGGTACAGGTAGCCATCTTGGAACATGTGGGGACAACAGACTGGGATAGGGAGTGATTAAATATGTCTTTAAACACACCAGCCAGCTGGTCTGCGCATGCTCTGAGGACGCAGCCTTGCGAGATTTAACAAGTTTAAATGTTTTACTCACGTCAGCCACTGAGAATGAGAGGGGGGCGCAGTCTTTGTTAGTGATCCACGACGGTGGCACTGTATTATCCTCATAGCGGGTAAAGAAAATGTTTAGTTTGTCTGGAAGCGTTACGTCGGTATCCGTTACGTGGTTGTTTTTTTTGTTTTTGTAGTCTGTGATTTCCTGTAGACCCTGCCACTTACGTCTTGTGTCTGAGCCATTGAATTGCGACTCCACCTTGTCCCTGTACCGGCATTTTGCTTGGTTGACTGCCTTGCGGAGGGAATAACTACACTGTTTATATTCAGCCATATCTACAGACCTCTTTCCATGGTTAAATGCGGTGGATCGCGCTTTCAGTTTTACGCGAATGTCGCCATCCATCCACGGTTTCTGGTTAGGGTAGGTTTTAATGGTCACAGTGGGTACGACGTCTCCAATGCACTTATTTATAAATGCACTCATCGAGTCAGCGTATAGGTCAAAGTTGTCCTCTGAGGCTGATCGGAACATACGTATTCCAGTCCGCATGATCAAAACAATCTTGGAGCGCGGCTTCCGATTGGTCAGACCAGCGTTGAATGGTTCTCGTCACTAGTACATCCTGTTTGAGTTTCTGCCTATAAGCTGGGACGAGCAAGATTGTGTCGTGGTTGGATTTGCCGAAGGGAGGGCGGGGAAGGGCTTTGTATGCATCACGGAAGTTAGAGTAGCAGTGGTCGAGAGTATTAGCCCTATGTGTCGTGCAATCAATATGCTGATAAAATTTAGGTAGCATTGTTCTCAAATTTGCTTTGTTAAAATCACCAGCTACAATAAATGCAGCCTCGGGATATATAATTTCCAGTTTACAGTTCCTTGAGGGCCGTCTTGGTGTTCGCTTGAGGGGGGTGATGTACACAGCTGTGACTATAACTGACTTGAATTCTCTTGGTAAGTAGAATGGCCGACATTTGATTGTAAGGAATTCTAGGTTGGGTGAGTAGAAGGACTTGAGTTCCTGTATGTTGTTATGATTACACCAAGAGTTGTTAATCAGAAAGCATACACCCCCGCCCTTCCTCTTCCCAGGGAGGTGTTTATCTCTGTCGGCGCGATGCATGGAGAAGCCCGGTGGCTGAACCGATTCCGACAACATATTCTGAGAGAGCCATGTTTCCGTGAAACACAGTCTCTGATGTCTCTCTGGAAGGCAACCCTCACTCGAATTTTGTCTACCTTGTTGTCAAGAGACTGGATATTGGCGAGTAGTATACTCGAGAGCGGTGGGCGATGTTCCCGATTACGAAGCCTGATCAGAAGAACGCTCTGTCTGCCCCTTCTGTGGCGCCGTTGTTTTCGGTCAGCTGCTGGGATTAGATCCATTGTCCTGGGTGGTGGTCCAAAGAGAGGATCTGCTTCGGGAAAGTCGTATTCCTGGTCGTAATGTTGGTAAGTTGACATTGCTTTTGTATCCAATAGTTCTTCCCGGCTGTATGTAATAACACTTAAGATTTACTGGGGTAACATTGTAAGAAATAATATATAAAAAAACAAAATACTGCAGTTTCCTAAGAACGCGAAGCGAGTCGACCATCTCTATCGGCGCCACATTCACACCATCAACAACAGAAAACTACAATCACTCATGTTTCTCTAGAACTCTGCCTCGTATAACCACGATGGCACAGATGAATGTATAGTACTAGCTGGTGTTCGAGGATGGTGTAGTAACAGATAAATTAAAGGTAGACTCAGCGATATGATGTCAATGCAGAAGGGAAACAGCATAGCAGGTACATTTAGCAAAAACTAGGAGCGTTGAAGCGCTACCTAATAACAACTAACCTTACTACCAGATGTGGTTGGAGAGTTTCCATGCATTTGTAATGAGTTATCAATCCTTCTGCCAGTAAAATGAGTTATGGAGACTTACCAATTAAATATATTAGTGAGTCAACATTACACAAGGATGAGAAAGGGGGGAGAGGTATTCTTGGTTATTAAAACATTTTAAAAAAAATCTTAAGTGGTGATTTTGATGTTCAGAGATAGAGAGAGAGACAAACAGACAGTGAGACAGAGAGAGAGACAGCGCAAAAGAGAGACAGAGAGAAAGAGACACTGAGCGAGAGAAAGATAAACTTTTGTAGTTCAGCAGAAAGTGAGGTCAGTGCAGGGTGAAGATATTTAACAAGGTGTCATTACTTACAGGGCAGTGAGTAATGTTCACCATGACACAGTAATGCTTGTTCAGGTGATAAACGGTTTGTCCCCTGCTTTCTAGGGAATCTGTAATCATATTCCTGGGATGGGTGGAACAATATATGGGGCTCCTTCACATTCATGCATTCATCAGGGAGAGATGAATTAGACCCCAGACAGTTCAATTTAACTGATTAACTAAAGTGCTATGTCACCACAGACTAGATCACTATGTCACTGCAGATTACAGAATTATGTCACCAAAGACTAGAGTACTATGTCACCACAGACTAGAGTACTACGTCACCACAGACTAGAGTACTATGTCACTGCTGATTACAGTACTATGTCACCACAGACTAGAGTACTATGTCACTGCAGATTACAGTACTATGTCACCACAGACTATAGTACTATGTCACCACAGACTAGAGTACTATGTCACAACAGACTATAATACTAAGTCACTGCAGATTACAGTACTATGTCACCAAACAGTAGAGTACTATGTCACCACAGAAGACAGTACTATGTCACCACTGACTAAAGGGGAGGAATAATTCATAATTCCTTCTTTTGAATCTGTTACATCTATGGTTAGGGTTGAACCTGTATGTAGACATGAAGTTAGGGTTAGGGTTAGGGCTGGGGTTGAACCAGGATGTGGACATGAAGCTAGGGTTAGGGTTAGGGCTGGGGTTGAACCTCGGTGTGGACATGAAGCTAGGGTTAGGGTTAGGGCTGGGGTTGAACCAGGATGTGGACATGAAGCTAGGGTTAGGGTTAGGGTTGAGGTTAGGGTTTAACCTGGATGTAACATGAAGTTATGGTTAGGGTTGGGGTTGAACCTGGATGTGGACATGAAGCCAGGGTTAGGGTTAGGGCTGGGGTTGAACCTCGGTGTGGACATGAAGCTAGGGTTAGGGTTAGGGCTGGGGTTGAACCAGGATGTGGACATGAAGCTAGGGTTAGGGTTAGGGTTGAGGTTAGGGTTTAACCTGGATGTAACATGAAGTTATGGTTAGGGTTGGGGTTGAACCTGGATGTGGACATGAAGCCAGGGTTAGGGGTAGGGTTGAGGTTAGGCTTGAACCTGGATGTGAACATGTAGCCAGAGTTAGGGTTAGGGCATCTCAGGTCCTTGAGGGCTGCATGAATGTCAGATGTATTACTGTCACAATGGCTGGAGGAAAAGTGTGCGACCTTTCTGCTCTATGGCAGGGCCGGCTCCAAGCATAAGCGACATAAGCGGTTGCTCAGGGCCTTCGGCCGCTAGGGTGCCTCTGACCAAAACAATGGAATAATTACTTTTTTGGGGGGCGGACATCTCATTCAAAGTCTCAACTTACTGTTGAAAGTTACAATAGGTGCACGTTTTAAATTTGGTTGTGCATAAGCAGTTTTTCTCTTGTTTTGTCACTCACTGACAGTCACCTAATCAGCCGTGTCAGCTAAAAAAACTGATTGGTAAAAGACTAGCCAGTCTAAAACTTGTACTAATCATTGCCGAAATACCGACTGGGCATGGAGTGTACGTGCCCAGGGGCTCTGACCTCCAGGGGGCCCAAATTGATATTGTTTGTCAATCCCACTCAGATCATTAACATGGCATAAGTCATGAAAAAATGTGTAGAATTTCAGGAAATTAGGGTTAGAGTTGAACCTGGATGTGGACATGGAGCTAGGGTCAGGGTTGAGGCTAAGGTTGAACAGGGAAGGCAAAATGAATTGCAGGAAATTAGCTGTAAAACTGCAAAAATGTCTCTCCACCCCATGGCAAAATGTGTCGAACTGCAGAAAACTTGCTTTAAAAGTGAAACATTCTCCTTACGCCCCATGGCAAAATGTGTACAATTGCAGGATCTTTCCATTTAATACCAGTTAAAGGGATTACATAATGGCACTATCTTGATCGTGGCTGTCAAACGTCAAGCCGTGAGATGACTGATGTGGCTGGAACAGGGTGATAATTATTTGTGTGATGTGACATGGTGATGGCTGAATGGCGTTGATTTACTTACACAATGATCTGCACCTCGGCCCTCGGCTCTGGGTGACATCAAAGCCTGACAAGCGCTCTGACAACAGTAACCCCATACCTCTCCACCCTCCACCCCCATGAACGACAGGGCCAATAAGGCAAACGTCATCCTTCCTTCCATAATTTACATACGGGGTCCGTCACACACACTCAGGCAGGCACATGCACACACAAACACAAACACACACACGAACACACACACATAGTCACCACGGAAAGCAACACTGAAAACCAAGCCGGTAGTCACATGGACTTTTTTGTCCTTCTCATGGATTTCAAACATAACATCTAATAACAAAATATGAAAATCCAGTCAATAGCTGCTCAACTCCCCTGAGTGGCGAAACAGTGTTGTTGTGCTATCTGGATTCATGCATTGAGATTGTAACTCGTCACGGAAAAGGAAGAAACACATGTAGCATGTTTCAGTAGTCTTTTAACATTTGCTCAACTTTACGATAGTCTTGGTTTAAGCACAAGTAAAGTATTTAGATAGATTGTGTCAGGGCTGCTGGCGTGTCTGGAGAGAGAGGAGGTGTGGCGTGTGTTGAGCGCTGACAGATGTGAGAGAATGATGTGTGTGTGTGTGTGTGCGTAAGTGTGCGTAAGTGTGTGTGTGTGCATGCATGCATTCTGAGACTGTAATACATCTTTCCCTCTGTAATGGGGTGTTTGGGGTTTGGAATGGAGTTTGCTGGCCAACGATTATGCTGGTATGCACCCAGAACACAGCCTACATTGTGCCTAACCATCAGTCCTGTATATCCCTCTGCTTTCAAGATGGCCACCACATATTTGTCATCTTTTACATGCAGGCTGTAAGAGAGGGTTGGATGTAGGGTTAAATAATATAGACACTTAACAGAGTAGCAAAGAATCGCTCCCTATCTCTCCTTCCCCCTCCCCCCCACTCTTCTCTCCCTCACCCCTTCCTTTCCCATTTCTCCACTCACACTCAGCGTAACCGTCCCACAGACCTCCCTATCAAAGTGACTTATTGAACTGGCTGACTGGGTCAGTAGGTACCATAGATCTGGGTCCGGTTGGTTGTACTCTTACACTTAACTGCCTTTTTCTTTGACTTTATTGACAGACTGACGATTAGTGATGGCAGTTCAAGACCAGAACGATCTGTTTTCCTTTCAGCCACGGACTCATTATAAAGCTGAAAATCACACAAATGAGTAATGAGTTATCCCACTGTGCAAAAACTGGTTGAATCAACGTTGTTTCCACATCATTTAAACCAAAAAATCTATGTGATGATATTGAATCAACATGGAAAACTGATTGGATTTGCAAAAAGTCATCAACGTAACGGAATGTTGATTCAGACTAAATGTTTGTTTGATTTCACATTGAATTCACATTAGTTGACAACTCAACCAAATGTAAATCAAAACCACTGTGCACAGTGGGATGCTTCAAGGGGTTTGACAATGAATGAAACAAACACACTCACTTCTTAAAACACTAGTCAGGTTTTGGATTTTCAGCAAAAAAAACTCCAACTTTGATTTCAGATTAACATTGTTCCCTCATCTGATCTGACCCAGCCTTGATGCCTCATCTCAGGGAAGCCTGATCTCTTGGATCTCTTTCCCCACCCACCTAACCACAGCTAGCAGATAACTGCTCCTCTCTTCTCCCTGCCTGCTGTCTGAGTACAACGGCAGCTTTTGTTGTGGGGAAGAGCGTGTGTGGCATGGCAAGGGTCTGTGTGTGTGTGTGTGTGTGTGTGTGTGTGTGTGTGTGTGTGTGTGTGTGTGTGTGTGTGTGTGTGTGTGTGTGTGTGTGTGTGTGTGTGTGTGTGTGTGTGTGTGTGTGTGTGTGTGTGTGTGCTTGCTTGTATGCTTGTGTGCTTTTGAGTGTGTGTTTGGGGGAGTGGAAAAGCTACTGTTATTTAAATATGTGATTGTTGACATTAGCTGGTGACAGGCAGACAGGCAGGCAGGTGGAGGGACTAGAGGATAAAACAAACAGGCTCTGAGTATCAGACTGCTGAGAGATAAGTGCTCTATTCACTACAGCTGACTGACACAGCAGCCTCACACAGATTAGTCTTGTTTAACTATGGAAATGAACACACATTATAACATCTACAGATGGTGTGTGAGAGAGAAAGAGTGTGTGTGTTCATGCTTGCGTGTGGTTTATTTGTCAGCACACACTTGCTGTCAATCATGTCCAGGGTGTGTGTGTGTGGTGGTTACTATGGGAACATAAAAATACATTAGAACTGGCCTTGATGCCTGTCTGGGAGAAAACTCGAGAGATTTATGACCATTTTAAAATGAAAGACTCCATTGGTTATAGAAGCATCTGACTTCTATCTGCCAGAGATCATTATAAATTATCCACCACCTCAAGGTCAATAAATACCAGTGTTGGTTTTGAAAGTGTGAATGTGTGTGTGTGTGTGTGTGTGTGTGTGTGTGTGTGTGTGTGTGTGTGTGTGTGTGTGTGTGTGTGTGTGTGTGTGTGTGTGTGTGTGTGTGTGTGTGTGTGTGTGTGTGTAGTTGCTATGTAGACCTTCCACCCTGTACACAACATTCTGTACTGTACGTCGCTGTACAGTGAACAGATCTATCAATCATTGGGGCTTGTTTAGATCTGTCTGTCAAGATGGTCTCTATTGATTTGCTGAGTGGCGTTGTTGTGATTATCTTCTGTGATCTGAGAGAGAGGTTTGGAGATAGATCACCCCTCGCCACAGGAAGCTTGAGGCACACACACACACTGATGCAGCATGTTACAGCTGTTACTGACCAACTTCAAGGTGACTGATGGTAAGTCCAAGAGGAGATCCCCATTGTTCAGGCTGACCATCACTTTCTCTCTCTCTCTATCTTCTCTTCCTTTTCTTTTGTCCTCCCCCTGCTGGGTCATTCTTCACTCTCTCCTCCTTCATACCATTCTTATTTTCCTTTTCATGTTGATGGTCAAGGAAATAAACCCTGAGGGGTACACAGCAGAATCAATTAGTTGCTAACTAACTTTGATAAACAAGTTTAATAGAGTATCATTGCATCTGTCATGCCTGTGTCTCATCATGACACAGGTACAGAGATCAGTCTCCTCCATACAGCTACAGTCTCTCCAGTGGTGTTGAACTTTGACTCTATTCCCTAAAGTCATGTTTCTCCGGCACTCTGCCTCGTACCACCTCTATGACACTTATGAATGTATACTGGGAGTTGTGCTGCTCTGGGTGTCTATCTGAGGGAAGAGGGGTGTTACGTCAAAACGTATCACCTTTAAAAACACTGACTAACAGCTGGTGTATGAGGATGGTGTAGTAACAGATAAATTAAAGGTAGACTCAGAGATATGACATAGAGGTAGAAAGTAAACAGCATAGAGGCTCAACTTCTCAGCTGTTCTGGTGCCCTGGCTACCACGCTGTAACAGCATGAAGAGAACACATGCACATCCGCAGATACTGTGTGTGACTGTGTAAGAGTGAAGTCCTGCATCTCGCTCATCTCAATATCTGCAGTGCTGCTCATGCCAACGTCATTTAGCTGAGTCTACCTTTAAAACTAGCTACTCAGTAGTATGTATATACTGTAGGCTTTGCCAATGTAGTTACTATGTTATTATGTCCACAATATCACATAACATCATGCAACAATATCACTGTACATTTTATTACTACTGTTATGTATTTAAGCAATAAGGCACGGGGAGTGGGGATATATGGCCAATATACCACGGCTAAGGGCTGTTCTTATGCATGACACATCACGGAGTGACTGGACACGGCCCTTAGCCCTGGTGTATTGGCCATATACTACAAACCCCAGAGGTGCCTTATTGTTATTATAAACTGGTTACCAACGTAATTAAAGCAGTACAAATACATGTTTTGTCATACCCCTGGTATACCATCGGCTGTAAGCCAATCAGCATTCAGGGCTCAAACCACCCAGTTTATAATTTTCCATGAGGCACAGCTATCTTATATCAAGAACACTGTAATAGATGGACACATTTTCATAATCTTCTTCTCATTTCCATTATCATGCAGTCTTTTTCCCATATGTTCTGATTCTGAGGGATTCTGATCCATTTATTTCTCTCTGGATTGAGAGGGCAGCCAGAGGATTGGGAGCATTGCAGCCCCGCAGACTGAGACTATTCTGGGCCGCTGCTAATAGCTCTTGTCAGGCGTAATTTTTAAGTACTTTAACCAATTCATTGTATAATTAGGTTAACAAAATTAGCTCATTGCAGAGTCAGTCAGCAGCCTGGCGGTAATGCAATCAAGTTATTAACATTCCAGATTTATAGAACCATGAATATAGCACATTTCTCCCTGACTGGTTGTGAAAATTACATAAAATAATAAAAAATAGTCCAAGTGAATTTACTGGGATCAGTACGTGAAACTCAATTTCAATGTCACAAGTAGACTTAGGAGTAGGTGTGTAAAATGTGTGTGACTCCCATTTGACTTTGTACATTCAAATAAGGAGAGAGTTGAATGTGTCACAGGGTAGACAACGTTATTACATTTCTGTTAACAGCAACTTTATTTCAACCTTGCAGTGACCACAACAGTCACAAGAGTCTAATGAATTTAAATTAGCCTCACAGCCAATATAAGCCAAAAACGTGGTTGTAGCCTATTGTATTGGTGATGGTGATGACAATAAACCCTGTAATACAATGTCATCAATAGTGCCCCCTGTCGGTCATGTATAAGGCACACTGATACACTCTAAATGATACATAAATCAACATAAATACCATATAGGGCGCCTGGTAAAACATTTTTTGCATCAAAGGGAATTACATTCAGTTCTGACATGATGACTTTTGAAAGATGTTCGGAAGACTTATCTAACGCCATGAAATACAGTGGACAGTCTGTCTTCATTGGCCGAGGGGGACAATATATTGCTCCGCCTTCAGAAGAAACGCATCAGCTCTTCTCATTTTTAACGATGCAGACACCAACTATTGGACGGCGGCTCGCTACTTCGAAGGTCCGCTTGTGAGCTCACACACTCGAGGTACTGTCCGGATGGTGTGTGAGTGCTGAAGAGACTGAGAGAGAGAGTGAGCTACAGACTGGAGCCGTGAGAGTCCGATTTTATGGGTATCGCGGCTGTCTTTTGGGAACCTCTACATATTTTCTCACTTTGGCTATACTTATTCTGTAACTGAATTGTATGCATATATTTCGCTCACATCTCGATTGATGTGGATTTTGTGAGTTAGAACCCCTGGAAGAACAATTCTGGACTCGGCATCATGAGTGAAGAACCGGACGTCAATTTCTATAAAATGAAACTAGATGGGGAATAGGCTACAGGCGTTCTCTAGCGGATTATAATTAAACTATACACTGCGCATGGATAATTCTACACTTTACTTTTCCGGGACTTTAATAAAGCACTGCCCCTCTCCAACATATTTTCGTTACCCTCCCCAATGAAAGATTTCTCTTCTGGATATATTACGCACGAGATACGCAGCCAGACCTCCGAATCCTGTGACAGTAGTGATAACTGCAGCTCCCCAACCAGAGCGTTAGTTTCTTCACCGACTCTTTTGGATCCTATTCGCCAGGCAAAGCGGCTCCCTATCCGGATACTCAAGATGTTGACGGCGCACACCAGCCACTTGCTCCACCACCCGGAATACCTGCAGCCCCTGCAATCAGCACCAGTGAGCATTGAGGTATGGTGAATATGTTTCTATTGTCCTGGTAAATTGTCACATTGAATTTCTTTGTGGTTTGGCTTATCTATGTGACAATTTACGAGGACAATAGAAACTCACGGTGTATTCTCTCAACACCTTGTTGCGTTTTTTGGCGCAAAGCATGTTCCTCGACTTTTAGCCCATAATGCGTATTTTTGGGGGGGATGTGCACATTAGGGATTTCTGAAAAGTAATTCCCTGAGAATCTTTTCTCCTATGCTACATCCCCTGGGCTGCAGTTTTGTTCGAATTACCGTTTCTACTATTTTGCTTCAACTTTGTAGACAGTAGGCCTACATCCATTCGATAAAACTAGCCATAACCTACTGCAAGACCTCATCACGGCCAAATACATTGAAACAATTACAGCTAATAGTAATTGAAGTACTTTATGTCTGTCTGTCTCTGTCTGTCTGTATTTATTTCTACAACTGTAATCATGAAAGTGCTTAAACTTAGATTAAAGTCTTGGTTTATTTCTCCAGCTGGATGCCAAGAAGAGTCCCCTGGCCCTGCTGGCTCAGACCTGCTCCCAGATCGGCAAGCCTGACCCTCCCTCCTCCAAGCTAGGCTCTATCTCTAATGGCCATGGTGACCATGATGGACACTCCTCTTCCTCCTCCTCCAGTCACAAACTGGGGGACCACCGGGCCTCACAGGAGGACAAGTCCAGCTTCAAGCCCTATAACAAAGTAGGGGGAGACAGTCGGAGGGACAGGGTTAGTAGCTCTAATACCAGTTCTGACAAGACCAGCTTCAGGGTACCTAGTAATGGGAATGGAGTAGCTAACAGTAACTTATCAGGTTCTTGTCCATCCTTTCCGCCACACGCCATCTCTCCCAACTCCAGGGTGGGTAGTGGCACGCCTCCTCAGCACACACAGCAGCCGTCACAGACACACAGACAGAGCCAGTCGCCTCACGGACTACATGTTTCCCACTCTCAGACTCTGAAGGGAGAACACAAACAGGAACAGAGCAGTCCACACAGGAACAGTATCAGCAGCAGTGGCGGTCATCTTAAGAAGGAGTCAGATGTGAATAAGGTCAGTTTGGATAGTCCCCAGATGGCTAACTCCAGCCATGCCAGAGCCAGCACCAACTCCAGCACAGGCAGCTCTGAGGGAAGCCCCAGCCACGAGTTGGGCAAGATGGACTCCCAACCCCCACCACTCGGCCTGGGTTCTGGACACATCACTCCCATCTCCCCCTACAAGACTGCCCACTCTGTCTTCCCCCTGTCCTCCTCTGGTATGGGCTATCATGGCTCTGTAGTGGGGGCCTATGCTGGATACCCCTCCCCGTTTGTCCCAGGGTTGGACCCTACCAAGTCTGGTCTGGGAGGAGGGGGTGTGAGGATACCGGGGAAGCACCATAGCTCCAGCCCCCTCACTGGTGCCTCTCCCCTCTCCTTCATGCAGGGCTTGTGCAGGGATCCGTACTGCCTCAGCTACTCTAACTCACCCCACCTGGGGGGCAGCAATCCCTGTGTCCATGACCCCTCCTCCTCCCTCAAATCAGGCTACCCAGGCTTGGTCTACCCCTCCCACCCCCTCCACTCCCTCCACCCCAGCACTATGTCTTCCAGCATCACCCCCACCCTGTCCCACCCCCTCTACACTTACGGCTTCATGCTCTCCAATGACCCCATCCCTCATGCCTGTAACTGGGTATCGGCTGGGGGGCCTTGTGATAAACGCTTCTCCACCTCAGACGAGCTCCTGGCCCACCTGCGCACACACACCACCTTACCTGGAGGGATGGACAGTAAGCTCTTCTCTGCCTACCCCTCTGTCTCCTCCTCTGCTGCCTCTTGCCACCTCCACCTCCCACACCAGAGCCAGGCCTCCCTGCAGAACTCCTTCTCCCTCAGGGCTCCTCATACCCTGGGTCTGGCCCGGTACCACCCCTATGGTAAGGTCCACCTGCCCCCTGGACCTACCTCCATCCCCCTGCACTCCCTCCAGGCTGGTTCTCCTTACTACCCCCACTATGCTCTCTATAGCCAGAGACTTGGCTCAGCGTCTGCCCTGGGCTACCAGTGATCCTCCATCTCCATCCATCCACACAGTCTATAACAGTGTTTCTCCTAGCATTACTAAGCCAAGGCAGCTCCCCCACTCCTTCCTGCCTAGCTCTGCTGCTCCCTGCCTAAAACTGCTGGAAACTGTGGATCCAATTGGTTTTAAAAGGAATGTTATGTAAGCCCTGGATGAAGGTGTTTCTGGAGCCTCTGCGGGCAGCACATCCTGCCTATATGGGGGATCACTACTACTCCATACCAAAGCAGGATTCTATGGAGGAGCCAGAGTGGTTAGAGCGTCGGACTTGTAACCGGAGGGTTGCAAGTTCGAATCCCCGAGCTGACAAGGAAAAAATCTGTCGTTCTGCCCCTGAACAAGGCAGTTAACCCACTGTTCCCCGGGCGCCGAAGACGTGGATGTTGATTAAGGCAGCCCCCTGCACCTCTCTGATTCAGAGGGGTTGGGTTAAATGCGGAAGACACATTTCGGTTGAAGGCATTCGGTTGTACAACTGACTAATAATGGTGACTTTGTTGACTTTGTTGAGAAGGGGCTGGATGCTTGCATGTCTGCACACTAGAATGCTGCACTTTATGAACAAGTGGATTGGACTGCACCAGCGGACATGGTGCCATGCTGGGTTGTAATAGCATCACAGACTGGGCTGGCTGATAGCTGGTGGTAGGATGCTGTAGAACGCCTCCTGGATCTCTTCATGTTAAGTTGGGAATAGTGATTGCAGTGGAAAGACAGGAGAGGGGACAGTGATGGCATTAACCTGTAGCACTGTGGTCAGGGTGGGGGAAGACTGGGGACACAGAGGGAGAACCGAGTGTGTGAGTTTAGCTTCGTTATGGTTTTGAGATTTGTTTCAGTTTCATACATTTTGCTTCTTCTTTGACTGAAAATATACATTTTATTTATTTTTTAACTGAGTGCTTTGGCTTTCAAGTTTACTATCCAATACATCATTTTTAACTTCTCTTATTATTATTTTGCAGTTATACAGTTATCATTTTATCTATTATGAACAGGATTTGTTTAAACATGATAAAAACATTCACTCATGCAAACTTTACAACAAAGTATATTTTCTTCTCCTTATAAAAATACATGGTTTTCTTGTTTTCCTATCCTTCTCTGATTGAATGTCCATGTCACATCTCTTTCTCTCTCTCTCTGGCTTCCTAATTGTTGTTTGTACAGCAGATTAATAGTGAAAGGAAATGTGATATTTTTTGTAAAGTATTTGGGAGAATGACCTGGGTAAGGGAACGATCCGAACCCAAACGCAGGAAGCAAAGATTATGTGATGATGGCAGAGCTGTCCGATTTAAAGGCAAGGTCATATTTTGTTTAATAAATGATAATGAATATATAGTCTGTCATTTTCATTTGTCAATCCAATTGTTCTTTTCTTGACACCTCATTCATCTCAATCGTTTTCATTTGGTTCATTAGGCCATTTTAACCAGCTATGTAATAATGAGTCACTCAGTCTGGAGAGAACATTCAAAGACAACGCAACTAAGATACAAAGAAGAATACTGGAGAATGCTTATTGTTAGTTGCTTTAGATAAGAGTGTCTGCTAAATTACAAAATTGTAAATCTTAGAATGACTATTATAGTATAATTCAGTACAGTATTACATAGGGCTCCACAGTATGGGAAAAAATCAAGTTGTGATTTTTTTACGAAATATTGCAATTGCGATTTGACGTGCAATATATATCAAAATACTTATGTGAACTGTTGGAATCATAGAAATAGAGATACTTCTATTAAAAAGCAATGTGGAAAGAAGCATCTTTCTTGTTCAGAACAATCAGTTGACTGCATTTACCTAACAGAACAGGATGCAAACTTATAGTGAATCTAACATTACGAAGGAGGAACTGCGCAGCTTGAGTGACGGGGATTTTTTTACATGCTTGTGTAATGGTTTCCAAAATATTCCATGAGATATGGATCTCTTGCGATATGGATATTGTATCTCTCTTGAGACCTACCCAGGAACTGTTGTGTTGATTTCCTGACTCCCATGGTCCTTTGCCATCCTGTGGTATCCATCCCTGAGTTGATTTCAATCATCACAACAGACATGAATATAATGACCTATATGAATATAAGTGACCTACTCTGGTAGGACAGTGGGAGACCGCGTTTCTCAGTGTGCATTGTCTGCCTTTTTTTGATGCAGAGCCATTGTGTGCCAGGTGCTATTGTTCTACAGACAGTCCCAACCAGGTGAAGTATGGGTTTGGGTGTGCTTTACTTTCAGTTAGTGTTTCACAGACAGGCAGGCAGACAGGCAGACAGGTCAGTTTTGGCACCCACTGAGTTTGATTGAGTCCCAGCCTTCTCTATGTCTGTGTTATGTTCAGATAGGCATCAGAGCTAAACCGTGTCTGTCTGGTCATGTTCAGGATAAGGACCTGTCCGTCTTTCATGTTACTTCAGCTCAGTGTGATTGGCAGAGGTAATATGCTGCTTCCTGGTTACGAGACACTGTCGGGGGCCTGTCGGAGTATAGATGACCTGCGGTGGTCAGTTACAGTCCTGACAGGCAGACCCACTGGGTCACAACACCCCATCGCCACGGAAACCATAGAAACCGCTCCCGTTTTCAGTCTTCCATGTTCCGAGACCTTGTCAGAGATGTGATGTCTTCCAAATGGCTCATTCAATCCCTCTCCTCACCTCCTCACAAGCTAATGTGTTCTCAGCAACCTGGTTAACAAAGGGCTGAATGAACAAAAGATGTTCTGGGTTCATTTGGAGGGCAGCAGAAGGAGATGCTCATGGTTGGGTTGCAAAGTAGGTTTCAGGTGTCTCATGTAGCTTCTGTAGCCCTGGTGTTTGGCCTAGGAAACTCAGAGACATGGTTAAAGAGCAGAGCCTGGGGTTTAAATGGTAGAGCTCAAGATCAGGTTGTTAAGAAGCACGGACAGCAGCCTGACAGACAGACAGGCTGACTGACTGACTGAAAGGGACTTTAGTCAAAGTGACGTCTGAAGTTGGATTGTTCTCTGATCCTTTTGTTGTTTTAGGTCTGAGAGTGTGTGTATGCGTATGTGCGAGGAATTCATATCCCTGGCTATGATAAGTGTTGTCTTTTTCTGTCTGCTTCATCATTTATCAGTTTTACAGGTTTTTAGTCCAATCTTTGCTGCCAGAAAAGTCTACCTATAGTTTCCAAGTCAAGTTCTTTGTTTGAAAGTAAAAAGCAGTGAGCTCTATGACGTTCTCTTTCACCACCTAAAGGCTCTGAGTAAAACCCATCTGTATCTTCCAATGGGAACACCTACAGATCCTGAGAAACTGAGACACAGGGGAACAATACCAGCTAGGCCGCAATAAAAGTTAGGACAGATAGAATTGAATTAGAGAGCCTCGAGGGAGAAATGAATAGCCGTGCCATTTTTCATTTCGTTGTTACTCATCCATTACTCCTTTATCCAATCCATCCATCATTCCTTTCTTCCCTTTCCTCTCCTCATCCATCACTCTGTCCATCCATCTTGGGGCTGGCTAATGTTTACGGCAGATACCAAGACTCGCACGCCGCCCAGGGTGCTTTCACCCTGCTGCTGCTGGAGAGCATGTGTTAAGTGTAATTTAGTCCCTCCAAGCAACACTCCAAAAATGGTTCCAAAAGGGTTCTTCAACTGTCCCCATAGGAAAACCCTTTTTGGTACCAGGTAATTCCATGTAGAACCCTGTGGAAAGGGTTCTACCTGGACCCAAAAGGGTTTTACCTAGAACCAAAAGTAGTTATTCAAAGGGTTATCTAATGGGACAGCCAAAGAACCCTTTTAGGTTCTAGATAACACCTTTTTTCTAGGAGTGTAAGCTAAAACAGGACCTAACATTATTAGGGATTTTTTTAAAGATACACACACACAAACACAGACATTGCTGTGAGAGGTGTGTGTGTATGACAGACCTGGATGAACAGCTGACAGCCTTGGTGATTAACGATGACAGAGTGTAGAGCAGCTCCTCCATTACACAGAAAGTCTCCACCTCTCCATCCATCTCCCCATCTCTCCACCAACCGAACCTGAAATGAAGAGAGAGATAGAGACAGGGAGATGGAGAAAACGAAAGACAGAGAGAGAGAGACAGAGAAAAAGAAAGAGAACAAGAGAGAGAGAGATGAGATGGAGTACAGGAAGGAGAGGTGCACTCTTAGAAAATAAGGCGCTGTCTTGAACCTAAAAGGGTTCATCAGTCTTCCCCATAGGAGAACCCTTTGAAGAAACCGTTTTGGTTCCACATAGAACCCTTTCCACAGAGGGTTCTACATGGAGCCAAAAAGGGTTTTACTTGGAACAAAAAAGGGTGCTCCCATGGGGACAGCCAAAGCATGGAACTCTTTTTTTTCCTAAGAGTGTAGACCCACACACCACACACATACGCACACACACACAGCCCCTCAGTTTCCAGAGATTCAGTATAGGAATTATGGGCTCACCATGTGGAAGCCATGTCAGGGCACGGAACACAAACCACAGACATCTGTCTTGATGCGTCTTTTAAGTGTCTTCTCTTCTGGAAGCTCTAAAAGAGATCACAAACACACTACTCACAAACACACTACTCCTTTTCCCTCTTTCCCTCCAGGGCCAGCTCTAGCCTTATGAGGGCCCTTTTTTTGTGGGCCACTTCTTGACAGCAGTGATAAAAATGTAAGTTGTAAAGGTAATTTCCTGCAATTTTACCAATTTTGCCATAGGACGTAGAGAAAATGTTGCAATTTTATAACACATTTCATGCAATTCTATTCATTTAGCCATGTGGCAGAGAGACATTTTTGCAGTTTTAAAGCAAATTTCCTGCAATTCTACCCATTTTGCCATGGGGGTGGAGAGAAATGTTTGCAGTTGTAAGTTAATTTCCTGCAATTCTACACATTTTTCTATGACTTATGCCATGTTAATGATATCTGAGTGAGAGTGACTAACATAAAAAATGGGGGCCCCCTGGAGGTCAGGGCCCCTGGGAACATGCCCTGCTTCCTCGGTCAGTATTTAGCCTGATTGCTACAAATTTAGATAACTGGCTAGACTAACTTAAAAATCAAAAAATTGTTAGCTGACAGTGACTGACAAAACAAGAGTAAACGTGCTGATGCACAACCAAATGTCGTGCTTGAACCTTGTGTATTGTACTATTCTAACTCCTAACAGTAAGTTGAGACCCTGACTGATCCCCCCCCCCCACACACACACAAAACAAAGTGGGGGTCGAGGTCCACCTAGCGTTTTTTTGGGGTCGAGGTCCCTCTAGCGGCCAGGAGCCCTAATCTATCAATTATGTGCCTTATTCCTGGAGCTGGCCCTGTTTCCCTCTCTCCCTCTTTCCCTCTTTCTCTCTCCAACTCTATCACTTCATCACTCATCTCTATGACAGGTCTTTTCAAGTGGTCCAGGAATAAAGGGTCCACAGATGTCAGACATGTTGGATTAATGTACCTAAACCATCACACATCCCATTATTACATCCAGAGAGAGCAGAGCAGGACAGAGCGGAAATATGTTGGAAATACACGTCCCTCACTCATTGGCAACCCTACCCTTCCCTGAGTGTTTGTGTGTCTGTGTGTGTGACTACACACCATGAAACTTCAGTATCACCAAACCACAGAGGATAGATCCGTCCATCATTCAGCACTGTGGTAAATTACCCAAATCCGACAGTAAATTAACCTGCTCAAGACGTTATGTGCTGAAACATGGTGCTGCTCTCTTGACCTTCCTTTTCCATTGACTCTCTCTCTCAGTGGGTTTTTCTCCCTCCCTCCCTCCAGCTTGACATGTGAGAGTACGGCCACAGTGAGTTCAGCAGTGCACGAGAAGGCATTGGCAATTATAGTTTCCCTGTTAATGCTTACGGCTGCAGCTGGTTCTGATCAGGCTGTGACAAACACGCACGCACGCACGCAAACACACACACACACACACACACACACACACACACACACACACACACACACACACACACACACACACACACACACACACACACACTCAGGGAATCCGTCTGGGATGTCAGTTCTCATGCATCACCACTGGTGGAAAAACGTGCCTTGGCAGTGATTGTAGCTGGCCTGGTGGGTTAGTGGAGGCTAACGGGGGCTAGTGGGTTAGCCGCACACCCAGTAAGGGTGACACCATCCTATCCCAGCCTTCCTCCTCAGCAGGCTCCCAGGCTCATTCTCTTATTCCTGGAGGTTAATTCTGACTCTGTAGCTAACGAGGGCTAATTACCAACTGTGACCCTGAGCAGTCGTCACACCACTGACTTACAGGGAGGTCAGAGACAAGCTAATACACTCTCTCTCTATCTCTCTCACTCACTCCCTACCTCTTTCTTTCTGTCTCTGTCTCTGTCTCTGACTCTGTCTCTGTCTCTGTCTCTGTCTCTGTCTCTGTCTCAATATGTCTTATACTTTGTCTCTCAGTCTCTGTCTCTGTTATCTGTTTTTTCTGTAACAGTATGACTTCATTGTACAGTATGTTTGGTATATAATCAGGCTGTCTTGAATGACCACACAAATCAGATACACCTACCAGCCAAGGATACACATGAAAAAGTAAGAGAGAGAAAGAAATGGAGAGGAGCGAGAGATGAAGAAGAACGAGAGTGAGATTGAGCAAAAGAGAGAGAGAGATAAAGAGAAACAGAGAAGAAAAGAGAGAGGAGAAAATAGCACTCATGATTACCCAAATATAGTTATTAAAGGGCCTGTGATTACCCAAATATAGTTATTAAAGGGTCTGTGATTACCCAAATATAGTTATTAAAGGGTCTGTGATTACCCAAATATAGTTATTAAAGGGTCCGTGATTACCCAAATATAGTTATTAAAGGGTCTGTGATTACCCAAATATAGTTATTAAAGGGTCTGTGATTACCCAAATATAGTTATTAAAGGGTCTGTGATTACCCAAATATAGTTATTAAAGGGTCCGTGATTACCCAAATATAGTTATTAAAGGGTCTGTGATTACCCAAATATAGTTATTAAAGGGTCCGTGATTACCCAAATATAGTTATTAAAGTGTATGTGATTACCCAAATACAGTTATTAAAGGGTCTGTGATTACCCAAATATAGTTATTAAAGGGTCCGTGATTACCCAAATATAGTTATTAAAGGGTCTGTGATTACCCAAATATAGTTATTAAAGGGTCCGTGATTACCCAAATATAGTTATTAAAGTGTATGTGATTACCCAAATACAGTTATTAAAGGGTCTGTGATTACCCAAATATAGTTATTAAAGGGTCCGTGATTACCCAAATATAGTCATTAAAGGGTCTGTGATTACCCAAATATAGTTATTAAAGGGTCCGTGATTACCCAAATATAGTCATTAAAGGGTCTGTGATTACCCAAATACAGTTATTAAAGGGTCTGTGATTACCCAAATATAGTTATTAAAGGGTCTGTGATTACCCAAATATAGTCATTAAAGGGTCCGTGATTACCCAAATACAGTCATTAAAGGGTCTGTGATTACCCAAATGCAGTCATTAAAGGGTCTGTGATTACCCAAATATAGTTATTAAAGGGTCCGTGATTACCCAAATATAGTTATTAAAGGGTCTGTGATTACCCAAATATAGTTATTAAAGGGTCCGTGATTACCCAAATATAGTTATTAAAGTGTATGTGATTACCCAAATACAGTTATTAAAGGGTCTGTGATTACCCAAATATAGTTATTAAAGGGTCCGTGATTACCCAAATATAGTTATTAAAGGGTCCGTGATTACCCAAATATAGTTATTAAAGTGTATGTGATTACCCAAATACAGTTATTAAAGGGTCCGTGATTACCCAAATATAGTTATTAAAGTGTATGTGATTACCCAAATACAGTTATTAAAGGGTCTGTGATTACCCAAATATAGTTATTAAAGGGTCCGTGATTACCCAAATATAGTCATTAAAGGGTCTGTGATTACCCAAATATAGTTATTAAAGGGTCCGTGATTACCCAAATATAGTCATTAAAGGGTCTGTGATTACCCAAATACAGTTATTAAAGGGTCTGTGATTACCCAAATATAGTTATTAAAGGGTCTGTGATTACCCAAATATAGTCATTAAAGGGTCCGTGATTACCCAAATACAGTCATTAAAGGGTCTGTGATTACCCAAATGCAGTCATTAAAGGGTCTGTGATTACCCAAATATAGTTATTAAAGGGTCCGTGATTACCCAAATATAGTTATTAAAGGGTCTGTGATTACCCAAATATAGTTATTAAAGGGTCCGTGATTACCCAAATATAGTTATTAAAGTGTATGTGATTACCCAAATACAGTTATTAAAGGGTCTGTGATTACCCAAATATAGTTATTAAAGGGTCCGTGATTACCCAAATATAGTTATTAAAGGGTCCGTGATTACCCAAATATAGTTATTAAAGTGTATGTGACTACCCAAATACAGTTATTAAAGGGTCTGTGATTACCCAAATATAGTTATTAAAGGGTCCGTGATTACCCAAATATAGTTATTAAAGGGTCCGTGATTACCCAAATATAGTTATTAAAGGGTATGTGATTAACCCAAATACAGTTATTAAAGGGTCTGTGATTACCCAAATATAGTTATTAAAGGGTCTGTGATTACCCAAATATAGTTATTAAAGGGTCTGTGATTACCCAAATATAGTCATTAAAGGGTCCGTGATTACCCAAATACAGTCATTAAAGGGTCTGTGATTACCCAAATGCAGTCATTAAAGGGTCTGTGATTACCCAAATACAGTCATTAAAGGGTCCGTGATTACCCAAATATAGTTATTAAAGTGTCTGTGATTACCCAAATATAGTTATTAAAGGGTCCGTGATTACCCAAATATAGTCATTAAAGGGTCTGTGATTACCCAAATATAGTTATTAAAGGGTCTGTGATTACCCAAATATAGTCATTAAAGGGTCTGTGATTACCCAAATACAGTTATTAAAGGGTTTGTGATTACCCAAATATAGTTATTAAAGGGTCTGTGATTACCCAAATATAGTCATTAAAGGGTCCGTGATTACCCAAATACAGTCATTAAAGGGTCCGTGATTACCCAAATGCAGTCATTAAAGGGTCTGTGATTACCCAAATACAGTCATTAAAGGGTCCGTGATTACCCAAATACAGTCATTAAAAGGTCTGTGATTACCCAAATATAGTTATTAAAGGGTCTGTGATTACCCAAATATAGTTATTAAAGGGTCCGTGATTACCCAAATATAGTTATTAAAGGGTCTGTGATTACCCAAATACAGTTATTAAAGGGTCTGTGATTACCCAAATATAGTTATTAAAGGGTCTGTGATTACCCAAATACAGTTATTAAAGGGTCTGTGATTACCCAAATATAGTTATTAAAGGGTCCGTGATTACCCAAATATAGTTATTAAAGTGTCTGTGATTACCCAACTACAGTTATTAAAGGGTCTGTGATTACCCAAATACAGTTATTAAAGGGTCTGTGATTACCCAAATACAGTTATTAAAGGGTCTGTGATTACCCAAATATAGTTATTAAAGGGTCTGTGATTACCCAAATATAGTCATTAAAGGGTCTGTGATTACCCAAATACAGTTATTAAAGGGTCTGTGATTACCCAAATATAGTTATTAAAGGGTCTGTGATTACCCAAATATAGTCATTAAAGGGTCCGTGATTACCCAAATACAGTCATTAAAGGGTCTGTGATTACCCAAATGCAGTCATTAAAGGGTCCGTGATTACCCAAATATAGTTATTAAAGGGTCCGTGATTACCCAAATATAGTCATTAAAGGGTCTGTGATTACCCAAATACAGTTATTAAAGGGTCTGTGATTACCCAAATATAGTTATTAAAGGGTCTGTGATTACCCAAATATAGTCATTAAAGGGTCCGTGATTACCCAAATACAGTCATTAAAGGGTCTATGATTACCCAAATGCAGTCATTAAAGGGTCTGTGATTACCCAAATACAGTCATTAAAGGGTCCGTGATTACCCAAATACAGTCATTGAAAGGTCTGTGATTACCCAAATATAGTTATTAAAGGGTCTGTGATTACCCAAATATAGTTATTAAAGGGTCCGTGATTACCCAAATATAGTTATTAAAGTGTCTGTGATTACCCAAATACAGTTATTAAAGGGTCTGTGATTACCCAAATATAGTTATTAAAGGGTCTGTGATTACCCAAATACAGTTATTAAAGTGTCTGTGATTACCCAAATACAGTTATTAAAGGGTCTGTGATTACCCAAATATAGTTATTAAAGGGTCTGTGATTACCCAAATACAGTTATTAAAGGGTCTGTGATTACCAAAATATAGTTATTAAAGGGTCCGTGATTACCCAAATATAGTTATTAAAGGGTCCGTGATTACCCAAATATAGTTATTAAAGGGTCTGTGATTACCCAAATACAGTTATTAAAGGGTCTGTGATTACCCAAATATAGTTATTAAAGGGTCTGTGATTACCCAAATATAGTCATTAAAGGGTCTGTGATTACCCAAATATAGTTATTAAAGGGTCTGTGATTACCCAAATATAGTCATTAAAGGGTCTGTGATTACCCAAATACAGTTATTAAAGGGTCTGTGATTACCCAAATATAGTTATTAAAGGGTCTGTGATTACCCAAATATAGTCATTAAAGGGTCCGTGATTACCCAAATACAGTCATTAAAGGGTCTGTGATTACCCAAATGCAGTCATTAAAGGGTCTGTGATTACCCAAATACAGTCATTAAAGGGTCCGTGATTACCCAAATACAGTCATTAAAAGGTCTGTGATTACCCAAATACAGTCATTAAAGGGGAAATGTGTTTTTAGTCTGTCAGAATGATTAATGACTGAGAGCCAAGCCACTCTAACTCTGGTGTTTAGTCTAACCCATAGACCTGATCCAGCCACACACACTGATGGTGTGTGTGTGTGTGTGTGTGTGTATGTGTGTGTATATGGCAGTCCTGTGGTTCCAGGGTGTGCAGAAGACCAGTAACAGTACACCACTGAAGTAGGAAGTCATACAGCAGGGTACTAATGTGTGTATGTGTTCATTTGCTATTCCAGTGTGATTAATGATGTGTATTGGACAGTGAGTGAGTTATGATGATCATTACCAGCACTTTACACCCCTCATTAGCACCTCTTAACAATGCTGATTTCCTCTGTTTCTTACCCATCACTGCCCTGTTAGACAGTACAAATATTTATGTTATTTGTACATAACAATTAGGCTGTTGTGTGAAGTTATTACACTTGGGAAATCTTGCAAAATAAGAGTGTTTTCCTTTCAAGGCTAAACTAAGTTAATAAAAAAAGTAAGTCAGTATAGTATAGTCCTCTGTCTGCGAACACAGACAAAAGACAAGGCCATTTCAAAAAGAGACTTTTATGAGACCTAGCTAGCTCATAAATCCTGGAATGGTGTCTGACAGAAACCTCGGAGCTCCAGATGTTCCTCAGATCAAGTTGAGGAGTTGATAAGGAGTCATCGCTCAACACCCGTCTCACGCCTGGTGGACCCACTGATTTACTGGCCGGTGATGATGAAACAACCATTCAGACACTAAACGCTTTATGTCATTACACAAGCAGCTGTGTGTGTGTGTGTGTGTGCTTGTGTGTGTGTGTGTCTGTCTGGATGATGTCATGGCAGTGGAAGGGAACAGGAATGAAACAGACCATTAGTTATTTTTCCCTCGTGTTTTCAAGGCTTTGCTTGTTTCAACGCTGGATGAAGAAAGTACAATAACAGGTATTGTCTCTGGTAACCTGTGCATGATGGAATGGCTGAAACTGGAGTATATTCTGAATAATTTTCCCTTCCTACAAGATAAAAACAGCTTGATATTATTATTAAAATGACTGTGCATGTAAGGAGAAACTTCAGCTGATAAAAGTAGGCTACAGTTTCTAAGACAAATGCCTTCGTATTAAAATACCAGATCAATAATGCTCTAAAACAAAAGTAGTAGAATAAAAGTAAGTCTGAGACCCCACCTCCTCAGATGTGAGCAGGGAGAAATAACATCAATCATAAGGAGAGAAGAAGGAGGTGTGTGGGTTGGAGGGTGGTAGGGTTAGGGAAGCTGTCAAGTTCAGGAATGAGTGACACAAACACTGAAGGAGTTGGACAGATGAGAGCCCCAGGCCCTGAGTGTGTGCTGTGGTCTAGGTGCATGGGGAGGGAGATGGGGTATATACCTCCAGTGCATTGAGTGTGGCCCGAAGCAACAGCAGCAGCAGCAGCTGTATGTAAGTCAAATGGGAGCTCTGACTTCCTGGGCTCCTGCTCTACATGTCACAGGCCTGATTAATGACCTGCAGGCCTTGCCCTCTCCACCTCCTCCCCCCTCTCCCTCCTCTCTCTGCCCAACACAATTCATTTACACTAACGCTTGTCAACCTAATCAGCCTGGTCTCATAGACTAGACGTAGCATAGTAAACATAAATGCGGGACACTCAAATTAGTATGAAATATATAAGTGATGAAGGTAGGCAACAACACATCCGCTACGCTGATCCTCAACAAGGGGGCCCCACAAGGGTGCGCACTCAGCCCCTTCCTCCAATAACTGCATGGCCACGCACGTCTCCAACTCAATCATAAAGTTTGCTGACCACACAACAGTGGTAGGCCTGATTACCAACAGCACCAGAAAAATAACCTCTCCCTCATTGTCAACAAAATTAATGAGCTGATTGTGGACTTTAGGAGACAGCAGAGAGAGCATGTCCTCATCCACATTGACCAGGACACAGTAGAGAGGGTGAAAGGTGTGGTGAATAAGACCCTCATAAACTTCTACAGATGCACCATTGAGAGCATCCTGTCGGGCTATATCAACGCCTGGTATGGCAGTTGCACCGTCCGCAACCGCAGGGCTCTCCAGAGGGTGGTGTGGTCAGCCCAACGCATCACCGAGGGCACACTGCCTGCCCTCCAGGACATCTCTCTTGTTTTGTATCGTTCGGTATTACTGCGCTGCAATAACATCTGCAAAATATGTGTACACGACCAATACAATTTAATTAGATTCATTACATTTGGTATGGTTACATAACACAGAAGGTTATTTAAGGCAAAAAACGAAAGCAGGGTCCTTGGTCGTGGTGGATGGGTAGGCGTATAATGCAAGTGTCTACCAACCACATGGTTGTGTGTTTGAATCTCATCACGGACAACTTTTGCGTTTGACCTAATTAGCAACTTTGCAACTACTTATCTCTTTTTAACTACTTTGGAACAACTTACTCATTTTTTTGCTACTTTACAACTACTTAGCATGTTAGCTAACCCTTCCCCCTAACCATAACTCTAACCTTAACACCTAACCCCAAAACCCTACCCTAGCTGACGTTAGCCACAACAAATTGGAATTCGTAACATATAATACGTTTTACAAATCCATAAGATATTGTATAAGTTGCAATTCTTAACCTATTATACAAATTGTAATTTGTAAATGGATGATGGACATCCACAAATGAATACATACCATACCATACGAAACGTAACATATATACTAATTACAGTGTCCAGGCTTTACATTTACTATGTTACATCTACCCGTCCTGGTAGACCTAATGCACAGGGCCACAGACAGACATACAGACACAGGAGAGGAGGAGAGATCACAAACATTGCACGAACACTGCACATACACACACATCCAAAATATAAACACTGATACAGTATCTCTGGTAAGAAAGGGCTGACGCCTAGTCCTAAAAGCCTTCTGTAGACGATTGTGTCAGTGCTTTTATGGCTTGCCTTGAGCGTGTGAGTATGCATGTGTGTGTATATATCCAAGCCAAGATGTGTAGCTGTGCAGTGTCGAGACTGAGACAGAGTGCCTGCCTGGCCTCCCTACCCTGTGCTGGGGTTGTGTTCGTTTCCCAGCCTGTCAGGCATTTGTAGCAGAGTGATTTATGACCAGAGGACTCCAACCTGTCTTCACTGCCACTCCACTATTGTTACTACTGACATGTAATGAGGCCAGACATGCCTTCAAGCTGAGCACTTAACAGAGATTCAATCTCCTCCAGTCACCCAGTCACAGGCACCAGAACGACTCTTTTCTCTCTCTCTCCCTCTCTCTCTCCGTCTCTCTCTCTCTCTCTCTCTCTCTCTCTCTCTCTCTCTCTCTCTCTCTCTCTCTCTCTCTTCCCTTTCTATCTTTCTCTCCCTGTCTTTTTTCCTGTGGTGGTAGAGTTGAAAGGCAGGGTTGAATGCAACTAGAGATGTTGCACAGAAGGCAGACAGAGAGGAAGACGAGTGTATAGAGCACAAGTCAAGCAACTCTTTATCGATCAAATCAACTGTTTCTTTCTCAGGGCTGGGGTGGGGGACCAATCTGTCTCTTTACAAAACTATTCAAACCCAACAATCTGTAGCGGTAGGGCAAATCCATGGCAACAGACTAATGCTGAGACTCAGATTTTTCACTTTAAAATGAATGCCAAACAAAAAACAATTATTGCAAAGTTATACAAACAATACAACTCTATGCACAAGGACTATTAGCAATTTTCACTGAACGTTTTACAAAAACACATTTACTTGAAGAACAGTGCAGACACAAAGTTTGGTAACATAATGACGGTTTGTGCTGTTTGTGCTGTTTGCGCCGTCATTCTGTTACCAAACGTTGCATCTAAACATTTTAAAGTGAAAAAACTTTATGTCAGCATTACTCTGTTAACGTGGAATTGCCCAGTTGCAAGTATCTAATACTGGTAGATGGTAGAGTTTATGTTTTTATATTGGTTACACAGCTTCTACACATTTCTGTTTGTTACTGCTTTAATCTGAGCAAACTGTGTACAACCTAAACCTCCCTCAATTGCTCTAACCTCTCCCTCCCACTCCCCCATCTCTGAGTGAGAGAGGCAGTATCAGTGTAATCAATAACAGAGTCTCTGGCAGCTCTCCCACCTCTGACCCAAGCTCCTTGTCAGCCATGATTAATGACAGTGTGTGTGTGTGTGTGTGTGTGTGTGTGTTCTCTGCAGCCTGCCCTGGCTCTCTACCATTGTTCCACAACACTTAATGAACTCTGACAAGAATACTTTTCTTTTTTCTGCCTCCGCTACATTTTTCCTCTGGCTCTAAGAGAGGGTGTTAGCTTGCTACAGAGACCCTTCGATGGAGAGGATTTAGATATGAGGATTTAGATATTTACCTTTTATCTATCTAATCTGCTTAACTAATCTGCTTAAAGGTTTGCCAATCATAATGGAATAGGGGGCACTTGAGTATAAGAACATTGTGCATGATGAGCGGACCCATTGTAGACCACAGTCATATACGTTGTCAATATTTAATGCTGTACTGCCAATAAACTTTTACAATAGATTACAAAAAATACAACAACACATAATATCAAAACAGGTCAAAACGGTGTTTTAACATTTAATGTATTTCTTTCACCGTTGCACAATTGGCCAATTCAGACTTAGAAATGTATGCCTTTCCTACTCACGCCTTTCCTAAGCACTTCTCAGTATTTGGTATTCAGACTTACCTTATTCAGTCATGTAATGTGCTCTGCAAGTGTGGCTACCTTGCACGCTCTGAATAAATTTCATTCAACCGCTGAAAAAGAAAAAATCTGTTGACGAGTTTTCCTTCAAAAGGGTTTTCAGTACGTTTATCTTAAGCCATCCCGTTAAATATGGTGTAACTTTTAGTTTGAATTTTGATGACGGACTCACTAGAATACATCAAGAGAATGGGTTCAGAATATTGGGGATCAATGAAAGAAAGCCATCTAAATATATGGATATTCATCTCCAGTTCAGCACCAATTGGTAGATTTAAAAATACTATGATGTTGTAGGTTATTTAGGTTTAGGAAAGTATTTGTGAATAATAAACTGGTTAAACTGGTTTGGAGAGCCTTTATGCACAAAAGAAAGAAAACTGTGCTTTTATTCATTCTGAAAATTGCCACATTCAGTTATTCATCCCATGGTAATGTTGGAAGATTATTGCACATATAATTATAATAGGAAGAATAGTGTACAATAGTAGGATATACCCTTGTCTATTGCCTGCACTAACCATGGAACTGTGTGATGACACGGCCAACTATATAAGCTAAATGGAATTGTTTTAAGAAAGTCATACCAAGGATCATTTCGCTATTTGATTTTGAAGACCCCTTGAAGTATATATTTTTTTAAATAAAAACATCATCTTTCCATAGAGGGGTCTTAATAATTTAAACGCTACAGACAACTTTATGAGAAGATAGATTTTCAGGATGTCTCATTGTCTGACAAACACAGCTCTAGCTCTGTCACCTTTCACTGCAGATGTGGAAGTGCGACATTGGAGGATGCGGTTGATTGAGATGCATCCAATGCAAAAAAAATCAGATATCTCTAGATTAAACTGACAGATATTTATTGGGATTTTTGTATTATGCTAATTCGTTTCCGCTAGGGCGTGGACATCGACTGTACAATAAACAGCTGTACAATTTAAATTCTGCTTAATAGCACAGCATTTCATAAACTTTACTGTGGGAAAGATAATATGTTGATGTGCTTTAGTTTGCTGTCACATGATCATTTTCACATGTTTCCAGCGATTATAAGGTCAAATAGATCTTAAACAAGTATAATTTATATTTACAATTACCTTGATCCAAACGGATTCACCAAGCTCTTATCAATAGCTCTTATCAAGATGTAAATTACAGTGCATGGAGAATTCTGTAATTTCAATCGGAAACTTTTAAATAGATGCTTTTTCCTTATGGAACCGGTTAGCTTGCTAGACCTTAGTCATGCTATTTCATGCTTAAGTTCAAGGTCTATATACGCATAGAGAGAAAAGTGCATAAAAAGGGAATTACATTCAACTTACCCACGCTTAACTCGGGTCGGAATCGACCCCAATGACAGCAGCCTCAGAAGAGGAGAGAGCTTTGAATAATTACTCTGAAATATGACTTTGCTGCCATCTGCTCGTGAAAACTATACATCACACCTCCTAAAACAGCAGATGAGGTGCGCGCGCGTGCACACACACACACACACACACACACACACACACACACACACACACACACACACACACACACACACACACACACACACACACACACACACACACACACACACACACACACACACACACACACACACACACACACACACAGACACACACACACACACACACACACACAGACAGTTAGATAGTTAACGCAACTCCATTATTACACAGTTGAATCAATTAATTCTAATTTCACACTGACAGTATGAGCATATATGAGCATACCATATCTTCTCTAGCTCTCCTCTAGCTCTCCTCTCTCTCTCTCTCGCCCAATTTTTTTATCTGTCTGTTCTGTCTCAATACTTCCAACTCCTGGAAGGGAAAACAATCCCAAGTGTGAAACTGGAGAAAACCTTGGTTTTCATTAGGGGATGAAATAAGAACTATGTTTCCTTCCCCAGAGTGTGTGTGTTTGAATTCTCAACACACATATCTCAAATGTTCATGGGACCACGCAACCAACATTTGCAATTCCCTAACTGTTGTTTTGTTAAACACCATATGGCGAGACAAACAACAGCAAGGTGGATGTTTGTTTTGTGAGGACAGGAATAATAAGCAGGTATTTGAGTAGAGTGTTACATGTAAGAGGTGGTTTAGTGAACAGTGCTTGCATTAGCTCCCAAAGCTAATGCCTAGGGTTTAGCTCAGCAAACTAACCCAGTCTTGTGGCATGTTAAAACCTTGTTGATCAACAAAGCAAAATTAGTGAAGATCAATCGGTCAGATCAGAGGTTGTGTTTATGTCAGAGGCTGTGTGTATGTATGTGTATGTGTATGTGTATGTGTGTGTCTGTGTGTGTGTGTGTGTGTGTGTGTGCATGTGTGCTCTGAGATATCGCACTCAGAATATCAGTGTTTGGTGCTATCGGAATTGGTCCTGAGGAGAGAAAAGTTACACTATACATACAAAGGTATGTGGACACCCCTTCAAATTAGTGGATTCAGCTATTTCAGCCATATCCGTTGCTGACAGGTGTATAAAATCGAGCACACAGCCATCCAATCTACATAGACAAACATTGGCAGTGGAATGGCCTTACTGAAGAGCTCAGTAACTTTCAACGTGGCACCGTCATAGGATGCCACCTTTCCAACAAGTCAGTGCGTCAAATTTCTGCCCTTCTAGAGCTGCCCCAGTCAACTGGAAGTGCTGTTATTGTGAAGTGGAAACGTCTAGGAGCAACAACAGCTCAGCTGCGAAGTGTTAGGCCACACAAGCTCACAGAACGGGGCCGCTGAGTGCTGAAGCACATAGCAGGTAAAAATCACCTGTCCTCGGTTGCAACACTCACTACCGAGTTCCAAACTGCCTCTGGGTTTCCATGGCCCAGCAGCCTAAGATCACCATGCGCAATGCCAAGCATCGGCTGGAGCTCGCCGTCATTGGACTCTGGAGCAGTGGAAACACGTTCTCTGGAGTGATGAATCACGCTTCACCATCTGTCAGTTCGAGGGACGAATCTGGGTTTAGCAGATGCCAGGAGAACGCTGCCTGCCCTAATGTATAGTGCCAATTGTACATTTTGGTGAAAGACAAATAATGGTTTGGGCTCCTTAGTTCCAGTGGAGGGAAATCTTAACGCTACAGCATGCAATGGCATTCTAGACAATTCTGTGCTTCCAACTTTGTGGCAACAGTTTGGGGAAGGCGCTTTCCTGTTTCAGCATGATAATGCCCCCGACAACAAAGCAAGGTCAATACAGAAATGTTTTGTCGAGATCGATGTGGAAGAACTTGACTGCACAGAGCCCTGACCTCAACCCCATCAAACACCTTTGGGATGAATTGGAACACCGACTGCGAGCCAGGCCTAATCGCACAACATCAGTGCCCGACCTCACTAATGCTCTTGTGGCTGAATGGAAGCAAGTCCCCGCAGCAATGTTCCAACATCTAGTGGAAAGCCTTCCCAGAAGAGTGGAGGCTGTTATAGCAGCAAAGGGGGGGACCAACTCCATAGTAATGCCCATGAATAAGATGTTCGACTAACAGGTGTCCACATACTTTTGGTCATGTAGTGTATATGGTGTTGAACCCAGCAGCTGATATCTAACATCTGATCCCAGCGCTCTGTGTGTGTGCGTGTCTTTCTCCGTTTGTGCGGTCTCCTATCGCTGATTCACCAGCCCAGAGGGGTAGGGTGCGATTCAAGCTATGTGTGTGTGTGTGTGTGTGTGTTTGTTTTTGTGTGTGTGAGTGGGTGGGTGGGTGGGTGGGTGTGTGTGTGTGGGTGTGTGCTGCCTGGCTAAGTTCACTAGGTTTCCAGCAGAGGGCGAAGTGTAACCATCATTACACTGAGGTTCAAATGAAGCCTATTTGCTGTAGAACCTGAAGCTGATATGGTAAAGGAAGAATTTAAACGTTGCTATCCTGTCAACTCATTTTAGGCCATGTTCTTGAGTTCTGCAACACGTGTCTGAAACACCAGCTTTCTGCTTCCGCTCTCTCTCTCTCTCTCTCTCTCTCTCTCTCTCTCTCTCTCTCTCTCTCTCTCTCTCTCTCTCTCTCTCTCTCTCTCAAATTCAAATTCAAGCTGCTTTATTGGCATGAAAAACATTGTGTCAATATTGCCAAAGCAACAATGTATACATTATACATTGTAATAAAATTAGAAACAATAACAAATAATAATATAAAATGGTAGTAAATAATAATACAAAATTAAATACAAAAAGAATAACAATAAAATGGTAATAGTCAGTAGTAGAAATGTAATAAATTGAAAAAATCTAAATATGGAAAATTAAACTATAACTAACTTATAACTAAATAACGGTAATCTACATCTGTACTACAACTACCATCATCATCACTACTACTGCCATCACCATCATCATTAAACTGCCATCATTACCATTACCACCCATACCACTACTACCATCATCATCATCACTACTACTGCCATCACCATCATCACTAAACTGCTATCATTACCATTACCACCCATACCACTACTATACGGAATGATAAACAACAATAATAATAGTAGTAACAATAATAGTAATAACAATAACAGCAATTATAAGTAAGTTACTGCTTACTATGCAGATGTTACTATTCAGTGTCCCTCAGGCTATGGCAGGAAAATACATATTTGGCTGCAAGAGGAGCCATTGCTCCTTCGCCCATGAGTATTTTTAGTTTTTCCTCTGGATTTAATGAGTTAAAATTTGGAATAAATGTAGTCATTTCTGTGAATAATGTATCTCTTGGTGAGGAATATTTCTCACAGTAAAGGAGAAAGTGCATCTCTGTTTCTACCTCCTGTCGTGCAGTGACCACATAAACGCTCCTCTTTGGGTAGCCATGTCTTTTATGTCTGCCGGTCTCTATTGCCAATCGGTGGTCACTCAGCCTGTACTTGGTAAGGATCTGTCTCTGCTTCATATCTCTGACAGAGTAGAGATAATCAGCCAATTCATATTCTCTGTTTAGGGTCAGATAGCAATTTAGTCGGCTTTGGGATTTTGTTTCGTTTTTCCAATGTTGTAAATATGAGTCTTTTGATTGGTTCATGATTTTGTTTATTGGAATTCTTTCTTTTGAAGCAGTGCTGGTGTCAGCTTGGTTGGTTAGGCCCAACACCAGCTGACTGAGAGGGCTCGTTTCTGGGCTCAGCTCTTGGGTTTGAAGTGCTTTAAATTGCAGACTAGAATTTGGACTTGAATTTAGATGTCGCCAAAATTTTTATTATCTTTTCTGTATTTTCATTACTACTGGAAAGCGGCCCAATTCTGCCCTACATGCATTAGTTGGTGTATTTCTCTGGACTTGTAGAATTTTCCGACAGAATTCTGCATGTAGGGCTTCAATTGGATGTTTGTCCCACCTTTTAAAGTCCAGTTTATTGAGTGGCCCCCAAACCTCACTACCGTAAAGAGCTATTGGTAGAATTACACTGTCAAATATTTTGGTCCAAATTCGAATTGGGATGTTGATTTTGAATAATTTCATTTTTATTGCATACAATGCTCTGCGGGCTTTTTCTTTGAGTGCATTCACTGCCATATTAAAGTTTCCCGATGCAGATATGGTCAGACCAAGGTATGTGTAATTTTTAGTGTGTTCAATTATGGTGTTGTTCAGGGTGAATTTATATTTGTGGTTTTGACATCTGGGCTTTTTTTTGGAAAATCGTGATTTTTGTTTTTTTTTGAAATTTACTGCCAGGGCCCAATTATGGCAATATTGCTCTAGAATGTTAAGGTTCTGTTGAAGACCTTCTTTGGTTGGTGATAGAAGTACCAAGTCATCAGCATATAGCAGGTATTTTACCTCTGTGTCGAATAGTGTGAATCCTGGGGCTGGAGAATGGTCCAACATGTCTGCTAATTCATTGATATAAATGTTGAAAAGATTTGGACTCAAACTGCAGCCTTGTCTCACACCTCGACGTTGTGAAAAGAATTCTGTTCTTTGGTTTTAGATTTTTATTGCACACTTGTTTTCTGTGTACATACATTTTATTAAGTCATACACCTTACCACCAAGCCCAGTTTGAAGAATTTTGTAGAATAGCCCTTCGTGCCAAATAGAATCAAATGCTTTTTAAAGTCAATAAAGCAAGCAAAGGTTTTGCCCTCTTTTTTTTGGTGGACGTGTTTATTAATTAGTGTGTGTAAGGTGTATATATGGTCAGTAGTGCGATGGTTAGGGAGAAAGCCAATTTGACATTTACTTATTAAAAAAATTTCTTGAAGAAAGGTTTGAATTCTTGAATTCAAAATGCTGCAGAAAACCTTTCCCAAGTTGCTGTTTACGCAAATTCCCCTGTAATTATTGGGGTCTGATTTGTCTCCACTTTTGTGGATAGGGGAGATGAGCCCGTGGTTCCAGACATCAGGGAAGCAGCCAGATGTTAAAACCATGTTGAACAATTTAAGCACAGCATTTTGCAACTCAGGTGTGCTGTTTTTCAGCATTTCATTTCTGATGTTATCTAGACCACAAGCCTTCTTTGATTTTATAGATTTTAGCTTTTCATTTAGTTCTTGTTGGCTTATTGGGTAATCTAATGAATTTTGGTTGTTTTTAATGACTGATTCAAGGATGTTCAATTTTTCTTGAATTTCTAATTGATTCTGTTGTAAGTCTTTTTGTGAAATGTTTTGTATAGATTATCAAAATAAGTTTTCCAAATTCCTTCATCTTGTATGGCTAATTCTTGTGGCTTTGTTGTGCTTAAATTATTCCACATGTCCCAGAACTGATTTTGGTCAATTGCGTTTTCAATTTCGTCAAGTGTCTTGTTGGTATAATTTAATTTCTTGCGTTTCAATGTATGTTTATACTGTTTCAGAGTTTCAAAGTATTCACAGCGTAGATCTGGGTTGTTTTGCTGCTTATGTTTCTCATTTGACATTTGTCTTAGGTGTTTTCTAATTGTTTTACATTCGTTATCAAACCATTTTTCAGAAACATTTTGTTTTCTTTGGTTTTCTCAAATTTGCTTTCGATGCTGCTTTTTGAAATATGCAATTGATGTTTTGAGTAGCCAAATTGACACCTTCTTTATTGTTTTGGTATTGTGCATTATTGAAGAATTGTATAGAATTCATCATTTCCTTTGAATTCAATGTTTCAATGAATCTCTCTTTACTGTTTGGAGCCCATCTGTACGATTGGTTTATGTTGTAGAGTTTTTTGGGCTGTTTTTTTAAATGAATATGACTGTGATCTGACAATGGTGTCTGTGGTCTGACAGTGAATGCACTAATGGAGGAGGGGTTAATGTCAGTGATGGCATAATCGACTACACTTGTCCCAAGAGCTGAGCAGTAAGTAAACTGACTTAAAGAGTCCCCTCTGATTCTACCATTCAGCATGTACAGGCCTAAGGCTCGACAGAGATGCACTGACTCCTTCCCATTTTTGTTCAGTATTTGGTCAGGACTGTTTCTATTATTTATAATAGGGCTGCTGTACAAGGAGGGGTATCCAAATATGTGGTGGTTACCTCCCACATCAGTGTAGTCAGGCTCAGAACCTGTTCTTGCATTGAAATCTCCACAAAGAAGCACCTTACCCTCTGCCTGAAATGTAATGATTTCTGTATGGAGATTGTCAAAAAACTGATCCTCATAATATGATGAATCTGGAGGAGCGTAAGCTGCACATATGTATACATCACTGTCACAATAGATTGTACCTTTGTTAAGTATCAACCAAATGTGATTAGTATCTTTTTCAATTTCTTTCAGTGCTAAGTCCTGCTTATGCCAAATGATGATTCCACCTGAGTCTCGGCCCCGTTTAACATTTTTCTGTTTGATTGATGGTAGTAAACTTTCTCTATAGCCTGAGGGACACTGAGTATCTATGTCTCCACGACACCATGTGTCCAGTAGGATGATGATGTCCTGTCCCTTGATGTTTTTAATCAATTCTGGATTTGTTGTTCTCTCTCTCTCTCTCTCTCTCTCTCTCTCTCTCTCTCTCTCTCTCTCTCTCTCTCTCTCTCTCTCTCTCTCTCTCTCTCTCTCTCTCTCTCTCAATTCAATTCAATTCAATTCAATTCAATTCAATTTGCTTTATTGGCATGACGTAACAATGTACATATTGCCAAAGCTTACATTTGATATTTATAACATGAACATAATTAATAATCAAAATTGTCAACAGGACAACAGTAACAACAATAACCACATTGAACAACAACAATAAGCATATAGTAGAAGACATGTGCAGGTTGATTGGTCTCTCTCTCTCTCTATATATATATATATATCTCTGTTTCTCTCTGCCTCTCTCCCTTTCTCTCGGTCTCTCTATCTTTCTCTGCTCTCTGTCTCTCTGTCTCTGACTCTCTGTCTCTGTCTCTCTGTCTCTCTGTCTCTGTGTCTCTGTGTCTCTGTCTCTGTCTCTGTCTCTATGTCTCTGTCTCTGTGTCTCTGTCTCTGTCTCTGTCTCTGTCTCTGTGTCTCTGTGTCTCTGTGTCTCTGTGTCTATGTGTCTCTGTGTCTATGTGTCTCTGTCTCTGTCTCTGTCTCTGTGTCTCTGTGTCTCTGTCTCTGTCTCTGTCTCTCTGTCTCTGTGTCTCTGTCTCTGTGTCTGTGTCTCTGTGTCTCTGTCTCTGTCTCTGTGTCTCTGTCTCTGTCTCTGTGTCTCTGTGTCTCTGTCTCTGTGTCTCTGTCTCTGTGTCTCTGTCTCTGTCTCTGTCTCTGTCTCTGTGTCTCTGTCTCTGTCTCTCTCTCTATCTCTGTTTCTCTATGCCTCTCTCCCTTTCTCTCGGTCTCTCTATCTTTCTCTGCTCTCTGTCTCTCTGTCTCTGTCTCTCTGTGTCTCTGTGTCTCTGTGTCTGTGTCTCTGTGTCTGTGTCTCTGTCTCTGTCTCTGTCTCTGTCTCTGTCTCTGTCTCTGTGTCTGTGTCTCTGTCTCTGTGTCTGTGTCTGTCTCTGTCTCTGTCTCTGTCTCTGTCTCTCTCTCTATCTCTGTTTCTCTCTGTCTCTCTCCCTTTCTCTCGGTCTCTCTATCTTTCTCCTCTCTCTGTCTCTCTGTCTCTGTCTCTCTGTGTCTCTGTCTCTGTCTCTGTCTCTGTCTCTGTTTCTGTCTCTGTCTCTGTCACTGTCTCTGTCTCTGTCTCTGTCTCTGTGTCTCTGTCTCTCTCTCTATCTCTGTTTCTCTCTGCCTCTCTCCCTTTCTCTCGGTCTCTCTATCTTTCTCTGCTCTCTGTCTCTGTCTCTCTGTGTCTCTGTCTCTGTCTCTGTGTCTCTGTGTCTGTGTCTCTGTGTCTCTGTGTCTCTGTCTCTGTCTCTGTCTCTGTGTCTCTGTCTCTGTGTCTCTGTCTCTCTCTCTATCTCTGTTTCTCTCTGTCTCTCTCCCTTTCTCTCGGTCTCTCTATCTTTCTCTGCTCTCTGTCTCTCTGTCTCTGTCTCTCTGTGTCTCTGTCTCTGTGTCTCTGTGTCTGTGTCTCTGTCTCTGTCTCTGTCTCTGTCTCTGTGTCTGTCTCTGTCTCTCTCTCTATCTCTGTTTCTCTCTGTCTCTCTCCCTTTCTCTCGGTCTCTCTATCTTTCTCTGCTCTCTGTCTCTCTGTCTCTGTCTCTCTGTGTCTCTGTCTCTCTGTGTCTCTGTCTCTGTCTCTGTCTCTGTCTCTGTCTCTGTCTCTCTGTCTCTGTCTCTCTGTCTCTGTCTCTGTCTCTGTCTCTGTGTCTCTGTCTCTGTGTCTCTGTCTCTCTCTCTATCTCTGTTTCTCTCTGTCTCTCTCCCTTTCTCTCGGTCTCTCTATCTTTCTCTGCTCTCTGTCTCTGTCTCTCTGTGTCTCTGTCTCTGTCTCTGTGTCTCTGTGTCTGTGTCTCTGTGTCTCTGTGTCTCTGTCTCTGTCTCTGTCTCTGTGTCTCTGTCTCTGTGTCTCTGTCTCTCTCTCTATCTCTGTTTCTCTCTGTCTCTCTCCCTTTCTCTCGGTCTCTCTATCTTTCTCTGCTCTCTGTCTCTCTGTCTCTGTCTCTCTGTGTCTCTGTGTCTCTGTGTCTGTGTCTCTGTGTCTGTGTCTCTGTCTCTGTCTCTGTCTCTGTCTCTGTCTCTGTCTCTGTCTCTGTCTCTGTGTCTGTGTCTGTGTCTCTGTCTCTGTCTCTGTCTCTGTCTCTGTCTCTCTCTCTATCTCTGTGTTCTCTCTGTCTCTGTCTCTCTGTCTCTGTCTCTGTGTCTCTGTCTCTGTGTCTCTGTCTCTGTCTCTCTGTCTCTGTCTCTCTGTGTCTCTGTCTCTGTCTCTGTCTCTGTCTCTGTGTCTCTGTCTCTCTGTGTCTCTGTCTCTGTGTCTCTGTCTCTGTGTCTGTCTCTGTCTCTCTGTCTCTCTGTCTCTCTGTCTCTGTCTCTGTGTCTCTGTGTCTCTGTCTCTGTGTCTCTGTGTCTCTGTGTGTCTGTCTCTGTCTCTGTGTCTCTGTCTTTGTGTCTCTCTCTCTGTGTCTCTGTGTCTCTGTGTTTGTCTCTGTCTCTGTGTCTCTGTCTTTGTGTCTCTCTCTCTGTGTCTCTGTCTCTGTGTCTCTGTCTCTGTGTCTCTGTCTCTGTGTCTCTGTGTCTCTGTCTCTGTCTCTGTGTCTCTGTCTCTGTGTCTCTGTCTCTCTGTCTCTGTGTCTCTGTGTCTCTGTGTCTGTGTCTCTGTGTCTCTGTCTCTCTGTCTCTGTGTCTCTGTCGCTCTGTCTCTGTGTCTCTTTGTCTGTGTCTCTGTGTCTCTGTCTCTGTGTCTCTGTGTCTGTGTCTCTGTGTCTCTGTGTCTATGTCTGTGTCTGTGTCTGTGTCTGTGTCTCTGTCTCTGTCTCTGTCTCTGTGTCTCTGTGTCTCTGTCTCTGTCTCTCTGTGTCTCTGTCTCTGTGTCTCTGTCTCTCTGTGTCTCTGTGTCTCTGTCTCTGTGTCTCTGTGTCTCTGTCTCTGTGTCTCTGTCTCTCTGTGTCTCTGTCTGTGTCTCTGTCTCTGTCTCTGTGTCTCTGTCTCTGTGTCTCTGTGTCTCTGTGATTCTGTCTCTGTGTCTCTGTGTCTCTGTCTCTGTGTCTCTGTGTCTCTGTGTCTCTGTGTCTCTGTGTGTCTGTCTCTGTCTCTGTGTCTCTGTCTCTGTCTCTGTCTCTGTCTCTGTCTCTGTGTCTCTGTCTCTGTCTCTCTCTCTATCTCTGTTTCTCTATGCCTCTCTCCCTTTCTCTCGGTCTCTCTATCTTTCTTTGCTCTCTGTCTCTGTCTCTCTGTGTCTCTGTGTCTCTGTGTCTGTGTCTCTGTGTCTCTGTGTCTCTGTGTCTCTGTCTCTGTCTCTGTCTCTGTCTCTGTCTCTGTCTCTCTGTCTCTGTCTCTGTCTCTCTGTCTCTGTCTCTGTGTCTCTGTGTCTCTGTCTCTGTGTCTCTGTGTCTCTGTCTCTGTGTCTCTGTGTCTCTGTGTCTGTCTCTGTCTCTCTGTCAAATTCAAATTCAAATTCAAGCTGCTTTATTGGCATGAAAAACATTGTGTCAATATTGCCAAAGCAACAATGTATACAATATACATTGTAATAAAATTAGAAACAATAACATATAATAATATAAAATGGTAGTAAATAATAATACAAAATTAAATACAAAAATAATAACAATAAAATGGTAAGTCAGTAGTAAAAATGTAATAAATTGAAAAAATCTAAATATGGAAAATTAAGCTATAACTAACTTATAACTAAATAATGGTAATCTACATCTGTACTACAACTACCATCATCATCACTACTACTGCCATCACCATCATCATTAAACTGCTATCATTACCATTACCACCCATACCACTACTATACGGAATGATAAACAACAATAATAATAGTAGTAACAATAATATTAATAACAATAACAGCTATAATTAGTAAGTTCCTGTTTACTATGCAGATGTTACTATTCAGTGTCCCTCAGGCTATGGCAGGCAAATACATATTTGGCTGCAAGAGGAGCCATTGCTCCTTCGCCCATGAGTATTTTTAGTTTTTCCTCTGGATTTAATGAGTTAAAATTTGGAATAAATGTAGTCATTTCTGTGAATAATGAATCTCTTGGTGAGGAATATTTATCACAGTAAAGGAGGAAGTGCATCTCTGTTTCTACCTCCTGTCGTGCAGTGACCACATACACGCTCCTCCTTGGGTAGCCATGTCTTTTATGTCTGCCGGTTTCTATTGCCAATCGGTGGTCACTCAGCCTGTACTTGGTAAGGATCTGTCTCTGCTTCGTATCTCTGACAGAGTAGAGATAATCAGCCAATTCATATTCTCTGTTTAGGGTCAGATAGCAATTTAGTCGGCTTTGGGATTTTGTTTCGTTTTTCCAATGTTGTAAATATGAGTCTTTTGATTGGTTCATGATTTTGTTTATTGGAATTCTTTCTTTTGAAGCAGTGCCGGTGTCAGCTTGGTTGGTTAGGTCCAACACCAGCTGACTGAGAGGGCTCGTTTCTGGGCTCAGCTCTTGGGTTTGAAGTGCTTTAAATTGCAGACTAGAATTTGGACTTGAATTTAGATGTTGCCAAAATTTTAATGATCTTTTTCTGTATTTTCATTAATACTGGAAAGCGGCCCAATTCTGCCCTACATCCATTAGTTGGTGTATTTCTCTGGACTTGTAGAATTGTCCGACAGAATTCTGCATGTAGGGCTTCAATTGGATGTTTGTCCCACCTTTTAAAGTCCAGTTTATTGAGTGGCCCCCAAACCTCACTTCCGTAAAGAGCTATTGGTAGAATTACACTGTCAAATATTTTGGTCCAAATTCGAATTGGGATGTTGATTTTGAATAATTTCATTTTTATTGCATATAATGCTCTGCGGGCTTTTTCTTTGAGTGCATTCACTGCCATATTAAAGTTTCGATGCAGATATGGTCAGACCAAGGTATGTGTAATTTATAGTGTGTTCAATTATGGTGTTGTTCAGGGTGAATTTATATTTGTGGTTTTGACATCTGGGCTTTTTTGGAAAATCATGATTTTTGTTTTTTGAAATTTACTGCCAGGGCCCAATTATGGCAATATTGCTGTAGAATGTTAAGGTTCTGTTGAAGACCTTCTTTGGTTGGTGATAGAAGTACCAAGTCATCAGCATATAGCAGGTATTTTACCTCTGTGTCGAATAGTGTGAGTCCTGGGGCTGGAGAATGGTCCAACATGTCTGCTAATTCATTGATATAAATGTTGAAAAGATTTGGACTCAAACTGCAGCCTTGTCTCACACCTCGACTTTGTGAAAAGAATTCTGTTCTTTGGTTTTGATTTTTATTGCACACTTGTTTTCTGTGTACATACATTTTATTAAGTCATACACCTTACCACCAAGCCCAGTTTGAAGAATTTTGTAGAATAGCCCTTCGTGCCAAATAGAATCAAATGCTTTTTAAAGTCAATAAAGCAAGCAAAGATTTTGCCCTCTTTTTTTGGTGGACGTGTTTATTAATTAGTGTGTGTAAGGTGTATATATGGTCAGTAGTGCGATGGTTAGGGAGAAAGCCAATTTGACATTTACTTATTAAATTTTTTTCTTGAAGAAAGGTTTGAATTCTTGAATTCAAAATGCTGCAGAAAACCTTTCCCAAGTTGCTGTTTACGCAAATTCCCCTGTAATTATTGGGGTCTGATTTGTCTCCACTTTTGTGGATAGGGAGATGAGCCCCTGGTTCCAGACATCAGGGAAGCAGCCAGAAGTTAAAACCATGTTGAACAATTTAAGCACAGCATTTTGCAACTCAGGTGTGCTGTTTTTCAGCATTTCATTTCTGATGTTATCTAGACCACAAGCCTTCTTTGATTTTATAGATTTGAGCTTTTCATTTAGTTCTTGTTGGCTTATTGGGTAATCTAATGGATTTTGGTTGTTTTTAATGACTGATTCAAGGATGTTCAATTTTCTTGAATTTCTAATTGATTCTGTTGTAAGTCTTTTTGTGAAATGTTTTTGTATAGATTATCAAAATAAGTTTTCCAAATCCCTTCATCTTGTATGGCTAATTCTTGTGGCTTTGTTGTGCTTAAATTATTCCACATGTCCCAGAACTGATTTTGGTCAATTATGCGTTTTCAATTTAGTCAAGTGTCTTGTTGGTATAATTTAATTTCTTGCGTTTCAATGTATGTTTATACTGTTTCAGAGTTTCAAAGTATTCACAGCGTAGATCTGGGTTGTTTTTCTGCTTATGTTTCTCATTTTGACATTTGTCTTAGGTGTTTTCTAATTGTTTTACATTCGTTATCAAACCATTCTTCAGAAACATTTTGTTTTTGTTTCTGATGTTGCATTTCTTTGGTTTTCTCAAATTTGCTTTCGATGCTGCTTTTTGAAATATGCAATTGATGTTTTGAGTAGCCAAATTGACACCTTCTTTATTGTTTTGGTATTGTGCGTTATTGAAGAATTGTATAGAATTCATCATTTCCTTTGAATTCAATGTTTCAATGAATCTCTCTTTACTGTTTGGAGCCCATCTGTACGATTGGTCTATGTTGTAGAGTTTTTTGGGCTGTTTTTAAATTAATATTGCCGGTTAATTTCTTGAGAAACACGTTGATCTGACTGTGATCTGACAATGGTGTCTGTGGTCTGACAGTGAATGCGCTAATGGAAGAGGGGTCAATGTCAGTGATGGCATAATCGACTACACTTGTCCCAAGAGCTGAGCAGTAAGTAAACTGACCTAAAGAGTCCCCTCTGATTCTACCATTCAGCATGTACAGGCCTAAGGCTCGACAGAGATGTACTAACTCCTTCCCATTTTTGTTCAGTATTTGGTCAGGACTGTTTCTATTATTTATAATAGGGCTGCTGTACAAGGAGGGTGTCCAAATATGTGGTGGTTACCTCCTCAGATCAGTGTAGTCAGGCTCAGAACCTGTTCTTGCATTGAAATCTCCACAAGAAGCACCTTACCCTCTGCCTGAAATGTAATGATTTCTGTATGGAGATTGTCAAAAACTGATCATCATAATATGATGAATCTGGAAGGAGGAGCGTAAGCTGCACATATGTACACATCATTGTCACAATAGATTGTACCTTTGTTAACCTCTTCCAGCTAGGGTCCCATTTTCCGAATTTTCGCCTGTCTGACGTGCCCAAAGTTAAATGCCTACCACTCATGGCCAGAAACTAGGATATTTACATATTTAGTACTATTGGATAGGAAACACTCTGAAGTTTATAAAACCATTAAGATATAGTCTGTGGCTATTCCAGAACAGATTTAGCAGGCAAAAACCAGAGAAATTTCTGTCCGGAATTTATTTTCTTTGGCTCTCCTCTCATTTTGAAGCCCATGTAATATTTTCTATGGGGAATAGGACCGAGGTTGCAGTACTTATGGCTTCCACTAGATGTCAACAGTCTCTGGAAAGGGTATGGAGGAAAAAGCTCTGACCAGATCCTTAGAGAGAGAATTACTACGGAGTAGGGAAAATAGGTAAACAGGCGTGCGTTCACGAGGCGTGAGCAGCGCCCAAGCGCGACCAACTTTCTTTTAGTCTTTTAACGTTTCACTTACCGTTCTTGTAAAATATGATCGCTATTATTCATAAAAAGAATACATAAGGATGCATTATTAATGATATTTGATTTGTTTGTGAAAAGATGAGAGGTATAATTTGAACGCATGATCCCTTCACTGTAAAGCGGGCGAGTAGACTGACAATGCTTGGTGGAGTAGCTGAGCGTAGCGTGCCAAAAACAACGGATATTTATGGATATAATTATTTACTTTTTCTAACAAAAGAACCATGGATTATCTTGTTTGGACACTTGGGAAGACCTCAGAAGAAGTTATTTGAAAGGTAAGCGATTTATATTAGCTGTGATATGGATATTTTGAGAACCGAGCTGGATATGAATTTATGCTAATGTGGAAAATATGTGAGGTACTAGCCTCAAACAATCAAATGTAGTGCTTTCGCCGTAAAGCCTTTTTAAAATCTGACAACGCAGTGATATTGCCAAGAAGCAGAGCTTTTGATGGCTATGCAACACTATGCAACACTTGTATATCGAAGTTAAATATTACGAATATGTATTACGAATATGTATTTTGAATTTGGCGCGTTATGTTTGCTCTGAAAACGATCCCGCTAAAGGGATCGGCGCGCTAAGAGGTTAAGTTTCAACCAAATGTGATTAGTACCTTTTTTCATTTCTTTCAGTGCTAAGTCCTGCTTATGCCAAATGATGATTCCACCTGAGTCTCGGCCCGTTTAACATTTTTATGTTTGATTGATGGTAGTAAACTTTCTCTATAGCCTGAGGGACACTGAGTATCTATGTCTCCACGACACCATGTTTCCAGTAGGATTATGATGTCTTGTCCCTTGATGTTTTTAATCAATTCTGGATTTGTTGGTTTATATCCAAAATGTGAAGAGTATAAACCCTGGATATTCCAAGAACTGATAGTTAATGATCTCATTTATAATAAGTGATATTCACTGGTTTGAGTAAAGTACATAGAAAAAAAACAAAAATAATATATATATATATATATATATATATATACATACATATACACACACACACACCATTACATATAATTATTATTATTATACCAGTGCCAATAAAATAAAGGTTTGTTGTAAACAAATTAAATGGAATAAGATTGCCCAAAAGATAAGTACAGTGCAATGCAATCTGCAACCCTGTGTGTGTGTGTGTGTGTGTGTGTGTGTGTGTGTGTGTGTGTGTGTGTGTGTGTGTGTGTGTGTGTGTGTGTGTGTGTGTGTGTGTGTGTGTGTGTGTGTGTGTGTGTGTGTGTGTGTGTGTGTGTGAATTAAAGGGTCTTCTGTCTAGCCCAGTAGTCTGCATATTAGATGCAGTAGTTGGCACACCTCTCCTATCTCTGATTGTTCTAGGTGTCTTTTGCCAGAGGTTACTTCAGCATATGTAGGCTGATGATCTGACTGATACATGGTGTGGACTGCATCATGTGGTGTACTTCTCTGAAGGACAGTGTTCTGCCCGACCCTAGAGTAGTGGTCAGTGCTGTCTCTCTGTCTCTCTGTCTCTGTCTCTGTGTCTCTGTGTCTCTGTCTCTGTGTCTCTGTGTCTCTGTGTCTGTCTCTGTCTCTGTGTCTCTGTCTTTGTGTCTCTCTCTCTGTGTCTCTGTGTCTCTGTGTTTGTCTCTGTCTCTGTGTCTCTGTCTTTGTGTCTCTCTCTCTGTGTCTCTGTCTCTGTGTCTCTGTCTCTGTGTCTCTGTCTCTGTGTCTCTGTGTCTCTGTCTCTGTCTCTGTCTCTGTGTCTCTGTCTCTGTGTCTCTGTCTCTCTGTCTCTGTGTCTCTGTGTCTCTGTGTCTGTGTCTCTGTGTCTCTGTCTCTCTGTCTCTGTGTCTCTGTCGCTCTGTCTCTGTGTCTCTTTGTCTGTGTCTCTGTGTCTCTGTCTCTGTGTCTCTGTGTCTCTGTGTCTCTGTGTCTCTGTGTCTGTGTCTGTGTCTGTGTCTCTGTCTCTGTCTCTGTCTCTGTGTCTCTGTCTCTGTCTCTCTGTGTCTCTGTCTCTGTGTCTCTGTCTCTCTGTGTCTCTGTGTCTCTTCTCTCTGTGTCTCTGTGTCTCTGTCTCTGTGTCTCTGTCTCTCTGTGTCTCTGTCTGTGTCTCTGTCTCTCTGTGTCTCTGTGTCTCTGTCTCTGTGTCTCTGTGTCTCTGTGATTCTGTCTCTGTGTCTCTGTGTCTCTGTCTCTGTGTCTCTGTGTCTCTATGTCTCTGTGTCTCTGTGTGTCTGTCTCTGTCTCTGTGTCTCTGTCTCTGTCTCTGTCTCTGTCTCTGTCTCTGTGTCTCTGTCTCTGTCTCTCTCTCTATCTCTGTTTCTCTATGCCTCTCTCCCTTTCTCTCGGTCTCTCTATCTTTCTCTGCTCTCTGTCTCTCTGTCTCTGTCTCTCTGTGTCTCTGTGTCTGTGTCTCTGTGTCTCTGTGTCTCTGTCTCTGTCTCTGTCTCTGTCTCTGTCTCTGTCTCTGTCTCTGTCTCTGTCTCTGTCTCTGTGTCTGTGTCTGTGTCTCTGTCTCTGTCTCTGTCTCTGTCTCTGTCTCTCTCTCTATCTCTGTTTCTCTCTGTCTCTCTCCCTTTCTCTCGGTCTCTCTATCTTTCTCCTCTCTCTGTCTCTCTGTCTCTGTCTCTCTGTGTCTCTGTCTCTGTCTCTGTCTCTTTCTCTGTCTCTGTGTCTCTGTCTCTCTCTCTATCTCTGTTTCTCTCTGCCTCTCTCCCTTTCTCTCGTCTCTCTATCTTTCTCTGCTCTCTGTCTCTGTCTCTCTGTGTCTCTGTCTCTGTCTCTGTGTCTCTGTGTCTGTGTCTCTGTGTCTCTGTGTCTCTGTGTCTCTGTCTCTGTCTCTGTCTCTGTGTCTCTGTCTCTGTGTCTCTGTCTCTCTCTCTATCGCTGTTTCTCTCTGTCTCTCTCCCTTTCTCTCGGTCTCTCTATCTTTCTCTGCTCTCTGTCTCTCTGTCTCTGTCTCTCTGTGTCTCTGTCTCTGTGTCTCTGTGTCTGTGTCTCTGTCTCTGTCTCTGTCTCTGTGTCTGTCTCTGTCTCTCTCTCTATCTCTGTTTCTCTCTGTCTCTCTCCCTTTCTCTCGGTCTCTCTATCTTTCTCTGCTCTCTGTCTCTCTGTCTCTGTCTCTCTGTGTCTCTGTCTCTCTGTGTCTCTGTCTCTGTCTCTGTCTCTGTCTCTGTCTCTGTCTCTGTCTCTGTCTCTGTCTCTGTCTCTGTCTCTTTGTCTCTGTCTCTGTGTCTCTGTGTCTCTGTCTCTGTGTCTCTGTGTCTCTGTGTCTCTGTCTCTGTGTCTCTGTGTCTCTGTGTCTCTGTGTCTCTGTGTCTGTCTCTGTCTCTGTCTCTGTGTCTCTGTCTTTGTGTCTCTCTCTCTGTGTCTCTGTGTCTCTGTGTTTGTCTCTGTCTCTGTGTCTCTGTCTTTGTGTCTCTCTCTCTGTGTCTCTGTCTCTGTCTCTGTGTCTCTGTGTCTCTGTGTCTCTGTGTCTCTGTCTCTGTCTCTGTGTCTCTGTCTCTGTGTCTCTGTCTCTGTGTCTCTGTGTCTCTGTGTCTCTGTGTCTCTGTGTCTGTGTCTCTGTGTCTCTGTCTCTCTGTCTCTGTGTCTCTGTCTCTCTGTCTCTGTGTCTCTTTGTCTGTGTCTCTGTGTCTCTGTGTCTCTCTGTCTCTGTGTCTCTCTGTGTCTCTGTGTCTCTGTGTCTCTGTGTCTCTGTGTCTGTGTCTCTGTGTGTCTGTGTGTCTGTGTGTCTGTGTCTGTGTCTGTGTCTGTGTCTCTGTCTCTGTCTCTGTGTCTCTGTGTCTCTGTGTCTCTGTCTCTGTGTCTCTGTCTCTGTGTCTCTGTCTCTCTGTGTCTCTGTGTCTCTGTCTCTGTGTCTCTGTGTCTCTGTCTCTGTGTCTCTGTCTCTCTGTGTCTCTGTCTCTGTCTCTGTCTCTGTCTCTGTCTCTGTCTCTGTCTCTGTCTCTGTCTGTGTCTCTGTCTCTGTCTCTGTGTCTCTGTGTCTCTGTGATTCTGTGTCTGTGTCTCTGTGTGTCTGTCTCTGTCTCTGTGTCTCTGTCTCTCTGTCTCTGTCTCTGTCTCTGTCTCTGTCTCTGTCTCTGTCTCTGTCTGTGTCTCTGTCTCTGTCTCTGTGTCTCTGTGTCTCTGTGATTCTGTGTCTGTGTCTCTGTGTGTCTGTCTCTGTCTCTGTGTCTCTGTCTCTGTGTCTCTGTGTCTCTGTGTCTCTGTGTCTGTGTCTCTGTGTCTCTGTGTCTCTGTCTCTCTGTCTCTCTGTCTCTCTGTCTCTGTGTCTCTGTGTCTCTGTCTCTCTGTCTCTGTGTCTCTGTCTCTGTCTCTGTCTCTGTGTCTCTGTCTCTGTCTCTGTGTCTCTGTGTCTCTGTCTCTGTCTCTGTGTCTCTGTGTCTCTGTGTCTCTGTGTCTCTGTGTCTCTGTGTCTGTCTCTGTCTCTGTGTCTATGTCTTTGTGTCTCCCTCTCTGTGTCTCTGTCTCTGTCTCTGTGTCCCTGTCTCTGTGTCTCTGTGTCTCTGTCTCTGTGTCTCTGTGTCTCTGTGTCTCTGTGTCTCTGTCTCTGTCTCTGTGTCTCTGTGTCTCTGTCTCTGTGTCTCTGTGTCTCTGTGTCTCTGTGTCTCTGTGTCTCTGTCTCTGTCTCTGTCTCTGTGTCTCTGTCTTTGTGTCTCTCTCTCTGTGTCTCTGTCTCTGTCTCTGTGTCTCTGTCTCTGTGTCTCTGTCTTTGTGTCTCTCTCTCTGTGTCTCTGTCTCTGTCTCTGTCTCTGTGTCTCTGTGTCTCTGTCTCTGTCTCTGTCTCTGTCTCTGTGTCTCTGTGTCTCTGTCTCTGTCTCTGTGTCTCTGTGTCTCTGTGTCTCTGTGTCTCTGTCTCTGTCTCTGTCTCTCTGTCTCTGTGTCTCTGTCTCTGTGTCTCTGTCTCTGTCTCTGTGTCTCTGTGTCTCTGTCTCTGTGTCTCTGTCTCTCTGTCTCTGTGTCTCTGTGTCTCTGTGTCTGTGTCTCTGTGTCTCTGTCTCTGTGTCTCTGTCTCTCTGTCTCTGTCTCTGTGTCTCTCTGTCTCTCTGTCTCTGTCTCTCTGTGTCTCTGTCTCTCTGTGTCTCTGTCTCTGTGTCTCTGTCTCTGTGTCTGTCTCTGTCTCTCTGTCTCTCTGTCTCTCTGTCTCTCTGTCTCTGTCTCTGTCTCTGTGTCTCTGTCTCTGTGTCTCTGTGTCTCTGTGTCTCTGTGTCTCTGTGTCTGTCTCTGTCTCTGTGTCTCTGTCTTTGTGTCTCTCTCTCTGTGTCTCTGTGTCTCTGTGTTTGTCTCTGTCTCTGTGTCTCTGTCTTTGTGTCTCTCTCTCTGTGTCTCTGTCTCTCTGTGTCTCTGTGTCTCTGTCTCTGTCTCTGTGTCTCTCTGTCTCTGTCTCTCTGTGTCTCTGTGTCTCTGTCTCTGTGTCTCTGTCTCTCTGTGTCTCTGTGTCTCTGTGTCTGTGTCTCTGTGTCTCTGTCTCTGTGTCTCTGTCTCTCTGTGTCTCTGTCTCTGTCTCTGTCTCTGTGTCTCTGTGTCTCTGTCTCTGTGTCTCTGTGTCTCTGTGTCTCTGTCTCTGTGTCTCTGTGTCTCTGTGTCTCTGTGTCTGTCTCTGTCTCTGTGTCTATGTCTTTGTGTCTCTCTCTCTGTGTCTCTGTCTCTGTGTCTCTGTCTCTGTGTCTCTGTGTCTCTGTCTCTGTGTCTCTTTGTCTCTGTCTCTGTGTCTCTGTGTCTCTGTGTCTCTGTCTCTCTGTGTCTCTGTGTCTCTGTGTCTCTGTCTCTGTGTCTCTGTGTCTCAGTGTCTCTGTGTCTCTGTGTCTGTGTCTCTGTGTCTCTGTCTCTGTGTCTCTGTCTCTCTGTGTCTCTGTCTCTGTCTCTGTCTCTGTCTCTGTGTCTCTGTGTCTCTGTCTCTGTGTCTCTGTGTCTCTGTGTCTCTGTGTCTCTGTGTCTCTGTGTCTCTGTGTCTGTCTCTGTCTCTGTGTCTATGTCTTTGTGTCTCTCTCTCTGTGTCTCTGTCTCTGTGTCTCTGTCTCTGTGTCTCTGTGTCTCTGTGTCTCTGTCTCTGTGTCTCTTTGTCTCTGTCTCTGTGTCTCTGTGTCTCTGTGTCTCTGTGTCTCTGTGTCTCTGTCTCTGTGTCTCTGTGTCTCTGTGTCTCTGTGTCTGTCTCTGTCTCTGTGTCTCTGTCTTTGTGTCTCTCTCTCTGTGTCTCTGTCTCTGTCTCTGTGTCTCTGTCTCTGTCTCTGTCTCTGTGTCTCTGTCTCTGTCTCTGTGTCTCTGTGTCTCTGTCTCTCTGTCTCTGTCTCTGTGTCTCTGTGTCTCTGTGTCTCTGTCTCTCTGTCTCTGTGTCTCTCTGTGTCTCTGTGTCTCTGTGTCTGTGTCTCTGTGTCTCTGTGTCTGTGTCTGTCTCTGTCTCTGTGTCTCTGTCTCTGTCTCTCTGTGTTTCTGTCTCTGTGTCTCTGTCTCTCTGTGTCTCTGTGTCTCTGTCTCTGTGTCTCTTTGTCTCTGTCTCTGTGTCTCTGTGTCTCTGTGTCTCTGTGTCTCTGTGTCTCTGTCTCTGTGTCTCTGTGTCTCTGTGTCTCTGTGTCTGTCTCTGTCTCTGTGTCTCTGTCTTTGTGTCTCTCTCTCTGTGTCTCTGTCTCTGTCTCTGTGTCTCTGTCTCTGTCTCTGTGTCTCTGTCTCTGTCTCTGTGTCTCTGTGTCTCTGTGTCTCTGTGTCTCTGTGTCTCTGTGTGTCTGTCTCTGTCTCTGTGTCTCTGTCTCTCTGTCTCTGTCTCTGTCTCTGTGTCTCTGTCTCTGTCTCTGTGTCTCTGTCTCTGTGTCTCTGTCTCCGTGTCTCTGTCTCTGTGTCTCTGTCTCTCTGTCTATGTGTCTCTGTGTCTCTGTGTCTCTGTGTCTGAGTCTCTGTGTCTCTGTCTCTCTGTCTCTCTGTCTCTGTGTCTCTGTCTCTCTGTCTCTGTGTCTCTGTGGCTGTGTCTCTGTCTCTGTGTCTCTCTGTCTCTCTGTCTCTGTGTCTCTGTCTCTCTGTCTCTCTGTGTCTCTGTGTCTCTGTGTCTGTGTCTCTGTGTCTCTGTGTCTGTGTCTCTGTCTCTGTCTCTGTGTCGCTCTGTCTCTGTCTCTCTGTGTCTCTGTGTCTCTGTCTCTGTCTCTGTGTCTCTGTGTCTCTGTGTCTCTGTGTCTCTGTGTCTCTGTGTCTGTCTCTGTCTCTGTGTCTATGTCTTTGTGTCTCCCTCTCTGTGTCTCTGTCTCTGTCTCTGTGTCCCTGTCTCTGTGTCTCTGTGTCTCTGTCTCTGTGTCTCTGTGTCTCTGTGTCTCTGTGTCTCTGTCTCTGTCTCTGTGTCTCTGTGTCTCTGTCTCTGTGTCTCTGTGTCTCTGTGTCTCTGTGTCTCTGTGTCTCTGTCTCTGTCTCTGTCTCTGTCTCTGTCTCTGTCTCTGTGTCTCTGTCTTTGTGTCTCTCTCTCTGTGTCTCTGTCTCTGTCTCTGTGTCTCTGTCTCTGTGTCTCTGTCTTTGTGTCTCTCTCTCTGTGTCTCTGTCTCTGTCTCTGTGTCTCTGTGTCTCTGTCTCTGTCTCTGTCTCTGTCTCTGTCTCTGTGTCTCTGTGTCTCTGTCTCTGTCTCTGTGTCTCTGTGTCTCTGTGTCTCTGTGTCTCTGTCTCTGTCTCTGTCTCTGTCTCTCTGTCTCTGTGTCTCTGTCTCTGTGTCTCTGTCTCTGTCTCTGTGTCTCTGTGTCTCTGTCTCTGTGTCTCTGTCTCTCTGTCTCTGTGTCTCTGTGTCTCTGTGTCTGTGTCTCTGTGTCTCTGTCTCTGTCTCTCTGTCTCTCTGTCTCTGTCTCTGTGTCTCTCTGTCTCTCTGTCTCTGTCTCTCTGTGTCTCTGTCTCTCTGTGTCTCTGTCTCTGTGTCTCTGTCTCTGTGTCTGTCTCTGTCTCTCTGTCTCTCTGTCTCTCTGTCTCTCTGTCTCTGTCTCTGTGTCTCTGTCTCTGTGTCTCTGTGTCTCTGTGTCTCTGTGTCTCTGTGTCTGTCTCTGTCTCTGTGTCTCTGTCTTTGTGTCTCTCTCTCTGTGTCTCTGTGTCTCTGTGTTTGTCTCTGTCTCTGTGTCTCTGTCTTTGTGTCTCTCTCTCTGTGTCTCTGTCTCTCTGTGTCTCTGTGTCTCTGTCTCTGTCTCTGTCTCTGTGTCTCTCTGTCTCTGTCTCTCTGTGTCTCTGTGTCTCTGTCTCTGTGTCTCTGTCTCTCTGTGTCTCTGTGTCTCTGTGTCTGTGTCTCTGTGTCTCTGTCTCTGTGTCTCTGTCTCTCTGTGTCTCTGTCTCTGTCTCTGTCTCTGTGTCTCTGTGTCTCTGTCTCTGTGTCTCTGTGTCTCTGTGTCTCTGTCTCTGTGTCTCTGTGTCTCTGTGTCTCTGTGTCTCTGTGTCTGTCTCTGTCTCTGTGTCTATGTCTTTGTGTCTCTCTCTCTGTGTCTCTGTCTCTGTGTCTCTGTCTCTGTGTCTCTGTGTCTCTGTCTCTGTGTCTCTTTGTCTCTGTCTCTGTGTCTCTGTGTCTCTGTGTCTCTGTCTCTCTGTGTCTCTGTGTCTCTGTGTCTCTGTCTCTGTGTCTCTGTGTCTCAGTGTCTCTGTGTCTCTGTGTCTGTGTCTCTGTGTCTCTGTCTCTGTGTCTCTGTCTCTCTGTGTCTCTGTCTCTGTCTCTGTCTCTGTCTCTGTCTCTGTGTCTCTGTGTCTCTGTCTCTGTGTCTCTGTGTCTCTGTGTCTCTGTGTCTCTGTGTCTCTGTGTCTGTCTCTGTCTCTGTGTCTATGTCTTTGTGTCTCTCTCTCTGTGTCTCTGTCTCTGTGTCTCTGTCTCTGTGTCTCTGTGTCTCTGTGTCTCTGTCTCTGTGTCTCTTTGTCTCTGTCTCTGTGTCTCTGTGTCTCTGTGTCTCTGTGTCTCTGTGTCTCTGTCTCTGTGTCTCTGTGTCTCTGTGTCTCTGTGTCTCTGTGTCTGTCTCTGTCTCTGTGTCTCTGTCTTTGTGTCTCTCTCTCTGTGTCTCTGTCTCTGTCTCTGTGTCTCTGTCTCTGTGTCTCTGTCTCTGTCTCTGTGTCTCTGTGTCTCTGTCTCTCTGTCTCTGTCTCTGTGTCTCTGTGTCTCTGTCTCTCTGTCTCTGTGTCTCTCTGTGTCTCTGTGTCTCTGTGGCTGTGTCTCTGTGTCTCTGTGTCTGTGTCTGTCTCTGTCTCTGTGTCTCTGTCTCTGTCTCTCTGTGTTTCTGTCTCTGTGTCTCTGTCTCTCTGTGTCTCTGTGTCTCTGTCTCTGTGTCTCTTTGTCTCTGTCTCTGTGTCTCTGTGTCTCTGTGTCTCTGTGTCTCTGTGTCTCTGTCTCTGTGTCTCTGTGTCTCTGTGTCTCTGTGTCTGTCTCTGTCTCTGTGTCTCTGTCTTTGTGTCTCTCTCTCTGTGTCTCTGTCTCTGTCTCTGTGTCTCTGTCTCTGTCTCTGTGTCTCTGTCTCTGTCTCTGTCTCTGTGTCTCTGTGTCTCTGTGTCTCTGTGATTCTGTCTCTGTGTCTCTGTCTCTGTGTCTCTGTGTCTCTGTGTGTCTGTCTCTGTCTCTGTGTCTCTGTCTCTCTGTCTCTGTCTCTGTGTCTCTGTCTCTGTCTCTGTCTCTGTGTCTCTGTCTCTGTGTCTCTGTCTCCGTGTCTCTGTCTCTGTGTCTCTGTCTCTCTGTCTATGTGTCTCTGTGTCTCTGTGTCTCTGTGTCTGAGTCTCTGTGTCTCTGTCTCTCTGTCTCTCTGTCTCTGTGTCTCTGTCTCTCTGTCTCTGTGTCTCTGTGGCTGTGTCTCTGTCTCTGTGTCTCTCTGTCTCTCTGTCTCTGTGTCTCTGTCTCTCTGTCTCTCTGTCTCTCTGTGTCTCTGTGTCTCTGTGTCTGTGTCTCTGTGTCTCTGTGTCTGTGTCTCTGTCTCTGTCTCTGTGTCGCTCTGTCTCTGTCTCTCTGTGTCTCTGTGTCTCTGTCTCTGTGTCTCTGTCTCTCTGTGTCTCTGTGTCTCTGTGTCTCTGTGTCTGTGTCTCTGTGTCTCTGTCTCTGTGTCTCTGTCTCTCTGTGTCTCTGTCTCTGTCTCTGTCTCTGTCTCTGTCTCTGTCTCTGTGTCTCTGTGTCTCTGTCTCTGTGTCTCTGTGTCTCTGTGTCTCTGTGTCTCTGTGTCTCTGTCTCTGTGTCTCTGTGTCTCTGTGTCTCTGTGTCTCTGTGTCTGTCTCTGTCTCTGTGTCTATGTCTTTGTGTCTCTCTCTCTGTGTCTCTGTCTCTGTGTCTCTGTCTCTGTGTCTCTGTGTCTCTGTCTCTGTGTCTCTTTGTCTCTGTCTCTGTGTCTCTGTGTCTCTGTGTCTCTGTGTCTCTGTCTCTGTGTCTCTGTGTCTCTGTGTCTCTGTGTCTGTCTCTGTCTCTGTGTCTCTGTCTTTGTGTCTCTCTCTCTGTGTCTCTGTCTCTGTCTCTGTGTCTCTGTCTCTGTCTCTGTGTCTCTGTCTCTGTGTCTCTGTGTCTCTGTCTCTCTGTCTCTGTCTCTGTGTCTCTGTGTCTCTGTCTCTGTGTCTCTGTGTCTCTGTGTCTCTGTCTCTGTCTCTCTGTCTCTGTGTCTCTGTGTCTCTGTGTCTCCGTGTCTCTGTCTCTGTCTCTGTGTCTCTGTCTCTGTCTCTGTGTCTCTGTCTCTCTGTCTCTGTCTCTCTGTCTCTGTGTCTCTGTGTCTGTGTCTCTGTGTCTCTGTCTCTCTGTCTCTCTGTCTCTGTGTCTCTGTGTCTGTGTCTCTGTCTCTGTGTCTCTCTGTGTCTCTGTCTCTGTGTCTCTGTGTCTCTGTGTCTGTGTCTCTGTCTCTGTCTCTGTCTCTGTCTCTGTGTCTCTGTGTCTCTGTCTCTGTCTCTCTGTGTCTCTGTGTCTCTGTCTCTGTCTCTGTGTCTCTGTCTCTGTCTCTGTCCCTCTGTCTCTGTGTCTCTGTGTCTCTGTGTCTCTGTGTCTCTGTCTCTGTCTCTGTCTCTGTGTGTCTCTGTCTCTCTGTGTCTCTGTCTCTGTCTCTCTGTGTCTCTGTCTCTCTGTGTCTCTGTCTCTCTGTCTCTCTGTGTCTCTGTCTCTGTCTCTGTGTCTCTGTCTCTGTGTCTCTGTCTCTGTGTCTCTGTGTCTCTGTCTCTGTCTCTCTGTGTCTCTGTCTCTCTGTGTCTCTGTCTCTCTGTCTCTCTGTGTCTCTGTCTCTGTCTCTGTGTCTCTGTCTCTGTGTCTCTGTCTCTGTGTCTCTTTGTCTCTGTCTCTGTGTCTCTGTGTCTCTGTGTCTCTGTGTCTCTGTGTCTCTGTGTCTGTCTCTGTCTCTGTGTCTCTGTCTTTGTGTCTCTCTCTCTGTGTCTCTGTCTCTGTCTCTGTGTCTCTGTCTCTGTCTCTGTGTCTCTGTCTCTGTGTCTTTGTCTCTGTGTCTCTGTCTCTCTGTCTCTGTCTCTGTGTCTCTGTGTCTCTCTGTGTCTCTGTGTCTCTGTGTCTGTGTCTCTGTGTCTCTGTGTCTGTGTCTGTGTCTGTGTCTCTGTCTCTGTCTCTGTCTCTGTCTCTGTGTCTCTGTGTCTCTGTCTCTGTCTCTCTGTGTCTCTGTCTCTGTGTCTCTGTCTCTCTGTGTCTCTGTGTCTCTGTCTCTGTCTCTGTGTCTCTCTGTCTCTGTCTCTCTGTGTCTCTGTGTCTCTGTCTCTGTGTCTCTGTGTCTCTGTCTCTCTGTGTCTCTGTCTCTGTCTCTGTCTCTGTGTCTCTGTGTCTCTGTCTCTGTGTCTCTGTGTCTCTGTGTCTCTGTGTCTCTGTCTCTGTGTCTCTGTGTCTCTGTGTCTCTGTGTCTCTGTGTCTGTCTCTGTCTCTGTGTCTATGTCTTTGTGTCTCTCTCTCTCTGTGTCTCTGTCTCTGTGTCTCTGTCTCTGTGTCTCTGTGTCTCTGTCTCTGTGTCTCTTTGTCTCTGTCTCTGTGTCTCTGTGTCTCTGTGTCTCTGTGTCTCTGTCTCTGTGTCTCTGTGTCTCTGTGTCTCTGTGTCTCTGTGTCTGTCTCTGTCTCTGTGTCTCTGTCTTTGTGTCTCTCTCTCTGTGTCTCTGTCTCTGTCTCTGTGTCTCTGTCTCTGTCTCTGTGTCTCTGTCTCTGTCTCTGTGTCTCTGTCTCTCTGTCTCTGTCTCTGTGTCTCTGTGTCTCTGTCTCTCTGTCTCTGTGTCTCTGTGTCTCTGTGTCTCTGTGTCTCTGTCTCTGTCTCTCTGTCTCTGTGTCTCTGTGTCTCTGTGTCTCCGTGTCTCTGTCTCTGTCTCTGTGTCTCTGTCTCTGTCTCTGTGTCTCTGTCTCTCTGTCTCTGTCTCTCTGTCTCTGTGTCTCTGTGTCTGTGTCTCTGTGTCTCTGTCTCTCTGTCTCTCTGTCTCTGTGTCTCTGTGTCTGTGTCTCTGTCTCTGTGTCTCTCTGTCTCTGTGTCTCTGTGTCTCTGTGTCTCTGTGTCTGTGTCTGTGTCTCTGTCTCTGTCTCTGTCTCTGTCTCTGTCTCTGTCTCTGTGTCTCTGTGTCTCTGTGTCTCTGTCTCTGTCTCTCTGTGTCTCTGTGTCTCTGTCTCTGTCTCTGTGTCTCTGTCTCTGTCTCTGTCTCTCTGTCTCTGTGTCTCTGTGTCTCTGTGTCTCTGTGTCTCTGTCTCTGTCTCTGTCTCTGTGTGTCTCTGTCTCTCTGTGTCTCTGTCTCTGTCTCTCTGTGTCTCTGTCTCTCTGTGTCTCTGTCTCTCTGTCTCTCTGTGTCTCTGTCTCTGTCTCTGTGTCTCTGTCTCTGTGTCTCTGTCTCTGTCTCTGTGTCTCTTTGTCTCTGTCTCTGTGTCTCTGTGTCTCTGTGTCTCTGTGTCTCTGTGTCTCTGTGTCTCTGTGTCTGTCTCTGTCTCTGTGTCTCTGTCTTTGTGTCTCTCTCTCTGTGTCTCTGTCTCTGTGTCTCTGTCTCTGTCTCTGTGTCTCTGTCTCTGTCTCTGTGTCTCTGTGTCTCTGTCTCTCTGTCTCTGTCTCTGTGTCTCTGTGTCTCTCTGTGTCTCTGTGTCTCTGTGTCTGTGTCTCTGTGTCTCTGTGTCTGTGTCTGTGTCTGTGTCTCTGTCTCTGTCTCTGTCTCTGTCTCTGTGTCTCTGTGTCTCTGTCTCTGTCTCTCTGTGTCTCTGTCTCTGTGTCTCTGTCTCTCTGTGTCTCTGTGTCTCTGTCTCTGTCTCTGTGTCTCTCTGTCTCTGTCTCTCTGTGTCTCTGTGTCTCTGTCTCTGTGTCTCTGTCTCTCTGTCTCTCTGTGTCTCTGTGTCTCTGTGTCTGTGTCTCTGTGTCTCTGTCTCTGTGTCTCTGTCTCTCTGTGTCTCTGTCTCTGTCTCTGTGTCTCTGTCTCTGTGTCTCTGTGTCTCTGTGTCTCTGTCTCTGTGTCTCTGTGTCTCTGTGTCTGTCTCTGTCTCTGTGTCTATGTCTTTGTGTCTCTCTCTCTGTGTCTCTGTCTCTGTGTCTCTGTCTCTGTGTCTCTGTGTCTCTGTCTCTGTGTCTCTTTGTCTCTGTCTCTGTGTCTCTGTGTCTCTGTGTCTCTGTCTCTGTCTCTCTGTGTCTCTGTGTCTCTGTCTCTGTGTCTCTGTCTCTCAGTGTCTCTGTGTCTCTGTGTCTGTGTCTCTGTGTCTCTGTCTCTGTCTCTCTGTGTCTCTGTCTCTGTCTCTGTCTCTGTCTCTGTGTCTCTGTGTCTCTGTCTCTGTGTCTCTGTGTCTCTGTGTCTCTGTCTCTGTGTCTCTGTGTCTCTGTGTCTCTGTGTCTGTCTCTGTCTCTGTGTCTATGTCTTTGTGTCTCTCTCTCTGTGTCTCTGTCTCTGTGTCTCTGTCTCTGTGTCTCTGTGTCTCTGTGTCTCTGTCTCTGTGTCTCTTTGTCTCTGTCTCTGTGTCTCTGTGTCTCTGTGTCTCTGTGTCTCTGTGTCTATGTCTTTGTGTCTCTCTCTCTGTGTCTCTCTCTCTGTGTCTCTGTCTCTGTGTCTCTGTCTCTGTGTCTCTGTGTCTCTGTGTCTCTGTCTCTGTGTCTCTTTGTCTCTGTCTCTGTGTCTCTGTGTCTCTGTGTCTCTGTGTCTCTGTCTCTGTGTCTCTGTGTCTCTGTGTCTCTGTGTCTCTGTGTCTGTCTCTGTCTCTGTGTCTCTGTCTTTGTGTCTCTCTCTCTGTGTCTCTGTCTCTGTCTCTGTGTCTCTGTCTCTGTCTCTGTCTCTGTGTCTCTGTCTCTGTCTCTGTCTCTGTGTCTCTGTGTCTCTGTCTCTCTGTCTCTGTCTCTGTGTCTCTGTGTCTCTGTCTCTCTGTCTCTGTGTCTCTCTGTGTCTCTGTGTCTCTGTGTCTGTGTCTCTGTGTCTCTGTGTCTGTGTCTGTGTCTGTGTCTGTGTCTGTGTCTCTGTCTCTGTCTCTGTCTCTGTGTCTCTGTCTCTGTCTCTCTGTGTTTCTGTCTCTGTGTCTCTGTCTCTCTGTGTCTCTGTGTCTCTGTCTCTGTGTCTCTGTGTCTCTGTCTCTGTGTCTCTGTCTCTCTGTGTCTCTGTCTCTCTGTGTCTCTGTGTCTCTGTCTCTGTGTCTCTGTGTCTCTGTCTCTGTGTCTCTGTCTCTCTGTGTCTCTGTCTGTGTCTCTGTCTCTGTCTCTGTCTCTGTGTCTCTGTCTCTGTCTCTGTGTCTCTGTGTCTCTGTGTCTCTGTGATTCTGTCTCTGTGTCTCTGTGTCTCTGTCTCTGTGTCTCTGTGTCTCTGTGTGTCTGTCTCTGTCTCTGTGTCTCTGTCTCTCTGTCTCTGTCTCTGTCTCTGTGTCTCTGTCTCTGTCTCTGTGTCTCTGTCTCTGTGTCTCTGTCTCCGTGTCTCTGTCTCTGTCTCTGTGTCTCTGTCTCTCTGTCTATGTGTCTCTGTGTCTCTGTGTCTCTGTGTCTGAGTCTCTGTGTCTCTGTCTCTCTGTCTCTCTGTCTCTGTGTCTCTGTCTCTCTGTCTCTGTGTCTCTGTGGATGTGTCTCTGTCTCTGTGTCTCTCTGTCTCTCTGTCTCTGTGTCTCTGTCTCTCTGTCTCTCTGTGTCTCTGTGTCTCTGTGTCTGTGTCTCTGTGTCTCTGTGTCTGTGTCTCTGTCTCTGTCTCTGTGTCGCTCTGTCTCTGTCTCTCTGTGTCTCTGTGTCTCTGTCTCTGTGTCTCTGTCTCTCTGTGTCTCTGTGTCTCTGTGTCTGTGTCTCTGTGTCTCTGTCTCTGTGTCTCTGTCTCTCTGTGTCTCTGTCTCTGTCTCTGTCTCTGTGTCTCTGTGTCTCTGTGTCTCTGTCTCTGTGTCTCTGTGTCTCTGTGTCTCTGTGTCTCTGTGTCTGTCTCTGTCTCTGTGTCTATGTCTTTGTGTCTCTCTCTCTGTGTCTCTGTCTCTGTGTCTCTGTCTCTGTGTCTCTGTGTCTCTGTCTCTGTGTCTCTTTGTCTCTGTCTCTGTGTCTCTGTGTCTCTGTGTCTCTGTGTCTCTGTCTCTTTGTCTCTGTCTCTGTGTCTCTGTGTCTCTGTGTCTCTGTGTCTCTGTGTCTCTGTCTCTGTGTCTCTGTGTCTCTGTCTCTGTGTCTCTGTGTCTCTGTGTCTCTGTGTCTCTGTGTCTCTGTGTCTCTGTCTCTGTGTCTCTGTCTCTCTGTGTCTCTGTGTCTCTGTGTCTCTGTGTCTGTGTCTCTGTGTCTCTGTCTCTGTGTCTCTGTCTCTCTGTGTCTCTGTCTCTGTCTCTGTCTCTGTCTCTGTGTCTCTGTGTCTCTGTCTCTGTGTCTCTGTGTCTCTGTGTCTCTGTGTCTCTGTCTCTGTGTCTCTGTGTCTCTGTGTCTCTGTGTCTCTGTGTCTGTCTCTGTCTCTGTGTCTATGTCTTTGTGTCTCTCTCTCTGTGTCTCTGTCTCTGTGTCTCTGTCTCTGTGTCTCTGTGTCTCTGTCTCTGTGTCTCTTTGTCTCTGTCTCTGTGTCTCTGTGTCTCTGTGTCTCTGTGTCTCTGTCTCTGTGTCTCTGTGTCTCTGTGTCTCTGTGTCTGTCTCTGTCTCTGTGTCTCTGTCTTTGTGTCTCTCTCTCTGTGTCTCTGTCTCTGTCTCTGTGTCTCTGTCTCTGTCTCTGTGTCTCTGTCTCTGTCTCTGTGTCTCTGTGTCTCTGTCTCTCTGTCTCTGTCTCTGTGTCTCTGTGTCTCTGTCTCTGTGTCTCTGTGTCTCTGTGTCTCTGTCTCTGTCTCTCTGTCTCTGTGTCTCTGTGTCTCTGTGTCTCCGTGTCTCTGTCTCTGTCTCTGTGTCTCTGTCTCTGTCTCTGTGTCTCTGTCTCTCTGTCTCTGTCTCTCTGTCTCTGTGTCTCTGTGTCTGTGTCTCTGTGTCTCTGTCTCTCTGTCTCTCTGTCTCTGTGTCTCTGTGTCTGTGTCTCTGTCTCTGTGTCTCTCTGTGTCTCTGTCTCTGTGTCTCTGTGTCTCTGTGTCTGTGTCTCTGTCTCTGTCTCTGTCTCTGTCTCTGTGTCTCTGTGTCTCTGTCTCTGTCTCTCTGTGTCTCTGTGTCTCTGTCTCTGTCTCTGTGTCTCTGTCTCTGTCTCTGTCCCTCTGTCTCTGTGTCTCTGTGTCTCTGTGTCTCTGTGTCTCTGTCTCTGTCTCTGTCTCTGTCTCTGTGTGTCTCTGTCTCTCTGTGTCTCTGTCTCTGTCTCTCTGTGTCTCTGTCTCTCTGTGTCTCTGTCTCTCTGTCTCTCTGTGTCTCTGTCTCTGTCTCTGTGTCTCTGTCTCTGTGTCTCTGTCTCTGTGTCTCTGTGTCTCTGTCTCTGTCTCTCTGTGTCTCTGTCTCTCTGTGTCTCTGTCTCTCTGTCTCTCTGTCTCTGTCTCTGTGTCTCTGTCTCTGTGTCTCTGTCTCTGTGTCTCTTTGTCTCTGTCTCTGTGTCTCTGTGTCTCTGTGTCTCTGTGTCTCTGTGTCTCTGTGTCTGTCTCTGTCTCTGTGTCTCTGTCTTTGTGTCTCTCTCTCTGTGTCTCTGTCTCTGTCTCTGTGTCTCTGTCTCTGTCTCTGTGTCTCTGTCTCTGTCTCTTTGTCTCTGTGTCTCTGTCTCTCTGTCTCTGTCTCTGTGTCTCTGTGTCTCTCTGTGTCTCTGTGTCTCTGTGTCTGTGTCTCTGTGTCTCTGTGTCTGTGTCTGTGTCTGTGTCTGTGTCTCTGTCTCTGTCTCTGTCTCTGTCTCTGTGTCTCTGTGTCTCTGTCTCTGTCTCTCTGTGTCTCTGTCTCTGTGTCTCTGTCTCTCTGTGTCTCTGTGTCTCTGTCTCTGTCTCTGTGTCTCTCTGTCTCTGTCTCTCTGTGTCTCTGTGTCTCTGTCTCTGTGTCTCTGTGTCTCTGTCTCTCTGTGTCTCTGTCTCTGTCTCTGTGTCTCTGTGTCTCTGTCTCTGTGTCTCTGTGTCTCTGTGTCTCTGTGTCTCTGTGTCTCTGTCTCTGTGTCTCTGTGTCTCTGTGTCTCTGTGTCTCTGTGTCTGTCTCTGTCTCTGTGTCTATGTCTTTGTGTCTCTCTCTCTGTGTCTCTGTCTCTGTGTCTCTGTCTCTGTGTCTCTGTGTCTCTGTCTCTGTGTCTCTTTGTCTCTGTCTCTGTGTCTCTGTGTCTCTGTGTCTCTGTGTCTCTGTCTCTGTGTCTCTGTGTCTCTGTGTCTCTGTGTCTCTGTGTCTGTCTCTGTCTCTGTGTCTCTGTCTTTGTGTCTCTCTCTCTGTGTCTCTGTCTCTGTCTCTGTGTCTCTGTCTCTGTCTCTGTGTCTCTGTCTCTGTCTCTGTGTCTCTGTCTCTCTGTCTCTGTCTCTGTGTCTCTGTGTCTCTGTCTCTCTGTCTCTGTGTCTCTGTGTCTCTGTGTCTCTGTGTCTCTGTCTCTGTCTCTCTGTCTCTGTGTCTCTGTGTCTCTGTGTCTCCGTGTCTCTGTCTCTGTCTCTGTGTCTGTGTCTCTGTCTCTGTCTCTGTGTCTCTGTCTCTCTGTCTCTGTCTCTCTGTCTCTGTGTCTCTGTGTCTGTGTCTCTGTGTCTCTGTCTCTCTGTCTCTCTGTCTCTGTGTCTCTGTGTCTGTGTCTCTGTCTCTGTGTCTCTCTGTCTCTGTGTCTCTGTGTCTCTGTGTCTCTGTGTCTGTGTCTGTGTCTCTGTCTCTGTCTCTGTCTCTGTCTCTGTCTCTGTCTCTGTGTCTCTGTGTCTCTGTGTCTCTGTCTCTGTCTCTCTGTGTCTCTGTGTCTCTGTCTCTGTCTCTGTGTCTCTGTCTCTGTCTCTGTCTCTCTGTCTCTGTGTCTCTGTGTCTCTGTGTCTCTGTGTCTCTGTCTCTGTCTCTGTCTCTGTGTCTCTGTCTCTCTCTCTGTCTCTGTGTCTCTGTCTCTGTGTCTCTGTGTCTCTCTGTGTCTCTGTGTCTCTGTCTCTCTCTGTCTCTGTCTCTGTCTCTGTCTCTGTGTCTCTGTGTGTCTCTGTCTCTGTGTCTCTGTGTCTCTGTGTCTCTGTGTCTCTGTGTCTCTCTGTCTCTGTCTCTGTGTCTCTGTGTCTCTGTGTCTCTGTGTCTCTGTCTCTCTCTCTGTCTCTCTCTGTCTCTGTGTCTCTGTCTCTGTCTCTGTGTCTCTGTCTCTGTGTCTCTGTCTCTCTGTGTCTCTGTGTCTCTGTGTCTCTGTGTCTCTGTCTCTGTCTCTGTCTCTGTGTGTCTCTGTCTCTCTGTGTCTCTGTCTCTGTCTCTCTGTGTCTCTGTCTCTCTGTGTCTCTGTCTCTCTGTCTCTCTGTGTCTCTGTCTCTGTCTCTGTGTCTCTGTCTCTGTGTCTCTGTCTCTGTCTCTGTGTCTCTTTGTCTCTGTCTCTGTGTCTCTGTGTCTCTGTGTCTCTGTGTCTCTGTGTCTCTGTGTCTGTCTCTGTCTCTGTGTCTCTGTCTTTGTGTCTCTCTCTCTGTGTCTCTGTCTCTGTCTCTGTGTCTCTGTCTCTGTCTCTGTGTCTCTGTCTCTGTCTCTGTGTCTCTGTGTCTCTGTCTCTCTGTCTCTGTCTCTGTGTCTCTGTGTCTCTCTGTGTCTCTGTGTCTCTGTGTCTGTGTCTCTGTGTCTCTGTGTCTGTGTCTGTGTCTGTGTCTGTGTCTCTGTCTCTGTCTCTGTCTCTGTCTCTGTGTCTCTGTGTCTCTGTCTCTGTCTCTCTGTGTCTCTGTCTCTGTGTCTCTGTCTCTCTGTGTCTCTGTGTCTCTGTCTCTGTCTCTGTGTCTCTCTGTCTCTGTCTCTCTGTGTCTCTGTGTCTCTGTCTCTGTGTCTCTGTCTCTCTGTCTCTCTGTGTCTCTGTGTCTCTGTGTCTGTGTCTCTGTGTCTCTGTCTCTGTGTCTCTGTCTCTCTGTGTCTCTGTCTCTGTCTCTGTGTCTCTGTCTCTGTGTCTCTGTGTCTCTGTGTCTCTGTCTCTGTGTCTCTGTGTCTCTGTGTCTGTCTCTGTCTCTGTGTCTATGTCTTTGTGTCTCTCTCTCTGTGTCTCTGTCTCTGTGTCTCTGTCTCTGTGTCTCTGTGTCTCTGTCTCTGTGTCTCTTTGTCTCTGTCTCTGTGTCTCTGTGTCTCTGTGTCTCTGTCTCTGTCTCTCTGTGTCTCTGTGTCTCTGTCTCTGTGTCTCTGTCTCTCAGTGTCTCTGTGTCTCTGTGTCTCTGTGTCTGTGTCTCTGTGTCTCTGTCTCTGTCTCTCTGTGTCTCTGTCTCTGTCTCTGTCTCTGTCTCTGTGTCTCTGTGTCTCTGTCTCTGTGTCTCTGTGTCTCTGTCTCTGTGTCTCTGTGTCTCTGTGTCTCTGTGTCTGTCTCTGTCTCTGTGTCTATGTCTTTGTGTCTCTCTCTCTGTGTCTCTGTCTCTGTGTCTCTGTCTCTGTGTCTCTGTGTCTCTGTGTCTCTGTCTCTGTGTCTCTTTGTCTCTGTCTCTGTGTCTCTGTGTCTCTGTGTCTCTGTGTCTCTGTGTCTATGTCTTTGTGTCTCTCTCTCTGTGTCTCTCTCTCTGTGTCTCTGTCTCTGTGTCTCTGTCTCTGTGTCTCTGTGTCTCTGTGTCTCTGTCTCTGTGTCTCTTTGTCTCTGTCTCTGTGTCTCTGTGTCTCTGTGTCTCTGTGTCTCTGTCTCTGTGTCTCTGTGTCTCTGTGTCTCTGTGTCTCTGTGTCTGTCTCTGTCTCTGTGTCTCTGTCTTTGTGTCTCTCTCTCTGTGTCTCTGTCTCTGTCTCTGTGTCTCTGTCTCTGTCTCTGTCTCTGTGTCTCTGTCTCTGTCTCTGTCTCTGTGTCTCTGTGTCTCTGTCTCTCTGTCTCTGTGTCTCTGTCTCTGTGTCTCTGTCTCTCTGTGTCTCTGTCTCTCTGTGTCTCTGTGTCTCTGTCTCTGTGTCTCTGTGTCTCTGTCTCTGTCTGTGTCTGTGTCTGTGTCTGTGTCTGTGTCTCTGTCTCTGTCTCTGTCTCTGTGTCTCTGTCTCTGTCTCTGTGTCTCTGTGTCTCTGTCTCTGTGTCTCTGTCTCTCTGTGTCTCTGTGTCTCTGTCTCTGTGTCTCTGTGTCTCTGTGTGTCTGTCTCTGTCTCTGTGTCTCTGTCTCTCTGTGTCTCTGTGTCTCTGTCTCTGTGTCTCTGTGTCTCTGTCTCTGTGTCTCTGTCTCTGTGTCTCTGTCTGTGTCTCTGTCTCTGTCTCTGTCTCTGTCTGTCTCTGTCTCTCTGTCTCTGTGTCTCTGTGTCTCTGTGATTCTGTCTCTGTGTCTCTGTCTCTGTCTCTCTGTCTCTGTGTCTCTGTCTGTCTCTGTGTCTCTGTGTCTGTCTCTGTCTCTGTGTCTCTGTCTCTCTGTCTCTGTCTCTGTCTCTGTGTCTCTGTCTCTGTCTCTGTGTCTCTGTCTCTGTCTCTGTGTCTCTGTGTCTGTGTCTCTCTGTCTCTGTCTCTGTGTCTCTGTCTCTGTGTCTCTGTGTCTCTGTGTCTCTGTCTCTGTGTCTCTGTCTCTCTGTCTCTCTGTCTCTGTGTCTCTGTGTCTCTGTCTCTGTGTCTCTGTGTCTCTGTCTCTGTGTCTCTGTCTCTCTGTGTCTCTGTCTCTGTCTCTGTCTCTCTGTGTCTCTGTGTCTCTGTGTCTGTGTCTCTGTGTCTCTGTGTCTCTGTGTCTCTGTGTCTCTGTGTCTGTCTCTGTCTCTGTGTCTCTGTCTCTGTGTCTCTGTCTCTGTGTCTCTGTCTCTGTGTCTCTGTCTCTGTGTCTCTGTGTCTCTGTCTCTGTGTCTCTGTCTCTCTGTCTCTGTGTCTCTGTCTCTGTCTCTGTGTCTCTGTGTCTCTGTCTCTGTGTCTCTGTGTCTCTGTGTCTCTGTGTCTCTGTGTCTCTGTGTCTGTCTCTGTCTCTGTGTCTCTGTCTTTGTGTCTCTCTCTCTGTGTCTCTGTCTCTGTCTCTGTGTCTCTGTGTCTCTGTCTCTGTGTCTCTGTCTCTGTCTCTGTGTCTCTGTGTCTCTGTGTCTCTGTCTCTGTCTCTGTGTCTCTGTGTCTCTGTCTCTCTGTCTCTGTGTCTCTGTGTCTCTGTCTCTCTGTGTCTCTGTCTCTGTGTCTCTGTCTCTCTGTCTCTGTCTCTCTGTCTCTGTGTCTCTGTGTCTCTGTGTCTCTGTCTCTGTCTCTGTCTCTGTGTCTCTGTCTCTGTCTCTGTGTCTCTGTCTCTCTGTCTCTGTCTCTCTGTCTCTGTGTCTCTGTGTCTCTGTGTCTCTGTGTCTCTGTCTCTCTGTCTCTCTGTCTCTGTGTCTCTGTCTGTGTCTCTGTCTCTGTGTCTCTCTGTCTCTCTGTCTCTCTGTGTCTCTGTGTCTCTGTGTCTCTGTCTCTGTGTCTCTGTCTCTGTCTCTGTCTCTGTCTCTGTCTCTGTGTCTCTGTGTCTCTGTGTCTCTGTCTCTGTCTCTCTGTGTCTCTGTGTCTCTGTCTCTGTCTCTGTCTCTGTGTCTCTGTCTCTGTCTCTGTCTCTGTCTCTCTGTCTCTGTGTCTCTGTGTCTCTGTGTCTCTGTGTCTCTGTCTCTGTCTCTGTCTCTGTGTCTCTGTCTCTCTGTGTCTCTGTCTCTGTCTCTCTGTGTCTCTCTGTCTCTCTGTGTCTCTGTCTCTCTGTCTCTCTGTGTCTCTGTCTCTGTCTCTGTGTCTCTGTCTCTGTGTCTCTGTCTCTGTGTCTCTGTGTCTCTGTCTCTGTGTCTCTGTCTCTGTGTCTCTGTGTCTCTGTCTCTCTGTGTCTCTGTCTCTCTGTGTCTCTGTGTCTCTGTCTCTCTGTGTCTCTGTCTCTGTCTCTGTGTCTCTGTCTCTGTCTCTGTGTCTCTGTGTCTCTGTCTCTGTGTCTCTGTCTCTGTCTCTGTGTCTCTGTGTCTCTGTGTCTCTGTGTCTGTCTCTGTCTCTGTGTCTCTGTCTTTGTGTCTCTCTCTCTGTGTCTCTGTCTCTGTCTCTGTGTCTCTGTCTCTGTCTCTGTGTCTCTGTCTCTGTCTCTGTGTCTCTGTGTCTCTGTCTCTCTGTCAAATTCAAATTCAAATTCAAGCTGCTTTATTGGCATGAAAAACATTGTGTCAATATTGCCAAAGCAACAATGTATACAATATACATTGTAATAAAATTAGAAACAATAACATATAATAATATAAAATGGTAGTAAATAATAATACAAAATTAAATACAAAAATAATAACAATAAAATGGTAAGTCAGTAGTAAAATGTAATAAATTGAAAAAATCTAAATATGGAAAATTAAGCTATAACTAACTTATAACTAAATAATGGTAATCTACATCTGTACTACAACTACCATCATCATCACTACTACTGCCATCACCATCATCATTAAACTGCTATCATTACCATTACCACCCATACCACTACTATACGGAATGATAAACAACAATAATAATAGTAGTAACAATAATATTAATAACAATAACAGCTATAATTAGTAAGTTCCTGTTTACTATGCAGATGTTACTATTCAGTGTCCCTCAGGCTATGGCAGGCAAATACATATTTGGCTGCAAGAGGAGCTCATTGCTCCTTCGCCCATGAGTATTTTTAGTTTTTCCTCTGGATTTAATGAGTTAAAATTTGGAATAAATGTAGTCATTTCTGTGAATAATGAATCTCTTGGTGAGAATATTTATCACAGTAAAGGAGGAAGTGCATCTCTGTTTCTACCTCCCCTGTCGTGCAGTGACCACATACACGCTCCTCCTTGGGTAGCCATGTCTTTTTATGTCTGCCGGTTTCTATTGCCAATCTGTCTCTGTCTCTGTGTCTCTGTGTCTCTCTGTGTCTCTGTGTCTCTGTGTCTGTGTCTCTGTGTCTCTGTGTCTGTGTCTGTGTCTCTGTCTCTGTCTCTGTCTCTGTCTCTGTCTCTGTCTCTGTGTCTCTGTGTCTCTGTCTCTGTCTCTCTGTGTCTCTGTCTCTGTGTCTCTGTCTCTCTGTGTCTCTGTGTCTCTGTCTCTGTCTCTGTGTCTCTCTGTCTCTGTCTCTCTGTGTCTCTGTGTCTCTGTCTCTGTGTCTCTGTCACTCTGTGTCTCTGTGTCTCTGTGTCTGTGTCTCTGTGTCTCTGTCTCTGTGTCTCTGTCTCTCTGTGTCTCTGTCTCTGTCTCTGTCTCTGTGTCTCTGTCTCTGTGTCTCTGTGTCTCTGTGTCTCTGTCTCTGTGTCTCTGTGTCTCTGTGTCTCTGTGTCTCTGTGTCTATGTCTCTGTCTCTGTGTTTATTTCTTTGTGTCTCTCTCTCTGTGTCTCTGTCTCTGTGTCTCTGTCTCTGTGTCTCTGTGTCTCTGTCTCTGTGTCTCTTTGTCTCTGTCTCTGTGTCTCTGTGTCTCTGTGTCTCTGTGTCTCTGTCTCTCTGTGTCTCTGTGTCTCTGTCTCTGTGTCTCTGTCTCTCAGTGTCTCTGTGTCTCTGTGTCTGTGTCTCTGTGTCTCTGTCTCTGTGTCTCTGTCTCTCTGTGTCTCTGTCTCTGTCTCTGTCTCTGTCTCTGTCTCTGTGTCTCTGTGTCTCTGTCTCTGTGTCTCTGTGTCTCTGTGTCTCTGTCTCTGTGTCTCTGTGTCTCTGTGTCTCTGTGTCTGTCTCTGTCTCTGTGTCTATGTCTTTGTGTCTCTCTCTCTGTGTCTCTGTCTCTGTGTCTCTGTCTCTGTGTCTCTGTGTCTCTGTGTCTCTGTCTCTGTGTCTCTTTGTCTCTGTCTCTGTGTCTCTGTGTCTCTGTGTCTCTGTGTCTCTGTGTCTCTGTCTCTGTGTCTCTGTGTCTCTGTGTCTCTGTGTCTCTGTGTCTGTCTCTGTCTCTGTGTCTCTGTCTTTGTGTCTCTCTCTCTGTGTCTCTGTCTCTGTCTCTGTGTCTCTGTCTCTGTCTCTGTGTCTCTGTCTCTGTCTCTGTGTCTCTGTGTCTCTGTCTCTCTGTCTCTGTCTCTGTGTCTCTGTGTCTCTGTCTCTGTGTCTCTGTGTCTCTCTGTGTCTCTGTGTCTCTGTGTCTGTGTCTCTGTGTCTCTGTGTCTGTGTCTGTGTCTGTGTCTCTGTCTCTGTCTCTGTCTCTGTCTCTGTGTCTCTGTCTCTGTCTCTCTGTGTTTCTGTCTCTGTGTCTCTGTCTCTCTGTGTCTCTGTGTCTCTGTCTCTGTGTCTCTGTCTCTGTGTCTCTGTGTCTCTGTCTCTGTGTCTCTGTCTCTCTGTGTCTCTGTCTCTCTGTGTCTCTGTGTCTCTGTCTCTGTGTCTCTGTGTCTCTGTCTCTGTGTCTCTGTCTCTCTGTGTCTCTGTCTGTGTCTCTGTCTCTGTCTCTGTCTCTGTCTCTGTGTCTCTGTCTCTGTCTCTGTGTCTCTGTGTCTCTGTGTCTCTGTGATTCTGTCTCTGTGTCTCTGTGTCTCTGTGTCTCTGTGTCTCTGTGTCTCTGTGTGTCTGTCTCTGTCTCTGTGTCTCTGTCTCTCTGTCTCTGTCTCTGTCTCTGTGTCTCTGTCTCTGTCTCTGTCTCTGTGTCTCTGTCTCTGTGTCTCTGTCTCTGTGTCTCTGTCTCTGTGTCTCTGTCTCTCTGTCTATGTGTCTCTGTGTCTCTGTGTCTCTGTGTCTGAGTCTCTGTGTCTCTGTCTCTCTGTCTCTCTGTCTCTGTGTCTCTGTCTCTCTGTCTCTGTGTCTCTGTGGCTGTGTCTCTGTCTCTGTGTCTCTCTGTCTCTCTGTCTCTGTGTCTCTGTCTCTCTGTCTCTCTGTGTCTCTGTGTCTCTGTGTCTGTGTCTCTGTGTCTCTGTGTCTGTGTCTCTGTCTCTGTCTCTGTGTCGCTCTGTCTCTGTCTCTCTGTGTCTCTGTGTCTCTGTCTCTGTGTCTCTGTCTCTCTGTGTCTCTGTGTCTCTGTGTCTCTGTGTCTGTGTCTCTGTGTCTCTGTCTCTGTGTCTCTGTCTCTCTGTGTCTCTGTCTCTGTCTCTGTCTCTGTCTCTGTGTCTCTGTGTCTCTGTCTCTGTGTCTCTGTGTCTCTGTGTCTCTGTGTCTGTCTCTGTCTCTGTGTCTATGTCTTTGTGTCTCTCTCTCTGTGTCTCTGTCTCTGTGTCTCTGTCTCTGTGTCTCTGTGTCTCTGTCTCTGTGTCTCTTTGTCTCTGTCTCTGTGTCTCTGTGTCTCTGTGTCTCTGTGTCTCTGTGTCTCTGTCTCTGTGTCTCTGTGTCTCTGTGTCTCTGTGTCTCTGTGTCTCTGTGTCTGTCTCTGTCTCTGTGTCTCTGTCTTTGTGTCTCTCTCTCTGTGTCTCTGTCTCTGTCTCTGTGTCTCTGTCTCTGTCTCTGTGTCTCTGTCTCTGTCTCTGTGTCTCTGTGTCTCTGTCTCTCTGTCTCTGTCTCTGTGTCTCTGTGTCTCTGTCTCTCTGTCTCTGTGTCTCTGTGTCTCTGTGTCTCTGTGTCTCTGTGTCTCTGTCTCTCTGTCTCTCTGTCTCTGTCTCTCTGTCTCTGTGTCTCTGTGTCTCTGTCTCTGTCTCTGTGTCTCTGTCTCTGTCTCTGTGTCTCTGTCTCTCTGTCTCTGTCTCTCTGTCTCTGTGTCTCTGTGTCTGTGTCTCTGTGTCTCTGTCTCTCTGTCTCTCTGTCTCTGTGTCTCTGTGTCTCTGTGTCTGTGTCTCTGTCTCTGTGTCTCTGTGTCTCTGTGTCTCTGTGTCTGTGTCTCTGTCTCTGTCTCTGTCTCTGTCTCTGTCTCTGTCTCTGTGTCTCTGTGTCTCTGTCTCTGTCTCTCTGTGTCTCTGTGTCTCTGTGTCTCTGTCTCTGTCTCTGTGTCTCTGTCTCTGTCTCTGTCTCTCTGTCTCTGTGTCTCTGTGTCTCTGTGTCTCTGTGTCTCTGTCTCTGTCTCTGTCTCTGTGTGTCTCTGTCTCTCTGTGTCTCTGTCTCTCTGTGTCTCTGTCTCTCTGTGTCTCTGTCTCTCTGTCTCTCTGTGTCTCTGTCTCTGTCTCTGTGTCTCTGTCTCACTGTGTCTGTCTCTCTGTCTCTCTGTTTCTCTGTCTCTGTGTCTCTGTGTCTCTGTGTCTCTGTCTCTGTGTCTCTGTCTCTTTCTCTGTGTCTCTGTGTCTCTGTGTCTGTGTCTGTGTCTGTGTCTGTGTCTCTGTCTCTGTCTCTGTGTCTCTGTCTCACTGTGTCTGTGTCTCTGTGTCTCTGTGTCTCTGTCTCTGTGTCTGTGTCTCTGTCTCTCTGTGTCTGTGTCTGTGTCTGTCTCTGTGTGTCTCTGTCTCTCCATGTCTCCGTGTCTCTGTCTCTCTATGTCTCTGTCTCTCTATGTCTCTGTCTCTCTATGTCTCTGTGTCTCTCTCTCTCTCTCTCTGTGTGTCTGTGTCTCTCTCTCTCTCTCTCTCTCTCTCTCTCTCTTGCAGTGCATGCTGGGAGTTTTTTGGAGGTTGAGTGTTTTTGGTGTGGAGTGCTCTGTCCTAACTACTTTTCTTGATTCTGTTCTTGGTCTTTTCTTTACTTTTTTTCTATGGTGGAGGGTTAATGCAATATTTGTTTTAGCGGTATCCACAAGTTTTTTCAAAGTTAGGGTGGAAAAGGACAGAGTTAGTTTCCTGGGGTTTGTAAGGTGTGGTTTGCGCGATGGCTTCTCAGCCTAGCGTGGAGGAGATGCTGTCGATACGGCATGGATTCAGGTGTGTTCCTGAGAATGGAGTTAAAGTGGAGGAGGTTCTGCTTGCAGTCGGTGAACAGGTAGGAGCAGAATTTATACATTCCGCTTCCAGAATGAACAAAGCTGTGGTTGTGTTCATGAAAAGAGCAAACTTGGTTGGTAGACTAATTGCTAGTGGAATATTTGTAAGGGGTGTGTTGGTGTCAATGTTGCCTCTTTCTACCCCTTCAATAAGGGTGGTAGTTGCAAATTTGCCTCCGTTTATTACGGATCATCAAATCAGGAAAGAGCTTAGTCGTTTTGGTAAGTTTGCTAGCGGTTTCCGTGTACTGTCGGCGGGTTTTCAGGCAGATGCCGTTAAGCACGTTGTTTCGTTCCGGAGGCAAGTGTTTATGTTTCTGAATAATAATGAGCAACAGCTAAATGTGCATTTTGCAGTGAGGCATGAGGAGGGGCTCTACACAGGGTTTGCCAGCACAGATAGTCTACCGTGTTTTGAGTGTGGGGATTTGGGGCATAAGAGCTTTGCGTGCCCACATAAAGGCCGTAGACAAGGTGAGGGCACAAGTGCCAGTGGGGGAAATCAAGGTCAAAGTGCAGGGGGCAATGAGATGCAGACAGCAGAGGCTGGGCCTAGTCATGGCAAGGATGGTGGTGTAGATGAGGCTGGGCCTAGTCAGGCTAGAGATGGTGGGGTAGATGAGGCTGGGCCTAGTCAGGCTAGAGATGGTGGCGTAGCTGAGGCTGGGACTAGTCATGCTATGGATGCTGGTGTAGAAGAGGCTGGGCCTAGTAATGCTATGGAGGGTGGTGTAGATCAGGCTGGGTCTAGTAAGGATATGCTAGTGGATGGGGAGAGTATAGTGGGGAAGTGTAAGAGACTAGGGGGGGAGGAGGAGGGTGTCAAGCGGAAAAAGAAAAAGGAGGAGAAGAAAGGTGGGAGTGTAGAGGCTGGTGTGGTCAAAGGTACTATGGGACCTATGCCTGGTGTTGGGGGGGAGGCCCTGACCAGAGAGGAAGGGCAGGTGGTCAGGATGGGAGATGGAGATGAGGAAAGTGAGTATGAGGAAGAGGATGATGAGGTTTTCCTTTCAGACTCCTCTTCAATGGGTCCGGAGCTGACAGCCAATCAAGCAGAGGGGCCAAAGTACACATTGAGGGAAGGTTCCTCAATGAGACCAAGGGGAAAAAAGTTAATCTTGAGACTTTTTTTCTGATCCAAGAAAGTTTGTAAGATCAGCACAACATGCTATGAAAAATGAGGGGCATGGTGTCCTCTCACCCAGGAAAAGGTTTAGGTTGAGGAAGTGGGTCACAACCGTGTGTAAAGGTCTACCTTCAGACACTGTTTAGATGTATAGTTTCTTTCTGGCACTGGGGCTTTTTGAGCTTTGCTATTGGTCTCTTTCCTTGCTGGCTTTTCTCCCACTTCTTTTGGAGACTCTTCGGGTAGGCTCGCTCAATATAAATGGCGCCAGAGATGCGGGAAAGAGGAGTGTGTTGGGTGAATATGTAAAACAAAAAAAAGTACAGGTGTTGTTTCTGCAGGAGACGCATAGTGATGTGGTGAATGAAGTTGATTGGGGGCTTTGGTGGAAAGGGGCAAGTGTGTTGAGCCATGGGACAAATTTGAGTGCAGGGGTGGCAGTCTTTTTTGTACCTGGTCTGTCTGTAAAAATGTGCTCCTCAAAGGAGGTGTGTAAGGGTAGGCTGCTTGTTGTAAAAGCAGAAATTAACAACATGGGTTTTGTCTTTATAAATGTGTATGCGCCTAACGCAGGGAGAGAGAGGGGGGTTCTATTTGGGTGTCTTAGACAGGAACTCTCACAAGTAGCGCCTGAGGAGATGCTGGTGGTCGGCGGAGACTGGAACTGTACCATGGATTTTATGAAAGACAGAAATGGGGAAGAGCCTCATTCAGTGTCAGTGGGGGTGTTAAGGGACATTATTAATCAGTTCGACCTAGTGGATATTTGGAGAACTATACATCCCAACACAAGACAGTATACATGGGTGAAGGTCTTTGGGGCTAGGGTGAGTGCAGCCCGACTTGATCGTTTTTACATGTCCAGGAATCAGAGCAATAGGCTGTTGGGCACTACCATTCTCCCAGTGGGGTTTTCAGATCACCATATAACCATGGCTCAGCTGTCTATTTCACCAGGACCCCGGCAGGCATCCTATTGGAAGTTTAATGTAAAGCTCTTACAAGATGCCACTTTTTGCTCAGGTTTCCAGATTTTTTGGGAAAAGTGGGGGCAGCGAAGAGAGGAGTATGAGTCTCTGAGTCAATGGTGGGATGTGGGGAAAGTCCAAATTCGGCTTTTCTGTCAACAGTATACAGCTCTCATCCTCAGAGGCTAGGAGAGTATTGGGGGAACTAGAGCGTAGTATTAGTGAGATGGAGGTAGAGATGGTGGGGCAAGGCAATGTAGGCCTCTAGGCTAATCTAGCTGAATTACGTAGGGACCTGGGCAGTTTTTTCCAGGTTAAAGCAAAGGGGAGCACTTGTTAGAGCTAGGTTCTCCATGCTCAAGGAGATGGATGCTCCCAGCTCCTTCTTCTTTGGTTTGGAAAGACAGAGCGGTGAAGCCAATGGTATGCATTGTCTACGGCTTTCTGATGGGCGGGTGACCTCTGTGGTGGGAGAGATGCGGGAGCGAACTGTGGAGTTTTATACTGAGTTGTATAGGGCAGAAATGTGTGATCCTGTGTGTGCTCAGGTCTTGTTCGCAGGACTCCCTAAGCTCTCTCTGGCACAGAGGGATGAAATGGACATTCCTCTGTTGTCCCATGAACTGGCAGAGGCAGTAACCCAGATATCCCCCGGTCGAGCACCAGGGGTTGATGGACTCCCAGTGGAGTTTTATAAAAAATTCTGGGGAATAATTGGACAGGATTTCTTTTGCGTGTTGCGTGAATGCGTCGAGGTAGGAGTGTTGCCGATGAGCTGCCGTCGGGCGGCTCTGACTCTCCTGCCTAAAAAAGAGGGGACTTGTGTGAACTTAAGAACTGGAGGCCGGTGGCATTACTCTGTGCGGACTACAAGATATTTGCCAAGGTCCTCTCTAACAGACTGAAGTCCCATCTGGACTCGATAGTACATAAAGACCAAACATATTGTATACCGGGACGCTCAATCACGGACAACTTGTTCTTAATCAGGGACATGTTGGACTTGCCAAAAGGTTCTGATGTGAACTTTGGACTGGTCTCTTTAGATCAAGAGAAGGCTTTTGATAGAGTGGACCATGAGTATCTGTTTAATGTGATGTCTGTGTTTGGGTTTGGGAAGAGTTTTTTGACCTGTGTGAAGATGTTGTATGCTGGGGCGTCATGTATGGTCAAGGTGGGAGGGGGGCTCAGTAGGCCAGTCTGGGTGAGACGAGGCATTAGACAAGGCTGCCCTCTATCAGGGCAGTTATATACACTAGCCATTGAGCCTTTTTGGGCCTGCTACGCAGGAGACTGCAGGGAGTGTGCTGGACGGGCATGGGTGTGTTGACAGGCATAGCAGTGTCAGCATATGCAGATGATGTTTCTGTGATGGTCAGGGATGGTCAGGATATGCAGGCACTAGAGACCAGTCTGAAGGTGTACGAGGGAGCTTCGTCAGCTAAGGTAAACTGGGGCAAGAGCAAAGCTCTGTTATGTGGGGCATGGGGGGGATAGGGCGCCTCCACTGCTTCCAGGGGGGTTACAGTGGGGTTGTGAAGGGCTTAAAGTGTTGGGGGTGTACCTGGGCTCGGAGAGGTGGGTCAGGAAGAACTGGGAGGGGCTGTCACAGGCAGTGGTGTCAAGACTGGCCAGGTGGAGGTGGCTCCTGTCCCAAGTGTCATATAGAGGGAGGGTGCTGATAATCAACAACCTGGTGGCATCTTCCCTGTGGCATAAACTGGCTGTCCTCAACCCCCCCCGCCGGTCTGCTCGCAGACCTGCAACGCAAGCTGGTGGACTTTTTCTGGTCGGGCCATCACTGGCTGAGGGCAGCAGTGTTGTATATGACCATCCACGAAGGAGGACAGGGCCTGGTGGAACTGGAGAGCAGGGTGGCTGCATTCCGACTAAAGGCGGCACAGAGACTGCTGTACCATACTGATGTTGGCTGGAGGGAACCAGCATGCGCGCTGCTGAGGATAGCTGGCGGATTAGGGCTGGACCGGCAGCTGTTCCTCATGAAGCTGGAGAAGCTGAGTACAGCAGGTCTCTCAGACTTTTATACAGCAGTGCTGAGGGCCTGGCAGCTGCTAAGGGCCACACGAGAAGGGGGTGTAGAGCCTGGACTGTGGGTGTGGGAGGAGCCTATCTTCCACAACCCAGCCATCTCTTTGAGATCGGTTCAGTCGGCCGTCCTGCAGAGGCAACTGATGGCAGCGGGTTTACAAAGGCTGGGTGATCTGCGACTGCTGGGAGAGGAGGGGTGGAAAACCCCGCAAGTCCTGGCACAACTAACAGGAATAACGTCTCTTAGGCTGCTGGAGAGATTCCTGGAGGAGGTCCAGGAGGCACTGTCTGAGCCGGTAAGGGGGGTGTTTGAGAGGCCAAAGGGGGAGCGGCCACCAATGTTTCCACCACTCCAGGTGACAGCAGAGACTGGGGACTGGCAAGGGGGTCTGGAGGACTTGTTAGATTTTAACACACCGAGCCTGGGGGAGTTTGAAGGGGTGGGAGGTAAAGCCCTCAACAACCTCTGCGTTAAGGCGAGGAACATTAGGAGCCTAACAGGAGTGAAGGCACATCAGTGGCAGGGGGTATGTGGGGCGGAGAGTATGGTAGGTTTTAGATGGAGGGGGCTTTACAAACCCCCAGTACCAAAGAGGTCAGGGGACCTCCAGTGGAGGGTTCTTCATGGAGCCTTGGCCAATAACAGCTGGTTGGTACGGGTTGAACCGGGAATCGGCAGGGGTGTCCTTTCTGTGTTATGAAAGAAACTGTGATTCATGTGTTTTCTGTGTGCGCCAGGTTAATGCCAATAATGTCTCTGTTGGAATGTCTGTGTGAGAGGTTGGGGGTGGTTTTTACTGTTGGGATGTTTATAATGGGGTATTCGAAAAATGAGAAGGCTAAATGTGTTTTGTTGAACTTCCTGTTTGCTCAGGCAAAGTTGGCTATTTGGCTAACAAGGAGGAACAGGGTCAAAGGTGGGGGGATAACAGACCCTTTAATATTATTTAATGGGATGGTCTCTGCGCGCCTTAGGGTAGAATGAGTTCTATAGAATGATAAAAAGTGTGGAGATGTTTCAGGAGATATGATGTGTGGGGGGGGCTGTCTGTATAGCTGGGAAGATGTTTTGGATATACGGTTGTAGAAGTGGTAAGGTTTTTTGGTTATTTTGACGTGTGGTGTTTTGAATTGTGTGGTATAGGGAAAGGTGACTGGTGCGTGTATGCAGTACAGGATATAATTTGGTGTTTTATTTTTTTTAAGGGGTGGAGAGTTTTTTTATGAAATGAGAATGCTCACTCACTCACTCACTCACTCACACACACACACACACGTTCATTACGCCTCCCTGCTCCCTTTTCAGCTACGTTAACAATGTGGGTCGACACACAAGTTAGCGTCTATATTAGTACATACATTTCACAGTTACCTCCCATTACTAACAGGTTGGGGTATAAAGAATAAAGACAAGTGTTCATGTTTATTTAAGCAACGTTTATTATACTTATCAATGTTACGCGTTGTTTGGTTCTGTTTCTCTCTTTCCATCTCTGTAGCTTCCGGGATGCTGGATTAGGACCCGGGCTAAGCAATTGGGCTGACTTTGTAGTGCCTGACCCGAATGGCTCATTAATGTCAATTGGCATATTGAAAGACCATGTCAGTAGTGATGTGATTTTGTAAATGTTATATTAGTATATGGTATCTTGAAAAACGTGTCTCAATGTATGTAATTCAGTATGTTTAGCTGAATGTAGGCTTTGGTAAAGGTAATTGCTTAATGAAGATAATTGCTTAATTAATTAGTGTTGGCTATGTTCTGAGGGGGAGGGGCTTCCCCTACAAAAGTAGCCTCTCTTTCAGTTCAAAGAGGAGGCCATTTTTGTATTGAGCTCTGGATGGGGCAGCATGGTTTAAGCTGTCCCTGTAAGGTATACTTTTGATGGCAGTACTGTTGTTTTTTCGCAAATCACTTTGTAAATAAACACCCTTGCACAGAAGAACTGTTGCGGCTCCGCCAACTTTTTGTTTTGATGGAGGTTAGGTTTTCCAGTTTGGCCTTCTGGCCTACTCTACTGTGACACGCACTGACATGCATCCACATTCATACACACACACAAGAAAAGAGCAGAGCAGTACATTGTTCTCGCTGAGTGAAGTCTATTTGTTATGTCTCTCCTTCCTATCCTCTCTCTCTCTCTCTCTCTCTCTCTCTCTCTCTCTCTGCAATTCAAGGGGATTTATTGGCATGGGAAACATATGTTAACATTGCCAAAGCAAGTGAAGTAGAAAATATACAAAAGTAAAATAAACAATAAAAATCAACAGTAAACATTACACTCACAGAAGTTCCAAAATAATAAAGACATTACAAATGTCAATATATGTATATATACAGTGTTGTAACGATGTGCAAATGTTAAAATACATAAGAGAAAATAAATATGGGTTGTATTTACAATGGTGTTTGTTCTTCACTGGTTGCCCTTTTCTTGTGGCAACAGATCACAAATCTTGCTGCTGTGATGGCACACTGTGGTATTTCACCCAGTAGAAATGCGAGTTTATCAAAATCGTGTTTGTTTTTTAATTGATTGTGGATCTGTCTTATCTTCAATGACGGCCTAGGAACAGTGGTTTAACTGCCTGTTCAGGGGCAGAACGACTATGTTTGTGTCAGTTACAGTGGTCAGGTATTCTACCACTGTGTACTTTCTGTTTAGGGCCAAATAGCATTCTAGTTTGCTTAGTTTTTTTGTTAAATCTTTCCAATGTGTCAAGTAATTATCTTTTTGTTTTCTCAGGATTTGGTTGAGACTAATTGTGTTGCTGTCCTGGGGCTCTGTGGGTCTGTTTGTGTTTGTGAACAGAGCCCCAGGATCAGCTTGCTTAGGGGACTCTTCTCCAGGTTCATCTCTCTGTAGGTGATGGCTTTGTTACGGAAGATTTGGGAATCGCTTCCTTTTAGGGGCATGTAGAATTTAAAGGCTCTTTTCTGGATTTTGATGATTAGCAGGTATCGACCTAATTCTGCTCTCTCTCTCTCCTTACTCCCTCTCAGTATATTAACTGTGTGTGTGTGTGTGTGTGTGTGTGTGCGTGCATGCATGCGTGCGTGCGAGAGAGAGAGGCGGCTTAGCCCTATTCTTCTCCATCTCACTCTCCTCTTTCCTGCCCCTCTCTCTATCCTGTCTTTCCTCTCCTTCTTACTCCCCCCCCCATTCACTCTTTCTCTCCCTCTTACCCTCCTGACAGACCCAGTAACTACTGAGAAGAACATAAAGTATGTTCCACTAAAATACTTATAGAGAGAGCATTCAAAGGACAACACACACTACCAAACAGATGCTGAGACAGATACTTAATTAAACAGACAGACATCTGTGTGCGCACACACACATACACACGCACACACCTTAGGTCATTTCAACCACTTTCAGGACGAATTGATTTACCATTATGTCACAGTCATCATCCTCTTCTCTCCTCAATTTAATTGAGGAGCTGATTCTGAGTCACGTTCGTTCATGTTTATTTTTCTAAGATGATGTTAGAAATTATGGAAATACAACCGTCAGAGTTAAGTGGAGGGGGATGTTTTGTTAATTCAAGTAGATAATGAAACACATTTTATCTATGATCAAATGGTATTTTCCAGAGAATAACTATGAATATTAAATTGAATATGAGTAAAGCTTTTATCAGTATTTTTCCTATGAAGCCAACTGTTTTACACATGGCCTACTGGCTTTGTTCTTATGCTACGAACAAGGTCGAATGGTTCATTACAAGTAATTGGATCCTCTCTGTTAGAATAACAGAATGCGAGAAACTGAAGGAACATGGCGTGTTCAGTCCGTAGTTCACCGCGCTCTCCTCTTTGACAATCACGTTGTAACGTGTGTGTGCGTGTGCGTGTATGTGTGCGTGTGTGTGTGTGATAAGAGCTACCAGCTCTCACAGACTCATGTCAGAATTAGACATTCATCCATGTTTCTCAAAGGTCTTTATTTTGAAGTTGGTCCAAACGTCAAATTTCCAAGTATTAAGGTTAAGTTTAGGCATTAACTCCTCATTTTTAAGGTTAGGGTTAAGGTTAGGGTTAAGTTCAGGCATTAACGTCAAGTTCTTAAGGGTATGCATTATCTACGAATGTTTACAGTAAGGGTTAAGGTTTGGGATAGGCTTTAAAGAAAAATATAAAAAACGACTTTCTATCGCTTGATTCAGTCTTGCAACCTTTGAAATCAGAGGCAAAATCTTGCACCCATCCAACATCCCCATTCACAACATCATAGCAACACCAACATTTATTTGAAGGTGACAGTCCTCACTGTTGCCCCTAGTGGCCTGTTTCAACGTAATCTCCCGACGTCCTCAGACATGGACGGACGTTGAATACTGCCTTCTATCACGGGTGACCTGGCTGGATAAGGGAGCAGCAGGTATTTGTTGATTCAATCAGAAAACCATTTTCTTTTTTGGTGCAGGAAACAATCTGTCTTCAGACCGATGTCCCTGTGCAAACATCGACTGTGTGTGTGTGTGTGTGCGTGCGTATCAAAGCTTCCCTCCCACTTCGAACCAGCTCATTCTTAAAGACAATTGGAAAACCATTGGGTTGGCAGAATTTCAGTGGTGTCATTCTCAAGGTGTGGAAGCAACCTTCATCTTCATCAGTCTGACTGATAATGCCAGTGTTTTCAGCTTGTATTATTTTCTTGGACGATGTCTACCCCTGTCCTCTTAGGCCTTGTCTCTAACTGTCCTCTTAGACCACGTCCCTTACTGTCCTCTTAGGCCACATCTCTTATTGCTGTAAATAAGAAGTAGTTATTTTTTAACAGGTGAGTTGACTGAGAGCACATTCTCATTTACAGCAACAACCTGGGGAATAGTTACAAGGGAGAGGGATGAATGAGCCAATTGTAAGCTGGGGATGATTAGATGACCATGAAGGACAGCTTGGGAATTGAGCAAGGACACCAGGGTTTACACCCCTACTCTTACAATAAGTGCCATGGGATCTTTAATGACCTCAGTGAGTCAGGACACACATTAAACATCCCATCTGAAAGATGGCTCTCTACACAGGTCAATGTTCCCAAACACTGCCATGGGGAATTGGGATAATTTCTTTAGACCTGAGGAAAGAGTGCCTCCTACTGGCCCTCCAACAACACTTCCAGCAGCATCTGGTCTCCCATCCAGGGACTGACCAGGACCAACCCTGCTTAGCTTCAGAAGCAAGCCAGCAGTGAGATGCAGGGTGGTATGCTGCTGGATTATTGACTTGCCTAGTAAAGAAAGTTTAAATAAAATCATTTTTAAAACTTTCCTCTTAGACCATGTCTCTAACTGTCCTTTTTAAAAATTTCTACCACTCTCCTTTAAGACCATGTCTCTAACTGTCCTCTTAGACCATGTCCCTAACTGTCCTCTTAAACCATGTCTCCAACTGTTCTCTTAGACCATGTTAACAACTGTCCTGCTAGACCACGTTACAAACTTTCCTCTTAGACCATGTCTCTATCTGTCCTCTTAGACCACGTTGCTAACTGTCGTCTTAGACCAGGTCTACAACTGTCCTTTTATTTCACCTTTATTTATCCAGGTAGTCCCATTGAGATAAAATCTCTATTTCAAGAGAGGTCCAACCAAGATAGTAGCAGGGGGTAACAAAGTTTCATACAAACCTCAGACACAATAACTTACAGACACACCATAAACAAATGATAGACTTAGACACACATACATTACAATTACATACAGAGACATACAAACATCAAAGATAAAATCAATCATATGTCCCACTGCATGAAATCCAAATGACATTCACCTTCCTCAGTAACATAAGAGTCAAACAACCTTTCACACTTCTAGAAACAAGATCCTTGAGTTCCAAGACCAAGGAGCCAAGTAATTAAAACTGTTTCTGCCATGATTTGTATGTATTTTTCGTTCTGTTAAAAGAAAGTTGGAGTGAGACTGTAGCTGGTATTTATTTTCTGACCCTATTAAAGAAAAGCATAGATATAGCAATATTTTTCCCAAAACGTACTTGTTGATCAGGGTAAGTGACATTATCATGTATAAAGCCGTCTATTATCAAGACAAATTTATACCCTATGCAGTATGCAACACAAGAACTACAAATAGCTATGCAAAATGGCAATCAGGCGTATAGTTGCGTAGCAAAAATATCCAGGCATGTACAGCCTAACTACTACAAACTCAACACAAATATGCAAGATCACCATTTTGCGTTGGCGTTTGCGTTCTTGTGTTGCGTGTGTACGTACGTACATACAGAAATGTCTCTAACTGTCCTCATAAATCAGGTGGTCATGTTTAACTGTTTGTCCTTGGTTCTCTGAGTTACAGGGGTGGAAGAGAAGTCTAGTGTTTTTAATATGTAAAATATGCCCTCTGCATAGTTCACAGTTTAATCCGGCTAATCAGTCAGCACCACTGCCCTGCACTACACACACACAGTCCTGAGCCACACACACACACACGCACGCACACACACACACACACACACACACACACACACACACACACACACACACACACACACACACACACACACACACACACACACACACACACACACACACACACACACACACACACACACACACACACACACACACACGCAGGCAGGCAGGTATGAATATACCCATATGTCCTTTGTCTGACAGCATTCTCTGCATGCTAAACGTCAGTTTTATTGTGATGGGCAGGTTGTATAGTTTAACTGTGTGTTTACGTGTGTGTTTTCAGAATGTGTGTGTGTGGTTGTGTGAGGTGGTGAGGCTATTACTTGGGTTATCAGTCTTAAAACAGACAAATCAATCCCACCCTGACGACCGGCTCGGCAAAAGCCCGTCGACCAACCAATTAGTTGCTTTATTGGCCTTTATGGAGACGAGCTTGTTAGGAGGAGGGGGAAGGGGGTCAAGTACCGAAAAATACATGACTAAACATAATGAATGAAGGAGAAAGGAAAGGAGAGGAGGGAGGGTAGAGAAGAAGAGGAAAGGGCAGGGAAGGGGAGGGTATTGGAGGAGAGGAGAGATGAGAAGAAAGAAAGGGAGGGAGAAATATAAAGAGAGAGAGAGAAAGAAAGAGTGAGAGAGGTAGAGAAGGGGCGAGAGCTTGTAAAGGAGAGGACGAGAGAGAGCGGAAGGAAGAGAGAGAGGCGGTAAGGAAGAGAGACAGGCAGTAAGGAGAGGAAGAGAGTGAAAATCTATGGAGAGGGAGAGAGAGAAAGAGAGAGGAGGTATGGAGAGATGTTGCTGAGGAGGTTCTCTGGTTCGTGCCGAATGACGCAAGTCTGCAGGCAAAGGATTCTGGGATTACTGACTGATCTGTGGGTGTGTGTGTGTCTGCTGAAGGAGAAAGAGAGAACATCCACTCTGGCAAGCTTTGTAATGCTCTGACACGTGGGCACACACACACATAGGCGACACTAACTATCAGCCAGTCAACACACACACACACACACACACACACACACAGGCAGGCAGGTATGAATATACCCATACGTCCTTTGTCTGACAGCATTCTCTGCATGCTAAACGTCAGTTTTATTGTGATGGGCAGGTTGTATAGTTTAACTGTGTGTGTTTACGTGTGCGTTCCCCCCCTGCTGATCTACACAGCTACAGGTATTAACATACCAGCACATAGCAGTGCATAACTCTCTGTCTGTGTGTGTGCGTGTGTGGGTGTGTCACTGACGAACCGAGGAATCGATCCGTGAAGTAAGACATCTGATGACACAGTGATACACAGACCAAACTAAAGACCAGACCTATTCAATATCACTCACTCACTCATTCCATCACTCACTCACACACTCACTCCATCTTCATCTCCCTCTCTTTCTTTCTCTCTTATCTAAGCTTGGCAGGTACTTCCACTCTTGAGCAGAGTGGGAATGCCACCCAGTACACTCCCATCTCAAGTCTAATCACACACTCAGAGCATACACTCACACACGCGCAGACCCACACACCCACAACACCCTACTCCCCCTCATTCACTCACATACACGTACGGACGCACACACTCACACACACACACACACACACACACACACACACACACACACACACACACACACACACACACACACACACACACACACAGTGAAGGATGATAAGGAAAGGATTTGATGAAAGGGGACGAGGAAAGGAGATGAGGAAAGGAAAGGGATGAGGAAAGCAGGTCTGAAATGAGCCTGTTCTCCAGGGAGATACTATGACCACATGGCTCCACATTACATTACACCACTATAACATTACAGTCCACCAGTACATTCTCTCCCAGAGCCGACAGCATCATTAGTTACTCATTACCTCTGTTGTTCCACCAGAACAACATTGAAATCCAAATCCAATATCTGATTATAGTGCAAATTATTAAAAGAAGAGAGCTTGTTATGCGATTTGCCATGACATTAAAGGAAAGTCAAACAGAGCCCAGATGAAGCCAAATCACATTGAAACAACAAAGGAAGACAATCAGCAGAGACAATTCAACCAGAGCAGAGACATTAGAACATCAGCCATCACAATGCCAAGTCTCTGTGAGAGACATGACCAACAGCTCTATCCTCTATCCCCAGCAAGTTTTGTGTGTCTATCTGTGTGTGTGTGTGTGTGTGTGTGTGTGTGTGTGTGTGTGTGTGTGTGTGTGTGTGTGTGTGTGTTAGAAAGAAAGAAAGAAAGAAAGAAAGAAAGAAAGAAAGAAAGAAAGAAAGAAAGAAAGAAAGAAAGAAAGAAAGAAAGAAAGAAAGAAGAGTGTGTGTGTGTGTGTTTGCTGTAATAACTCTCTACTCTCCACTCATGGATTAGTTTTTAATCCAACCAGTTAATAAATGTGTTACCATGTGACAGTGAGTTGGGCTGGAGACGTTTGAGCTGTTATAAAGTTTGTCCTGGAGCTTCACCAATGATTGTGTGTCCGTGCCTGTGCATGTGTGTGAATGTGTGTGTGTGTCAAAGACAGAGTGTGTGTGTGTGTGTATGTGTGGTTATGTTGTGAGTGTGCGTGTGTGTGTGTGTGTAAGTTTGTGTGTGGTTCATGACAATCCTTTATTCTGACTCTACTGACTTTTCAGACAGACTTTTTCAGGGAAAGATAATTACTTCTTAAGCCTTTTCTTTCTCTCTCTACCTCAATCTGTTTTTGTGTCTCTCACGTCCCTTTATGTTAGTCTCTCTCCCTCTTTTTCTCCCTATCTCTGTGTTTACGTCTATGTTCTTTTTCTCTACTGTATTTTTATTCTCAGAAGCAGGCATCTGTGTGTCAGTATTCACTCCAAAATTGTTCCAATTTTTTTTCTAGAACCCTGCTTGTTGGTGTTCCAGAGCTGTAAGTGAACATGTTTGTTGATGTTCTAGACCTGTAAGTGAACATGTTTGTTGGAGTTCTAGAGCTGTAAGTGAACATGCTTGTTGGAGTTCTAGAGCTGTAAGTGAACATGCTTGTTGGAGTTCTAGAGCTGTAAGTTAACATGCTTGTTGGTGTTCTAGAGCTGTAAGTGAACATGCTTGTTGGAGTTCTAGAGCTGTAAGTTAACATGCTTGTTGGTGTTCTAGAGCTGTAAGTGAACATGCTTGTTGGAGTTCTAGAGCTGTAAGTTAACATGCTTGTTGGTGTTCTAGAGCTGTAAGTGAACATGCTTGTTGGAGTTCTAGAGCTGTAAGTGAACATGTTTGTTGGAGTTAATAATAGATTAAAACACACTGTTTTGCAATTAAGGTCTACAGTAGCCTCAACAGCACTCTGTAGGTTAGCACCTTGGTGAAGCCAGAGGACAGCTAGTTTCCGTCCTCCTCTGGACACATTGACTAGGAGGCTAGGAGGCTCATGGATCTCACCTCCTTCCATAGACTTATACAGTAATTATGACAACTTCCGGAGGACGTCCTCCAACCTATCAGAGCTCTTGCAGCACGAACTGACATGTTGTCCACCCAGTATAAGGGACCAGAGAATGAATCTAGTAATGAAAGCATTAGCTACAGTTAGCTAGCACTGCAGTGCATCAAATGTGTCGAGAGAGAGCTAACTATTTTTATGTTGTATTTTTTTTCACTTTCACTTAGCTAGTGAATGCAGCTAGCTAGTTTAGCCTACTCAAACACCTGGCTCAAACAAAAAGGGGTGCTATGTTAGCTAGCTGGCTATGGCTATCCAACATTGGAACTCTTCCAAGTCAAGGCTTTTGGTTTTATTAATTTATTGACACCTGGGCCCGCCGGCCTAGAAATTCTACAACAAGCAATATTATCAAGCTGTTTGCATGTGGCTGCGATAAAGGGGAATGTATTCATTCCACCGATTTTGTTTAAAATGTTCTTAAACGGAAGGAAATGGAATGAAATGGGGATAAACATACAGTGAGGGAAAAAAGTATTTGATCCCCTGCTGATTTTGTACATTTGCCCACTGACAAAGAAATGATCAGTCTATAATTTTTATGGTAGGTTTATTTGAACAGTGAGAGACAGAATAACAACAAAAAAAAATCCTGAAAAACGCATGTGAAAAATGTTATAAATTGATTTGCATTTTAATGAGTGAAATAAGTATTTGACCCCTCTGCAAAACATGACTTAGTACTTGGTGGCAAAACCCTTGTTGGCAATCACAGAGGTCAGACATTTCTTGTAGTTGGCCACCAGGTTTGCACACATCTCAGGAGGGATTTTGTCCCTCTCCTCTTTGCAGATATTCTCCAAGTCATTAAGGTTTTGAGGCTGACGTTTGGCAACTCGAACCTTCAGCTCCCTCCCCAGATTGTCTATGGAGTTAATTAAGGTCTGGAGACTGGCTAGGCCACTCCAGGACCTTAATGTGCTTCTTCTTGAGCCACTCCTTTGTTGCCTTGGCTGTGTGTTTTGGGTCATTGTCATGCTGGAATACCCATCCACGACCCATTTTCAATGCCCTGGCTGAGGGGAGGAGGTTCTCACCCAAGATTTGCGGTACATGGCCCCCCGTCCATCGCCCCTTTGATGCGGTGAAGTTGTCCTGTCCCCTTAGCAGAAAAACACACCCAAAGCATAATGCTTCCACCTCCATGTTTGACGGTGGGGATGGTGTTCTTGGGGTCATAGATGTTGTGGATGTTGATTAAGGCAGCCCCCCGCACCTCTCTGATTCAGAGGGGTTGGGTTAAATGCGGAAGACACATTTCGGTTGAAGGCATTTGGTTGTACAACTGACTAATAATGGTGACTTTGACTTTGACATAGGCAGCATTCCTCCTCCTCCAAACACAGCGAGTTGAGTTGATGCCAAAGAGCTTAGTAGTGTGTTACCAATTGTTTTCTTGGTGACTATGGTCCCAACTGCCTTGAGATCATTGACAAGATCCTCCCGTGTAGTTCTGGGCTGATTCCTCACTGTTCTCATGATCATTGCAACTCCACAAAGTGAGATCTTGCATGGAGCCCCAGGCCGAGGGAGATTGACAGTTCTTTTTGTGTTTCTTCCATTTGCGAATAATCGCACCAACTGTTGTCACCTTCTCACCAAGCTGCTTGGCGATGGTCTTGTAGCCCATTCCAGCCTTGTGTAGGTCTACAATCTTGTCCCTGACATCCTTGGAGAGCTCTTTGGTCTTGGCCATGGTGGAGAGTTTGGAATCTGATTGATTGATTGCTTCTGTGGACAGGTGTCTTTTATACAGGTAACAAACTGAGATTAGGAGCACTCCCTTTAAGAGTGTGCTCCTAATCTCAGCTCGTTATCTGTATAAAAGACACCTGGGAGCCAGAAATCTTTCTGATTGAGAGGGGGTCAAATACTTATTTCTCTCATTAAAATGCAAATCAATTTATAACATTTTTCACATGCGTTTTTCAGGATTTTTTTGTTGTTATTCTGTCTCTCACTGTTCAAATAAACCTACCATTAAAATTATAGACTGATCATTTCTTTGTCAGTGGGCAAACATACAAAATCAGCAGGGGATCAAATACTTTTTTCCCTCACTGTACCTGAATTTGTCCAATAGAAACTCTTGTTTGCAACTGTTGGACTAATGATTACACCCTATATCAGCTAGACAAGGTGGTATTGAATGTGTCAGTGTCTGTCACCTTGATTAACAATTTTTTTTCTCTGCCTATGCACCTACGTTGTAAACCTTCATTCATAGGCTAGGTTGTAGCAACCCCATGATGAGTATAGGGACAATTCTACTATCATGTAGTCGCCTAAAGCTATCAATATTACATTGAGCTGGGTGAATGGAATATGAATAACAGTCATCCATGTTCCACTGGTGCATGTTCATTACCTTAGAATGTCCTTGACAACATCCGGAAAATGTAGTATTATAAAACATTCATGAAAATACAAGTGTTGCACACTGTTCAAAATCTTAGAATCTTGGCAATCTCACAGCGTTGTCCGATTTCAAAAAGGCTTTACGGCGAAAGCATAACATTTGATTGTCTGAGGACAGCGCCCGTGTACTTCCACCATTAGCATAATAATATAACCAGCGCGGGTGTCACAAAACACATAAAAAGAGCTAAAATAAATCGCTTACCTTTGAAGATCTTCTGCTGATGGTAATCCTAAGTGTCCAAGCAAGACATTCAATGTTCCTTTTGTTCGAAAAAGTCCCTCTTTATGTCCTTAAAGCTCCGTTTGGTTGACGCGTTCTGTTCAGAAAATCCACCGTTCACTCACCCAATATAGAAGACACAGAGACCGGTAAAAATATACCTATAAACTTTGTCCAAACAAATCAAACCACGTTTCTAATCGATCCTTAGGTACACTATTATGTTTATTAACGATTATATTTCACACGGATAATATCTTGAGCGATAGAAAAGGAAAAAACAAAGCGCGTGCTTGCGGTCCTGCGGGCCAAACCCAAAAGGCACTTCCTCACTCCACTTACATAAACTTCCCCTATTCCTCTAGTTTTTAAGATAAACGCATCAAACCTTGTCTAAAGACGGTTGACATCTAGTGGAAGCTATAGGTACTGCAACCTGGGAGCTGGATTTAAGCAGATCCTATAGCAAACCATTAGAAAATGAGCAAGTTCACAAAATGACATTTTCTTGGATAGATTTTCCTCTGGTTTTTGCCTGCCACATCAGTTCTGTTATACTCACAGACATCATTTTAACAGTTTTAGAAACTTCAGAGTGTTTTCTATCCAATACTACTAATTATGTGCATATCCTAGTTTCTGGGCCTGAGTACCAGCCATACTACCTCTCCAAACAGTATGTTGCTAGTGTCACAACTTCCGCCGAAGTCGGTCCCTCTCCTTGTTCGGGCGGCGTTTGGCGATCGACGTCACCGGCTTTCTAGCCATCGCCGATCCACTTTTCATTTTCCATTTGTTTTGTCTTTGTTTTATACACACCTGGTTTCAATACCCCAATTACATGTTCATTATTTAACCCTCTGTTTTCCCCATGTTTGTGTGCATAATTGTTCCAATTTATGTCAGTCCATTTGGTGGGCTTGGTATTTGTTTCTACTTTGTAAATATTTTGAGTAAACTACGTTGTGTTGCTCACCTCTGCTGTCCTGCGCCTGACTCTTTTGCACTACTACACCAAGCCTTCTGACAGCTAGCATACAAAATCTGTCCTCAATCTTCGGCACAAAGATGTCCAGTTCTGTGTGTGTGTGGTTTTAGAAATTACAGAATAAAGAGGAATTATTAATAATTAGAATAAAATATCACGAAAGCAATAAAACAATATTTGAGATGAACCAGTATGCACATTCTACATCCATTAACAGCTGTTGCTAGGTAACAGCTGTATGCAGTCAATGTGGAATAAAAAGCCTCTTCAAATATGTGCCACATTTTTTATACCGACACTCTTATTTGGGCATGAAGACAAGTTTTGTGCTTACATACCTTATAACACATTTGAAGTGTTCTATACAACAGTTCTGTCTGAAAATAGCTTCAACTGTCAGATATATTTATTGTAGTATGTTCAGGCATCGCTGTAGTGCCGCTAATAGAGGAGTCTCTATGAATAGTATTTTTCATTTATTTGTATTTATTGGGGAAGTATGTAGGAAAGAAAAAGTGCCAAGTGTACTGGTGGAGGAATACAGACGGTCTGAAAAGGCTTTGGGCCGTTGTCAGTAGATACTGATGTTCAGAGGACTGACTCCCTAAGGTATGATGGTCAGAACAAGCCAGGCCTTTCTCTGTGGGAGTTAGATCGCATACTGCAGTCTAACTCACTTGCAACTCTGAAACCCTAACTCAATTACCTGACTAACTGACTGACTGACTGATGACAGATCATATTCAGCAGTCTAACTCATTTACCTGACTAACTGACTGACTGACTGATGACAGATCATATCCTGCAGTCTAACTCACTTACCTGACTAACTGACTGACTGATGACAGATCATATCCTGCAGTCTAACTCACTTACCTGACTAACTGACTGACTGGCTGATGACAGATCATATCCTGCAGTCTAACTCATTTACCTGACTAATTGACTGACTGACTTTATGTACAAAAGGGAAAATAAATCAACATAAATATGGGTTGTATTCACAATGGTATTTGTTCTTCACTGGTTGCCCTTTTCTTGTGGCAACAGGTCACAAATCTTGCTGCTGTGATGGCGCACTGTGGTATTTCGCCCAATAGATAAGTTTATCAAAATTGGGTTTGTTTTTCAAATTCTTTGTGCATCTGTGTAATCTTAGGGATATTTGTGTCTCTAATATGGTCATACATCTCTCTCTGTCTATCTTTCGCTCTTTTTCTCTCAGTCCTTCCACTCTTTCTCCCAGGTCTGGCTGGTTATTATTGGTTGAACAGACAGGTTCAGTTGTTTATGATTGGCTTGGCTCCAGCATTGGTGAGGGATTCCAGCTACTGCTCAAAACACAAATCACATACTAACAGGTGGACATACAGCTGATGTTTGTGTGTGTGTGGTGTGTGTGTGTGTCTCAGACTGATGCAGGTTGCAGTCAGTGCCTTAATCGCTCACCTGCAGAGAGACTTTACATGCACAGGGTAAGAGGGCAGTCTGCACAGAAGAGAGAGAGAGTGTGTGTGTGTGTTTGTCTCGTGTCGTGATCACCGCAGGAAAATAAATTGAAAGCAGCACTCTCCTTTCATCTCCCTGCCCTTTTTCCCCTAGCACGCACGCACACACACACACACACACGCACACACACGCACACGCACACACACACACACTCCTTACCACACATGTCCTCACCCCACACACACCCCACCTCAAACACTATTATTTTGCTCTGGCTGCCTGTCAGTGTGTTTGAGGTGAATAGTAGTTTTAATCCTCCTGTTGTTCCTCTGCCATATGAGTCTCCACACACCAGTAGTGTGTGCATATATGTGTGTGTGTGTATGTGCATACGTGTGTGTGTATGTGCATGTTTGTGTGTGTATCTGTGTTTGTAAGGGTTCGGCAGAAAGCCTTGCTGCTGTGTGTCAGTGTTTGTGTGAGTGGGCGTCTCACAGGCGCCAGTTTCCTGATGGAGAATAGGCTGAAAGTGAAACTGGCTGCTGAATTGGCTCCCTTTTGGGGAGCCGGATGGTTCTGGCAAAGAGGACATAACAGCAGTCCATAACTAATCACTGCTGTAAGACACACTGGCTAACAACACTCCTCATTTCACAGTCAGGGGAAAACAGATGTATTCCTCTCACTCCTCCTCATATCCCTTCACTTCTTTAATAAACGAGTAGTTGTAACGACCTGGCGTGTGTGAATGGAGGTGAGATGATGAAATGTTGCCTTGTCTAAGGCTGTTGGAGCTCTCAGTCGGTCTGAGGGTTTGACTTCTTGCAAGAAGACAGAAGAGTCAAACATGTTACTTCAGTAAGTCAATAGAGTACATTTATTTCAGTTTTAGTGTTTCAGTTCAAAGCAGAGTAATGGCCTGTGTTTTCCTCCAGCTACTGCCATTGGTTTACATTTTTAAATTGACATTTTAGTCATTTAGCAGACGCTCTGCTTCCATTCAGCCACAAGAGCATTAGTGAGGTCGGGCACTGATGTTGGGCGTTTAAGTCTGGCTTATAATCAGTGTTGCACTTCATCCCGAAGGTGTTCGATGGGGTTGAGGTTAGGGCTCTGTAAAGGCCAGTCAAATTCTTCCACACCGATCTCAACAAACCATTTCTGTATGGACCTCACTTGCATGGGGGCATTGTCACGCTGCAACAGCAAAGGACCTTCCCAAGTTGGAAGCACATAATTGTCTAGAGTGTCATTGCATGCAGTAGCGTTAATTCACTGTAACTAAGGGGCCTAGCCCCAGAGCATTATTCCTCCTCCACCAAACATTACAGTTGGCACTATGCATTGGGGCAGGTAGCGTTGTCCTGGCATCTGCCAAACCCAGATTCTCCCGTCGGACTGCCAGATGGTGAAGTGTGATTCATCACTCCAAAAAATGCAGTTCCACTGATCCAGAGACCAATGGTGGTGAGCTTTACACCACCCCAGCCGACTCCTGGCATTGCACATGGTGATCTTAGACTTGTGTGCGGCTGCTCGGCCATGGAAACCCATTTCATGAAGCTCCCTACGAACAGTTCTTGTGCTGACGCTTCTTCCAGAGGCAGTTTGGAACTCGGTAGTGAGTGCTGCAACCAAGGACAGACGATTTTTTACGCAGTACACGCTTCAGCACTCGCCGGTCCCGTTCTGTGAGCTTGCGTGGCCTACCACTTTGCGGCTGAGCCGTTGTTGCTCTTAGACGTTTTTGGAAGATGGGCAGAGACTCTGGTGTCCTAGCTTCAGGGGGAAGCTGATTCCACCATTGGGTTGCCAGGACATGAAGAACTTAGACTGGGCTGAGCAGGAGCTGCCCTCCCATAGCACAGTGGAGGAACGGAGTGCTCGGGTTAGGGTGCAGTGTTTGAGCATAGCCTGAAGGTAGGGAGGGGCATTTCCTCTTGCTGTGCCATAGGCAAGTACCATGGTCATGTAATGGATGCAAGCTTCGACCTGAAGCCAGTGGAGTGTGTGGAGGAGAGGGTGACGGGAGAACTTGGGAAAGTTGAACAAATCAAATCAAATCAAATCAAATCAAATCAAATCAAATTTATTTATAAAGCCCCCCTTACATCAGCTGATGTCACAGAGTGCTGTACAGAAACCCAGCCTAAAACCCCAAACAGCAAGCAATGCAGGTGTAAAAGCACGGTGGCTAGGAAAAACTCCCTAGAAGGCCAAAACCTAGGAAGAAACCTAGAGAGGAACCAGGCTGTGAGGGGTGGCCAGTCCTCTTCTGGCTGTGCCGGGTGCAGATTATAACAGAACATGGACAAGATTTTAAAATGTTCATAAAACAGGCAGAACAGTTGTAACTGGAGAAGCAGCACGGCCAGGTGGACTCGGGACATCCGGGTAGGCCTTGAGGAATGGTCCTAATGCTCAGGTCCTCCGAGAGAGAGAGAGAGAGAGAGAGAGAGAGAGAGAGAAGAAGAAAAAGAAAGAGAGAGATAATTAGAAGCGAGCATACTTAAATTCGCACAGGACACCAGATAAGAGAAGAAATACTCCAGATATAACAGACGGACCCTAGCACCCCGACACATAAACTACTGCAGCATAAATACTGGGGGTGAGACAGGAGGGGTCGGGAGACACTGTGGCCCGTCCGACGAAACCCCGGACAGGGCCAAACAGGCAGGATATAACCCCACCCACTCTGCCAAGCACAGCCCCCACACCACTAGAGGGATATCTTCAACCACCAACTTACCATCCTGAGACAAGGCCGAGTATAGCCCACAAGATCTCCGCCACGGCACCAGAAGCCAGTGACTCAGCCCCTGTAATAGGGTTAGAGGCAGAGAATCCCAGTGGAGGGAACCGGCCAGGCAAAGACAGCAAGGGTGGTTCGTTGCTCCAGTGCCTTTCCGTTCACCTTCACACTCCTGGGCCAGACTACACTCAGTCATAAGACCTACTGAAGAGATGAGTCTTCAATAAAGACTTAAAGGTTGAGACCGAGTCTGCGTCTCTCACATGGATAGGCAGACTATTCCATAAAAATGGAGCTCTATAGGAAAAAGCCCTGCCTCCAGCTGTTTGCTTAGAAATTTTAGGGACAGTAAGGAGGCCTGCGTCTTGTGACCGTAGCGTGCGTGTAGGTATGTGCGGCAGGACCAAATCAGAAAGATAGGTAGGAGCAAGCCCATGTAATGCTTTGTAGGTTAGCAGTAAAACCTTGAAATCAGCCCTTGCCTTAACAGGAAGCCAGTGTAGAGAGGCTAGTACTGGAGTAATATGATCAAATTTTGGGGTTCTAGTCAAGATTCTAGCAGCCGTGTTAAGCACTAACTGAAGTTTATTTAGTGCTTTATCCGGATAGCCGGAAAATAAAGCATTGCAGTAGTCTAACCTAGAAGTTACAAATGCATGGATTAACTTTTCTGCATCATTTTTGGACAGAAAGTTTCTAATTTTTACAATGTTACGTAAATGGAAAAAAGCTGTCCTTGAAACAGTCTTGATATGTGCGGCTGCAGCGTTCTGGATGAATTGCAGGCTTTGATGGTACAAGCAGGGAGCCCAGCCAACAGCAAGTGGCAGTAGTCCAGACAGGAGAAGACAAGTGCCTGGGTTAGGACCTGCACCAGTTCCTGTGTGAGGTAGGGTCGTACTCTACGGATGTTGTAGAGAATAAACCTGCAGGAGCGAGTCACTGCTTTGATGTTTGGTGAGAATGAGGCTGTTATCCAGGGTCACGCCAAGGTTCTTTGCACTCTGGAAGGCGGACACCGTGTCCAGTTGTCAACTGTGCACACTTTGGGCACGTCAGACTCTCCGTACTTCAGAACACTGCCCCCTAGCCCTAAGAGGTTAACGGGACACTATATCATCTGATGTGTATGAAGTAAAATTCTGTTTTCGCATGGTTTTATCCAGATTTCCTACCTACAATGCAGTAAACTCAATTAAGATGTATAATTTTTGGACTGATTAAGATGTGAAAACTAAGTACATGTTTATTTTCTTTCTTCCGGGACTTTTGTCCACCACCAAGTTTTCTGATGAGTTTACCAATGATTCTGTATCTCTTCCTTTATAAGGCTTCCTGAGATGCACCTTAACTTCTTAGGGCTAGGGGGCAGTATTTTGAAGTTCGGATGCTATACTCACAGACATTTAACAGTTTTAGAAACTGAGTGTTTTCTTTCCAATACTACTAATTATGTGCATTTCTGAGCCTGAGTACCAGGCATTTTACTTTTGGGCACGCAGACTCTCTAAAACTCAGAACACTGCTGCACTGTGCACATATCTGTTTCCTTCAACTAGCACTGCCTTATTCCCAATAGGAAGACCTTCTCAATCACTACTGCTAAAACACACGGATCTCTTCTCTGGCACTCCAGAGTCCTGCATCAGTCAACAACAACAAAAAACTGTCGGTGGTCCTGGAGTTAAGAGAGAACTTGGGTAAATACAATGGGGGGATTTCACTTGACATGTGGACTGGCGATTTTCAAAAAATAGGCACGGTGGCTCTTGATTGCTTTATTTAAAAATTAGTAAGAATCTCTCACCCCATGTTCAAGAATAGCCATTTTCCCTTTATTCAGATTACAACCGCTCACTTTCGGTTATTTGAAACAAAATAATCTCCAAAATATCGTTATTTTTTAAACAAGACATAGAAAGTTGGTTGCAATTTCAGTTTAATCCACCATAAAAGACAGAACAAATAATAAAACAAATATTATTATATTCTACTGCAGGCCTAAAACCTATGGGTTTAACCTTCTGAATGAATGATTATATTGTAGATAGAAGCCGCCTCTTAATGAGTTCCGAGAGCCGATCTGTTATCCAACGATTTCTATTAATATTAACCCTACATTATAATTATATAAAAGCCCCTTAGATATTCTCACAGACCAGATTTGCCCTAACGAAAAATGCTGTGACTGTTTTGACCAAGTTAATATGCTCATGTTGTGTGTGTTTAATTATTTGTGACATTGTGGTTACAACAAAGAATGTAAACAAGTTGAAAATCAAATTCAATAATATATTTCTACCACTAGATGCTGTGTTTTTATTTACGGTAGTGATGGACAGCTGGAGGCATTTTGAAAACATTTTTATAAACACTTGTTTTTCACAAGTGTACTGTTGCAGGTGTAGTCCATCATGCAAACAACGTTTCCAGGATGGGCTATTAGCAGGACAATCGGACATTTATTTCATACATTTATTTACATAATGGTAGTTTAATAGCCTGGCTACTGTGGGTGTGAAAATCACCCCAACTTGCAATGCATTTGATGCTTAAGTACTAAAATATACTGTACAGTATCTGTTCATCAACATATTTATGCTTTCCTTATTAAAATAATGAGAAAAAAAGACTTTCAAAATGCAGATGTTTTTCTCAAGTACATTTTAGTTGCACTTCCCCCAGCTCCACAACCATGGGTAAAACCTTGCTGAGATGATCAATGTATTTGTTGATTTGTTGTATTGTCAATTTCTCAAGCCAAAACGTCTTGATGGCCTTCACCAGTTCATCTTTGCTTGGCAGAGTTACAGATTAATGTTTTCAGTTGATGCCAAACAGGTTAGATCGGGTTTAAATCAGGAGACCTACATGTCGAGATAAAAAAAACATGTTTAGATATACTGTAGGCCTACTACTCACTACTGCTGAGTAATGTGCTGTTGAAAGTGTGGTAGGTCTTTTATAAATTTTTATTTAACCTTTATTTTACTACATAAAGGTCTACGTACTCTGCTGGCGTCTTGGCCCAGTTTATGCCCTCAGTTTATGCCCTCAAAATGTGCAATGAAACCTGGGTGACAGTGTGTTTTGGGTCATTGTCTGCATTTGGAGAAGAAAGAAATACATTTAGCCTAACAGCCAATATTAGGTACAATACTAGAAATATACATGTAAATAGGCCTAAACATAACAAAATATTGCTATAATCCTACCTTGAAAGAAATAATCTGATCCTAGAAACACCTCTCTGACATAGGGTCCAGCATATCTCTTGATGATTTCTTCCTCAAAGAAATCTCAAGCCATGATACCTGAAAAAGGAGGCAACAGTGAATTATTGTGAATCACAAATTATATCACAGTTTACCTATTTGCTTATGGTTGTCAAGGCTTGTGTGTAGCTGGTGCATAAAGTCAGGCACAGGAGAACAGTACTGAGTGAGCAAAAATCTTTACTCAAACAAATATAAACAGGCAAAAATGCTAAATACGTAAATACAAAATAACATGCCATACGCAACACAGGCGAGGCATAATAATAAATGCACCAGCCGGAAAAAACGGCTTCACAATTAACAATCACACACAAGGACATGGGGGGAAAACAGAGGGTTAAATACACAACAGATAATGATGGGTAATGCAAACCAGGTGTGTGAAAAACAAGACAAGACAAATGGATAATGAAAAGTCGATCGGTGATGATTAGAAGACTGGTGATGTCGACCGCCGAACGCCGCCCGAACAAGGAGAGGAGCCGACTTCGGCTGAAGTCGTGACAATGGTTTTGCCTACACCTACAGTAGCGACCTGTTTAAATTATATGAGCAAAAAAAATATTCCATTTCATTTGGAATGGCAAGCCAGACAAAATAAAAATATTTATATAATGAATATGAATTCGGAGGGTAGAAATTTGAAATTACTTTATCAATTGGAACCTTTATCAAGTGAAAAAAATTGGTTAACTTCTCAAGGAGCAGTGGGTCGCTAGCGGGCTCATCCCGACACTACCAGCGACAATGTAAAGCGCCAAATTCAAAATCCCAAAGTTGAATTATTAAACATCCACCATATACAAGTGTTCCATACTCATCAAAAGCTCTGTTTCTTGGCAATATCACAGCGTTGTCAGATTTCAAAAAGGCTTTACGGCGAAAGCAGCACATTTGATTGTTTGAGGGTAGCACCTCACATACTTTTCCCATAGCCATGAATCGATTAGCCATCATGGCACACACATAACACATTTCACAGCGAAAACAAATCAATTACCTGTTGAAGAACCTCTGCTGAGGTCATCCTAAGTGTCCAACGAAGACAATCCATGGTTCTTTTGTTAGAAAAAGTAATGTATTTTATCCATAAATCCTCCATTTGGTTCGCGCGTTATAATCAGAAATGACAGCCTCCACTAGTCCATTGAAACGTGGCGCAAACTCGTTCATCTTATACCTATAAACTTGTCCAAGAACAATCAAACATAGTTTTAAATGTATCCTTAGGAACACTTTTACGTATATTTACTATTATAAATCAACCGGAATATAAACTGATCGCTAAAGACGGTAAAAAAGACACTGCGCGCCTTGTCGGGAACGCGCACTGGGTTTGCTTCCTGGTTTGCTCTTATTCTCTGGTCTAATTCATCCAAAATGAAATTTTACACTGTCTCGAGACTGTTGACATCTAAAGGAAGCGATGGGTACTGCATTCATATGCCCTTATATGGTCATTTTCATGAGGGAGGGGTTCCCAATGAGGCACTCTGTCAAAACCACTTTTTCCAGGACAGAAATTCCTCGGGGGTTTCGCCTGCCTATGCGTTCTGTTTCACTTCAGACAAATGGTTAACACTTTTGGAAAATTCAGAGTGTTTCCTATCCAATGGTACTAAATATGTGCATATCCTATTTTCTGGGCCTGAATGGGAGGCATTTTACTTTGGGCACGCCAGGCTCTCCAAAACCGACCCCTCAGCTGCCACTCCCTAACAAGTTAAAGAACATTGTGATAAATAAAACTATTTACCAGTTTCATTAAAGGACCAAAACATGGACAGCTGTGCCATATAGATTGCAAAATAGTTGGGAAGAGATTGTTGATGTACCGCTTCCATGGCACATGATTTATGAATTGACAGGCTATTTTCCGTTCCTCCTGAAAGCCCTAATATTAAAAACAGTCAAATGCATTCTCTCCGTTGCCCACACGCACTTTAAACATTTGGATAATAAAGAATTTAAAGGCTGACCTTGGTTGATTTTAATATGTCTGATGGCTAAAATTCTAACTCCACCCATAACTTTTGGACTTTTAAACATTCCCAGAAGGCATGGAGTTTATAACCTACTGCAGGCCTAAACCTATGTGTGTTTGTGTGTGTCATTGGGTTGAAACTACAGATCAGTACAAAACAAGACAACACACATGGTTAATGTTCTGAAATGTATATATATATATATATATATATATATATATATATAAAATGTCTTACAGAGCCTTTCCATAAGTCCACTCAAGTTTCTTTAACTGTCTTCGGACTGTGAATAGAGCGATGTTGATTCCAGGCTCCCTTTGCTGATCGCTCATCACCTTCAACCATCAATTAGATTTTTTTTTCAATGAATCTCCTTTGGGTGTTGGTTAGCCTACAATTAGGGTGTGGAATGTTAGGATAATTTTGCTCTTCAATCGCGGTCACGTTGTACAGAGCAATCTTTTGAAAGCCAGTCATAGCATTAATGGCAACAATGGCTGGCACTTAAATAACGGGCCATAGAATTCTGCGGCAGCCCACAAGCTGTCCTGCAATACGACATAACTTTTAAAGGAAGAACCACTGTAATGTGACAAATTCTATAAGGACAGACACTGGGAGACGAGAAGCAAGTACAGAGAGTGAATATTTAATGAATAAACAGACAGGAAACAAAACACGAACAGCATCTGGACAAGGGACACATAACAACATGAATGCTGACTCTGGAAGGAAGTGACAGATATAGGGGAGGTAATTGAGGAAGTGACAGATATAGGGGAGGTAATTAATAATGTGATGGAGTCCAGGTGAGTCCGATGAAGCGCTGATGCACATAACGATGGTGACAGGTGTGCGTAATGATAAGCAGCCTGGCGACCTAGAGCGCCAGAGAGGGAGAGCGGGAGCAGACGTGACAGTAACCCCCCTCTGATGAGCCAGCTGAGGCGCGGGAGCCTGACGAGCTGGCTGAGGTACGGGAGCCTGACGAGTGGGCCGAGGCGCGGGAGCCTGACGAGCTGGCTGAGGCATGGCGTGGAAGCCTGTCGAGCCAACCAAGGCTTGTGAGCCTCTCAAGTCAACTGAGGCATGGGAGCCTGATGAGCCAGCTGAGGCATCCCCGGTTGTTTCGGCAGCGGCACCCGGCGTCACCAACAAAAACAAAAAACTCCCTGATGCTTCAAATTGTGGATTCAGCATTCTGTAACGGTCTTGAGACGCTGGGAGATGGGAAGCAAGTACAGGGTGAGGATTTGAATAATAAACAGACATGAAACAAAGCAAAAACAGCATCTGGACAAGAGAAACAAAACAACATCAATGCAGACATGGGATTGAAACTGAGGAAGTGACAGATATAGGGGAGGCAATCAATGACGTGATGGGTCCGATGAAGCGCTGGTGCGTGTAACAATGGTGACAGGTGTGCGTAATGATGAGCAGCCTGGTGGACTCGAGTGCCAAAGAGAGGGAGCGGGGGCAGACATGACAAAATTCATAAAAAAACATTGGCCAATTCAGAAGGGAAGAGATGTCCTTTCTGGGATCAACATGTATTAAAACTGGGCTGGCACTGTCTATCAGTGCCCTGTAGATGGCATGCTCTGTCATACATGAAGGGCACTTTTTGGCATTTGCCGTATGATCGATGAGGATGACCATATTGCAAATGTACGGTCCATTACTAGACGTCCGCGAGTGTTATTAAAATAGGCCGACGGTCTCTGGTCGTGCCCCAGGGCCAGATCTTCCGGGAAGTCATCAAATGAAGTCTCTCGAACATTTGGTTTCCGTTTTACATTGTTACTTTATCAAATCTAGTAACCCATTATACTATTAATTTATCTTAATACTTTTCAACCCACTTACATACGTCTACGTGGGCAAGTTGTATCAATTCTTTTATTTTTATTTATTGTTACTTCATCAAATCTCTAGTAACCTGTTATACTCTTCATATGTTACTTTATCTCTAGTAACCCATTATACCTCCTTTACACTTGTGTTCTATTCATACAGGGGTTTAAAATTTTACACTAGTGTTCTCTAGTAACAGCATATTCTGGAATAGTACTTTCCCCTTTCATATCACCACATACATAATAACGTTATATCATCAAACGCCACTGATGAGACATGTTATCCTCGTTAGTAATGAGACATGTTGTTATGTTATCGTCTAAGGAGACATGCTATCATGTTATCCTCATTACTATTCAGGCATGTTATCCTCTGAGACATGTTACACTTGAATGAGATCATGAGACATGTTATCCTCTACCTGTAGATCCAACGGGCAGTGGTGGGCAGAACCGTAGATAATGTTATAGATCCTACAGACACACCAGAGATAGTCCCCTGACAGCTCTCATTCACTCAATGCTTAATAGTAATAATATGCTATTATCTAAATTAATTTCAAAATTTCAATCTTCACCCTATCCAAATTTCAATCTTGTTATCCAAATTTCAATCAGCTTACATCCAATTTTCAATCAATCAACCTGTGATCCAAATTTCAATCAGCTTACCACATCCTTTCCACACTCACATAACTTTCACATCCACATTCACTTAGTACTATTCCCAAACACACTCAGTAATCTCCCTTATTTCTCCATTTGCATCTTCAATGATTCTTTTGTCGTTACTTTCTATCCACTATATGTATTTTCAAAGGTTATTTTGCCGCTACTTCCTATACATATACAATAACACCCCCTGCTCAAAAACACATTGTGCTATTACTAGTAATTGCAGACCACATAGACACTTCTCTTATAAATGCCTACAGACAGCTGTCAGCGGGGCTTTCCATAGTACTGTTATGCCCTCACTCTAGTCTTCTCACATTAGACTAGTGAATAGCCTTCTCATTAGACTATGGGTACCTTTTTATTGTTCTGTTTTATTGGTTTTATTATTTATTTTTTATACAGATTAATTTAAATTGGATTATTGAAATTCAGTCGCTGTGTCCCTCAATTGTTCGCGGATGATGTGTCTCCTCATTGGCAGCTCACAGTAAGGGTCTGGTGTGGGTGGGTCCTCATCGTCTTTGGGTCAGAAAGGAATTTCCCTCAGCTTCATAAAATGTGCCACCGGTTTTCCTCGCAGACCCCCACTTGAAATCTCCGCAGGCAGAATCAATCATCCAGTTTGTGCCGCCAAATTGTCGTGGAAATTCTACACGTCATAGAAATTACCACCAGGGATGTCTGAAGTCAATCTTAAATTAATCATTGTTTATTAACTACTTAGGGAGTGGTGGGGCGAAATGCAAGGCACCAAATTCAAAATCCAAAAGTTGAATTATTAACCCTTTCACACGTACCATCTCATAGCTGTGATCGTTCTACAGTGGTCCCTCAAGTGTACGATCTCATCCTTGTGATTAGAACGTTTGTTTAGAATGTTTATTTAAAACGCCAGTTTCGAACGACAACAATTGAGCTGGCCACACTTTTTTCAGAAACTATTTACACAAACACAGTCCTCACAAAGTTATGTCCAGAATGTGAACAGTTTATTTTTGGATTCAACATTCAGACATTCACAGAAGTAGATACAGCATAACACAATCACCCTAACCGGAAAAATGTAGGCTACATTTGTCCTCGCGCTAACTGAGAGACTGACGCAACAATGGTCATATTCTCTAACTCTCGGCTGACATAAACTACTATATGAATTAGTTATTAGCAATTACTGTGTATAATTAATCACATCACGGGTGAGCTCACCATTGACCGAAATAATTAGGTAAAACACTTTCAAGACGTCGAAAGTAAACGACTTTCAGCACGCAGCCATGCTTTTTCCTCACAGAAACCAAAGATAATAAAAGAAGACAAGATGACTTTGGTCTGTTTATAGTATGCACGTTGAAGGGATGTGTCGTCTACTATAGTTCACATCCCACCATTCATTTCCGGAAGTCCTCAAAAAACGAGTGAACCCTTACTCACCTCATTTTTCTATAACATCTTTGGTAAAACAGACGATTACGTGACACCCAGAATGCATGGTATGTCAACAAACATGGCTACACAGCTAGAATATTTTACACACAGAATATGTGCCCATTACAATCTATGCAAGAATCGGAATGCATGATTTGTCACCTGTAATTGAAAACGTGAATAAAACAGTGAATATATGTGTTTCACCATGCTTTGAGGAGTATCATACGCTTAAAGCACTATTGAGCACATCTGCAGCAACAAGTGACTGACTGACCTGACAGGTGCCTTGACAGGTGACCTGCCATGATACTATGCCTTCAGAGGTGCAGTTGTTGTTCAGTCACTGCATGAATATTAAATATGGGTTATGCATATTCTGTTTTTTTTCCTCTAGTAAAACAAGTTGTTGTTGAACCAACCACCACCAATACAGCAATAAAATTGACGACTATTACATATTGGCCTATGTGTTTTCTTGCTGTGTTTTCATCCAGTAAAGCTGTTAAGGAGTGTACGCTAGCATACATAGGCTGGCCTCAATCTTCAGCTCGAAAGATGTCCAGTTCCAGTTATGATATTGGCATGGTTTCTGAAAGTATAGAATAAAGAGGACTTATTTGTTAGAATACAATATCAGGATATAGAAATAAAACAATATTACAAATAAGTAACATAATAAAACACTGCTATAAAAATAGAATACTGCATTGACAAAATTGGGCCAATTGTGTGCCGCCCTATGGGACTCCCAATCACAGCCGGTTGTAATACAACCTGGATTCGAACCAGGGTGTCTGTAGTGATGCCTAGCACTGAGATGCAGTGCCATAGACCGCTGCACCACTTGGCATAAGGCCAGGGTAGCTTCAAAATCCAACATAAGCTAATACTTTTCTGACGCAACTAGCATTGTTTTACAGAGCTGATAGAAGAATGTAGCTAGCTACCTAAGCAAGATTGAATATAACACCATAAAGGTTATGAAATGAGTAACATTACCTCACGTGTCCGCGGTTATAAGGAATATACAAATATATTATGCTCCATAAATAAAGTGAGCTACAATAGAAACGACATAACACGACATACTGAAACTATATTACAACGTAATGGCACTTACTTTGATAGAAACGCACACATTTCCAAAGTTATTATTAGTAACGAAAACAACAATGACTGCGATGCTGGCAAAAGAAGGAAAATGTGAACACGTGTGCAGATCGTTCCGATGAGAAAATGTCTGCAGACTTGAACTGCACAAACAATTAGGAAGTGCTTGGGGAATTTTGTCCGGGTCAGAAATGTCCCAAAAATGCAATTGTCCGTAAAAGTAAAAATTACTATTTTTATGTGAATGAACGGAGGCAGAACACAACTCAATTCAAACTGCTTTTAGAAAATAAAAACTTTTTAGAAAATCATTGGAAGTTGAAACAGCCTATAAATAAAAACAGGCTAAATTCCTTGTTTTGAGGGCAGCGCGGATTAAATGTATTGTTGAATAACAATCACATTCTATTATGGAGAGAACGTCATAACATCATCACGTGCATAAAATAACTCACGCTGGGGCGACCGTTAGAGATATTTGGAACTCACGCATGAAAGGGTTAAACATTCATCAATATACAAGTGTTGCATAGTCATCAAAAGCTCTGCTTCTTGGCAATATCACAGCATTGTCCGATTTCAAAAAGGCTTTACGGCGAAAGCACTACATTTGATTGTTTGAGGGTAGCACCTCCAATATTTTTTTTCCATTAGCATAAATTCATAAACCATCGCGGTTCACACAAAACACATTTCACAGCGAAAACAAATCCCTTACCTTTTGAAGAACTTCTGCTGAGGGCTTCCCAAGTGTCCAACGAAGACCCCATCCAATGGTTCTTTTGTTAGAAAAAGTCATGTATTATATCCATAAATCTCCGTTTGGTTGGCGCATTATGTTCATAAAATACAGCGTCCACTCGCCCATTGAACCGTGAAGAGAACTCGTTCAACCTATACCTATACACTTGTCCAAGAACAATCAAACATCATTGATAATGTATCCTTAGGAACACTTTTATGTATATTTACTATAATATTTCAACCGGATTATAAACTGGGACGATAGGAAAGGAAAAAACCACAGCTGCCTTGAGCCCGTGAACGCGCATCCTCTTCTGTTTACATCTGGTGACCACTTGAAATTCTTCTTCTATTACCATCCAGAGCATTCTAACATCATCAAACACTGTCTAGAGAATGTTGACATCCAGTGGAAGCAATAGGTACTGCAATCTTACTCCTATATATAGCTGTTTTCAATAGGGAGGGGTTCAAAATGAGGCAATGTGTCAAAAACACTTTTTCCAGGACAGAAATTCCTCGGGTTTTCGCCTGCTATATCCGTTCTGTTATACTCACAGACAATATAATATTTAACACTTTTAGAAACTTCAGAGTGTTTCCTATCCAATAGTACTAATTATGTGCATATCCTATTTTCTAGGCCTGAGTGGGAGGCCTTTTACTTTGGGCACGCCAGACTCTCCAAAACCGTCACCTCGGGAGCCGCTCCCTAAGAAGTTAACAGCTAACTGGAGAGGTTCCAACTAACTTGATGCACCATAGTACACGTCTGTCAGGAGCTCTCTCGGGGCAGTCCCGTTAGATCTCATATGTACTGCTAACAGAGACAAGTTACATAGGGTTGGTTCCGGCACGTGTCTGGCACCATCTCCTATCTTAACTTATAGAACATATTCTGTGCGTTCTGCCAGATGGTCCTAGGGAGGGGGGCATGTCGCCCCCATTCATATCTTTACCAAGCACAGGCAGGAACCAAGGATTATTTATGACACGAAAGACAAGATGAACATTTTCAAGGCTGTCTCTTCACATGATAAAATGTTCCATCACAATGGCATGAGTCATCTAGACATAGAATGAGGCACAGTTCCACCACTCAGACCAGTCATAGACAGAGACAGTGTAGGGTTCAGTCAGACCAGGCATAGACAGTCAGATTAGGGTTGTGTTCAGAGTCAGACCAGTCATAGACAGTCAGATTATGGTTGTATTCAGTGTCAGACCAGTCATAGACAATTATATTAGGGTTGTGTTCAGCAAGGTACAACATACTGATTATGGTTAAAAGGAATTCCATTATAAACAGAGCTGGCATCCTACACAAAGCCACATGCAGTGTTGTGTCTGCATGTGGCTCTGGTTTAGACAGGCTGTAGACACGGTCAGATCAGATGTAGACAGAGTCACTCTGAAAAACCTGAAAGTTTATAGATGGAAAGTTATTTCTCCAGAAACATAAACAAAAACAAACAATCTCCACTAAAGCCTTCTAAAGCCATCTACCGGTCACAGTGTGTGTGTGTAAAGTATGTCACTCTGCTTGCTTAGCGACTATCAATTCCTCCTGATTCGGCTCACACGAGGCTCGAAACCAGGACCTCTGCCTTGCTAGCATTTGCCTTGCTAGCAACGTGACCACCCTCCTGAAGCGTCCTCTGAATAAAATGGTATCTAATATTTGACAATTGTTTTTGTAGAGGTAGGTGTGTATTTGCGTGCTTTGAGTCTTTGAGGGTTGTAGACTGTAAATGCACAGGCATGCAGGGTCAATGGCAGAAACATGGAGACTAGGACTCTCGTCTCCCCTGGAAACAGAGTAATAGGGCAGCATTGGCACTCTGTGTGTGTGTGTTTGTGTGGGTGTGTGTGTGCTATTGAGATATATGAGAAAGTCACCCCAGTTGTCTGCCCTGAGTTACAATTTAAAGTTTAAATACTCTCTTTGAGGTCCCGCTCAGCATGAAGTGAATATATCATATTTTTAGAAAGTCATTTCTTTCTCTAAGAACAAAGCGAAAGAAAGAGCACAGGGCTTTTCAACACACGCACGCGTGCACGCACACACGCGCTGCATGAGTTCAACCCAGACTTCCTCGTTAGCCTCATTAGCGCATAATCATAATTTAAAGGAAAAAGGTTAATTATTCTATTAGGCTGTGTGTGCTAGTGTGTTAGAGTGTGTGCTCAGTGTGTGTGTGTGTTGTTTTTCTGTAGCATTGTGGTGTGTAACTGTGTGTGTTATTAACTCCAGTATTGTTGAACTGGGTTAGGGCGTATTGACAGGCTGCCAAAGCAGACACAGGGGAAAGGTGCTAGCTAGGAGCAGGACTGCTGGAAAATACGTTACTTCTAAATGATTAATGTATGTACTTGTGCGTGTGTATGTATGTGTGTGTATATGTTTGTGTGTTTGTGTGTGTGTTGTATTAGAAATGCTGGAAAGACGTGATTTTCAATGATTAATGCCTTGGGAAATAGTTCTGCTTTGCCATAATATATTATGTTGTTTCTTATTGTGAGAATGATAGGTTTCTATCAGGGCAGATCAGTTCACTGTTTTGTTTCTTTAATAGAGACCTGCAGCTATTGTTATTCCCTCTTCCCGTTACTCTTTGGAACATGTGTGCACAAAATACACAGACATTATTTACACACGCACATAACCAAAACACATGCATACACACACAGAGAGGGAGCTAAGATTACACTGATGTGTTCTAAGAAGGAGAGAAAATTGTTCTGATGTGGTTCAGTGCTATCCGGCATCCTTGGGACGTCCCTACCCTAACATTAACACCAAGCCTTATCCTAACCCTAACATTAACCATAACCATAACCATAACCCTTACCTAACTCTAACTCTAACTCTAACTCTAACCTTAACCCTTACCTTAACCATTTTAAATGTCAACTTCAATGGGGTAAGGACGTCGCAAGGATCCAGTTCATATTTCTGTTCTGACTGCTGCATTATGACATAATAACGCACGTCTGTAAAGAACAGGCTGAGGCCGCTTGGCTTTCAACAGAAGGGCAAGAGTGAACGACTGAAAGAGCTGACAACAATAATGAAAGAGCGAGAGAGAGAGAGAAAGAGGGAGGGAGGGAAAAGTACAAAGACTTCCAGTAGGGGAAATTACCTGCGCTTACATGCCCATTACCGCAGTATAGACAGAAGTGTATGGCTCTCCATGTGTGCGTGCTTGAGAGAGGGAGAGAGAGAGGGAGAGAAAGAGAGAAGGAGAGAGGCCCATTAGGAACCTGTCAGTACCATTCCCCCCTGCACTTCTACCAATAGTTTCCATGACAACAGCTCAATTCATCCACTAATTCACTGTCATATTTACACAGAAATCATAATTACCTAGACACTTATAATAATCTATAAAGTTACACAATCTAGACACTTATCCTAAATTGGGACACCACTTAGGTTTAGGTTAGGGAGGATGACTAGAGACTGGTAACTTATGAGAGTTAGAGGTTTAAATCCTGGGTCAGCCAGGAATAGATCAGTCTGCAATGTGAAGCAGCAGCCGGAAGTTAACTGGTGTCAGAATCTAAGATGGCCGCCACTGCCGTTGTGCCCTTGAGCAAGATACTTCCAGGCATGTGTGTGTGTGTATGTGTGTGAGCGTGTGTGTGTCCAGTCAGAACAGTCCGCTCTTGAGGAACACTATTTAAGAGATTATTTGGTAAATAGTGTATACATTTTAGCCAGTAGTTCTGAAGTAGCGCACATGAGCCAAAAGCGGTCCCCGAAAATGACATACTATGTCACATACAGTTGAAGTCGGAAGTTTACATACACCTTAACCAAATACATTTAAACTCAGTTTTTCACAATTCCTGACATTTAATCCTAGTAAAAAGTCCCTGTCTTAGGTCAGTTAGGATCACCACATTATTTTAAGAATGTGAAATGGCAGAATAATAGTAAAGAGAATGATTTAGTTCAGGTTTTATTTCTTTCATCACATTCCCAGTGGGTCAGAAGTTTACATACACTCAATTAGTATTTGGTAGCATCGCCATTAAATTGTTTAACTTGGGTCAAGCATTTCCGGTAGCCTTCAACAAGAATCCCACAATAAGTTGGGTGAATTTTGGCCCATTCCTCCTGACTGAGCTGGTGTAGTTGAGTCAGGTTTGTTCGCACACGCTTTTTCAGTTCTGCCCACAAATTTTCTATGGGATTGATGTCAGGGCTTTGTGATGGCCACTCCAATACCTTGACATTGTTGTCCTTAAGCCATTTTGCCACAACTTTGGAAGTATGCTTGGGGTCATTGTCCATTTGGAAGACCCATTTGCGACCAAGCTTTAACTTCATATACAACTTCATTCAGGTGTATTTCAATGTTGCTTCAATATTTCCACATAATTTTCCTTCCTCATGATGCCATCTATTTTGTGAAGTGCACCAGTCCCTCCTGCAGCAAAGCACCCCCACAACATGATGCTGTAACCCCTGTGCTTCACGGTTGGGATGGTGTTCTTCGGCTTGCAAGCCTTACCCTTTTTCCTCCAAACATAACAATGGTCATTATGGCTCATTGGCTAGAACTTAAATTGCAAGGGGTTCTGGCCCACGTGGAGGAACATTTAGGGAAAATGGAGCTTCACAGCTTCCAAACTAGGGATTTCGTGGCTAATTGAGGTAAGACAGTAATTCTGCTCATAAACAGTCTATTGACATATCCGTGCATCAATCTAAGCAACAAAATACAAATATCGCCATTACAATCCATCACATTAAACTAGAGATATTTTTTTGCGTGGGCTACGTCTCAATCCACTGCATCTGCCTGTCAGCCTTATGCATCTATGGTGGAAGGTTTCCAAGCTACAGCAGTGTTTGTCAGACCATAAGACATCCCAAAAATCAATTCTCTCATGAAAATGTCAGTAGCGTCCAAACAGTTTGGCCTAATATGACCACTCCAGGGAAAGATGAGACTCTCACAAACACAATGGTGTTCTCTGTTTTGCTCTACGACCACCACTGTCACGTATGCTCTCTCTCCGGCACTCTAGGTCGCCATGCTCCCTTGCCTCAGCCCGATCGACAGGTTCCCGCGTCTTAGCAGAAGTGACCGGTCCGCTCCTGAACCCCGGGATAGTAATTTTGGTTGGCATCCTGTGGCTGGAGCCACGAGTCAGGGAAGGGGTACTGTCACATGTGCTCCCTCTCCGGCCTCTAGTTCACCAGGCTGCTGATTATTGCGCACACCTGTCACCATCATCACGTGCACCAGCGCCTCATGACACTCACCTTGACTCCATCACCTCCTTGATTATCTTCCCTATATCTGTCATTCCCCTTGGTTCTTTCCTCATGTGCTATTGACTCTGTTTTCATGCCAGTGCGTTGTTTTGTGTTTCTTGTTTTATGTACTGTTTATTTATTAAACCCTCAATCCCTGTACTTGCTTCCCGACTCTCAGCGCGCTCGTTACACCCACAAGCCCCACATCTGAAGGTAACCCGATACCATACAAAAAAAATTGTGGAAGTATGGAGATACTGTGCCAACAAAAGAAAGGGGCTAAATATGTGTCCAAAAAATATATATATTTCCTGAGCTCTCTTATATCTCCTACATATAGGACAGACACTTTAAAATATTTTTCCTTATGATGTATCTGTTTTATGATGTATTTGTTTTATGATGTATCTGTTTTATGAATGTGTTATTCAATGTATTGATTTTATTGGAGTAGTAAAGGCCAAACACAAAAGTTTATCAAAAAATACAATTCAAAATCAAATAGCTAAATGATCCATGGTATGACCATCTTAACCCCCCACCCACCCCTCCCCCAAGTCTTAGACTTTTAGAGGTTATGCTTGTATCAACTACATATTGACACATCCAACACAAAGTGGGAGGTTTCAAAAATACTTAGCAGTTGCAAATCTTCCGGAGAATGTCTTTAACTACAATCTAGATCAGTACACCAAGCCCCCAGTCTTGTGTGCATGTGTGTGTGTGTGTGTGTGCGTGTGTGCGTGTGTGTGTGTGTGATTGTGTGTGTCCTGGGATGGAGCTATGATGTCTCTGACCTTTGCTTGGGGCTCTGTCAGTGCCCTGAGATACATTATATATACAAAAGTATGTGGAAACCCCTTTAAATTAGTGGATTTTAAATGCATGTTAAATGTGCAACCAGAGAACAAAAAAATACCACCTTTACTCCACACACAGAGACACGTACAAAGCTCTCCCTCGCCCTCCATTAGGCAAATCTGACCATAATTCTATCCTCCTGATTCCTGCTTAAAAGCAACAACTAAAGCAGGAGCACCAGTGACTTGGTCTCTAAAAAAGTGGTCAGATGAAGCAGATGCTAAACTATAGGACTGCTTTGCTAGCACAGACTGGAATATGTTCTGGGATTCTTCCAATGGCAGTGAGGAGTAAACCACATCAGTCACTGGCTTTATCAATAAGTGCATCGAGGACGTCGTCCCCACAGTGCAACATTTACACTGTGCTAAAGGGTAGAGCTGCTGGGTAGAGCTACGATCGAATTCTACTACACCGGCTCCGACGCTCGTCATATGTGGCAGGGCTTGCAAACTAATACAGACTACAAAGGGAAGTGCAGCCGAGAGCTGCCAAGTGACATGAGTCTACCAGACGAGCTAAATAACTTCTATGCTCGCTTCGAGGGAAGTAACACTGAAACATGCATGAGAGCATCAGCTGTTCCAGACGACTGTGTGATCACGCTTTCCGCAGCCGATGTGAGTAAGACTTTCAAACAGGTCAATATTCACAAGGCCGCAGGGCCAGACGATTACCAGGATGTGTATTCCGAACATGCACTGACCAACTGGCAAGTGTCTTCACCAGGTCAACTGTAAGTGCTGTTATTGTGAAGTTGAAACGTCTGTGGGCATCAACGGCTCAGCAGCAAAGTGGTAGGTCACAAAAGGTCACAGAACGGGACCGCAGAGTGCTGAAGCTCGTAGCGTGTAACAATTGCCTGTCCTCAGTTGCAACACTCACTACCGAGTTCCAAACTGCCTCCAGAAGCAACGTCAGCACAAAAACTGATCATCAGGAGCTTAATGACATGAGTTTCCATGGCCGAGCAGCCGCACACAAGCCTAAGATCACCATGCGCAATGCCAAGTGTCAGCTGGAGTGGTGTAAAGCGTGCCGCCATTGAAACGCGTTCTCTGGAGGTATGAATCACAATTCACCATATGGCAGTCCGACGGACAAATCTGGGTATGGCGAACGCTACCTGCCCCAATGCATAGTGCCAACTGTAAAGTTTGGTGGAGGAGGAATAATTGTCTGGGGCTGTTTTTCATGGTTTGGCTAAACCCCTTAGTTCCAGTGAAGGGAAACCTTAAAGCTACAGCATACAATGACATTCTAGACAATTATGTGCTTCCAACTTTGTGGCAACAGTTTGGGGAAGGCCCTTTCCTGTTTCAGCATGACAATGCCCCAGTGCACAAAGGGAGGTCCATACAGAAATGGTTTGTCGAGATAGGTTTGGAAGAAGTTGACTGGCCTGCACAGAGCCCTGACCTCAACCCCATCAAACACCTTTGGGATTAATTGGAACGCAGACTGCGAGCCAGGCCTAATCGCCCAACATCAGTGCCGATCTCAATAATTCTCTTTTGGCTGAATGGAAGCAAGTCCCAGAAGCAAGTCCCAGAAGCAATGTTTCAACATCTAGTGGAAAGCCTTTCCAAAAGAGTGGAGGCTGTTATAGCAGCAAAGGGGGAACCAACTCCACATGAATGCCCATGATACTGGAATAAGATGTTCGACGAGCAGGTGTCCACATACTTTTGGTCATGTAATGTACCTTCCCTCTTTCTCTCCACTCTCCCTCTCTCTTTCCCTCTTCCTCTCTACTCTCCTTCTGTCTTTACCTTTTTCCCTACACTCTCTCTTGCTCTCTCTCTCTCCCCCTTCTCTCTCTGTCTCTCTCTCTCACTCTCTGTGTCTGTACTAATCTCTCAGTGCTAATGCACTAATGCAGTAGTTACTGTTGTTGTTGGGGGAAGATGGAGAAGAGGAGGTTGATATGACTAAGATTAGGCTTGGCATTATAGACACTCACGTGTGTCTATATGCCACCCCAGTCATAGACTGTTCTCTCTACTACCGCATGGCAAGGGGCACCGGAGTGCCAAGTCTAGGACAAAAAGGCTTCTCAACAGTTTTTACCCCCAAGCCATAAGACTCTTGAACAGGTAATCAAATGGCTACCCGGACTTTTTGCATTGTGTGCCCCCCCGCCAAATTCAAAATCCAAAAGTTGAATTATTAAACATTCATCAATATACAAGTGTTGCATAGTCATCAATTGCTCTGCTTCTTGGCAATATCACAGCGTTGTCAGATTTCAAAAAGGCTTTACGGCGAAAGCACTACATTTGGGGATAGTGGCATTAGAAGGGGTGGGAGATGAGGGTAGCACCTCCAATATTTGCCATTAGCATAAATTCATAAACCATCGCGGTTCACACAAAACACCATTTCACAGCGAAAACAAATCCCTTACCTTTTGAAGAACCTCTGCTGAGGGCTTCCCAAGTGTCCAACGAAGACAATCCATGGTTCTTTTGTTAGAAAAAGTAATTTATTATATCCATAAATCTCCGTTTGGTTGGTGCGTTATGATCAGAAAATACAGCGTCCACCGTGAAGAGAACTCGTTCAACCTATACCTATACACCTGTCCAAGAACAATCAAACATCATTGATAATGTATCCTTAGGAACACTTTAATGTATATTTACTATAATATTTCAACCGGATTATAAACTGGACGATAGGAAAGGAAAAAACCACAGCGCGCGCGAGCCCGTGAACGCGCATCCTCTTCTGTTTACATCTGGTGACCACTTCGAAATTCTTCTTCTATTACCATCCAGAGCATTCTAACATCATCAAACACTGTCTAGAGAATGTTGACATCCAGTGGAAGCAATAGGTACTGCAATCTTACTCCTATATATAGCTGTTTTCAATAGGGAGGGGTTCAAAATGAGGCAATGTGTCAAAAACACTTTTTCCAGGACAGAAATTCCTCGGGTTTTCGCCTGCTATATCCGTTCTGTTATACTCACAGACAATATTTTAACACTTTTAGAAACTTCAGAGTGTTTCCTATCCAATAGTACTAATTATGTGCATATCCTACTTTCTAGGCCTGAGTGGGAGGCCTTTTACTTTGGGCACGCCAGACTCTCCAAAACTGACACCTCAGCTGCCGCTCCCTAAGAAGTTAACACAGGTGTGAGTGTTGACAAGGACACGGCTGGAGATCACTCTGTCATGCTGATTGAGTTCGAATAACAGACTGGAAGCTTCAAAAGGAGGGTGGTGCTTGGATTTTTGTACATATTAGTTTGATAATTTCTTTGATGATATGACCATCCTAAAACAATTCCATATGTCAGATTAGATGTGCATTGAAGCCAAATTAAGTCGGTTAATAGTGCGTCTCATGGAGACATAACATGCACAGTTTGAGCTGCTCCAGGAAATTCTCATCACTGCTCAGGGCTGCCCCCTCTCATTCCGTAAGAGCTTCAACGCAAGTGCATGCATTGGGTGGAGTCATCTTTGCTAGGACAGAACAGATCCGGTTGCAGCTTCAATTAGCACTGAGGTATGAAGTGAGAGGTGTCAAAGCTCTTGAGCCCAACAATGGCAGGAGGGTTTCACAGCCTCCCCTACCCAAATGCAGACACCTTTGAAGCCCTCTCCTTCTGTGCAGAGGTCATGACAATACAGTACTCCCTTGATTCTTCTCTATTTTGAACAGATATGCAGCCAGGACACTCTAATTGTAAATGACCTCAATAAGAAACAAAACTGTTGCTCTGATCCCATCAGAAGATATCCTCCTCGCAATCAGCCACCATTTGCTGTAAGTGAAGAGATATAGCTAGCTAACGACCTCCTTTTCCACGTGGAAAAAAACGGTGGACAGAGACTTCTTCTAGCTAGCTGGGATTTTCTACAAGGAATCTGCTTCCCAAAAAAAGCTTCTCCCAAGTGGGTGTGACACTGTTGCCTGCTGCATTTCTGCTTGGATTCCACCTGGCAATCTGTTCACCGTCTGCCCTGGCCTGTCTCCCCCTGTTTGGTACAGGTTCCCCTGCCACACTCCCCTTCTTTCCCGAGCTTTCGCTCGCCTCCAGCACACACGCACTGTTGTGGCGAGTGACTCTGAACTTACAATGGCTAGTAGTTATATTTTTTTCTGGTGCTTTATGCTATTTGCCTCGTGATTCATGCGTGCTTGTTGACTATGAACTTGCTTGTTTACCTGACTGTGGGACAGACTATGTTTGTTTGGAATCTGACTCTCCATTGGTTACACGGACTCATGGCCTCCCATCATATTCTAACCACCTCTCGCCGGCTTTGTATTCATGTTACCTGATGAAATTGCTTGCCCATCTACTGTTGCTCGCCCCAACTCTGACTTGGGCTCTGATATCTGCCTCACTGATTTCTGCTCTCATAAATGCCTGGGTTTTCTGCACATTAGTACTAGAAGCTTATAACATAAAATGTATCAATTAAAAGTGTGGTTTCACAGCTCCAATCCAGAATTGTTGTTCATTACTGAGATGTGGTTAAGAAAGAGTGTTTTGAACACTGATGTTAACCTTTCTGGTTATAACCTTTTTTGGCAAGACATATCTTCCAAAGGTGGTGGAGTGGCAATCCTTACCAAGGAACACCAGTGCTCGGTTGTCTCCACCAAGTCTGTCTCCAAACAATTAGATTTGCTGATTTTAAGCATTAACCTTTCAAATAGCCCTTTGTTGACTGTAACTGGGTGTTAGCATCCACCATCAGCAACTGCCTGTACCCTACTTGCCCTAAGCTCTCTCCTGGCCCCTTACACTAAGTCTGAATTTGTCCTGCTAGGTGACCTAAACTGGGTCATGCTTAAACCACCTGACCAAGTCCTAAAGCAATGGGACTCCCTAAATATTTCTCAGATTATTACCAATCCCACAAGGTATGACTCTCTCCTTGATATTATCCTCACAAATAATCCTGATAGGTATCAGTCTGGTGTTTTCTGTATCGACTTTAGTGATGACAGTTTTGCGTTCTGTGTTCGTAATGGCTGCGCAGTGAAACGACCTGTCCTGATTTGTCATAGACGCTTGCTAAAAACTTTAATGTGCAAGCCTTCTTTCATGACCTGGCCTCTGTAAATTGGTATAGAATCAGCTTGATCCCCTCTGTTGAAGACGCTGGGACCTTCTTTTTTTATATTTTCAGTGGTATTGTTAACAAACACGCCCCCATAAAGAACATGAGAATTAAAAACAGGTTCAGCCCCTGGATCAATCGTGATCTGGCAGAGTTAACTTCTTAGGGAGCAGCGCATGAGGTGACCGTTTTGGAGAGCCTGGCGTGCCCAAAGTAAAATGCCTCCCATTCAGGCCCAGAAAATAGGATATTCACATATTTGGTACCATAGGAAACACTCTGAATTTTCTAAAAGTGTTAACCATTTGTCTGTGAGTAAAACAGAACGGATATGGCAGGCGAAACTCCGAGGAATTTCTTTCCTGGAAAAAGTGGTTTTGACAGAGTGCCTCATTTGGAACCCCTCCCCTTATGAAAATGCCCATATAAGGGCATATGAATGCAGTACCGATCGCTTCCTCTGGATGTCAACAGTCTCGAGACAGTGTTCAGTTTTGTTTTGGATGCATTAGAGCAGAGAAGAAGAGAAAACAGGAAGTGTCCCCTTGGAAGTCAACAGAAGAGAACGCGTGCTCCCGAGAAGGCACGCTCTGTGTTTTTTTCCGTTCTTATAGCTCAGTTTATATTCCGGTTGATTTATTATAGTAAATATACGTAAAAGTGTTCCTAAGGATACATTTAAAATGATTTTTGATTGTTCTTGGACAAGTTGATAGGTATAAGATGAACGAGTTCTCTTCAGGTTTCAATGGAGGAGTGGAGGCTGTAGTTTCTGATTATAACACGCGAACCAAATGGAGATTTATGCATAAAATACATGACTTTTTCTAACAAAAGAACCATGGATTGTCTTCATTGGACACTTAGGAAGACCTCAGCAGAAGTTCTTCAACAGGTAATTGATTTGTTTTCGCTGTGAAATGTGTTATGTGTGTGCCATGATGGCTAATCGATACATGGCTATTGGAAAATATGTGAGGTGATAGCCTCAAACAAATGAATGTGCTGCTTTCGCCGTAAAGCCTTTCTGAAATCTGACAACGCTGTGATATTGCCAAGAAACAGAGCTTTTGATGAGTATGGAACACTTGTATATAGGTGGATGTCTAATAATTCAAATATCGAAATTTGAATTTGGCTCTGTAGATTTTCAGGCACAGTCAACTTAATGTATGTAAACTTCTGACCCACTGGAATTGTGATACAGTGAATTCCAAGTTAAGTAATCTGTCTGCAAACAATTGTTGGAAAAATTACTTGTGTCGTGCACAAAGTAGATGTCCTAACCGACTTGCCAAAACTATAGTTTGTTAACAAGAAATTTGTGGAGAGGTTGAAAAACAAGTTTTAATGACTTTTAATGACTAAGTGTATGTAAACTTTAGACTTCAACTGTGTGTTGCGCTTGATGACCTCTGACTGTTTCATCCTAACATTGTCGGTGCCGACGTGGATAACAATATCCCTATAATCTCTACACTAGCCAGTTTTAGCTTTAGCCAGCACCACCTTCAGATTAGCCTTTACGTCAGTAGCCCTGCCCCCTGGTAAACAGCGTATGATCTCTGGATGATTATTTTTAAGTCTAATACTGCGGTAATGGAGTCGCCAATGACTAGTGTTTTCAATTTGTCAGAGCTAATGGTGGGAGGCTTTGGCAGCTCAGACCACATAACGGGTGGAGGAGAGACCAGAGAAGGCTTGGCCTCTGACTACGACTCAGTGCTTCATGAGGAGAACCGGTTGAAAGTTTCTGTAGGCTGAATGAGCAACAGCAGTTGAGCATTCCGACAGCATTTCCTTCCAGAAGCCAGAAGTAGCAAAAGTATGTGGGCAGCTGCTTGTCGAACATCTCATTCCAAAATCATATGTATTCATCTGGGGTTGGTCCCCTTTTTGCTGCTATAACAGTCTCTACTCTTCTGGGAAGACTTTCCACTAGATGTTGGAACATTGCTGCGGGTACTTGCTTCCATTCAGCCACAAGAGCATTAGTGAAGTCGGGCACTGATGTTGGCCGATTTGGCCTGGCTTGCAGTCTGCGTTCCAATTCATCCCAAAGGTGTTCGATGGGGATGAGAGCAGGGCTCTGTGCAGGCCAGTCAAGTTATTCCACACCGTTCTCAAAAAACCATTTCTGTATGGACCTCGCTTTGTGCACAGGGGCATTGTCATGCTGAAACAGAAATAGGCCTTACCCAAACTGTTGCCTTAATGTTGGAAGCACATAATTGTCTAGAATGTCATTGTATGCTATAGATTTAAGATGTTCCTTCACTGGAACCAAGGGTCTTAGCCCAAACCATGAAAAACAGCCCCATACAATTATTTATCTTCCACCAAACTTTACAGTTGGCACTATGCATTCGTGCAGGTAGCGTTCTCCTGGCATCCGCCAAACCCAGATTCGTCCATCAGTCTGCCATATGGTGAAGCATGGTTCATCACTCCAGAGAACGCGTTTCCACTGCTCCAGACATCAATGGCGGCCAGCTTTACAACACTCCAGCCGACGCTTGGCATTGCGTATGGCAATCTTAGGCTTATGTGCGAATGCTCGGCCATGGAAACCCATTTTATGAATCTCCCGATGAACAGTTCTTGCGCTGACGTTGCTTCCAGAGGCAGTTTGGAACTCGGTAGTGAGTATTGCTACTGGAGGACAGACTATTTTTACGAGCTACGTGCTTCATCACTTGGCGCTCCCGTTCTGTGTGGCCTACCACCTCGCGTCTGAGCCGTTGTTGTTTTCACTTCACAATAACAGCACTTACAGTTGACCTGGGGCAGCTCTAGCAGGGCAGAAATTTGATGAACTGACAAATTTCTGTTGGACCGGTGGCATCCTGTGACAGTGCCACATTGAAATTGACTGAGCTCTTCAGTAAGGCCATTCTACTACCAATGTTTCCCTATGGAGATTGCATGGCTGTGTGCTCGATTTTATACACCTGTCAGCAATGGGTGTGGTTGAAATAGCTGAGACCACTAATTTGAAGGGGTGTCGACATACTTTGTATATATAGTGTATGTACGGTGTAATTCGATTTTTATTGATGTGTTCATGCAGGGCTCATCTGCAAAAGAGACTGTGGTCTCAGCATGACTCCCTGCTGAAATAAAGGTCAACACATTTTTTAAAGAATTTTTAAATAGAATGTGATCATTTTTAGTCACAGAAAAAAAACACAAGGCTATCTGTTTTAAGTTTCAAAATAGCCTAAATTAACTTTTTCACTTCTAAGTAAAATACGTTTTTGTGGGATTCTAATAAGGCTACAATTTTTGATTTACTGCTTGAACAGTCGCTGTGATTATATTTGGTTATCACTGCAAAATAGACTGCTTACTTAATGACAAGCTAAACCAAGACAGCAATCTTGAAATTTAAGTGATTTTCAAGTTGATTAGCTTGAGAAGAAAGAAGTTGATTAGCTTGTCTGTCACGACTTCCCGCCGAAGTCGGCTCCACTCCTTGTTCGGGCGGAGTTCGGCCGGCGACGTCGCCGGTCTTCTAGACATCGTCGATCCACATTTCATTTTCCATTTGTTTTGTCTGTGTTTTCCACACCTGGTTTCAATTCCCTCATTACATGTTTTGTATTTAACCCTTTGTTCCCCCCCATGTCTTTGTGTGGGATTGTTGTTTTAGTGCTTGTGCACATTATTTTGGACTGGTGCGTTTTGGGTTATTTTGTGCCCATGTACTCTCTCGTGTTGTTTAACCGTTGGGTGATAATTATTAAACGACTACGAACATTACCAAGTTTTGCTCTCCTGCGCCTGACTTCTCTGCCACCAGTTACGTAACCCTTACAGTCCTACATCACCATGTGAAATATTCAGATTCATAATTAAATAATTTTCCCTGGAAAATACTCTTATACTTGCCAGTGTAACCTACAATCTTATCCCATTTTGATAGGCTGTGAATGTATTCACTCCCATATCATCTAAACATAGAATGTCATCATGTTTTGGGCACAGAAACAAATCACATATCTCAAAGCTGTTTTTACCAATAGCCTGGAATCACTAGTAATTATTTTTAAACAAAACACATTTTTGGGGGGATAAGGCTACAATGCTGTTTGGTTCATTGTCTGAACAATTATATTTGCTTATCAATGCAAAATAAGCTACTTTGATGCATAGGATATAACAGGGTTCCCCTACTGGAGTCCCGCAGGCTGAACTTGGCTATAGATCAGATTAATGAACTAAGCGAGCTTCAATGCCTACACAACACTGCCCCCATGGCTGCTCAAGGACTGCACTTGAAGAAACTTTCAAAGTTCTTCAAATTGTCCACATTGACTGACCTTCATGTCTTAAAGTAATCTTTGTTTATTTGAGGTGTTCTTGCCATAATATGGACTTGGTCTTTTACCAAATAGGGCTATCTTCTGTATACCACCCCTACCTTGTCAAAACACAACTGATTGGCTCAAATGAAGGAAAGAAATTCCACAAATTCACTTTGAACAAGGCACACCTGTTAGTTGAAATGCATTCCAGGTGACTACCACATGAAGCTGGTTGAGAGAATGCCAAGAGTGTGCAAAGCTGTCATCAAGACAAAGGGTGGCTAATGAAGAATCTCAAATCTAAAATATATTTTGTTTTGTTTAACACTTGTTTGGTTACTACATGATTCCTTATGTGTTATTTCATAGTTTTGATGTCTTCTCTATACAACGTAGAAAATAGTGAAAATAAAGAAAAACCCTTGAATGAGTACATATTTACACAAATTGATCACAAAGATTGCCACTTTCCCTTTCACTATAATGGGGAGGCTGTTTTCTTCTAACAATGCCTGCAGTACAGCAGTCGGCCTTGAACTTCCATGGCTTCAAGGAGAGGGGGCAGACATTCTCCCTTGGTGTGCACACAAAAATACACACCTTATTCGTGATTCTGAGTGTGTTGGGTGGAACAGCGTTTACAGAAGACTCTCTGATCTGCAAACGTTGTTTGTCTGCAGCACCTGATTAGCTCTCTGAAACGGGAGGACCAGTGCTGTGTGCGTGCATATGTATGTGTGTGTGCCCTCGACCCAGGGTACTGCACTGGTGTTGAGCTAGTCCAAACAGAGTGTGTGACAACTGATCGCTGGTGGCAGAAATCTATTCCTGAAAGGGAGTAGGACTCCCTTTGTATGAGAGACAGAGAGAGAGCGAGACACACACACAAAACCAGCATGAACAATGAAGGTATTAGACATGCCCCTGAACCTAGTGCTGTATCACGTCTATGTTCTCACCAAGTCTGAGGAGAGTGTGTTTGGGTGTGTCTTTGTGTGTGCGTACACACGTGTGTATGTGTGAGAAAACTCATTCAGTGCAATGAAGTGAATCAGACCTGAATCAACTTAATCATAAAGTGACTAATGAGCTATACTTAACTGGTGATAAGAGAAAGAGAGGAGGCGGAGGAGAAAGGATCCCACCGCCAGAAACAATGGAAAGAAGTGAAAAATACAGGGAGAAAAGAGGGGAGAGAGGTGGAGGGGAGAAAGGAGGGAAGGCTCTGTGTAAGATCTGGTACTTTTGAGATAAACACATTTCACATTTGAATTTGGGTAATGAGTCTCCAACAGGTTAACTCCCCTTCCACACACACAGACACACAAACACGCACGGAAACACACACACGCACACACTCACGTACACACACACACCAACACAGACACCAACACAGGCACACACAGACACACAAACACGTACGCACGCACACACACACATACAGTGAGGGAAAAAAGTATTTGATCTCCTGCTGATTTTTTACGTTTGCCCACTGACAAAGAAATGATCAGTCTATAATTTTAATGGTAGGTTTATTTGAACAGTGAGAGACAGAATAACAACAAAAAATTCCAGAAAAACGCATGTGAAAAATGTTATGAATTAATGAGGGAAATAAGTATTTGACCCCCTCTCAATCAGAAAGATTTCTGGCTCCCAGGTGTCAGGTAACGAGCTGAGATTAGGAGCACACTCTTAAAGGGAGTGCTCCTAATCTCATCTTGTTACCTGTATTGTCACGATCTTCAAGAGTGACGGACCAAGACGCAGCGATGCTTCAAGTATACATACACTGCTCAAAACAATAAAGGGAACACTAAAATAACACATCATAGATCTGAATGAATGAAATAATCTTATTAAATACTTTTTTCTTTACATAGTTGAATGTGCTGGCAACAAAATCACACAAAAATTATCAATGGAAATCAAATTTATCAACCCATGGAGGTCTGGATTTGGAGTCACACTCAAAATTAAAGTGGAAAACCACACTACAGCCTGATCCAACTTTGATGTAATGTCCTTAAAACAAGTCAAAATGAGGCTCAGTAGTGTGTGTGGCCTCCACGTGCCTGAATGACCTCCCTACAACGCCTGGGCATGCTCCTGATGAGGTGGCGGATGGTCTCCTGAGGGATCTCCTCCCAGACCTGGACTAAAGCATCCGCCAACTCCTGGACAGTCTGTGGTGCAACGTTGCGTTGGTGGATGGAGCGAGACATGATGTCCCAGATGTGCTCAATTGGATTCAGGTCTGGGGAACGGGCGGGCCAGTCCTTAGCATCAATGCCTTCCTCTTGCAGGAACTGCTGACACACTCCAGCCACATGAGGTCTAGCATTGTCTTGCATTAGGAGGAACCCAGGGCCAACCGCACCAGCATATGGTCTCACAAGGGGTCTGAGGATCTCATCTCGGTACCTAATGGCAGTCAGGCTACCTCTGGCGAGCACATGGAGGGCTGTGCGCCCCCAAAGAAATGCCACCCTACACCATGACTGACCCACCGCCAAACCGGTCATGCTGGAGGATGTTGCAGGCAGCAGAACGTTCTCCACGGGCGTCTCCAGACTCTGTCACGTCTGTCACGTGCTCAGTGTGAACCTGCTTTCATCTGTGAAGAGCACAGGGCGCCAGTGGCGAATTTGCCAATCTTGGTGTTCTCTGGCAAATGCCAAACGTCCTGCACGGTGTTGGGCTGTAAGCACAACCCCACCTGTGGACGTTGGGCCCTCATACCACCCTCATGGAGTCTGTTTCTGACCGTTTGAGCAGACACATGCACATTTGTGGCCTGCTGGAGGTCATTTTGCAGGGCTCTGGCAGTGCTCCTCCTTGCACAAAGGCGGAGGTAGTGGTCCTGCTGCTGGGTTGTTGCCCTCCCACGGCCTCCTCCACGTCTCCTGATGTACTGGCCTGTCTCCTGGTAGCGCCTCCATGCTCTGGACACTACGCTGACAGACACAGCAAACCTTATTGCCACAGCTCGCATTGATGTGCCATCCTGGATGAGCTGCACTACCTGAGCCACTTGTGTAGGTTGTAGACTCCGTCTCATGCTACCACTAGAGTGAAAGCACCGCCAGCATTCAAAAGTGACCAAAACATCAGCCAGGAAGCATAGGAACTGAGAAGTGGTCTGTGGTCACCACCTTCAGAACCACTCCTTTATTGGGGGTGTCTTGCTAATTGCCTATAATTTCCACCTGTTGTCTATTCCATTTGCACAACAGCATGTGAAATTTATTGTCAATCAGTGTTGCTTCCTAAGTGGACTGTTTGATTTCACAGAAGTGTGATTGACTTGGAGTTACATTGTGTTGTTTAGGTGTTCCCTTTATTTTTTTGAGCAGTGTATTTTATTTTACATGTAACTGGGAAAAATATCAACAAAACGAAGATCGTAACTACGGTGAACATATAACTCAAACCAACCATAAACAATGACCCACAAAACCCCATAGAAAAACACAAACATATATATGGTTCCCAATTAGAGGTAACGACAATCAGCTGCCTCTAATTGGGAACCATCAACCCAACATAGAAATATAACACCTAGAACCAAAAAACCCTACTAAACAAAACAAACTAAACACGCCAGCCTGAAACCCAGGGCTGGATGTGACATTACCCAAAGGCGCGGACTCTGACCGCACCAAAAAGTCCATGGGGTCCTCGGGTGGGTCTCTTAGTCCATGGTGGCGGCTCCGGTGCCAGCCGTGCTGGCCCGAGAAGACACACCGGAGGCCCGGAGCTAGAAGCCGGAACCGTACGTGCCGGGTACTCGATGCTCACAGGGGACCTGATACGTGAAGCAGGGACAAGCTCTGCTGGACTCACGATGTGCACTGGGACTCTGGTGCGGGGAGCAGGAACGGGCCGTGCTGGACTCACGATGTGCACTGGGACTCTGGTGCAGGGAGCAGGAACGGGCCGTGCTGGACTCACGATGCGCACTGGGACTCTGGTGCGGGGAGCGGTAACGGGCCGTGCTGGACTCACGATGCGCACTGGGACTCTGGTACGGGAGCGGGAACGGGCCGTGCTGGACTCACGAAGCGCACTGGGACTCTGGTGCGGGGAGCGGGAACGGGCCGTGCTGGGCTCACGATGCGCACTGGGACTCTGGTGCGGGGAGCGGGAACAGGCCGTGCTGGGCTCACGATGCGCACTGGGATCCTGGTGCGTGGAGCAGGGACAGGACGTGCTGGGCCCACGACGCACACAGGGATCCTGGAGTGTGAAACAGGGACAGGACGTGCTGGACCCACGACGTGCACAGGGATCCTGGTGCATGGAACAGGGACAGGACGTGCTGGGCCCACGACGCACACAGGGATCCTGGTGCGTGGAACAGGGACAGGACGTGTTGGACCCACGACGCGCACAGGGATTCTGGTGCGTGGAACAGGACTTGCTGGACCCACGGCGAGCACAGGAGACCTGGATCGCAGAGCCGGCACCATCCTACCAGGCTGCACACTCACCCTAGCCTCACAGATGAGGGGAGCTGGAATGTCGCGCACCGGGCTGTGGGCATGAACCGGAGACACCGCACGCAGAGCCGGCGAAGGATATTGAGGTCCACGAAGGCGCACTGGAGACCATGCGCGCAGAGCCGGCACCATTCTTCCAGGCTGCACTCTCACCCTGGCCTCACAGATGAGGGGAGCTGGAATGTCGCGCACCGGGCTGTGGGCACGAACCGGAGACACCGCACGCAGAGCCGGCGCAGGATATCCTGGCCCAAAGAGGCGCACCGGAGACCAGGAGCGCTGAGCCAACACCCTCTTTCCTGGCTGCCAACTCCCCCTAGCACGACAGATGCGAGGAGCTGGCAAGTCGTGCACCGGGCTGTGAACGCGCACTGGAGATACCGTGCGCTTCACTGCATAACACGGTGTCTTACCAGTGCGACGCTCCCTCCGAAAGCGCGAGGAGTTGGCTCAGGTCTCCAACCTGCACCAGCCAAATTCCCGTGTGCCTCTCGGGCTTCCTCGCCAGGTGTGTACCAGCATATCTCTCCCGATCGGGTGTCCATACACCATACTTCTCCTCATAAAAGAGCCGCTCCGCCTTCGCTACTTCCAACTCCTCCTTTGGACGGCGATACTCCCCAGGCTGGGTCCAGGGTCCCTTTCCAGCCAATATTTCCTCCCAGGTCCCGCTGCTTGGTCCTTTTATGGTGGGTCATTCTGTCACGATCTTCAAGAGTGACGGACCAAGACGCAGCGATGCTTCCAGTATACATATTTTATTTTACACGTAACTGGGAAAAATAACAACAAAACGAAAATCGTAACTACGGTGAACATATAACTCAAACAAACCATAAACAATGACCCACAAAACCCCATAGAAAAACACAAACATATATATGGTTCCCAATTAGAGGCAACGACAATCAGCTGCCTCTAATTGGGAACCATCAACCCAACATAGAAATATAACACCTAGAACCAAAAAACCCTACTAAACAAAACAAACTAAACATGCCAGCCTGAAACCCAGGGCTGGACGTGACATGTATAAAAGACACCTGTCCACAGAAGCAATCAGTCAATCAGATTCCAAACTCTCCACCATGGCCAAGACCAAAGAGCTCTCCAAGGATGTCAGGGACAAGATTGTAGACCTACACAAGGCTGGAATGGGCTACAAGACCATCGCCAAGCAGCTTGGTGAGAAGGTGACAACAGTTGGTGCGATTATTCGCAAATGGAAGAAACACAAAAGAACTGTCAATCTCCCTCGGCCTGGGGCTCCATGCAAGATCTCACCTCGTGGAGTTGCAATGATCATGAGAACGGGGAGGAATCAGCCCAGAACTACACGGGAGGATCTTGTCAATGATCTCAATGCAGCTGGTACCATAGTCACCAAGAAAACAATTGGTAACACACTATGCCGTGAAGGACTGAAATCCTGCAGTGCCCGCAAGGTCCCCCTGCTCAAGAAATCACATATACATGCCCGTCTGAAGTTTGCCAATGAACATCTGAATGATTCAGAGGACAACTGGGTGAAAGTGTTGTGGTCAGATGAGACCAAAATGGAGCTCTTTGGCATCAACTCAACTCGCCGTGTTTGGAGGAGGAGGAATGCTGCCTATGACCCCAAGAACACCATCCCCACCGTCAAACATGGAGGTGGAAACATTATGCTTTGGGGTGTTTTTCTGCTAAGGGGACAGGACAACTTCACCACATCAAAGGGACGATGGACGGGGCCATGTACTGTCAAATCTTGGGTGAGAACCTCTTTCCCCAGCCAGGGCATTGAAAGTGGGTCATGGATGGTATTCCAGCATCAAATTTATTTTCAAATCAAATTTATTTATAAAGCCCTTCTTACATCAGCTGATGTCACAGAGTGCTGTACAGAAACCCAACCTAAAACCCCAAACAGCAAGCAATGCAGGTGTAAAAGCATGGTGGCTAGGAAAAACTCCATAGAAAGGCCAAAACCTAGGAAGAAACCTAGAGAGGAACCAGGCTGTGAGGGGTGGCCAGTCCTCTTCTGGCTGTGCCGGGTGCAGATTATAACAGAACATGGACTTTTTAAGATTTTAAAATGTTCATAAAACAGGCAGAACAGTTGAAACTGGAGAAGCAGCACGGCCAGGTGGACTCGGGACATCAAGGAGTCATCAGGCCAGGTAGGCCTTGAGGAATGGTCCTAATGCTCAGGTCCTCCGAGAGAGAGAGAAGAAAAATAAAAAGATAGAGAGAGAGATAATTAGAGAGAGCATACTTACATTCACACAGGACACCAGATAAGAGAAGAAATACTCCAGATATAACAGACGGACCCTAGCCCCCCGACACATAAACTACTGCAGCATAAATACTGGGGGCTGAGACAGGAGGGGTCGGGAGACACTGTGGCCCCGTCCGACGATACCCCCGGACAGGGCCAAACAGACAAGATATAACCCCACCCACTCTGTCCTTGAAAAGCTGTCCTTGAAACAGTCTTGATATGTTCGTCAAAAAAGAGATCAGGGTCCAGAGTAACGCCGAGGTCCTTCGCAGTTTTATTTGAGAAGACTGTACAACCATCAAGATTAATTGTCAGATTCAACAGAAGATCTCTTTGTTTCTTGGGACCTAGAACTAGCATCTCTGTTTTGTCAGAGTTTAAAAGTAGAACATTTTCCGCCATCCACTTCCTTATGTCTGAAACACAGGCTTCCAGGGCAATTTTGGGGCTTCACCATGTTTCATCGAAATGTACAGCTGTGTGTCATCCGCATATCAGTGAAAGTTAACATTATGTTTCCGAATGACATCTCCAAGTGGTAAAATATATAGTGAAAACAATAGTGGTCCCAAAACAGAGCCTTGAGGAACACCGAAATTTAGAGTTGATTTGTCAGAGGACAAACCATCCACAGAGACAAACTGATATCTTTCCGACAGATAAGATCTAAACCAGGCCAGAACTTGTCCATGTAGACCAATTTGGGTTTCCAATCTCTCCAAAAGAATGTGGTGATCGATGGTATCAAAAGCAGCATTAAGGTCTAGGAGCACGAGGACAGTTGCAGAGCCTCGGTCTGACGCCATGAAAAGGTAATTTACCACCTTCACAAGTGCAGTCTCAGTGCTATGATGGGGTCTAAAACCAGACTGAAGCGTTTCGTATACATTGTTGGTCTTCAGGAAGGCAGTGAGTTGCTGCGCAACAGCTTTTCCAAAATTTTTTGAGAGGAATGGAAGATTCGATATAGGCTGATAGTTTTTTATATTTTCTGGGTCAAGGTTTGGCTTTTTCAAGAGAGGCTTTATTACTGCCACTTTTATTGAGTTTGGTACACATCCGGTGGATAGAGAGCTGTTTATTATGTTCAACATAGGAAGGCCAAGCACAGGAAGCAGCTCTTTCAGTAGTTTAGTTGGAATAGGGTCCAGTATGCAGCTTGAAGGTTTAGAGGCCATGATTATTTTCATCAATGTGTCAAGAGATATGGTACTAAAAACCTTGAGTGTCTCTCTTGATTTTATGTCCTGGCAAAGTTGTGTGGACTCTGGACAACTGAGCTTTGGAGGAATACGCAGATTTAAAGAGGAGTCCGTAATTTGCTTTCTAATGATCATGATCTTTTCCTCAAAGAAGTTCATGAATGTATCACTGCTAAAGTGAAAGCCATCCTCTCTTGGGGAATGCTGCTTTTTAGTTAGCTTTGCGACAGTATCAAAAATAAATTTTGGATTATTCTTATTTTCCTCAATTAAATAGGATGATCGAGCAGCAGTGAGGGCTCTTCGATACTGCACGGTACTGTCTTTCCAAGCTAGTCGGAAGACTTCCAGTTTGGTGTGGCACCATTTCCGTTCAAATTTTCTGGAAGCTTGCTTCAGAGCTCGGGTATTTTCTGTATACCAGGAGCTAGTTTTTATGGCAAATATTTTTGTTTTTAGGGTGCGACTGCATCTAGGTATTGCAAGGTTACATTGAGTTCCTCAGTTAGGTGGTTAACTGATTTTTGTACTCTGACATCCTTGGGTAGGTGAAAGGATTCTGGAAGGGCATCTAGGAATCTTTGGGTTGTCTGAGAATTTATAGCACGACTTTTGATGATCCTTGGTTGGGGTCTGAGCAGATTATTTGTTGCGATTTCAAACGTAATAAAATGGTGGTCCGATAGTCCAGGATTATGAGGAAAAACATTAAGATCCACAACATTTATTCCACGGTACAAAACTAGGTCCAGAGTATGACTGTGGCAGTGAGTAGGTCCGGAGACATGTTGGACAAAACCGACAGAGTCGATGATGGCTCCAAAAGCCTTTTGGAGTGGGTCTGTGGACTTTTCCATGTGAATATTAAAGTCACCAAAAATTAGAATATTGTCTGCCATGACTACAAGGTCCGATAGGAATTCAGGGAACTCAGTGAGGAACGTTGTATATGGCCCAGGAGGCCTGTAAACAGTAGCTATAAAAAGTGATTGAGTAGGCTGCATAGATTTCATGACTAGAAGCTCAAAAGACGTAAATAGAAATTTGCTATCGTAAATGTTAGCAACACCTCCACCTTTGTGGGATGCGCGGGGGATATGGTCACTAGTGTAACCAGGAGGTGAGGCCTCATTTAACACAATAAATTAATCAGGCTTAAGCCATGTTTCAGTCAGGCCAATCACATCAAGATTATGATCAGTGATTAGTTAATTGACTAGAACTGCCTTGGAAGTGAGGGATCTAACATTAAGTAGCCCCATTTTGAGATGTGAGGTATCACATGGCAGCAATGGAGGAGGTCTTTATTCTAGTGAGATTGCTAAGGCGAACACCGCCATGTTTAGTTTTGCCCATCCTAGGTCGAGGCACAGACACAGTCTCAATAGAGATAGCTGAGCTGACTACACTGACTGTGCTAGTGGCAGAATCCACTAAGCTGGCAGGCTGGCTAACAGCCTGCTGCCTGGCCTGCACCCTATCTCATTGTGAAGCTAGAGGAGTTAGAGCCCTGTCTATGTTCGTAGATAAGATGAGAGCACCCCTCCAGCTAGGATGGAGTCTGTCACTCCTCAACAGGCCAGGCTTGGTCCTGTTTGTGGGTGAGTCCCAGAAAGAGGGCCAGTTATCTACAAAGTCTATCTTTTGTGTGGGGCAGAAAACAGTTTTCAACCAGCGATTGAGTTGTGAGACTCTGCTGTAGAGCTAATCACTCCCCCTAACTGGGAGGGGGCCAGAGACAATTACTCGATGCCGACACATCTTTCTAGCTGATTTACACACTGAAGCTATGTTGCGCTTGGTGACCTCTGACTGTTTCATCCTAACATCGTTGGTGCCGACGTGGATAACAATATCTCTATACTCTCTACACTCGCCAGTTTTAGCTTTAGCCAGCACCATCTTCAGATTAGCCTTAACGTTGGTAGCCCTGCCCCCTGGTGAACAGTGTATGATCGCTGGATGATTCGTTTTAATTCCCTCATTAAAATGCAATTCAATGTATAACACAAGTGTAAAGGAATGAATAAGAATATGTACATATAAATATCTGGATGAGCGATGGCCGAACGGCATAAGCAAGATGCAGTAGATGGTATAGAGTACAGTACATACATATGAGATGAGTAATGTAGGGTATGTAAACAGTATATCAAATCAAATCAAATGTATTTATAAAGTCCTTCTTACATCAGCTCATGTCACAAAGTGCTGTACAGAAACCCAGCCTAAAACCCCAAACAGCAAGCAATGCAGGTGTAAAAGCACGGTGGTTAGGAAAAACTCCCTAGAAAGGCCAAAACCTAGGAAGAAACCTAGAGAGGAAACAGGCTGTGAGGGGTGGCCAGTCCTCTTCTGGCTGTGCTGGGTGCAGATTATAACAGAACTTGGACAAGATTTTAAAATATAAAACAGGTGAAACAGTTGAAACTAGCGGGCTGCTCCCTATATAAAGCGGCATTGTTTAAAGTGACTAGTGATACATTTATTACATCCAATTTTAATTATTAAGTGGCTAGAGATTTGAGTCAGTATGTTGGCAGCAGCCACTCAATGGTAGTGATGGCTGTTTATCAGTCTGATGGCCTTTGAGATAGAAGCTGTTTTTCAGTCTCCCGGTCCCAGCTTTGATGCACCTGTACTGACCACACCTTCTGGATGGAAGCGGGGTGAACAGGCAGTGGCTTGGGTGGTTGTTGTCCTTGATGATCTTTAGGGCTTTCCTGTGACATCGGGTGGTGTAGATGTCCTGGAGGGCAGGTAGTTTGCCCCCGACGATGTGTTGTGCAGACCTCACTACCCTCTGGAGAGCCTTACGGTTGTGGGCGGGGCAGTTGCCATACCAGGCGGTGATACAGCCCGACAGGATGCTCACGATTGTGCATCTGTAAAGGTTTGTGAGTGTTTTTGGTGACAAGACACATTTATTCAGCCTCCTGAGGTTGAAGAGGCGCTGTTGCGCCTTCTTCACCATGCTGTCTGTGTGGGTGGACCACACAAGACGCGCTAGGGATGCAGTCTGGGCCGGCAGCCTTACGAGGGTTAACAAGTTTAAATGTTTAAATGTTTTACTCACGTTGGCTGCGGTGAAGGAGAACCCACAGGTTTTGGTAGTGGGCCATGTCTGTGGCACAGTATTGTCCTCAAAGCGAGCAAAGAAGTTGTTTAGTTTGTCTGGGAGCAGGACAGGACTTTTTGTAGTCCATGATTGACTGTAGACCCTGCCACATACCTCTCGTGTCTGAGCCGTTGAATTGCGACTCTACTTTGTCTCTATACTGACGCTTAGCTAGTTTGATTGCCTTGCGGAGGGAACAGCTACACTGTTTGTATTCAGTCATGATTCAAGCATGGAATCAGATTGGTCGGACCAGCGTTGAACAGACCTGAGCACGGGCGTGTCCTGTTTTAGTTTTTGTCTATAGGCTGGGAGCAACAAAATTGAGTCGTGGTCAGATTTGCTGAAAGGCTTTGTATGCGTCGCGGAAGTTAGAGTAACAATTATCCAGAATTTTTCCAGCCCGGGTCGTGCATTCGATATGCTGATAAAATCTTGGGAGCCTTGTTTTCAGATTGGCCTTGTTAAAATCCCCAGCTACAATAAATGCAGCCTCAGGACATGTGGTTCCAATGAAGTTCTTTCAGGGCCGTCGAGGTGACTGATTGGGGGGGATATATACGGCTGTGATTATAATCAAAGAGAATTCTCTTGGTAGATAATGCGGTCGGAATTTGATCGTAAGGACTTCTAGGTCAGGTGAACAAAAGGAATTGAGTTCCTGTATGTTGTTATGATCACACCACGACTCGTTAATCATAAGGCATACACCAATTACACCATCCAATCGCTGATGACTTAGTTTTTTACAACACCCCTCGTGTCCCTCAACACCACAAACTACTTTAATAATGGCACTCTCAGACTGAAGTATGTAGTGAACGACAGAGCAGTGGAATAATTCAATGTGAGTCGTCAGGCTATCTATCTACTGAACTGACTGTCCCCTTAATCCCCCAGACCCAGAGAAGGGGATGGGGAGGAGGAGAGAGATACAGATACAGGGGGAGATGGAGGAGGGAAGGGGAAATATGGAGAGATGGGGGGTCACCCAAGTCATAGACTGTTCTCTCTGCTACTTCACGGCAAGCAGTACCGGAACGCCAAGTTTAGGTCCAAAAGGCTCTTTAACAGCTTCTACCCACATGCTATAAGACTGTTTGAACAATTAATCAAATAGACACCAATAAATTTTTTCCCCCACTGCTGCTACTCTCTGTTTATTATCTATGCATAGTCACTCTACCCCTACCTACATGTACAAATGACCTCGACTAACCTGTACCCCCGCACATTTACTCGGTACCAGGCCCCCTGTAAATACAGTGGCCTCGTTATTGTAATGTAATTCTACTGTGTTACTTTTTACTTTAATTTATTTAGTAAAATCTATTTCTTGAACTGCACTGTTGGTTAAGGGCTTGTAAGTAAACATTTCATGGTAAGGTCTACACCTGTTGTATTTGGTGCATGTGACAAATAACATTTGATTTGATTTGGAGGAGAGGGAGAATGGGGTAAGGGGTGAGAGAAAAAGCGACAGAGAGAATGACAAAAATAGTGGGAGAAAAAGGGAAAAAGAGAAAGAAGCAGAAGTGCTGCAGGAGAAGAACTGAGTTCTAAATGTGAAGAGAAAAAGCTTATTAATATGATTTTAGTTCCCTCTGAATATTCAAATTAAATTAAATCTCTCTTTCTTCATGTCTGCGCTTACACTGTCCCCAATTACAACTAGGATGTATCTGTTACCTAACTCTACAAATCTGTCTGTATAACCTTACTACACACACACGCACACACACAAGCACACATGCACATGCATGCACACACACACAGACACACACACACACTTGCACACACAGAGACACCCACAAATGTACCTACACACTATACCTCCCTAAAACTATCTAGACACCTCCCTCCCACAGTACTGTATCTGTTGATACTCACATCACGGAAACTCCAGGAGTAGTGCAGTGAACAACACCAACATTCTTTCAAGGCCTTTGTCGACCTCTCCAAGGCCTTCGAAACTGTGAGCAGGGAACTACTATGGGGCATTCTTCTCAAATTTGTCTGCCCAGCCAAATTTGTCAACATCCTTTGCAAGTTCCGTGATGGGATGATGGCTCGGGTGGTCGTAGCAAGGCAGGAGTTGCGCCCTTCATAGTACGCACTGATGTGAGGCAGGGGTGAGTGCTGGCACTTGTACCATCCAAGGAACAGCGTCAATCACTGTGACATCAGAGCGCGACGTATGTCTGTTGTTGTTGATCGCTGTTGAACGCAGAATCCTGAACTAAAGACCTCGGTTTAAAAGCTGACCGTGTTTTATATACTTTTATTTTATTTTGAATCCTGCGGCTCTGTTGGGATATAGTGCTGTGAGCGAATCCTGCCAGATTCTAAATAGTGGGATGGACGCGAAAAGCCCAGCTAGTCTACCTGGTTTGGCGGTCTCAAATGGAGGCCGCTATCGAACGTTTCCAGCGTTGCAGGAGCTGTGTTTACTTTGTTTTGTTCCGGGACAATGTGGACCGCGCTGACTTTCAATGTAGCAACTGCTTGCTTGCGGAGGACTACAGGAGAGAAGTAGCTAATCGTAGCAAGCAAGTAGCAAACCTACATAAGCTACTGGGGAACCCAGCCCCCCTAACTTTTCTTTTTCTTCTACCCCAGTAGCCGGATGGCGCTCTGGTCTGTTGGAGGTTTCGCTGCCGTGTTGGCTCTCCACAGCCAACTGGCCAGTGCTAGGCAGGGTTCCATCCTAAAGGGGTCTCTCCCTTCCCTGGAGAACGGAGCTGTTCTCGACCCAACCAACCAGCCATGGAGGTTCGTCACTCGCCGTGGAAGTTGAAGAAGGCGCCCTCTGGCAACGGGGGTCTCCATGGAGATGTTGAGCCCGGAACTGACACAGACCAGAAACAGCTTTGCAGCCCTGGATCCAGAGGTTCCGACGCCTTCGTCCATGGTGGCTTCCCAATCAAGATCAGATCCAGAAGTACCTGCGTCTTCGTCCTCGGTTCTGTCTCCATCACTGGTGGCTTCTACCTCGGGTTCAGATCCTCTGAGCTCCCAGCCTCACCAGACCGTGAGGCTGCCTGAGAGACCGGCCCCTTCAACATCACCAGCTGTCATCATAGGCAGCTCTATGGTGAGAAACCCCAAGGTAAAAACCCTGTGCTACCCAGGAGCACGAGTACAGGACATATCAGGCTGCTTCCGACTGTTCTACCACAGATTCCGGGAGCGGACACTATCGTAGTCCATGTGGGTACGAACAACATCAGGAGGGCTAGCTCGGAACATTTGAAAATTGATTTTAAAGAACTGATTTTAGCATTAAAAGACGCCAATAATTTCAGGTCCAGTACCATTATTGGGCCGCGGGTGTGAAAGATTCAGCAGACTGCTGGCATTACACATCTGGCTAAAATACTACTGTAGCTCTGCTGGTGTCACTTTTATTAATAACTTTGACACCTTCTGGAAACAGAAGATACTCTACAGGAATGACGGAGTCCATCCAAATAATCTTGGCTCCTGGACTCGCATTTCAAGGCTGCGTTGAAACAATGACTGGTAAGTGATCCAAGACCAGCTCAGTTAATCCCTACCGTTGTGACAATGAGTCTTCATAATGCTGCATCAAATGTACACGATCTTAGGGGCATTGGCAAACACAATGTAAGTCATTTAATTTATGTACCCCTAATTGCACCGAATACACTACCGTTCAAAAGTTTGGGGTTACTTAAGCATTTTCTTGTTTTCCATGAAAACTTTACATTCGTCAAAGAATCCTTTTTTTGCAGCAATTACACACTTGCAGACCTTCGGCATTCTAGTTGTCAATTTGGTGAGGTAATCTGAAGAGATTTCACCCCATGTGTCCTGAAGCACCTCCAGCAAGTTGGATTGGCTTGATGGGCACTTCTTACTTACCATACGGTCAAGTAAGCTGCTCCCACAAAAGCTCAATAGGGTTGAGATCTGGTGACTCTGCTGGCCACTCCATTATAGACAGAATACCAGCTGACTACTTCTTCCCTAAATAGTTCTTGCATAGCTTGGAGCTGTGCTTTGGGTCATTGTCCTGTTGTAGGAAAATGGCTCCAATTAAGTGCCGTCCGTAGGGTATGGCATGGCGTTGCAAAATGGAGTGATAGCCTTCCTTCTTCAAGATCCCTTTCAACCTGTACAAATCTCCCCCTTTACCACCCCCAAAGCACCCCCAGACCATCACATTGCCTCCACCATGCTTGGCAGATGGCGTCAAGTACTCCTCCAGCATCTTTTCATTTTTTCTGCATCTCACGAATGTTCTTGTTTATGATCTGAACACCTCAAACTTAGATTTGTCTGTCCATAATACTTTTTTCCAATCTTCCCCTGTCTAGTGTCTGTGTTATTTTGCCCGTCTTAATCTTTTAATTTTATTGGCCAGTTGGAGATATGGCTTTTTCTTTGCAACTCTGCCTAGAAGGCCAGCATCCCGGAGTCGCCTCTTCACTGTTGATGTTGAAACGGGTGTTTTGCGGGTACTATTTAATGAAGCTGCCATTTGAGGACTTGTGAGGCGTCTGTTTCTCAAACTAGACACTAATGTACTTGTCCTCTTGCTCATTTGTGCACCGGGGCCTCGCACTCCTCTTTCTATTCTGGTTAGAGCCAGTTTGCGCTGTTCTGTGAAGGGAGTAGTACTTAGAGTTGTACAAGATCTTCAGTTTCTTGGCAATTTCTTGCATGGAATAGCCTTCATTTCTCAGAACAAGAATAGACTGACGAGTTTCAGAAGAAAGTTCTTTGTTTCTGGCTATTTTGAGCCTGTAATCGAACCCACAACTGCTGATGCTCCATATACTCACCTAGTCGAAAGAAGGCCAGTTTTATTGCTTCTTTAATCAGGACAACAGTTTTCAGCTGTGCTAACATAATTGCAAAAGTTTTTTTTAATGATCAATTAAAATTATAAATTTGTATTCGCTAACACAACGTGCCATTAGAAGACAGGAGTGATGGTTGCTGATATTGGGCCTCTGTACGCCTATGTAGATATTCCATAGAAAATCAGCCGTTTCCAGCTACAATGGTCATTTACAACAACAACAATGTCTACACTCTATTTCTGATCAATTTGATGTTATTTTAATGGAATAAAAATGTAGCTTTTCTTTCAAAAACAAGGACATTTCTAAGTGGCCCCAAACTGTTGAACAGTAGTGTATATCTGTTTATCCTACAGCTACTGTAAGCAGTAATCTTGAGCCTATAAACCAGTTACACTGTTAGCACTGAGGTGGTGTGCAATAGTAAGAAGACTACTTTATGCAGCTCACCCTTCACTCAGCTCCAATGTAAATAACATGAATAGGTCTACCTCTGATAAGCTTCCCAGTAAAGCATTAAAATCAATCAAGTAAACCAGAAAAGTGCTAAAAATAGCCCATATTAACATATGTAGCCTAAGAAACAAGGTCCATGAAGTCAATAACTTGCTTGTAACAGATGACATTCATATTCTGACTATCTCTGAAACTCACTTAGATAACACCTTTGATGATACAGGGGTAGCAATACATGGCTATAACATCTACCGAAAAGACAGAAATGCCAACAGAGGCAGTGTTGCGGTCTATATTCAGAACCACATTCCTGTAAAGCTTAGAGATGATCTAATGTTAAATACTGTTGAAGTAATATGACTACAGGTTCATCTGCCTCACCTAAAGCCCATTCTTGTGGGAAGCTGCTATAGACCACCAAGTGCTAACAGTCAGTATCTGGATAATATATGTGAAATGCTTGATAATTTATGTGATATCAACAGAGAAGTATATTTTCTGGGTGATTTAAATATTGACTGGCTATCATCAAGCTGCCCACTCAGGAAAAAACTTCAAACTGTAACCAGTGCCTGCAACCTGGATCAGATTGTCAGTCAATCTACCAGTGTAGTTACAAACAGCACAGGAATCATCAACATGTATTGATCACATCTTTACTAATGCTGCAGATATTTGCTTTAAAGCAGTATCCAAATCCATAGGATGTAGTGATCACAATATAGTAATATCTAGGAAAACCAAAGTTCCAAAGGCTGGGCTTAATATAGTGTATAAGAGGTCATACAACAAGTTTTGTAGTGATTCATATGTTGATGATGTAAAGAATATTTGCTGGTCTGTGGTGTGTAATGAGGAGCAACCAGACACTGCACTTGACCCATTTATGAAACTACTTATTCCAGTTACTAATAAGCACGCACCTATTAAGAAAATGACTGTAAAAAGTGTTAAATCCCTTTGGATTGATGAGGAATTGAAACATTTTATGGTTGAGAGGGATGAGGCAAAAGGTATGGCAATTAAGTCTGGCAGCCCAACTGATTGGCAAACATACTGCAAATTAAGAAATCATGTGACTAAACTAAATACAAATAAAAAGATACTACACTATGAAACAAAGATAAATTCTATAAAGAATGATATTAAAAAGCTTTGGGGCACCTTAAATGACATTTTTTGGAAAAAAGCCAACTCGGCTACTTCATTAATTGAATCAGATGGCTCATTCATCAAAAAGCCCACTGATATTGCAAATTGCTTTAATGGCTTTTTCATTGGCAAGATAGGCGAACTTATGGATGACAAGCCAGCAACAGCTGACACTACACATCCAAGTATATCGGACCAAATTATCAAAGACAAGAATTGCACTTTTGAATTCCGTAAAGTCAGTGTGGAAGAGGTGAAAAAAAGATTGTTGTCTATCAACAATGACAAGCCACCGGGGTCTGACAATCTGGATGGAAAAGTACTAAGGATAATAGCAGACGCTAGGTAGGTAAAGCCCCGCCTTATCTCAGCTCGCTGGTAACCATAGCAGCACCCACCCGTAGCACTCGCTCCAGCAGGTATATCTCGCTGGCCACCCCCAAAGCCAATTCCTCTTTTGACCGCCTTTCCTTCCAGTTCTCTGCTGCCAATGACTGGAACGAACTACAAAAATCGTTGAAACTGGAGACACTTATCTCCCTCACTAGTTTTAAGCACCAGCTGTCAGAGCAGCTCACAGATCACTGCACCTGTACATAGCCCAACCAACTACAGTGGGGAAAAAAAGTATTTAGTCAGCCACCAATTGTGCAAGTTCTCTCACTTAAAAAGATGAGTGAGGCCTGTAATTTTCATCATAGGTACACTTCAACTATGACAGACAAAATGAGGGAAAAAAATCCAGAAAATCACATTGTAGGATTTTTTATGAATTTATTTGCAAATTATGGTGGAAAATAAGTATTTGGTCAATAACAAAAGTTTATCTCAATACTTTGTTATCTTCTCTAGGAGCAGCAGCAGAGGTGACTGTTTTGGAGAGCCTGGCGTGCCCAAAGTAAAATGCCTCCCATTCAGGCCCAGAAAATATAATATGCATATATTTAGTACCATTGGATAGGAAACACTCTGAATTTTCCAAAACTGTCATCCATTTGTCTGTGAGTGAAACAGAACGCATATAGCAGGCAAAACCCAGAGGAATTTCTGTCCTGGAAAAAGTGATTTTGACACATTGCTCATTTGGGAACCCCTCCCTATTGAAAATGACCATATATAGGCATATGAATGCAGTACAGGTCGCTTCCTTGTGATGTCACCAGCCTCGAGATGGTGTTTTCTTACATTTTGGGTGAGTTATCCCAGAGAAAACGACGAAACCATGAGGACTCCTCTTTATGAAAACTGTTCACATTGCGCGTGCACGAGAAGTCACGCCGTGTCTTATTTATCGTCTTTAGCGTTCAGTTTATATTCCGGCTGATTTATAATAGTAAATCTACGTAAAAGTGTTCCTAAGGATACATTTAAAACTATGTTTGATTGTTTTTGGACAAGTTTATAGGTATAATTTGAACGAGTTCGCTGCTTCAATGGAGTAGTGGAAGCTGTCGTTTCTGATTATAACGCCTTGAACCAAATGGAGGATTTATGGATAAAAGACGTTACTTTTTCTAACAAAAGAACCATGGATTGTCTTCGTTGGACACTTAGGATGACCTCAGCAGAAGTTCTTCAACAGGTAATTGATTTGTTTTCGCTGTGAAATGTGTTATGTGTGTGCCATGATGGCTAATCGATACATGGCTATTGGAAAATATGTGAGGTGCTAGCCTCAAACAAATGAATGTGCTGCTTTCGCCGTAAAGCCTTTTTGAAATCTGACAACGCTGTGATATTGCCAAGAAACAGAGCTTTTGATGAGTATGGAACACTTGTATATTGGTGGATGTTTAATAATTCAACTTTCGGATTTTGAATTTGGCGCTTTACATTGTCGCTGGTAGTGTCGGGATGAGCCCGCTAGCGACCCACTGCTCCTTGACTCGTTATATACCCTTTGTTGGCAATGACAGAGGTCAAATGTTTTCTGTAAGTCTTCACAAGGTTTTCACACACTGTTGCTGGTATTTTGGCCCATTCCTCCATGCAGATCTCCTCTAGAGCAGTGATGTTTTGGGGCTGTCGCTGGGCAACACGGACTTTCAACTCCCTCCAAAGATTTTCTATGGGGTTGAGATCTGGAGACTGGCTAGGCCACTCCAGGACCTTGAAATGCTTCTTACGAAGCCACTCCTTCGTTGCCCGGGCGGTGTGTTTGGGATCATTGTCATGCTGAAAGACCCAGCCACGTTTCATCTTCAATGCCCTTGCTGATGGAAGGAGGTTTTCACTCAAAATCTACCGATACATGGCCCCATTCATTCTTTCCTTTACACGGATCAGTCGTCCTGGTCCCTTTGCAGAAAAACAGCCCCAAAGCATGATGTTTCCACCCCCATGCTTCACAGTAGGTATGGTGTTCTTTGGATGCAACTCAGCATTCTTTGTCCTCCAAACTTGACGAGTTGAGTTTTTACCAAAAAGTTATATTTTGGTTTCATCTGACATTCTCCCAATCCTCATCTGGATCATCCAAATGCTCTCTAGCAAACTTCAGACGGGCCTGAACATGTACTGGCTTAAGCAGGGGGACACGTCTGGCACTGCAGGATTTGAGTCCCTGGCGGCGTAGTGTGTTACTGATGGTAGGCTTTGTTACTTTGGTCCCAGCTCTCTGCAGGTCATTCACTAGGTCCCCCCCGTGTGGTTCTGGGATTTTTGCTCACCGTTCTTGTGATCATTTTGACACCACGGGGGTGAGATCTTGCGTGGAGCCCCAGATCGAGGAAGATTATCAGTGGTCTTGTATGTCTTCCATTTCCTAATAATTTCTCCCACAGTTGATTTCTTCAAACCAAGCTGCCTACCTATTGCAGATTCAGTCTTCCCAACCTGGTGCATGTCTACAATTTTGTTTCTGGTGTCCTTTGACAGCTCTTTGGTCTTGGCCATAGTGGAGTTTGGAGTGTGACTGTTTGAGGTTGTGGACAGGTGTCTTTTATACTGATAACAAGTTCAAACAGGTGCCATTAATACAGGTAATGAGTGGAGGACAGAGGAGCCTCTTAAAGAAGAAGTTACAGGTCTGTGAGAGCCAGAAATCTTGCTTGTTTGTATGTGACCAAATACTTATTTTCCACCATAATTTGCAAATAAATTCATAAAAAATCCTACAATGTGATTTTCTGGATTTTATTTCCTCCTTCCTCCTATTTCCTCCTTTCCTCATAGTTGAAGTGTACCTATGATGAAAATTACAGGCCTCTCTCATCTTTTTAAGTGAGAGAACTTGCACAATTGGTGGCTGACTAAATACTTTTTTTCCCCACTGTACCTCATCCCCTACCATAGTCATTTATTTATCTTGCTCCTTTGCACCCCAGTGTTTTTACTTTGCACATTCATCTACTGCACATTTACCATTCCAGTGTTAAATTGCTATACAGTAGTTACTTTGCCACCATGGCCTATTTATTGCCTTATGTTCCTTATCCTAACTCATTTGCACACATTGTATATAGATTTGTTTTTTTCCTACTGTATTATTGACTGTATGTTTGTTTCACTCCATGTGTAACTCTGTGTTGTTGTATGTGTTGAACTGCTTTGCTTTATCTTGGCCAGGTCGCAGTTGTAAATGAGAACTTGTTCTCAACTTGCCTACCTGGTTAAATAAAGGTGAAATAAATTTTTTTTTGTAAAGCACGGCTGGCCCTTAAAAGTACATGGAGAGCTAACATTAATGACATACATATCAATCTCTCATGGCTCAAAGTGGAAGAGAGATTGACATCATCATTACTTGTTTTTGTAAGAGGTGTTGACAAGCTGAAGGTACTGAGCTGTCTGTTTAAAATACTAGCACACAGCTTGGACACCTGTGCATAACCCACAAGACATGCCACCAGAAGTCTCTTCACAAGTCCAGAACAGACTATTGGAGGTGCACAGTACTACACAGAGCCATGACTACATGACATTCTATTTCACATCAGGTAACTGATGCAAGCAATAGAATCAGATTTAAAAAGCAGGTAAAAATACACTTTGTGGAACAGCGGGGACTGTGAAGTAACACAAACATAGGCACAGAGACATGCATACACACACGACACATGGATTTTGTGTTGTAGATATGTGGTAGTGGAGTATGGGCCTGAGGGCACACACTTAGTGTGTTGTGAATTCTGTAATGAATGTATTGTAGTGTTTTTAAAATTGTATAACTGCCTTGATTCTGCCATAATAAATCAATACAAATACAAATACAAAACTACAATATTGTTGACCTTAACCGGTTTGGATAGAAACAACTCAACGGTTATGTTTAGGCACCCACAACGCCCTAGCAAGTCGCAAGCCTATGCTTGATGGTAATGGCGCTCAAAGTTGCCCCTAGTGGACGAACATCGAATACTGCATTGGATTTGGAATGACCTGGCTGTTGGTTGTTTGAGAGAGTGTCAGTCTGTATGACCAGTGCAGTAGGAGAAATAACGCCTAGGAGCAGCCAGGGAGAGAGTGTTCTGTACCCACACATAATGTCTCTATGTGTGTAGGCCTGTAATACCCTTATACGTGTGTCTGGGTCTTCATACGTGCCTCTGTGCTCATGTGTGTGTGTGTGTGTGGGGGGGCATGTGTGTGTGTGCAGTTAGATCATCATAAGATAAGCAGCCCTCCACCCCTGGTGAGAGCCAGACAAACTAATACATTCTCACTCATTGGACTGAGTTCCACGGTAACTCCTGGGGGTTCCAATCAGAGGGTATGACCGTAGATGACCCCCAGTGACCCCAACTCCAAAGGTAAAATGTCATCATTACTCCAGGTCCATTCTGATTGGATATGAAGATGGTCGAGAAGCCAATCATTATACATCATTCTTTCCCAGATATATTGTTCATGTATAGACACCCAGAGAGAGATTAGACTGACAGCAGGTGTGTTTTATGCCTCAGTCTAAGGATTTGCCTTGCCTTGCCTTTGATCTTAATAAAACTGAAAAATTGAACAAAGTTTTTAGTCACATGTTTCATGTCAAACGTTTTGCTCTACAAAAGGATTGGTTTATAATTTACTGTTGCAGAGATTTGCCCAGAGAGAGAGTAATCAGCGATGACGAGATTAGATATGATATGATTACATATTCTGCCAGCAGATGTCTGTCTCCATTATTTAATAACATTATTACATTAATGTGAGCAATTTCCCTAATGTCATATAAAACCAGAGTGAGAGAGATAGGGACAGGGAGGAGAGTGAGAGAGAGAGAGCGAGATGAGAGCTGATAATAACATCAGATTCTGTGGTTAGAGGACTGTGTCATATCTGTCATCATTGATTAACAGGTCAAGCACAGTAAGACTGTTGGCCTGTATCGCCAAATTGTATCCTGCAATGGGTGTGATCTCGTGATGCTCAGAGCCAGACCGCTCTGCTTAGACCACTGCCCCACTGCAGTTCACAATGCTCTTTCAAGCCTCAATACTTATTAAGCCTTCCCCAAACCATAGCCCTAATCTGAGCCTCTCGGAATGAATGACTAAGCTGTTAACCTTTGTGTTGTTTCTGTTTTAACCCTGTAACCACATGGAATTAACCCTGTAAACATAGGGAATTAATGCATAAAAGTAGACCATCCATAACACACAGAATTTTGAAGGGAAACAATGAGATCTTGTTGGAAAGGACACATGCTACACTGCACACATGTTATTGATACTGTATATTAGCATACTAAACACATGCTTATGAAATTTACACATTAACCATATGCGTACTCACACTCACTAATAAAAACAACTCAAAAACAGGTAACACTTTATTTGGATAGTCAATCTATAGATGCAGTACTGAATATCTGCAGACCTTCAGTAACATTTCAACTAACTATCCACTCAACCTAACCCTAGCTCTAACCCTTACCCTTACTCTACTCCTAACATTAACCCTAACCGTAACCATTTGTTGATACTATGACTATCTGCAGAGCATCTACAGATGGAAAATCTTGACTATCCAAATAAAGTGTGACCCAAAAACAATATATAGACACATTGGCATAACCAAATTATTGGTCACTTCATTCTAGGCCTTTTAATTAGCCTTTCTGCAGTCATTTCTGTCACATATACATACAGTAGTTGGTGTTATTTGATGTTATGAATACAAAAAAAATGTCCACATGAGAGTGTGTTTGTGTTGTCGCCTGCTCTGAATAAAATGTAACTTTTGTCAATTTCAACAAAACATTTTTGGTCAGCACAGGAGAGAATAGATGTGCGTGTGTGTGAGGAGGGAGCCAAAATGGTGATGTCTGCTGCCATTCTGAGAAGATAACCTTGTCAGTCAGCCCATCGGCAACATTTTATGTAAATACTGAGAAACACAAATGCACTCATCCATGCACGCACGCACACACACACAAACACTCACACACATGCAAACAAGCACGCATGAACACACAGACGAACACACACAGTTAGTAGCAGTAGTGGGCTGTTTCTCAGATTTGAGGGGGAACGTGTATCTGCTCAGGCTTTCTGCCAAACACACTGCTGCCAAAAACAGCCGTAGGACAATATCCGTGGAACACACACAAACACACACACACACACGCACACACGCACACACACACACACACACACACACACACACACACACACACACACACACACACACACAGGCTCTCAGAAAGACATGCATGTACACACACACACTTTCACAAAGATGTGCACACACCAGAGGAGTGGACTCCAGTCACAAGTCCAAGAGTTGACTTGGACTTGGAGCCTCAAGACTTGGGACTCAACTTTGACTTGAGACTGATGACTTCAAATGATCTGGCCAGGTTTTGTAAAATTTTGTCAGTCATTTTGTGGCACAGAGTCTGTGTTGATTACTCTCAACGCAGCCAGAGACAGTATCGCACTCGCAAAAAAATCTATTGTCTAGTGAAACGCACACCTGGCACTCTGAGTGGTTTATTTGGTGATCAAGAATATTAACCACTTACTTAGAAAGCTCATCAGCAATGGAGCATCAAGCAACATTTACTAGCATAGGCCTACTGGTCTTTTGGTATGTCAAAATTGCTTGAAATTGATAATTTACTCATGATATTTGCATTTGGAATTTGTTGTTAAAAACAATTATTACATAATCAAAATGTATTGTACACTAAACAATGAAAAAGGCTCTCTGGTAGCCTCAATAAATAGACAAAGATTAGTAGTAGTTGAACAAGTCATTGCCTGTATGTATTTTTTTTTACTTGACTTGAGACTTAACTTCCTCTTAGAATGCATGACTTGGACTTGAGTCGAGACTCCACATGTTCTACTTGGGAGTCAATCTGAGACTTAGACCTTGTGATTTGAATAATAGTGAATTAGTACCACCTCTGACACACACACATACACACACACTTTCAAAAGGACATGCCTGTGCACACACATTTACATACACATTCTTGTGTGTACATACACATGGACATCCACGTACACTAATACACACACACTTAATTGTGCACACACAAAAACTGTCATGCACACTCACCAAGACTCTTCCCAGAGCTGGTCGCCCAGCCAAACTGAGCAATCGGGTGAGAAGGGTGTCACGACTTCCGCCGAAGTCGGTTCCTCTCCTTGTTCGGGCGGCATTCGGCGTTCGACGTCACCTCCACCAGCACATCCAGGGTCCTCACTACTCGTCCCTCCTTCACCCGGTCCCAGTGGGATTCGTCTCTCCCTTCCCCGGGAGTACGATGGCTGCAGGTTTCCTATTACAGCTGGAGCTCTACCTGGCAACCGTCCACCCGGCTCCTTCGGGCCGTGAGAAGGTGTCCGCCCTCGTCTCTCAGGGAAAGCCCTGGAGTGGGCCTACGCCATGTGGGGAGAAGGAGATGTGGCGCTGGACCACTTCGAGGATTTCACCCGCCGCTTCCGGGCAGTCTTCGACCACCCACCGCCTGACAGAAGGGCCTTGTGGTCACTCTGACAAAGCTCCAGAGTTCCTCTGTGGAGATGGGAGAACCTTCCAGAAGGACAACCATCTCTGCAGCCCTCCACCAATCAGGTCTTTATGGTAGAGTGGCCAGACGTAAAAGGCACATGACAGCCCAGATGGAGTTTGCCAAAAGACCTAAAGGACTCTCAGACCATTACAAACAAGATTCTCTGGTCTGATGAAACCAAGATTGAACGTCACGTCTGGAGGAAACCTGGCACCATCCCTACGGTGAATCATGGTGGTGGCAGCATCATGCTGTGGGCATGTTTTTCAGGGGCAGGGACTGGAAGACTAGTCAGGATAGAGGGAAAGATGAATAGAGGAAACCTAAACCTGCTCCAGAGCGCTCAGGACATCAGACAGGGGCGAAGGTTCACATTCCAACAGGACAACGACCCTATGAACACAGCCAAGACAATGCCGGAGTTGCTTTAGGACAAATCTCTGAATGTACATTAGTGGCCCAACCAGAGCCCGGACTTGAACCCGATCTAACATCTCTGGAGAGACCTGGAAATAGCTGTGCAGCAACACTCCCCATCCAACCTGACAGAGCTTGAAAAGATCTGCAGAGAACAATGGGAGAAACTCCCCAAAAACAGATGTGCCAAGCTTGTAGCATCATACCCAAGAAGACTCAAGGCTGTAATTGCTGCCAAAGGTGCTTTAACAAAGTACTGAGTAATGGGTCCGAATACTTACGTAAATGGAAGTTTATTTAATTTATACATTTGCAGAAATATTTTGTCATTATGGGGTATTGTGTGTAGATTGATCAGAGGGGAAAAAAAAAGATTTAAAACATTTTAGAATAAGGCTGTAAAGTAACAAAATGTGGAAAAAGTCAAGGGGTCTGAATATTTTCCAAATGCACTGATACACATGCTGTCCTGATCTAACTGCTATAGCAGTCAGTATAGGCACTGGATGTATTGATAGTCCTATACAGATGTAGTATCTTAATTTGACCACCCTGTTGCTGGAGAACTTTCCTGCAATGCAGGACATTTTAAACTTGTAGTATATTTGAGGTTTAAAAAGGCTTTTGAAGTTTGCAATTTCCACTAATTTCAGACTTGATTTCCCTAAAATATCAACCCCCTACAAAAATGTCCATTAATTATAATCCACATAATAATTTAAATGTCTTGTTGATGAAAGATAATTTTCCTGCTGTAGCAAACTGACTCAAATTAAGATCCTATCTGTAGCATCCTCTGCTGAACAGAGAGAAAAGACCTGGAAGATTAGAATACAACTATCCTTCTGCTCTTATAATGGCACTGGCATAGAGAGAGAGAGTTGTATTACCCAATGTGTAAAACAATCTCATCTCCTCTCCTCCAGAAGATTGCTTGTTCAAATACTGGATCGGCAGATACATTGTGTGTTATTAATCAGTAAGCTAGTTTCAGATCCCAGGTACCATCTCCTGCCCTTGTGCCCTTAAGCTCAAACAGCCCCAGGGCATCTAACGTGCCCATTTAACATCACTCCATCATTATCACTGATGTATCCTTTAACTTCAGCTCATTAATCAGCCTTAATTATGTATTAGTCTTAATTGTCTTTCTGCCCGCTTGGGTAATTAAATTAAAAGTCCGGCTCAGAGAGGGAGAGAGGGAGGAGGGAGAGATGGGTGGGGGGGGAGAGAGATGGTTGGGGAGAGAGGAGGAGAGGGATGAGGAGTGGAGGGGAGAAAGAAAGAGGGGAGAGGGAGAAAGAGATTGACAGAGGAGAGGGAGAGATCATGAGAAAGAGAAAGACAGAGGAGAGGGAAAGATAATGAGAAAGAGAAAGACAGATGAGAGGGAGAGATAATGAGAAAGAGAACGAGAGAGGACAGGGAGAAATAATGAGAAAGAGAGAGAGAGGAGAGGGAGAGAATGAAAAAGAGAAAGAGAGAGGAGAGGGAGAGATAATAAGAAAAAGAAAAGAGTGATATGATGTTAGTGAAGAAAGAGAGTGATGAGAAGAGAGATAGTAATATTGGTAATGGTTTAACTCATAAGGGGTTCTACTAAGCTGACATATGGAATTGTTTTAATATGGTTATACCATGGATCATTTTGCTATTTGATTTTGAACATTAGGACCCATGTAGATATATATATATATATATATATATATATATAGAGAGAGAGAGAGAGAGAGAGAGAGAGAGAGAGAGAGAGAGAGAGAGAGAGTTTTCCCATGATCGAACACGAGCTGCTTTTCTTCGGCGGTAACGGAAAGTCGGGCGGACAGGCTCTAGGCTCTGGAGGTGAATCTGTCCGCCATATCTATTACCGGGTAACTGTCTTCCCGGGTTGAAGGGTGTACGACCATCACATACACACTCCCGGTCTCGGAAGTTTAATTGATTTAAGGACATATGGATTAAATTGCCATCAGCTGCCTTCACGAGTCCGGAAGAACCACCTAGTTAGAGATAGCACACTGCTGTCTGACGTCCTCTCTGCCCCTCTCTCTCCATATCTTTCTTTCTCTTTCTAACTCACACGCGCGCGCGCACCTTCCTCTATCACACACTAACACTGGCAAGTTTGATTGCGTTGGCTCCTGGTCAAGAAGACAGCGTTTTTAACGGAATCAGCCAGTCGATGTCAGAGAGACCAGCCCTCTCCTGGCCCGGAACAGGGCACTCTCGAACCTTTTAACGGATACCGGGACAGCCAGCGAGCAGGTTCTTGGCTCCGCGGCGGGTCCTGTCTCGCACGGACAGTTGTTATTAGCGGGGAACTTTTTTTCTCCAACTCTTGCTCCTTCCAGAGAGGATGTTAACGTTATCAGTCCATTTCACATGAAAACACTCCGTCAGCGTGTATGTGTGAGCGCGTCTGTTCGTGCCTGTGTAACGTACTATATGTGTGTGTGGTTTCAAATGAAGACCTGAGTTCGTGTGTGTGTTTCTGGGTTCGTCTGGCGCGGCTCTGGATTTTGGATTATTAACCGGCGAGAAGCAGTGTTGGAGATGTGTCTCTGTTTTACCGATTTACCTATTTATTTAGCCGTTAACGGCTGAACCGGACTGCTCGCATTCGTCTCGTGACTTCGGGATTACTGTTCTGGAACCTGCCATGATTCTGCTGAACCTTCTCAGCGTGCTGGTTCTGCTGGGTGAGTACACACGCACACACACACACACACACACACACACACACACACACACACACACACACACACACACACACACACACACACACACACACACACACACACACACACACACACACACACACACACACACACACACACACACACACACAGGTAAGAGGGCACCCACTCCACGACCAAAAATTCAGTTAAGGATATAACTATAAGCAGTCATGCCTCCACCTGGTGCCTTGCTGCTGCTGGTTATGGTTTTAAGAACGTATAACCTAATCATTTACAATTATATGACCTCACGTAGGCATAGTAAGCATCTGAAATTGATTTAGGGTTTTGCATAGCACAATAGTTATTTGGAGTGTGAAACACTCATGACGCGAAAGATCTCCCTTCTGGTAGGATCTGGCGGTCAAAGGGACAGCGCATGGAGCATGCTCCCTCCGCCTCAACTGCTTGCTCAAGTGTGTGCGTGTGTGGGTGTATGTGTGCTCCTCTGTGTATGAATCTGGTTGAATCTGTGCCTGAGGACTCCGCTCGCGCGGCAGAGCTGTCCTTGGTGCTGAAATCTGTTCACGGTAGTGGCGCGAGACTATGGTCTGTCACTTTTCAGCCCTCAGCGTGCTGCCTGTTTGTCTGTCCAGTCGGCGCACCATGTGATCGCTATGAGTCTTTTATAGATTCATCTAGAACACATTACTAACAAATCCAGAAGTTTATGCCGTTTTCCTATATTTACATGATCGGCATTATCACCCTTTGCCATAGTTTTATGTTTTGAGGCGATTGAGAGGGAGAAGAGGAAGAGTGAGAGGAGAGAGAGACGGAACGAGTTGAAAGAGAAAGAGAGGGAGAGAGAGAGAAGGGGGAGGAGAGAAGAGGAGGAGAGGATAGGGGTAGGAGAGAGGGAGAGGAGTGGAAAGGAGAGTATGGGGAGGACATGGGGAATGGATAGAAGAGGAGAAAGTAGGGTAGAGGAGAGAAGGATGGAGGAGATGAGGATGGACAAGAGGAGATACAGGGAGAGGAGAGGATGGAGGAGAGGTTGCTGCCCCAGACAGTATTTGACACAGTGGTGATTTTACTGATGATGACAAAAACAGAACTCCCTGGTAAACAGCCTGCAGCCAGCTCTGTACTCAACAAGATATCACCGTGTTTGACGTCCTTGGATAAACGTCTATTTTTGACTAGTAAACTGACTTAATCTCCCGACATCATGTATTTATGCACACGGCTGACTGCGTCTCCCGACCACCTGGGGACCTACAAAAACGTCAAATTTCTACTTAAATCTGGAATGATCTCTCTGCTATACTGCTACCACACACACACACACACACACACACACACACACACACACACACACACACACACACACACACACACACACACACACACACACACACACACACACACACACACACATACACACACCTTTGGCTGTTCTTTTCTAGCTTTGACCTTGAGGGAAAATGTTATATTTTTTTTTACACCATTATGAACAAGCAGAGTAATTAGAAAAAACATTGTTGTTTTTATAATTCTAATGGAGCTAGAAAATATTTTTCAAGTAGATTATATTAAATGTAGTATACAGATTATATTTAATAATCTCCCAGATGGAGTATGTGCTGTGTGGGAGTTTAACGTATATCAATATTACCTTATTTCCCCTAGATGGTGTGTACTGTGTCTCTCTGTGTGTGTGGGTGTAGGATGTGGTGGTTAAAGTTAAGCGTTAAAATGAATATAATGATGACATTTTGCCGCCAGACGCTATGTGCGTGGGTTGTTAGGGTCAGGGTTAACTATTGTTAACATTATGACTAATCATTATTCCTCTTCTCTCTCCGCTACAGGGTGTGTGTGTGTGGTGTGTGTGTGGGGGCATGGATGGAGGGAGCCGCTGGACTGCGTGCGGGCGTTAGAGCTGTGTAACGGGGATAGCCAGTGCAGCTCCAGCTACAGGATCATGCGCCAGTGCCTGTCAGGCGGGGCGCGGGATCGCCAGACCATGCTGGCTGGCAGAGAGTGCCAGGGGGCCATAGAGGTCCTACAGGACTCGTCGCTCTACGACTGTCGCTGTAAGAGAGCCATGAAGAAGGAATTACAGTGTCTGCAGAACTACTGGAGTATACACCAGGGCCTGACAGAGAGCGGTGAGTTACCTGGGCTACATGGCACAGTAGCACACACTGGGGCATACCTACGCAGGCAGTTTCCTGTGTGTACTTTACTTTACTGACTTTATTGTCCCCATGAGGACATTATGTTGCAGTGTCATGTGCACATTTAAAGTGGCAAATTGACAGTACAACTTTCATAACAGTTACATATTAGAAAATGCGTGTCAGTGCAATGGAACATTGTTCAATGATCTTACTGTTGAGGATAATCCAAAACATATTTTTTGTTGCTTGCCGGGAATTCACTGTTTTTCATTCTTCACATTCCTCATGAATTATAATATGTCACAAGATTTTTTGTTCTATCTCAGAACTATTATATCAAATCAGACTATAACTCTATCTGTTTCCTGGAGTTTGTAAAGCTCCAGTTATAAGAAACAAACAGAGTCCCGAACTGCAATGGTCAGGTTTTATTCAGAGAACGTTCTAAATTCACAATGGGAACACAGTCTTTTATATGTACATACAATTTAACTCCACCCGCTTTAGGCGGGCTGTGTTTTACATATTACAGCTTATCACTTCTAAACTGTTTTCTAACTGTTTTCCCCCCTTCCTGGGTGGGGAAACCATTTTCCTGTTGTTGGTTTCACAGTTATAAATCGTCTGTCGACAGTTCTCCTTTTCCTCTGTTATCTCAACTTCATCCTGCTTAGGTTGCAAAATAGTAACACGATGTCTTAGTCTTTTAAAAAGTTCTAGACCTACACATTATAGAATTATTGTCTTATTCCTCTAACACCTATTACATCAATTTTCAGGGTGAAATATTCTAGTCATTAATCAAACATACAAATTCCTATATCATAATGTAGTATTACTGATACATCCTGTTAGTTGGGTTGATGTGATTGTATATGACCTCCAGTGCCTCTGCTGGCTCAGAATTCAATGGTCCTTTTCTGTTTGTGTTTGTGTCCTCACTGCAGCTCTGTGGCACTTTGGCTCACTCACACACACACACACACACACACACACACACACACACACACACACACACACACACACACACACACACACACACACACACACACACACACACACACACACACACACACACACACACACACACAGGCACTCTCTCGCTGGGCTGGGAAAGCTGGCCTAGTTTAGTTTTTGCGGCAGTAGGCCTCATTAAGGAGCTTCTCTCTTTGTTCTCCCTTCCTCTCTGGATGTCTGCTGCCAACAATGCCTGCAACACTTACACAAACACACACATGCGCACAAACACATGATCAGACATACGCGGATGCACAAACAAACACAAACACACACACACATATGCAAGGGCAAACACACACACGCTCACCCTCAGCATGAGTGGGGACACACAGAGCTCAAGGGCATGGAGAGAGAGAGAGAGAGAGAGAGAGAGAGAGAGAGAGAGAGAGAGAGAGAGAGAGAGATGTGGGTGTGACTGTTATCAGATATAATACATTCATCAATGTGGCTCCCTGTTTGACCCATGAAAAAATATTTGAAAACTAAAATGCTCTGTTTATATAAGCATCCTGTGTGTGTGTGCAGAAATAAAGCTGGAAGGACAGCAGCGCAGTACTGGGTGTGTATGATACTCTGTAGTCTAGTCAGAAATAGACTGGCTCACTAAACAACACTTACTATGGGGAACATGGTCTTAGAGGGAGGAGAGGAGAAGAGAAGAGAGGGGAGGAGAGTAAAGGAGAGGGGAGGAGAGTAAAGGAGAGGAAAGGAGAGGAGAAGAAAGGAGAGAGGAGAGAGGAAAGATAAGAGAGGAGGGGAAAGGAAAGGAATCGAGAAATAATTCACACATCCGATTTACTCTTAGAAAAAAAACTACTATATAGAACCTAAAATATTAATTTGGCTGTACCCATAGGAGAACCCTTTAAATTACCCTTTTAGTTCCAGGTAGAACTCTTTCGGTTCCATGTAGAAACCTTTCAAAAAAGGGTTGTACATACATGGAACCCAAAAGGGTTCTACCTGGAACCAAAAAGGGTTTTACCTGAAATAGGGCTGTGGCTAGCGGTTAATTAACATTAGCACATTTAGCATCTCCAGGCCTCCACACATACAAGCTGCTGATGAGTGCCTTTGGAACATCCTACATTTTAGCAAGTCTAATAAATATATTTAATATACACCATAACAATAAATCCATTATTTATTTTATAGGAAGAAAATGTATTTCAGTTGAACAAAATATGAGTTCTTTATTATTGTATGCCATTTGGCTATGTTGCATGCCATAGGCTGCAGGCTTGTTCATTTAGTATACAAAATATGCTTATAAGTCCGGTGTCATTATTTTATATTATATGATTTTATAGTAAGAAGAATATAATTGAACTAATTGAGCTGAATGAAATAGAAAGGATATTTTTCCCATACCCGGAGCGAGTGCGCATATCAAGGCTATGTTGAGGGTAAACATGATCAATTGAAACAGGTCCTATAGGCTACGCTACATTTAGAGTTATTTGGAAACTTTAGTTGTTAATGATACAAACCTTAGAATGTCTTAACCCTTTTAAGGATCGGACCTTTTTTTCCAATTTTCGCCTAAAATGACATACCCAAATCTAACTGCCTGTAGCTCAGGCCCTGAAGCAAGGATATGCATTTTCTTGGTACCATTTGAAATAAAACACTTTGAAGTTTGTGGGAATGTGAAAGGAATGTAGGATAATATAACTCATTAGATCTGGTTAAAGATAATACAAAGAAAAAAACAACCGTTTTTCTTTTTTTTTTTGTACCATCATCTTTGAAATGCAAGAGAAAGGCCATAATGTATTATTCCAGTCCAGGTGCAATTTAGATATTGGCCACTAGATGGCAGCAGTGTATGTTCAACATTTTAGGCTGATCCAATGAACCATTGCATTTCTGTTCAGAATTTTGTATCAAGACTGCCCAAATGTGCCTAATTTGTTTATTAATAATGTTTCATGTTCAAAACTGTGCACTAAATGTAAATTGGACAGTGCAGTTAGATTAACAAGAATTTAAGCTTTCTGCCAATATCAGATATGTCTATGTCCTGGGAAATGTTCTTGTTACTTACAACCTCATGTTAACCGCATTAGCCTACGTTAGCTCAACCATCCCGCAGGGGACCCACCAATCCTGAAGAAGTTTTAAATATTAAAACTTATGGGCTGCATGATGTGACTATACAGTAGGCTATTGATGCAAGTTGAGAAAGTTGCAGAGAAAGCTTGCGCTCTGTTCCTTGCCTCAGACTGTACACACTGTTCTCTCATCAAGTGATCATATTATCACCCATCAGACTATTCTCAATATAATATTGTCTGTACTAATATGTTCAATTAGTTTAGATTTAGAAATGGGCAAATGGGCAGGAACAGGGGCAGAAGAAAAAATATGTCATCTGCCAATGCACTCGAATAGCAAATGGAAGCCTCTTTCCCACCTGTTCGTTCAGGTAGGCTACTCCAGTTATTTCACTCCTTGCATCAACCACTTTTTGAGGAGCATGCAGCCTCTCGCTGAGCGACAGGTGATATTCTGCACAAACTCTGTATGCTATGGGCTCCCCAACCCTGTTCCTGCAGCTACCAAGTGCTTAATTTGGGAAATTTGCTCGGTAACATCGAAAGTAACATGTTCTCACAAAACATATTTCATTAAACTGTTGACAGATCCTCTCTCTGCGTGCTTGAGAAAGTAATGAAGAAGAAAGTGGAGGAGATGGAAACGCACAGTGGTGAGATATTCAGTAGCTAAAGGTAGCCTAATGTGTCACCCTATTAATTATGAAATTATATACAATTCCCTGTTACTAGGATATTCAAAATCAAATACAAATTCACTGTTGTAGGTTAACTCTGTAACTCAGCAAATCAACAGAATTGCTTACGCCTATACGTTCTGTCCCAGACTCATGAAAATAAACTTTTGAGTGTAGCATAATGTAACCAGTCCATCCAGTATACATACTAATACAGTCCACACTCAAAGGCAATTACTAGAATTTGTTTAATTTTGGAATGTAGGCTAGACCAATTAAATCAGTTTTAATATGCGGTAGAATATGTATTGTATAACGAATGGCACAACCAATATTTTAATTCAGGGTGTTTTTACGTATGTAAAGCTCTAATATGTGTATGGATGTTTTGATTTAATCATCACTTTAGAAAGTGCTGTCCATTTCGTTGTTAGGCTTTGAAACAACATTCACAATGACCATGTTAACTTCTTTCTTCAAATTGATCAATCACAGTGAGGTGAGTTTTAAAAGCACAGTACTGCTTTGATGATAAGTGTTTGAAGTGATTTCCGATTGCATTGGTGTCAGTGGTTAGAAGGTGTGGTGGTTCATTTCTTTATTATCAAATGAGGAGAGGCAAACTTATCACACAAGTCAGAGTTATACTTAAACTAAATCTTTAATAGTGAGAGCTTTGCAATAGCAATGGCTTGTCAATGAATCACCACCCCTCTCTGATGATCCGTTGAGAGCGGTGACACAAAGGCTACTGAGATCTTTTATAGCAAAGATACACCCCTTTCAAACTACATGACGAACAACAGATATATAGAATGGGTCACAAGGTTAAGATCTGAATGAAAGATACCTATAATACATAGCAGACAGTATCTGCTGTGTCAACAGCTTTCATTGTATAGACCAGTGTCTGGCCCTCCGACTCCAAACTGGAACCATCTCTCCCTGGTACCGTATAGAACAGAAACATTAACTCAAGCTCTGGAATGCTCTTTAGGTTGTATCACCCAAAATACAGTGTTATCTCCCAGAGGCCCCATCCTCAGTAGAACACACACAATAGTTAACAAAATACTATATTCTGTTGAATAAAACAAGCATGATGTAATAAAAGTATTATAACATAATCTTGCAATGGGACAGCCTCAAAAAAAATTTGGAACCATTTTTTTCTAAGAGTGTAGAGATGTTTATTATTCCCTTTTTATCCTGTCAACATCTTGGGGACAACACATCAGCACAACCCCCTAGAGTTGATTGACGCACAGGTGACGCAGCTAGAGATATCTGTTTTGCATTGGATGTGTGTCAATCCACTATATCCGCCGATGTTGCACTTCCGCATCAGCGGTGTTCGTCAAACCATGAGGCATCCTGAAAATTGGTCTTCTCATTAATAACCTCTTAGGGATCCGATCCCGTTAGCGGGCTCGTTTTTGGAGCAAACAAAGCGCGGCAAATTCTAAATAAAAAATCGTAATATTTAACATTCATCAATATGCAAGTGTTGCATAGACATCAAAAGCTCTGCTTCTTGGCAATATCACAGCGTTGTAAGATTTCGGCGAAAGCACAACATTTGATTGTTTGAGGATAGCACCTCCAATATTTTCCACATTAGCATAAATTCATATCCAGCGCGGTCTCACAAAACCCATATAAGAGCTAAAAAATATCACTTACCTTTTGAAGAACCTGCTGAGGGCTTCCCAAGTGTCCAAACAAGAGAATCCATGGTTCCTTTGTTAGAAAAAGTCATTTATTATATCCATAAATCTCAGTTTGGTTGGCACGTTATGTTCAGCTACTCCACCAAGCATTTCCAGTATACTCGCCCGTTATACAATGAAGAGAACGCGTTCAAATTACACCTCTCAACTTTTCCCAAACAAATCAAAGATCAATAATAATGCATCCTTAGGTATCCTTTTATAAATAATAGCGATCATATTATACACGGATGGTAACCGAAACGTTATAAAAGGAAAAGAAAGTGGGGCGCGCTCTCGTTCTCGTTGTTTACCTTTACCAGGTACTGCAACCTGTGTCCTATCTCCCTATGAGGTATATAACCAGCCATTCAAAGTGAGCAAAGGTCAAAAGAAAAATTATTTCCGGACAGAAATTTCTCGGGTTTTTGCCTGCTATATCAGTATCAGAGTGTTTCCTATCCAATAGTACTAATTATGTGCATATCCTAGTTTCTGGGCCCGAGTCGCAGGCATTTTACTTTGGGCACGTCAGACAGGCGAAAATTTGGAAAATGGGACCCTAGCCCTAACAAGTTAAAATGTCTGTAGCGCCCAAAAGGTTTGAGCTACATTATGGAAAGGGGAAACTCTCACAAACACGATGGTGGTCAGGGGACTCGTCTGAAGTCGGTACCGTCGATATGCCAACTTCTGTTTGTAGCGTCCGAACCGTTTGGGCTACAAACTAATGTGACCCCACTGTGGAAAGGGGAGATTTTCTATGACCCCCACAAGTGTCACGGGACTCGTCTGAATGAATGGAAGTATGAAGGTAAAAGAAATGAATGGAAGTATGAAGGTAGTTTTGTGCCTACTAAAAAAGTGGTTAAATGTGCGTAAAAAAATAATATACTGTATATATACAGTACCAGTCAAAAGTTGACACTCCTACTCATTCAAGGGTTTTTCTTTATTTTTACTATTTTCTACATTGTAGAATAATAATGAAGACATCACAACTATGAAATAACACACATGGAATCATGTAGTAACCAAAAAAGTGTTAAACAAATCAAAATATAATTTATATTTGAGATTCTTCAAAGTAGCTACCCTTTGCCTTGATGACAGCTTTTAATACTCTTGGCATTCTCTCAACCAGCTTCACCTGGAATGCTTTTCCAACAGTCTTGAAGGAGTTCCCACATATGATGAGCCCTTTTTGGCTGTTTTTTCTTCACTCTGCCGTCCAACTCATCCCAAAACATCTAAATTGGGTTGAGGTTTTGTGATTGTGGAGGCCGGGTCATCTGATGCAGCACTCACTTGGTCTTTTACGAAATAGGGTTATCTTCTGTATAACACCACTACCTTGTCACAACACAACTGATTGTCTCAAACGTATTAAGAAGGAAAGAAATTCCACAAATGAACTTTTAACAAAGCACACCTGTTAATTGAAATGCATTCCAGGTGACTACCTCATAAAGCTGGTTGAGAGAATGCCAAGAGTGTGCAAAGCTGTCATCAAGGCAAAGGGTGGCTACTTTGAAGAATCTCAAATATAAAATATAAACACTTCTTTGGTTACTACATGATTCCATGTTATTTCAGAGTTTTGATGTCTTCACTATTATTCTACAATGTAGAAAAGAGTAAAAATAAAGATAACCCTTGAATGAGTACGTGTGTCAAAACGTTTTTCAACCACTCCACAAATGTCTTGTTAACAAACTATAGTTTTGGCAAGTCGGTTAGGACATAAACTTTGTGCATGACACAAGTAATTTTTCCAACAATTGTTTACAGACAGATTATTTCACTTATAATTCACTGTATCACAATTCCAGTGGGTCAGAAGTTTACATACACTGAGTTGACTGTGCCTTTAAACAGCTTGGAAAATTCCAGAAAATGATGTCATGGCTTTAGAAGCTTCTGATAGGCTAATTGACGTAATTTGAGTCATTCGAAGGTGTACCTGTGGATGTATTTCATGGCCTACCTTCAAACTCAGTGCCTTTTTGCTTATCATCAAGGGAAAATCAAAAGAAATCAGCCAAGACCTCAGAAAACAAATTGTAGACCTCCACAAGTCTGGTTCATCCTTGGGAGCAATTTCCAAATGCCAGAAGGTACCACGTTCATCTGTACAAACAATAGTACGCAAGTATAAACACCATGGGACCGCGCAGTCGTCATACCGCTCAGGAAGGAGACACATTCTGTCTTCTAGAGATGAACGTACTTTGGTGCGAGAAGTGCAAATCAATCCCAGAACAACAGCAAAGGACCTTGTGAAGATGCTGTAAAAAAAAACAGGTACAAAAGTATCTATATCCACAGTAAAACAAGTCCTATATCGACATAACCTGAAAGGCTGCTCAGCAAGGAAGAAGCCACTGCTCCAAAACCGCCATAAAAAAGCCAGACTACGGTTTGCAACTGCACATGGGGACAAAGATCGTACTTTTTGGAAAAATGTCCTCTGGTCTCATGAAACAAAAATAGAACTGTTTGGCCATAATGACCATTATTATGTTTGGAGGAAAAACAGGGAGGCTTGCAAGCTGAAGAACACCATCCCAACTATGAAGCACGGGGGGTTTCAGCATCATGTTGTGGGGGTGCTTTGCTGCAGGAGGGACTGGTGCACTTCACAAAATACATGGCATCATGAGGAAGGAGAATTATGTAGATATATTGAAGCAACATCTCAAGGCATCAGTCAGGAAGTTAAAGCTTGGTCACAAATGGGTCTTCCAAATGGACAATGACCCCAAGCATACTTCCGAAGTTGTGGCAAAATTTCTTAACTTCTTAGGGAGCAGCAGCACTACCAGGTGAAATGCAAGGCGCCAAATTCAAAATCCAAAAGTTGAATTATTAAACATGCATCAATATACAAGTGCTTTACGGCAAAAGCACCACATTTGATTGTTTGAGGGTAGCACCTAACATATTTTTCCCATTACCATGAATTCATAAGCCATCACGGTTCACACATAACACATTTCACAGCGAAAACAAATCAATTACCTTTTGAAGAACTTCTGCTGAAGGCTTCCCAAGTGTCCAACGAAGACAATCCATGGTTCTTTTGTTAGAAAAAGTAATGTATTATATCCATAAATCTCCGTTTGGTTGGCGCGTTATAATGAGAAAATAGAGCGCGCCGACTCCTCCATTGAAACGTGAAGAGAACTCGTTCAACTTATACCTATAAACTTGTCCAAGAACAATCAAACATAATTTTAAATGTATCCTTAGGAACACTTTTATGTATAAATAGTATAATATTTCAACCGGAATATAAACTGGGCTATAAGAAAGGAAAAAAACAAAGAACGTGCCAGCCGGGAGCGCGCATTTACTTGTATTGACATCTGCGTGGACACTTCCTTATTCCTCTTCTCTGCTCTAAAAGCATCTAAAAAAGAATCAGAACACTTTTTCGAGACTGTTGACATCCAGAGGAAGCGATAGGTACTGCATTCATATGCCCTTATATGGGCATTTTCATAAGGGAGGGGTTCTAAATGAGGCAATCTGTCAAAACCACTTTTTCCAGGACAGAAATTCCTCGGGTTTTTGCCTGCCATATCCGTTCTGTTATACCCACAGGCAAAGCTTTTTGAAAATCCAGAGTGTTTCCTACCCAATGGTACTAAATATGTGCATATCCTATTTTCTGGGCCTGAACGGGAGGCATTTTACTTTGGGCACGCCAGGCTCTCCAAAACGGTCACCTCGTGCGCTGCTCCCAAAGAAGTTAAGGACAACAAAGTCAAGGTATTGGAGTGGCCATCACAAAGCCCTGACCTCAATCCTTTAGAAAATTTGTGGGCAGAACTGAAAAAGCGTGTGCGAGCAAGGAGGCCAACAAACCTGATTCATTTACACAAGCTCTGTCAAGAGGAATGGGCCAAAATTCACCCAACTTATTGTGGAAAGCTTGTGGAAGGCTACCTAAAACATTTGACCAAGTTAAACAATTTAAAGGCAATGCTACCAAATACTAATTGAATGTATGTAAACTTCTGACCCACTGGGAATGTGATGAAAGAAATAAAATCTGAAATAAATCATTCTCTCTACTATTATTCTGACATTTCACATTCTTCAAATAAAGTGATGATCCTAACTGAGCTAAAACAGGGAATTATTACGAGGATTAAATGTCAGGAATTGTGAAAAACTGAGTTTAAAGATATTTGGCTAAGGTGTATGTAAACTTCCGACTTCAACTGTATATACAGTACCAGTCAAATGTTTGGACACAAATACTAATTCCAGGTGTTCTGCATTTCAAATAAAAACATAACAGATTGTTTAAATAGCAGCTATTTATTCACAGTGTTACTTCTTTTTATAATGGCCTTAGTAACTTCTCCTAATCAGTGTGTCATCCTGTCTTGTAATGAATAAGTTGTTATGGTTGTTTAGGACCCCCTTGGTTGCAGGTGTGTCACCACACAGATGATAACTTTTGTTGCATCTAATCTGATCATTTACAAGTGAAGTTTGACACATAATGTAAGCACACACAGTCTTTTCAGGAATTAGAAGCAGCCAGTCCCACAGTGATTGCTTAATTAGGGTTAGCTCTGATTGGCTGTTATTCACAGCTCTTGTCCATCATTTGACGGCTTTGTGTTAAATGCTAAATAGACTGACGGGACAGAGCCCGATCACACACACACACACACACACACACACACACACACACACACACACACACACACACACACACACACACACAGAGCATGATTCATTAGGTATTATTCTCTGCGACAAATTGGGGAACAAAGAGCAGCTTGGTACTGCCAACATTTAGCATCCAAGCTAATAAATCAGCTTTTCCCCATTCACTCTAATGATTTCTACTCAGGTATTTAGCGATCAAGCTAATCTCAGGTTTCTAGTATTGACTCAGGTGCTTAGCGTGCAGGCTAACACATCAACAAGGATAATTCAGGCTTTTAGCATCCAGGGTTGGCTAATAGATTACTCATTTACAATTGACTCAGGTATTTAGCCTACAAGCTAATCACTGGGGTATGTAGCATTCGGGCAAATAAATAACTCATTTGCCATTCAGTCTAATCAGGGAGGTATTTAGCATGCAGCGCTAATGAGTCAGTCTGAGGCAGATTAGTGCTGTGCCACTGAGGAATGGCACTGTTGTTCTCTGTTTACTCACTTCATTTTCTGTCAGAAAACACACAAACGCTCACACACACACACACTCACACACACTAGAGCAAAAAGGAACAGAGATGCATCAGAGAAATTATTAAAACAGTCCAAAGACAGACTAGTCCGAAAAATACGGTGAGAAGGTGTGTGTGTGTGTGTGTGTGTGTGCGTGTGTTGCTGGTGATTTAGAGTCCGTATTGGACTAGAACAAAACTGTGCACTGTGTGGCGGTCCCTCGGGAGAGAGTTGAGAAACTACTCAGTATGCAGCTGAGCTAGATGAGAAAGACTAAGAACTCACACACACAGCTCGCTCATTACACACACACACACACGCAGGCACACACAGACAGAGTAGGTAATTAAAAGTAACCATTCTCTTATTCTGCTAGCTTCACTCATTACCCTACTGTACTCTCTCTCTCTCTCTCTCTCTCTCTCTCTCTCTCTCTCTCTCTCTCTCTCTCTCTCTCTCATTCCCTTCCTTCCTCCATCCATTCACACTCTCTCTTACTCTATCTCTCTTCCTACTCTCTACCTCAAGCTCTCTCTTACTATATCTCTCTTCCTACTCTCTACCTCAAGCTCTCTCTTACTCTATCTCTCTTCCTACTCTCTACCTCTATCTCTCTTCCTACTCTCTACCTCAAGCTCTCTCTTACTCTATCTCTCTTCCTACTCTCTACCTCAAGCTCTCTCTTACTCTATCTCTCTTCCTACTCTCTACCTCAAGCTCTCTCTTACTCTATCTCTCTTCCTACTCTCTATCTCAAGCTCTCTCTTATTCTCTCTCTTCCTACTCTCTACCTCTATCTCTCTTCCTACTCTCTACCTCAAGCTCTCTCTTACTCTATCTCTCTTCCTACTCTCTACCTCAAGCGCTCTCTCTCTCTCTCTCTCTCTCTCTCTCTCTCTCTCTCTCTCTCTCTCTCTCTCTCTCTCCTTGACAGTAATAGCTGTATTAACCGCTCTGACGCCTGTTTGTTTAACTACATGCTGCTCTTTATTTCAGCTCACAAAGCAGCAGACTCAGATACACTCAGACTCCCACATCACTACATAAGGAGAGAGATAAAGGAAGGCAGAGAGCGGGGGCGACAACATTTGCAGAATGTATTTCAAGCCAATAATGCACCTTGAATTGAATTAAGAGAGGGAGAAAGAGCTTGACTGATTAGGAGAAGACAGATATAAAAGAAAGAGAGAAGAGAAAGGGAGAGAGAGGAGGTATATTAAGAGTGTGTGAGTATGTGTTCTGTATTGTCAGTAATAATTAAAAAGGGGATGAGAGGGAGTGAAAGATGAGATGAGGCCTAGAGAGAGGAGTGCAGCTACAGCAGTTCCTCACGCCTCAAATTCAGCTTACTCCACAACACGCATGCAATCACACCTATACACCAGCACTCACACTCTACTCACTCACACTCTACACAAGCACACTCTATGCACGCATGCACACACACGCACGCACAGACACACAGACACACACACACACACGCAAACACACAGACACTCACACAGACACACACACACAGACACGCACACACACACAAACTCTTCCTGTAGCAAAATTAGCTACTGTAATTTCAAGTATTTTAACCTTGAAGTAACATTGAGCTAATTTGAACTAGAATTGAACTAACACTGAACTAATATAGACCAGAACTAAAGTTGAAAGAACATGGAGAAAGGTAAATGTGTAGACCAGGAATGTAAAGCGCAAGAGCACGTAAATACTACCTGTGTTACAACTGTTATGTACATGCTAATATTGTTACCGTTAACACCCAAATTAGTGTTGTGAGCTTTGATGTTTACCTTCCTCACCTCCAGACATCGTAACTGGAGTTCTGACTGAGGGTTCTATTACCCAGGCAGGTGGTCAGCTGGTAACAGCAAAGAGAGAGAGAGAGAGAGAGAAACACACTCACGTAATAAGAGGTTGTGTGTTGGAAGCGAAACAGCGACTTTACATAAATTATCCACCTGTAATCTGAATGCCCCCGCAATGAAGACTCGTCAGGAGTGTGTGTGTGTGTTTTAGTGGAAGTGTTCTGGAATGTAGTGTAGCAATGAGGCCAGAGATCTGGTGGAGTGATGGGATTGGTGTGCTCAGCTGTACAGGGACTGGCAAGGTGATGATGGAGGATTGAAATAATGCTGACCACACATACCTCTCAGGTGGGCGGGGCGGGGGGGTGTAGGAGGAGGGGAAACAGGTAAGGGGAATGATAGAGAACACAGTATAGGAGAGGAGAGGAGAGGAGAGAGGAGAGGAGAGGTTAAGTCAGTAACAGTATGTATGGCTGCAGGTGAAATCAGTCTTACAGACAGAAACCTTGTTTCAGAGCCTCATAAATAAACATGGAGCCTTGTCACCCGCTTCACTAAACCCCTAAGGTACCATACCCCTCTACACACACACAACACACACACACATGATCGGTGAGTCACCAGCAGAATAGAATGTGTTTTGTCAGGTCTACTGTAAATGCTTGATAATGTGTAGTCAACTGTTAAACGTTAGGCTACATTGTTGCTGGAATTGAAAAATAAATGGTTTATGTCTTAGCTTTTTTATGTTATATTCTAACTGTTTGATGGCTGCTGTCTTGGGTTCAATCTTAATGCTAAACAGGCCTTGTCTCTCTCTTTTTCGCTTTCTCTAACACACACACACACACATTACACACACTCACTCTCTCTATGTTTTTTTTGTATTTCAGGGGAGGACTTCTATGAGATGTCACCCTATGAGCTCCACGAATTCTCAGAAGAGTTTAGACATGCCTCCATCATCTCAGGTAGCCTATAACTGGATATGTGTGTGTATTGTCTATGTCTAATAAGGTAACAGGGTTGGTGTGCAGACCTGGGTTCAAATCAAGATTATTATAGTAAACGAAAACTGAAACTAAAATAATAACTCAAATTGGACAGATCATTTAGTAAACTGAAACATTTGAAAAACTAAAATTATACTGGAACAATTATCTTTGACTGCAAAACAAACTAAAATAAAATAGAAAACATCATAAATTATGTTTAGTTTTCATTTTTTTATTCTAAACTTTGGCCAAAATCGAAAGGGGTTTTCAAGCAGTTTTTTTTTTCTAATGGGGTTTTCAAGCTTCTGAATCTGGTGGGTAAATGCTGCCAGTAGATGGCGATGTTTCAAATAGGCCTAGCTTGTGCATCACTATCACTAGCTATCACTAGCTGACAGGGAAGAAATATGATGGCTGCCATGGTCATCCCTTGGTAAGAATACATGGGCATGTTTTTTAGCTATTTATTGTTGTGTATTTGAGTATTTTCAAATAATTTCTTATAAATAGCATACATTTTATTTTCTCCCACCTTCTCCTTCACCCAAATCCAGATAGCAGATGTTCTGAAAGAGCTGCAAAACCTGGACTCGTACAAATCAGCTGGGCTAGACAATCTGGACCCTCTCTTTTTAAAAGTATCTGCCGCCATTGTTGCAACTCCTATTACCAGTCTGTTCAACTTCTCTTTCGTATCGTCCGAGATTCGTAAAGATTGCAAAGCTGCCATGGTCATCCCCCTCTTCAAAGGGGGCGAC